>QJPP01006934.1:0-656784 GCA_003996215.1 Jaltomata sinuosa
TCATATGTTGCAACAGATGACTCATATGTTGGTGTTTATGTTGTTTTGTTGATTTTATTGAATTTTGTTGGTGCTATTGATATTGTTTTATTGGTAAATATTGGTGTTGTTGTTCTTGTATGGTGTTGCTCTTCAAAATTGTTATTCAAGTGATAAATGTTGATTTATGTTGATGTTCTTGGTGTATTATGTGGTAAATTTTTTGTTAATACCATAACATATGTATAATATGTTGCAACATATTAAGCATATGTTGGAAATAACTATACCATCTGTTGGTTTACTCTTATTATGTTTCCAACATATGAGTCATATGTTCCAACATAATAAGAGTAAACCAACAGATGAGTGATATGTTGCAACATATGAGTGATATGTTGCAACATATGACTCATCTGTTCCAACAGATGAGTGATATGTTGCAACATATCACTCATATGTTGCAACATATGACTCATCTGTTGGTTTACTCTTATTATGTTGGAACATATGAGTGATATGTTGCAACATATGACTCATCTGTTGGAACAGATGAGTCATATGTTGGATGAAATCAGAGCAGTAGCTACTGCTTTAATTTCATCCAACATATGAGTCATATGTTGCAACATATGACTCATATGTTCCAACAGATGGTAAATGTTGGTGTTGTTGTTGTTTTGTTGATTTTATTGAATTTTGTTGGTGTTATTGATGTTGTTTTATTGGTAAATGTTGGTGTTGTTGTTCTTGTATGGTGTTGCTCTTCAAAATTGTTATTCAAGTGATAAATGTTGATTTATGTTGATGTTCTTGGTGTATTATGTGGTAAATTTTTTGTTAATACCATAACATATGTATAATATGTTGCAACATATTAAGCATATGTTGGAAATAACTATACCATCTGTTGGTTTACTCTTATTATGTTTCCAACATATGAGTCATATGTTGCAACATATGTCTATATCTGTTGGATGATTTCCAACAAATAATTCATATGTTGCAACAGATTATTTCCAATATTTGTAGTAACATATTTAATTATTCCCAACAGATTTCACCATCTTTTGCAATATATAAATCAGTTAAGTTCACAAACATCACCGATTGAAATATCATAAAAAAGTACTAAAAGTTCAGAATAACAATACTATTACTATTACAAGAATGGAGAAAATGAGTGCAACATTAACAATTATGGAGCATTTCGATCTGGGCATGTAGTTCTTTTGTGGCCAACCGTCTTACATATAGAGCACTTATTTTTTCTTGTTGGAAATGATTCTCCGACTCCACGCCTCCTCTTTTTTCGCCTTCTTCCCGGTTTGCTTGGGTCAATATGTGGAAGAGATATTTCTCTCTCTAAAATCTCCAAAGGAACATTCCAAGATTCTTCAGAAGGCACAGGATGAATTTTCTCACAGTATGCAATGATGTATCTCTCCACCGTATAATATGAGGATGAGTACTCATAAATCCGCCTACCAAAATCTTCACCATATTGGACTCGAAGCGCTGCCATAGCATGTGGACAAGGTATTTTATCCATGTCAAATACTCTACATGTACAAGATCTTGCTTGCAAATCGACCGTAGCAACTTCACCATGACCAGTGACACTGAACTTGTAGTTGGCAGTTTGATGAGCCAATAACTTGTTTCCCAAGTTGACGTACTCTGTTATTTTCTTTTCCATTTCAGGGACAAAGATGGTTGGTGAGTTGATGAACTCCGTACGCCTCTCGTGAAATTTTTGTGCAAATCTCCTATTTATTTCATTAAATAGAGCGATAATGGGAAATTCTCTTTCAACGTCGAACATTGCATTCACCGACTCAGCTATGTTTGTCGTCATAATGTTATACCTATACAAATAAATAATCACCAGTAAGATATAATTGACAATAAACTCAAATAAATCACTCAATTTATAATATTATACCTATTTCCCGGACAGAATGCTCTACTCCACCTGTGGAATCCAACACGTTCAAGATGTTCGGCTGCTCCTGGTACCATGTCTCTTATTTGATTGAAATGGTCATTGAACTCATCAATTTTGTACGCTTTTGCTGCTTTATAAAAATGAGATACGACCTTCGCATTGTGAAAGTTGTTTCGAATATTCTCCCCAAGGTGCCTTATGCAACAACCATAATGAGCTATAGGGTAGACAATTGAAACCATCTTCTTGATACTTGGATGCCTATCAGAAATTATGCACAAATCAGCAGTATCATCTAGATAGCTTCTCATTTGTTCAAAAAAATATCGGTATGAGGCATCGCACTCCTTGTCAACTACACAAAAAGCAAGCGGAAAAATATGATTCTCCGCATCTTGTGCCACAGCTGACAATAAAACTCCTTCATACTTGCTCCTCAAGAATGTCCCGTCAACGGCTATGACTTTTCTCATTTGCTCAAAACCACGTATCCAAGCTCCATAGGATACAAAAAAGTACTTAAACTTTCCATTTTCATCAATTTTCAATGCTGTCTTACTTCCTGGATTTGCGGACTGAAGCATATAACGGTAAGCATCAAGCACTGCATACCCGTGCTCATGTGTTCCCCTAATCAAAGACTTTGCAATCTCCATGCCCTTCCAAATCTTCCAATAACTCACCTTAACACCCAATTCTGTACGAATTTGATGTTTCATGTCTTGTGTAGATGGGCCTTTACCTTCGGGGAACCTATTTTTGAAAATTTCACCGATGACTTTTGCTGTGGCGTACGGATTATGACTCGTGATATGCTCAGAACCACACGTGTGATACTTTACATAGGTTGTAATACAGAATCTATCAGAACTTAAAAGCTTCACAGCCCTAATCCACCATTTGCACTCCTGATATACACATCTAAAACAATACACATTACGCGAATTAATCACCTTCTTGAGTCTAAAATCTTTTTTCAAGCAAGCAATTTTCAACGAAGTTGCTAGTTCTTGCTTGTTCTTGAATGTCATTCCCTTATAAAAACCTGTTTCATCCTCTTGTACATGGATAGACTGTGTTGATTGAGAATTGCCCACTGTATTGCTCCCAACATCAGGTGTAGGAGTTTGGTCATCCCCACAGCTTGGACCATCCAATTCTGCCCCACTTCCATTATCTGGAATATTCATATCTACCCTATCCTCCAACTCATCATTTAACATATCTTGTTGGTTTTGAGCTAAATTGGGGTTCTCTATCGGCTTTTCAATTACGTATACCCTTAAAATGGGCCTAGCTGCATCACTCAAATAAGCACGCAAACGAACTTGATCCCTTATCTTAAAAGGCAAGACCCTCTGATTTTCAAAAGAGCTGTGCATGTAACTGATGACAAGATCTTTCGGTTGGCAATTTAATTCACAACAACTGATGATTAAGTTAACAAAATCATCATACAAAATATCTTGTTGGACTGTCATCGCTATCGTTTCTAACAAGTCACCATCCTTCCAACGCCAAATAAATCGATTGTTCTTCTCGATCCATTCACCATGACAATCAACCCCTATTGTTATTGATTCCTCCATAAATGATACCTAAAGAGTTTTGTTAAAAAAATCAATAATAGTATAGTAAAGTTGAGTATCTATATAAAACAATAAAATTAAATCATTGTCCGAACAAGTAACTCATTTGTTATAACAAATGACTCACATGTTGGATACATGTTCAGAACCAGAAGCTTAATCCAACAGATAAGTCATCTGCTGCAACAGATGAGAACAGATGAGTTATATGTTGCAACAGATGACCTATCTGTTGGATCAAGCTACTGGTTCTGAACATGAATCCAACAGGTAAGTCATATGCTGCAACAGATAACTCATCTGTTGCAGCATATAACTCATCTTGTTGCAGCAGATGACTTATCTGTTGGATTAAGCTTCTGGTTCTGAACCAGCTTTGCCAGCTAATGTAATATGAATCCAACAGGTAAGTCATCTGTTGCAACAGATGAGTTATATGCTGCAACAGATGAGTTATCTGTTTATCTGTTGCAGCATATGACTTACCTGTTGGATTCATGTTCAGAACCAGTAGCTTGATCCAACAGATAGGTCATCTGTTGCAACATATAATCTATCTGTTGGATTCAACTGTTGTAACATGAATCCAACAGATAGATCATCTGTTGTAACAGATGGGTCATCTGTTGGATACGCTACTGAAAATTGCAGAAAAACAGCAGATATACCCAGATGAGAAATTGAACTAAAAATCATTATTTTTACTTACCAAAATCACCTATGAAGCAATGCCCAGTGATTACGAACAAATTTGGTCCAAAATTTTGGTCCAGTACCAGCAGTTGTGGCAGCAGCAACAACAACAATGGAGGGCAGGGGAGTAGAAGAAAAAGAAGATGATGATGATGAAGAAGAAGAAGATGATGATGATGAAGAAGAAGAAGACAACAACAACAACAACAATGGAGAATGCTCTGAAAATGGCGAGAGGAAGAGAAGCAAAAAGAAGGGGAGGCGGTCCTTTTTCCCCCCTCCCATTTTAGGTAATTAGGGTTTTATTTAATTCTCCCAAAAGGGGAATGGGTCCCATGGGTCAAAGTGTAAAAATAAAAACTTGAGGGCAACTCAGAAAATGAGTCAAAACTCATAAATTCCTAATCTAATTTTTGTCACCTCTACTCAATTAAAATAACTTAAGTCACTACAACTTAAATTTGAAATATTTTTGTCACCCTTAATTCATTCACCCGAGTTTCATCAAGTTGCGTTTGAAACTGATTCTGATTAGTTTCTAGCGATTCGAACCTTTTGCTTGTATCTTCCACAAAGGCTGTTAACTGGGTTCACATAGCTTTCATTTCATCTTGCAGAAATTTCAGCTCTGGTGACTGCTCCATAGTAGCTCGTTGAGACGTAGGTCCAGGTGACTCTGATACCATTGTAACAAGAGCTTACTCTTGTTGCTGTGAATTTACAGATAAAGAAAGCAGGAAGAGAAAAGAGATAGAGAAAATTGGGATATTTTTGATTGATGATTGCAAAAGAGTGTGTACAGGATAAATAAACAGCAGAGAATCAAGGATAGTACATGACACCTGTCCAAGTCCTAATAACAGAAATAGGGATTAAAAGCTAAAATAGTACTAAGCTATTTTGGGACTAAAACAACAATAAGGAAATTACAACTTAAAAACCTAATGGGTGAATTTATAATTCTCAAAACTTGTAACTAACTCCTCTTAACAGCGTTTGTGACACATTCTATTGCAAAATCACAAATGTTGGAATGGTATTTGCTGCTTTTCAGCATGTATGATAGTTGATTCTCATTTCTTCTGGCTTTTTGAAGCCTTGTTGAAATTTCTAAGCGTGCGGTGTTCACAATTTGGGTAAAAATCGATTCAAACCAAAAAATTGAAGCAAATCAATTAAATAAATTGATTTTTATTTGATTTGGTTTTACAATTTTCAAAACCGATAATATATGATTTGATTTTCGTTTTGTTCAAAAAGACCGAATAAATAACCGAACCGAATAAATTATATACCTATATTTTTTATAATTATATATACATAATATAATATTTTTTATGAATTTTAAATATATTATACTATATGTTTCATCAAAATTTACTTATATTTTAAAATCTTGTATTAGACGTACGCCATATTATGTTTTATGTGGTGATCTCATGATTTTTTTCTTTTTGAATGAATTGTTATCTTTTTTTTCCTTTTGAATCAATAGTTTTTTTTATTTTCATGTATGATTTATATCTGAACAATCGAACCAAATCGAATCGGAACCGATAATAATCAAATTGATAAATATATATTATATTTAGTTTGATTTAATTTTAATAATTTAAAAATTAATTATATTAATTTGATTTTAATTTTAACCAATAACCAATTCAATCTGTCTCGTGAACACTCCTCCCATATTGAATATTCCCAATACTGGGATCAACAAAGTGTATTACTCTCTTTCCTACCAACGTTTCCATTACACAGCTCAATCCGCCCATATCAGATATTGGTCCACAGGGGTTGGATGATGAGCAGTTTGGGGTAAACCTGCATTCTTGGATAACTCCTAATTATTTAACTTCATCCAAATATCTTACCTTAATATTTTATTAAAATTAATATAAATTTAATAATTTATTATATTTACAAGGTATAATTTATGATAAATTAGCATAAAGCAAATTGTCTTAATTATTTTATTAGTAATTATTAATAAATTTAATATTTATAATAATTTAGGAAATTTTTACCAATTACGGTATCGTACAATATCAATTCAAATAATAAAAATATTATTAAACAACAGCGAACGATACAGTCTATCCAAATATTATATTTACCATATAGTATAGTACCATAAAATATAATATAGTACCATACATTATGAAACCATGAATAACAACCATCCAAACAAAGTGACGGTTCCTTTTTTGTAAAAGGGTGATAAGGACACAAGTTACGGTACTAGGTGAAAGGGTTCCTATTAAGATTAGCACTAATTAAATCATTAGAAGTTATCCAATCTTTAAAACCAGCCCCTAAATTTTAAATACATTTTGGTTCAATATTTTAAAAATAATAAATTATTATAAATAATAATTATTATAAATATTATTATCATTTAATTGTGGATGTCCATAACTTTTAGATGTAATTCCTCCTTTATGAGTAGTAACACCCACACATTCACCACCTCCTCATTGATCATCCGCAACCCCATAATCTTCCCCAGCTTCTCAAAGATTAATATCATATTATTTTTTTGGGTAAAAAAAGCATTATATTGAAAATGGGTGAAAATCGTTTACACCCCCTAACTTTGCTTTAAAAATCAAACACCCCCCTCAACTTTGAACAATAATCGTTTCCCCCCCTTTATCCTATGCAATGTCTATTTTACCCTTAATATTTTTAATTTTTTATTTATGTAATGTCTTTTTATATTATATATTTATTTTTTCTTAATCTAGGTATTTACCATTTTTAGTTAAATTCATTTATATTATTAATAAAATAATCCTTTTACAAACTAATCACAAAATCTAATGCTATCTTTTATGATTGATATTTTTATATTATATGCATTAAGTGGGCGTTTGGTCATGAAAAAAAATTCACTTTATTTAAAAATTTTGGAGTTGGAGTTATGTTTGGTCATACCTTTTTTGAAAGACTTTTTAGAGTTCAAAGTGTTAAATACAACTAAAAAGTGAAAACAAGTATTTAGGTGTTTTCACTTTTTTAAATACAACTTCAAGTTGTATTTGAAAATTTTATGGCCAAACAATATTTTTTTTGAATAATTTAAAGTGAAATAATTTTTTGAAAAATAGTGAAAAATTCTTATGGCCAAACGGGCATGTATGTCTATATGTAATTATGTATATAGATGTATGTTTTTTTTCGTTCTCTCTCTGTTATTCTCTAATGTCTACATAGATAAATGAGTTTTGGTTGTCAATAATAAAATATTTTCTAAATTATAATTTAAAATTTATAAACAACAATCATTTAATTTTATATATATGCATTGAAATATATTTATAAAGTTATAATTACCTGTTATTTTTACTTGTATAATTAGATATTAGAGTTTTGATTATTATTAATATTTTTTTTATTTGCTCATTTATTTCATTATGAAATGTCATTAACTTACATATTCAATTAGTATTTTTCACTTTTCTTTTTCATCTAAGAAATTATATATATATATATATATATATATATATATATATATATATATATATATTTTACACAACATATGTTATATAGATTTTAAAAAATAAAAATTGTGATTACAAATTTTTTAAAAAAAAGAAGATATAAAGCTTGATAATACAAGGGCAAAATAGGCATTTAAAAAATTCAATTAGGATAAAGGGGGGAGAATGATTATTGTTCAAAGTTGAGGGGGGTGTTTGATTTTTAAGACAAAGTTCGAGGGTGTAAACGATTTTCACCCTATTGAAAATAGTTAATCAACCGAGGCAGCAATGCCATGTTCAGGAATATGGAGCACATTAGTAATGTTTTGGGGCACATCTCGGCCCAGGAAAATAGGATTAATAAAATTAGTTCTTCTAGTAAACAAGGTTTCTAGCATGTATCCACAGCCTTTTGAGCATAAATAGGAGGAACCAACATGACTACAGTAGCACCAAAATTTGCACTCTTTGCCCCTTCTTTGGCCAAAGAATCAACAACTCGATTCTGTTCCCTGAACACATGAGTAGGTGTTGTGGCTTCCAACTTCTTCATTAAGAACCTGCACTCATCAGTAATGTTAGAATATAAGGGGTGATCATTCATAAACATATTCACAACCTCTAAGGAGTTAGTGTTAACTTCGATAGGGGATAGGTTATGAGCGCATGCCAGGAGGAGGCCTCTTCTCAAAGATTGAAGTTCGGCTATAACAGGGCTTGCATGAGGGATGCACTCGGTATACCCCATTACCCATTTGCCAGTATGGTCTCAGAAGACACCACCAAGACCTGAATTGCTTTTTATCGATCCATCCACATTTAACTTAAATTTGCCAGCAGGTGGGGGTTCCCATTTGACGTGGATGCATTCATTTCCCTTGTTATGGGGTCTCTTTAATATCATGTATATGACACCCTTTGATGTTCCTTAATGTAATCTTATAAATAGAGGTTCTGAGGATGACGTTTTACACACTTGAAAAAAAAAGAAAATTCTTATATTGTTTTTCTTATTCTATATTGTTTCTCTTGTTCTTTATATTCTTATTCTTGTTCTTTATTTTACAAGATAAATATAATAATAAAGTAATAACTTAGCCATGCTTCCAAACCAGTCCCCAAGTTTTAAAAATTATGATTTGGCCTAAAGTAACAAATAATAAGATAAATAAAAATAAAAATCTATAACATATCTTTTACCTTATAAAAAAAGAAAATAAAATTACATTTTCCTCTATCAAATCATTCCTAGTTTTTTTCCTCGTAGATCTTAAATATACTCCATTAATAGTCATGGTTAAAGCTTGAGCTTTTAAGCTTGAAGAAATGAATTTTCAAAAGAGTAATTTATTTCAAGTAGGTGTTATTGTATTTTGCTAAGGATTTTTTGAAGAGTCTAAGTAGGTATTTGGTCATGAAATTTTCTACTTTTTTCCGAAGCTGAATTTCTGAAATGGTATTTATCCATATAAATTTAGAAATTTTTGAATTTTTGAATTTTTGAAGTTGATTTTCGAAATTTGAAAAATAAGAAAAAATTGTTTTCACTTTTTTTTCACTCACGCTTCTCTCATAAAAAGTCAAAAATAACTCAAATTTATATTCATGGTCAAACACAACTCCAATTCTAACTTCAACTCCAACTCCAACTACAACTCCAACTACAACTCCAATTTGTATTTGATTTTCATGGCCAAATGGGGCCTTAAAATTTTAAATTTTAAGAGTTTGGAGAAGATCTAAGGTGATTTTGGATAAAATTTTAGATTTGACTTTGAGGATAGTCATTGGTGAAGCAAGCTTCAAGCTTGAAAAAATATTTCATGAATGATTATTTATTTCAAGTGGATGTTATTGTATTTTATTGGGATCTTTTGAGGGAGTTTGAAAAAGATTTCAGGTGATTTTGGGTAAAAATTTAAATTTGAGCTTGAGGTAAAAATAACATTTCTGATTTGAGCTTGAGATTGAAGATGAACATTTCAGGTTTATAACTATTATCATAGACATGACAACATTTATGCATAGACAATTTGAGTTCATATTATAGATAGACGACATTCGTTTAAACAAAGATAAAAAGGCAACGTTTATGTATACTTCTTTTTAACTCTTATTATAGATAGAAGGTATTCATTGAAAGCAAAGACAAGAGGACAACGTTTATGTATAGACCGTTTGAACTTGTTTTATAGATAAAAGGTGAAAGTGCAAGAGGGAGGGTGATTTAACTACTTTTTCTGTTTTTCAGTTGACTGTCTGGTTTACTTAGTCGACTCGTGCAAGTAGTAAGAACTGAAGTAAACAAAACTGAAAAGTAAAAGTTGACACATGATATTTTTATACTGGTAAGGATCCAGAACGGATCTTACTCCAGTCCCCTTGGGTTGCAAGGGATTCTCTACTAGATATTTGATGTTTTGATTTACAAGAGTTGAATGTAATTCCTATGACTACACTTGATTCTTTCTCTCTTTTTATTTTTGATACAATAGCCTCACCAACAATTTTTTTTTTTTTTGAGAACACAGTAGATCAGAAAGAAATACAATGCTTGATAAAGTAGAGCAACTAATTTGAGAAGGTTTAGACTAAGTGTATAAGATCTTCCTTTCTTCGAACGACTTTGTATAGGAGAGATGAGGAGCCGTTGGAGAAGGATTTGGAGAGAGCAACCCAAGAGATTTGATCCTTGAAAAAAAGATGTGAAATATCTATTTTTCAAGAATAAGGTTGAATCAAAATTTGACTCCATTAATTCGCTGATCTTCTTCCTTAATGGGATGGGTACAACATTGAAGATTTCTCTTAAGACTTAGCTGAATATCTTCTTCCCATAGAGGGAACCTTAATTGATTTCTTGATGTATGATCCAAAATTAGAGCCGTTGCTAATTTTACTCCTTCAATTCAAACAGCAGATTCTTTCCATAGGAAAGAGATCCTTAATTGATTTTCATATGTGCTTTTCTTATTTTTCTGCATACACAATATTTTCATACATTAAAATTTACACACTAACAATCTCCCCTTTTTTATGGATGACAATAAAAAATAAAAAAATTCGGTTAACTTTCCTTTCTGTGCTTTTGCTCCCCCTTAGCAGTTGACTTGATACATGGTCAACTGCTCCCCCTGAGGGGTTGGCTTCCCCTCAGAAGTTGACTCTGCTTTCTCCTCCTTTGACATAAATCAAAAAGAATATACAAGCAAAAGATTCACACATAGCAGGAAAGATCATGATAATAAAACTACTAAGGAACTAAGGGGAGTTAGTCTATTACAGACCAAACATAAGCAAAAAAATTGTTCAATAGTCACAAAAACATAGATAAGAGATGTTATTTCCTCAGAAGATAGCAGATAGTGTTGATAGTGGCTTCCTTCAATTTTTCAAAACTCGTTGTTAGGTTGGCAGCAACTTTGTCACCACTTTCTTGTATCCTGTTGGCAACCTTGATCACTTCCTGGATAACTTTGTCGAGTTTGATGTGGATTTTGGCCACATCACTACCAGTTTCTTTAGTGCATGCCTGTACTTTTTCCATCTGGAACTGAGTTGATAAGAGTATGTCCTTGAAGGACTCAAGTTTGTCATCCAAGGCCTGTAATTTGGCCAGAACCTCAGAGAAATCAACAGAGGAGGCAGGAACAGTGTTAGAAGAGGCTGGAACATCAAGAGGAAGGGAGGAGGAAACAGGAATATCAGAATCATTTTGAGGATCCAAGAGTCACTTGAACGAGTGTACCCCATGCAACAAAAGGCCTTAGAGGTATAGCATTGTTTAACATAGTAGTTAGGGACATCAAGAAGATTGATATTGTTAGCTTCCAAGATGTGGGAGATGACCATTCCATATGGGAGATTGAGAGGATCTATAGACACTTCAATCATATTATTAATAATCAGGGAGGAAAGCTTGAATTTGGTTTTGGAGACAAGGCAATATGTAAGCAGTGTGTCTCGAAGAGACAGAGTAGATAGAGATCCAGAGCGAGGGACTAGAGTAGTAACAACAATGTGGGCAATGATCCTTGTTTCAAAGGATAGATCGTTTGGACCTAAGTGAGAGGGAAGAGGATTTGAGGATTCAAGAGAAATAAACTTCCTTGCCTATTCTAGATATATATCAAACTCAGGGGACCAAACACTTTTCACAGAAACAGAAAAATCAGAGCATTTAATACGAAAGATGTGATCAAAGACAGCGCAATCATGAAAAATATGTTTACCTCGAACGAGAGTTTCAACTTCACCAGTTTTGAGGAGCGAAGATTAGCATAGAAGAGACGAATGAGAGGTTCAGAAATAGAGCAAGGAGTCATGGTAAAGAAATTTTCCCAACCTTGATATTCAAATACTTCTTTCATATTGCATTGAATAGAGGAGAGATACTCGAGATTCACATACCGAACATGAGCAAAGGATTTATCTTTGAGGGATTTGAAGGGGAATTCATTTGAAGGACCCCAAAAATCGATTTTACCATCTAGAAAACTTTTAAACTCGAGCTTGCATTTCTTCTTGGAATCATCGCCGTCAATATCTTCTCCAGAATGTTTGAAAAAGGCTTTTGAAAAGGATGAGTGAGAGGATAGAGAACCATTAGTCATCGGAATTGACTGGGACAGGAGAGGACATTTTTCCTTTGCTTTTGTTCCTGAGCTTTTTCGAGTGGGAGTAGGAAGGTCTTTGGGAGATTTTACTATGGTGAAGAAGAAGAGATGGTGAATAGAGAGAGAAAGAATAAACAAGAGAGTTTAAAAGGTAAAGGAGGGAGAAGTGAAAAGATGGGGTGAATGGGAAAGTACGTGACTGACACGAGGAGACGTGAAAGAGAGAAACGAGGTGGTGCACTTAATAGAGGAGAGAAGATGGAACAAACAAAATATTTAGTACACACTAAACAATAATGACAAATAAAATTAAGGAAATAAAAGAAGTTAATTAAGGTAAAAATGGATTTTGTACAATACCAAGAGAGTTTTTAAGAAAATAAAATCTTTCTTCCAACAGGGGTTTTGTAAAGAAGTCTGCTAATTGAAAATCAGTTCCCACAAATTTAAGTTCAATATCACCATTTAAGACATGATCACGAATAAAATGATGCTTAATGTCAATATGTTTAGCTCTAGAATGATGAATATAATTTTTTGAAAGACATATAGCACTGGAGTTATCACATAAAATTTTAACAGGTTTAAAAGAGAAATCATAGTCACTCAATTGATTAACCATCCATAGAATTTGAGAACAATATTGTCCAATAGCAATGTATTCTGCCTCAGCAGTAGAGAGAGATATATCCTTATTTTTTCTATTCCAAGATATAAGAGATTTTCCTAGAAGTTGGCAAGTGCCACTAGTGCTCTTTCTATCATCTTTGTCACCTACATAATCAACGTCAGAAAACTCTTCAAGAGTAAATTCTTTACTTTTAGCATACATAATCCATGATGAATTATCTCAGAAAGATATCTAATGATACATTTAACAACAGTCAAATGAGATTCTTTAGGAGCTGACTAAAATTGAGCATATTTGCAAACACTAAATATGATGTCTGATCGACTGGCAGTTAAGTACAATAGAGAGCCTATCATACCTCTGTATTTAGTTTCATCTACTGGCTTACCTTCATCATCTTTGTCAAGAAAGCATGTGGGGCTCATGGGAGTTCCCATTGCTTTAGCATCACTCATGCCAAACTTTTGAATAAGCTCCTTTGTATATTTACTTTGACAGACAAAGATTCCTTCATCAGATTGGGTAATTTATAGACCAAGGAAGAATGTTAGTTCTCCCATCATACTCATCTCAAATTCTCCTTGCATGAGCTTAGAGAATTTCTTACACAACAAAGCGTTAGTACTTCCAGAAATAATGTCATCCACATAAATCTGAATAATCAAGTTTTCAGAGGCAGTTTTTTTGACAAAAAGAGTGGTATCAATTTTTTCTCTTGAAAAGTCATGATTTATTAGAAAAGTGCTCAAACAATTATACTAAGCTCATAGAGCCTATTTAAGACCATAGAGAGCTTTTGATAGTTTGAAAACATGATAGGGGAACTTTGGATGTTCAAATCCAGGAGGTTGTTTTACAAAAAAATCTTCTTCTATAAAACTATTTAAAAAAGCACTTTTAACATCCATTTGAAACAGTTTAAAACCTTTGAAAGAATCATAAGCAAGCAGTATTTCTAATTGATTCTAACCAAGCTACAGGAGCGAATGTTTCATAGTAGTCGACTCCATCTTGTTGAGAGTAGCTTTGAGCCACCAGTCGAGCTTTGTTTCTTACTACTTCTCCAGCTTCATTTAGTTTATTCTTAAAGACCCATTTTGTGCCAATGAAAGACACTTTTTCAGGCCTAGGAACAAGAGTCCACATTTTATTTTTCTCAATTTGATCCAGTTCTTCTTACATTGCTTTGATCCAATGATCATCTTCTAATGCTTCATTCACCTTTTTGGGTTCAAGTTGAGATATGAGAGCAATATTTGCTTTATCCTTCGTTGATGCCCTTATTCTCATTCTTTCATTTGGATCTCCAATGATGAATTTTGTTGGGTAATCTGGCTCACTCCTCCATTCATTTGGAATTACTTCAATTGTCTGCTCAGTTGACTCATCTGGAGTGCCAGTTGACTTGATAATGACAGTTTGTTCAACTGCTGGGGCCTTGCTATGGGTTTCTTCATCATTTGCAACTCTACTTTTCTTGATCAAGTGATTAGTGTCGTCAAAGATAACATGAACAGATTCTTCAACATTTAAAGTATGTTTATTGAAGATTCTATAAGATTTACTAGAGTTTGAGTAACCAAGAAAAATACTTTCATCACTTCTTGGGTCGAACTTACCGATATTGTCTTTTCCATTGTTGTGCACAAAATACTTGCATCCAAATAAATGAAAGTAACTGATGTTAGATCTTTTTCTATTCCATAGTTTATATGGAGTTTTATTCAGTATAGGCCTTATGAGACATCTGTTAAGCACATGGCATGTGGTGCTTATAGCTTCTGCCCAGAAGTAGTGTGTTAATGAATGTTCAATGATCGTTGTTCTTGCCATGTCTTGGAGAGTTCTATTCTTTCATTCCACTACTCTATTTTGTTGAAGAGATCTTGGCGCTGAAAAATTGCGGGAGTAGTCTTTTTCATTACAAATTTTTTTAAATGCATTATTTTCAAATTCTCCTCCATGATCACTTTTTATGGAAGTGATATAGTATCCCCTATGTCTTTGAACTCTTTCACAGAAAAACTCAAAATTATTTTTTCACCAATGCTCGCAGTTCTAGTTGGACCAAAGAGGTCCATGTGAAGGAGCTATAAAGATTTAGAGGTAGTGACAAATTCTTTTGCTTTAAAAGAGTTTTTAGTTTGCTTACCCATTTGACACGCATCACAAATGTGATCTTTTCTATAATTCAGTTTTGGTAGTCGAAACTAGTTCATGCTTAGCAAGTTTCTCTATGAGACGCATACTAGCATGACCAAGTTTTTACCATACCCAGGGCTCTTCTAATATGGATGTAAGACAAATATGTTCTCTTGAGTTTCTTACAGAGTCCAGTACATATATATTTTGTCTCTGTTTACTGGTAATAGTGCTTTCCCTGTGATGTCCTTAATTATGCAACCAGTTTTTCTGAATCGTACTTCAAGATTCGCATCGCAGAGTTGACAAATGCTCTGAAGATTATACTTCAAACCCTTCACAAGATAAATGTTAGTGATATCACAAGAATTATTTAAAAAAAATAGTTTCAATACCGATGACCATTCCTTTTGAGTTATCCCCAAAATAAATGGCTCTTCCATCATAGTCAGCTACTGATTTAAACATGTATTTATTTCCTTTCATGTGATTCGAAGACGCACTGTCAAGATACCATTTTGCTTTTGACCTTTTTTTGTGGTGTTCCTGCAAAATAAGATGATTACTTATTCTTAGGTACCCAAGATGTCTTGGATTCTTTGAGATTAGTGTAATGAATTTTCTTGGGTCTCTATACCCAATTCAGAGGTTTTGAGTAATGAAATCTACATCGAAAGGATTTATGTCCACATTTACCACAATAATGACATGCGTTCTGAATGAGTTCCTCAGTTACATTATCTGGGATTTCTTTGTTATTAACTCAGTTGAAGAGGTCAACTGGTCAGTAGGACATTCATGACAAAAATTGTTGAATCCAGATTTATAACTGGTGGATCCTTTTCCAGTTGACTTGGTTGAATGAGTTGACTGATTTAATCTTTGAGATCTCATGTCAGTTGACTTGTTTGACCAAGTTGACTGGTTGGATTTAACAGAGCATTGACTGAAAGAATTTTTTAAACTATTTATTTGTGTCTTGAGTTCCTGAATTTCCTCATCAAGGAGATCCCTCTCAATTTCACAAACTTTTAGTTTAATTTTTCAGTCTCTTTTTTCTTGTTGAATATTTTTGAAATCGTTAAATACTATATTGAGATCGATAATAGCACGATCCAATAGATTTTTTAAATTTGAGCAGTTAGTGCAGGTTTCAGTTCTTACCTCACTGGTTTCTCCGATGGCTATGAAGCATATGTTATATAACTCTTCCTGCTCGCGTTTAGAAATATCTTCATCACCTCAACTGCTGAAGGCTTTGTGATTTTGATTTCCTTTGGAATTCTTTTTCCTTGGTTCAGGACATTCATTTGCAATATGTCTATACTTCCCACAGTTGTAGCATTTCCCTTAATTTATGCTTTGATCAGTGATGTACTTCCCTTTTGAGAAGTTTTGCTTACCTCTCATGCTATTCCTCGATCGTATGAAGTTTTCAATTACTGACCTGGTGATTTGAGTAATTTTGTCTTCTCCCATCTCTCCTTCTTCCTCATCTCCTATGATATCGTCTGTAGCTTTGAATGCTACTGTTTTTTTCTTGTTGTCTTCCCGTCCTCACTTATTCTAAGGAGCTTTCTCAAAAGCAATGAGATCTCCTCTTAATTCATCATAGGTGAGATCATTGAGATTCATGCTTTCAATAGAAACTACATTGGCATGCCATTGGGTAGGAAGACTTCTGAGAATCCTGGTTATTTGGTCACTCACAGGATAGGTTTTTCCAGATGCCTTGAGTTCTCCAATGATCTTGCTGAATCTGGCGAACATGCTTTCAACTGATTCTCCTTCCTTCATTGAGAAAAACTCATATTCATATACCAGAAGACTTATGATACTTTGTTTGACCTTGTCAGTTCCTTCATAAGTTACTTTGAGTTTGTCCTACATTTCTTTGGCTATCTCACAGCAGGAAACTTTTTCATATTCTTCTCCACTAATAACATTGTAAAAATATTTTTGGCTTTGGAGTTTTTCTGAATGATCTCCATTTGATCATTTGTGTAATTCTCCAGAGTTGGAATTATTTCAGTTGATGTTCCACCATTTTCACATTTTTTTCATCCTTTTTTGCTTTTGTGATGAGGATGTCACCAAGCTTGATAACTCTCCATACTTTCACATCATAGGACTTGATAAATGTTTCCATTCTGATCTTCTAGTGTGAGAAATGCTTACCATTGAAATATGGTGGCCTTGTTTGGGAGGTTTCTTCTTGGAATAGGGCTCCAACAACAATTTGTTGTACCATGATCTTTTCTCACTTGCTGTTAAGCAAATATATGTGAGACCAGGCTCTGATACCAATTGAAAGTGCACGAGGAGGGGAGATTTGCCTACTTTTTCTGTTTTTCAGTTGACTTCCTGGTTTACTTAGTCGACTCGTGCAAGTAGTAAGAACTGAAGTAAACAGAATTGAAAATTAAAAGTTGACACAGGATATTTTTATACTGGTTGGAATTCAGAACGTATATTACTCCAGTCCTCCTGGGTTGTAAGGGCTTCTCTACTAGATCTTTGATGTTTTGGTTTACAAGAGTTGAATGTAATACCTACGACTACACTCGATTCTTTTTCTCTCTTTTTCTTTTTGATACAATAGCCTCACCAATAATATTTTTCTCTCCTCTCTTTTTTGAGTACACAGTAGATCACAAAGAAATATAATGCTTGATAAAAGTAGAGCAAAGAATTTGAGAAGGTTTAGACTCAGTGTATAAGATCTTCCTTTCTTCGAACGACTTTATATAAGAGAGATGAGAAGCCGTTGGAGAAGGATTTGGAGAGAGCATCCCAAGAGATTTAATCCTTGAAAAAAAGACGTGAAATATCTATTTTTCAAGAATAAGGTTGAGTCAAAATTTGAATCCATTAATTCGCTGATCTTCTTCCTTAATGAGATGGGTACATCATTGAAGATTTCTCTTAAGACTTGCCTGAATATCTTCTTCCCATAAGGGAACCTTAATTGATGCTTGATGTATGAACCAAAATTAGAGTCGTTGTAAATTTTACTCCATCAATTCAAACGACAGATTCTTTCCATAGGAGAGAAATCCTTGAATATTGTCATACATTAAAATTTACACACTAACAAAAGACATTCATTATAAGCAAAGATAAAAGCAACATTTATGTGTAGAACAACAATAGCAATACATTGATGGTTAATTTTGTGATGGATGTCTCTATGAATGCCTTACACCACTTAGTCTGCCTTATGACCTTACCCCGAAGAGGTATTTACCCATTAAATTCTAGCAATATCTTATTTTTTCAACTATCTCATTAAGAAAAAAAACACATCATACATATGTTTAAGGTCCCATATTATAATACATAAAGATACTTTTTATTATTTATCAAATATAATTTTATATTACAAAATATAGCAGATCTAACATTTTAAATGTCTCACATTTTTTGGCTCAAATTTAGGGATATTATTTTGGGATTAATTCTCATTAGTTACCCATTTAGTTTCATCACTTTCCATATTTCAAAATTATTGTATCTCTTTCATACAAATCAACCAAAATCAATCTCTCTCTCTTCCATAACTCTCCATTTTTTAAAAATGTTTTTGACAAAATTCTTTTTTTATCGTGATTCTTTGTCAAAATTATTCTCTTTTTTGAGAGTTATTAAATTGATATAACAACTGACGTCTTAAAATATTTTGAAATTAAATAATTGTACGAAATGAATATATAACATGGTATGTTCATCTTTTTGAACATTTAACTATCTGCAGTACGAAATTAGGCTATACAAAACTGTATTCTTAAGTTTTTCTTATATGCATGAAATGGGTATACTAGCTATGAAAATTAGTATAAAAACTGGTGCTCACTAAATTTTATATTTTATTAAACGTTTTAGTTTATGAAATGGGTATTCAAATTAGTATCTATAGATTATGATATTTAATTTAGGGGATATATTTTAGATTTTATACTGAATAAAATCGATTTATAAAGTGATTTCTTATATGTATTGTATGGAATGTGTATAGTTACTGCGGAAATTGATATAAAAATTTATTCTCGCCCAATTTTATATGTATTAACTGTTTTAGTGTATGAAATGAGTATACCAATTTATATCTATGGATTGTGATATTCAATTTAGATATACCAGTTTGTATACCCATTTCATACACCATGTGCTTATCTTTTTGAAGAGAGATTCCATCTCGTCTACCTCTGTGTTGAATCAAGATTGAGAACACTACCATCTTTATTATTTTTCAAGATTTATAAACAAAAAAAATTGAAAAATCATGAATGAAAGAATGAAAATTGATGTATAAAATCTGATTTTCAATAATGGAAGAAATATGGAAGAATTTTGTGGTGAAAAGATGAATTTTTTTGTTATGTATGAAGGATTTTACTTGATTTTCAGGAGATATGTATGGTAGAAGTATAGAAAAAAATGGAGTGGCGTGAAAACTATATATTGTTAGGTTTTATTATATTGACTCTTACAGTATATTTATGGTTTCCTCCTTTTTAAATACTACAAATATCTCTTTAAATGGAAATCACAATACATAATCTCAATTAATGGTGACAAATGAGCAAATCGAATTAAGTTTGGGTGAGTTGAAAATGAATTAAATAAAAACGGATTAAGTTATATCCCCTCATATTATTATGGGTAAAAATAATATGCCCTAGAAATAAATTGAGAAAATAGGCCCTGACCCATATTTGTCTCCTACAACCAAAAACTCATTGAAGTTTTATTTTAGAAACATAAATCAATAGTATATCAAAAAGACCAAATTATTATTAAGATTTTTTACTCTCATTGTAATGACCCTTTCGGTCATTTACGTATTTTTGCCTTTCTTGTACCGTTAGAGCTTGCCTGTAGTGGCCCCAAGTCATTTATGGCTTGCTGGGACCAGTAGTTTGGTGCTCGGGCTGTTTGTTTGTTCTTTTTGAGCATTCTTTGTTTTAGATCTTTTAACTTTGAAAATCATTGAATTCAGTCAACATCCTTGGTGGACATGCTCGGAATCGAATTCTGATAGTTTCGTTAGCTCCAGAGCATGGACTTTGGTCTAGTGAGACCTTTGGTCAGGATCCGGGAGCTTTTCAGCTTGAAATTCTCTCTCGTTCTGTGTTTTCAGGCCATTTGGGCTTGTTTGGTTGCCTTTGGTCAACATTCAGAGAAGAAGGCCTCTGATGAAAATTCTATCAGTGATGTTAGCTCCAAAATATCGAGTTTAGTCTAGAGGAAATATTAGTTCGGGTCTCGAGACTTCCAGACTTATTTTCGGCCAATGGGTTTCGTTTTGGAAATAGTTGGCAAAAGTTTAATTTTGGGTGTGGGGCCCACTTTTTATTAAATTACCCTCTGATGTTTTTTTTTATCAATTCCATTGGATCCAGAACACCATTTTTAATTGAATAACTCAGGTCATTTGTGTTTGCGGGACCCCGAATGCGTTTTCGTGGACCTAAAATGTGAAAAATATGCCTTGACAGCTGGTTGCTGTCATAAGCCATTTTGTTCTTCACGTTCACGGAGGGCTGGCCGCATTCACGAAGGCCATTTTACAGGCCCCTCTCCAACTTTGTTCTTCGCATTCGCGGGCCTTGGCCACGTTCGTGAAGGGCATTTGGCCAACCTCCCTTTTTGCTCTTCGCGAAGGCGATGCCTTGGCCGCGTTCGCGAAGAGTAAATTCCAACAACTATTTAAGCAGAGCCCTTCGTATTTCCAGCCATTATTTCTCAACTCCCACACCTCTAAGTCACATAAAAATCTCCCTGAACTACTCCAAATCATTCTCTAACCTCAGAAAATCGTTGTTCTTCGATAATCCGTGGTTCCTCGACAATTGGTAAGTCTTCTTCCCGACCATTTTCTTCTCTTATTTTCTTAAAAATCTACCATTGTTGTTGGTTCTTAAAGCTTGGAATTCCTTGTAGAATCTTCCCTATTAAGCTTTGCATGATCAATAATTCAGAGTTCTCACTCTCTTAGCTCATTTTCTCGTGGTGGTAAGTCCCTTTGATTAATTTCCGGAATTAATTCTTGAAATTCCTCTTTTATTTCTTGGCTTGAGCAGACTGTTTTGAGCCCCAATTATTGTCTATTTCTACTCCATTTTTGAGTATGTGCTCCCGAGATTGTAAGGAACACATGTGTGTTTTTCATTTCTGGTTTTAAGTTGCGGGGCCTACGGGCCTGTTTGTGACCTGGATTTCGACCCGGTTATGTTTATAGCATTATGGGTATTGTTAGTCTTCTATTAATGTGTAGAGTACCATTTTGATATTAGTTTTGCAAATTGGAGCTTCTAGTTCGAGCCTGGACAATACCGTTCCCGCATTTATTCGTTGGACGACAGGTAGGTTATGACTTTCCCTACCTGGACTCTGCGTATATAGGCTATAACTACATTAATTAGCATCCTTGGGTGGGTTATTATAGGTTGGTACCCCAGACCTTGTCCGCCTTTCTGTTCGCTTATTTCATACATGTTTGTAGTATTCGTGCAATATCGTATATTACCCTTGTGGTCCTGTGCGGCCTTGTATTGACTCTGGAAAATAGATGGTGGATTATTTGGAAATGTCTGCGAGTTTCGAATATAGAGATATCCTTTTAGGCTAGTTATGACTGTTGTAGAGCTGTTGAGCCTGTGCAGGGCCGATAGGAATTATTTGTGAGCCATTTTGGGCTACTCTATTGTTTGCGAACATATCATACATGAAAAAGGGTTTCCCTGCATGTTTTACTACTGATTTGGCTTCGGGCCTATTGTAAATGATTTTCTAAACCCTACATGGCCCCGAGGGCCCATTTTTGGTATGTGACTTCGAAAGGGTTTTGAAACTTCCTTTTACGAAACCTCTTAGAGTAGAGAGGATACTATGATGATTTGATTTCTGGTTTTCATCCTGATACTAGGCTCGGCTGGACCGTAGCGCTAGACATTATTTTCTACGAATTTAGACCCGGATGCGAGCCGGGCACCCTGTTTAGGGGCTTTGATGCTTGATTTCTGATTTAGACTCGGATACACTCCGAGCACCCTTGATAAGGGTTATTGAGATTACTACTACTGATTTAGACTCGGGGTGAAGCCGGGCATGTACTACGAGGTTACGATTATTAAGTTACACTTGAGGTTTGCAGTTTTATATGTGGTCGAGGGGTAGACCTCCATGGACCCCTGTCGTTCCTGGGACACAAGCTACGGGCCAAAGTAGCGTGCTAGGAGAGGGGGTGTACTGCGTAGGAGAGGTACACGGGAAAGAGCCTTCCATGGATCCTGCCTCTATTAGGCCTTATAGGTACCGGAGGGGGTAACATACGGGCACTATTACATCAGATTGATCATCATCATGCATATTTCACTCGGATTACACCTCTGTTTGCTGTGTGTTCAGTGTACTCTCTAGTTGTATGGGCGGCCGGAGGGTTTGTTTTCACTTGATTACATTCCTCAGTTTTATGGGAGGCCGTTAGGACTGTAGGTAGATTATATTACTTCTGTTCTTATTATAGAGGTCATTATAGTCCTTGGTTCTTGTTGAATTGGTAGGTGTTAGCCTGTTGAGGCTCCGATAGATTGGGCTTGAGAATTGAGGGGCTAGTAAATCCCATTTTGTTGAGGCTATTGAGTGGTCTTCCGAGCAGATTATGGGTTCCTGATTCTATTCATTAACATGAGTTTGAGTGGCGACTCTCGGTTATTATGGTTTAGTTGTTCCGTCCTAGGTTTATAATTGCGAGGTTGATCCATGTTTATATTAGTTTGAAGTTGGATTTGTGATATGATTTCCTTTAGTTTGTTGATCCCTTCTTGAGTATGTGAAATTGCTTCCTTCCTCCCCTTTATTTTGAGGTTACCGGTATACCACCCGTCTCTTTAACTTTTCTTTATATATACTGTTGTTGCAAGGATCTCAGGTGCGTCCCTCTTTCTTACACCTGTGTTTCTGTGATATGTATGTCTTCTATGCTAGCATTGTATGCTTATAACTCTTGGTTGTTTATCCTCCGTACTAGTTCCTTGTGCTTTATCTATTGCTTCCGTGACTGCTTTTTTGCTATCTGCTATTTACTGTTTTTATATCTAAAATGCGCTCAGTCAGCCGATGATGCCTAGTGAGTACCCATTGTCTTGATGATCATACTACACTTCTGTATCTTTTTGGTGAAGACTTTAGGGTGAGCTTTCGCCGTTGATCACGTTGGGGACTCATGCAGCTTTTGAGATATTCGAGACTAGGGTGAGCTCTCGACGGTCGGAGTTTGACCACATCTTATCTTTTGGAACTGTTGCTCCTTGTACTTCCGTAGATAGATTTATATTGTATTTTATTACTTCTAGCAATTGTGTTCTATTAGAAGCTTCTGTACTATCGATACCAAGTCTTGGGGTTGGTGTAGTTTTCTTTATGTATATATTTCGGGCTGTTGCTTCTCCGTGTCTTGTCTTTATATTCAGCTTCCACTTATTTCTGATTATTGTGCTTAATTAGTTAGGTAGTAGCCCATTACTAACCATTCTGGGCTATGGGGATTGGTTCGCCTACTGGGGGGTTGTAGGTGCCATCATGACCTAAGAAATTGGGTCATGACAGCTTGGTATCAGAGCTCTAGATTCTCTAGTGTCGTGGTACAGAAACAAGTGTCTACATAGAGTCTCGTGGATCGGTACGATGACATCCGTATCCTATCTGCGGGAGGCTACATGGCATTGTTAGGAAAAGTTTCATTTTTTTGGCTCCTTATCGTGTGTTCTTGGCTCTATTGACTTCTAAACTTTGGTTGTTTCATTCCTTCTCAGATGCCTAAGATGAGTTCGACAGCGGTTGGTGTCGAGGCTTCTGTGCCTGTTGCTTCAGTGCTTCCATTAGCGCCAGGACTTCAGAGTGAGAGTTTACCGCATCTGATAAGAGTTGTGAGGTCATCCCATCCTCCGATTGGAATTATAGCTACCCCAATTCTTCTGGGCACCATGACTAGGACTTTGAGTCCTCTCTGTGGGTGTTTCAGTACTCAGTTCTTCGAGCGGTGCTTAAGCTAGGGTTGAGTTTCCAGTTCTCAGCAGGGTTTTTTATCAGTATTGGACTACGAGGCAAGATTTCATGAGATGGTTAGGCGTACTGCTAGGACTGTGCCTTCAGAGTTTGTTAGAGTTCAGAGCTTTGTTGGGGGTTTGATTTCACCGCTCCGTTTGGCGACCAAGAATTTAGTTATGGTTAGGATGACCTTCCTTCAGGTAGTGGATCATGCTTGGGCTATTGAGGGTTTATGCCGTGAGGCTAATGGAGGTAGTGCTAAGAAACATCATCGCTAGGACAGTTCTCGAGGTTCTCAGACTCGAGGTAGGGGATTTTCCACCAGAGATAGGTTCCACTGCTTCTTCTCTACTAGGCCAATTTCAGTTGCTCCACGGATTCTAGAGGGTGTTGGTACAGGACATATTATGCATAGTGGACATGGTATGGGTCAGATTCTTTAGGGTTTTCCTTCAGAGTATGTAGGTTGTGGTGGCTAGTCACGTTCAAAGAGATCTTCTAGTCGGACTTTATCAGGTAGGGGCTGTTTTCGATGTGGTGAGCATGGGCACTTTGCTAGGAATTGCCCCACGATTCTGTATCCTGGTCATCTTGGTTGTTATGATTATGTGAAAGTTGGTCACCTTTATAGAGCTTGTCCTCAGCGAGGGATGTCAGAGTTTTAAACTTCGACTACTCAGTCTAGAGTTAGATCCCGTCAGTCTGATGCCCTTTCTGGTGGGCTCGATGTAGAGGTTACTGATATCATCGCTCCAAGTTAGGCTCGTGTTACCTTCGGCTTGTGATAGTCCTGCTCGCGTTGCGATTCTACCCTTTCTGTCGTTTAATTGCTTATATGCCTACCTGTTACTTGTTTAGTTGTTTGGCTACCTGAATTGTAGTATCTATGTGTTGTTTTATTGGTAGTTTATTCTTTAGTAGTGGATGGGGGTGAGTTATCCTTGATAGGTGTTTACCCGGAGTTGTAGCTCGTGCGTAGTTCATGTTAGTCTATTTTTTGTTGGGTTTGTTTCCTATTTCGCTGTGGCTCTAGACTTGTGCTGAGTCTTCACTTTTGAGCGGTCCTAGATGGTTGATTACCTAGGCTATTATCTCGCGTGGCTAGATATTCGTGTGTTGGTTCGGTGTGATAGCGAAGGTAGTGCCAGAGTTTGAGGCCCTGTATTAATTCGGGTAGTGTTGGTTATGCTAGTGTGCAAAGATTGGGTGTGTTTTTCGGGTGATTAGAATCAACCCTCTTTGTTTTGTTGGTTTTGGAGGTTGGCAGGTATGTGGGTTGTTACCATAGTCTCCTTCAATTTATTTCCCGGTTGGATTGGTTCGTTATTTCTTTCTGTTCTAAGTCTGGTTGGGTTGCCCTCTTGCTCTCCCCAGTTCCGGTTGATAGAATTGAGTTTGATTGTGGCATGGTAGTCGAGTTCTGGCTTATTCGGTTTTGGCTAGGTGTTTATTGTAGTATTGTGGTTGAGGTTGACTGTGGAATTGTGGCATTGCGGGTGGATTTTATCTATAGCATTTTGGTTGAGTTAGGCATTTGGCCTACCCTCATTCCGTGGTATCAAGTGTTGCTAGTAGGAGTTGTGGGAGCTAAGGGAATAGCCCCGGGTTGAATTTGAGAGAGAGCTTGTAAGGTTCGGTGTTTCCTTGGAAAGGGTTTTGTTAGGTTTGCGAAGGAGGATGATGACTTCTTATTCGTGCTTATGCGTTTCAGTAGTTGACTGAGGTGACGACAAAGGTTTGCTTTGGGGATCATGTGTTGGTGATTTTATTCGATCGACTATAGATTTTAGTGGTTTTCCTTTGATTGGTTCGAGATTTTGGTAGCAGCTGCAGTTTTGTCAACTTGCATATTCAAGCTTAGTTGCCTTTGGTTCCTAAGGGTTCATTGGCAGCATATGGGTTTGACAAAGGTGGTGGTTAGTAAATCAGGATTGGGTTTTAAGAGCATGGGCTAGCAAACTACTCTAGATGGTTCGTGGTTGGTTTTGTCGGTTGCAGCTTCTTGGGTCAAAAGGCATTGAGTTCGGACAACTTAGCTTACCCCTTTTTCGTTATGGGGCGACAGTTGGCCTTGGACACCTGGTCCTTGGCTAACCTTTGAGCTAGACTGGAAATTCCAAATTTCAGTGGTGTTCTAGATAGTACGAGGTTCCTTCTACTATGTTTAGACAGACTCAGCAGCTCAACTTCAAGATTCAGCGGTAGTGTACCTTATGTGATCAAATTGTGCAGATTAAGACTAGCGAGGCTATTGTGGGGTTCTAGCGTTGGTTAGACTCGGCCAGTGTGGGATAGAAGTTAGGTATGTTGCATGATTCAGAGCTAGTGGTATTGTGTGCTGATACAATAGGGAAGTTAATTCGATCCAAAAGGGTGAGTTGAAGGTATATGCAGAAATTCTACCTCTAGATGGCGACCTTGAAACCCTAGGTACCTTTTTCCTTTGCCTTCGGTGTGTTTTGATTTGATATTCATGGCATGGTGGACTTCTTCTTGAGGTGAGAGTTGAAAGGCGATTTCATTTTTGAATGGTGTTTGAGTATTTGGGGTAGCAACGACATTCTTAGAGTTTGGAGCTTAGCTAGTGATTTCGGACTTCGTGGTAGGCTAACCATACTTCTTGCAAGATCTTGGTTCTAGTTTGGGTCTGTTAGGCAGATTTTCCAGGTGCCTTCGTATTCAGTTGATTTAGATTGGGTCCGGTTCAGCGAGGTTGGTTTCGTTCTACAATTTTGAAGTTTCTCCATCAACACAGGGTGTTCATTCATGCACTTCCTAAGCATGGTGTGCAAAGTTCAGCTGGGTTCAGGTATCGAGTTTGATGTAAGCAAAAGTGTTCGTTCGCTGGTTGATGGTCAGTCGGAGCAGGTAACTCTAGTTTTCGATGATATGCTATGGGTTATTATCTTAGATGGCAAAGGCTAGTAGACTATAACTTGACTTTGATATAACTTGAGTATAAAAGGTGACTTCGTTCGTGGTAGAGTATAAGCGAAAACTGTGGATCTATGGTGCGTCAGTTAATGCCTCGAGGGTGGTTTGAGTGTTCGACTTGTATGCAACTTTCTTTTATGGTACAAAAGGATTCAGTTCAGAATAAAAGGGTTTTGCAGATCAGCGGGTTCATGAGTTAGAGTTTTGGGTTGAAAGTATTTCTGGTAAACTTGGTTGTGATTTTGAAGATTCGAGTTTTGTGTGTTGATCGCCTTGCTTCTCTGGTTTCGGTGTTGTGTCGATGCTTACCGATTAAGATTCTCGAGGTTCAGTTTGGGTTGGCAGTCCCTTGGAGTTTTGGAGTTGAGTTTGGAATCTAGCGTGGCTAGTAATGAGTTTTAGGCTTGGTTGCATTCGTTGGTTCTTTTGGGTGCCGTCCGGTCGAAGAGGCTATCTGTGTTGTTCGAGAGAGTAGTGCGGACTTGGTATCTGCTGTTCTTTTAATCTCTAGTCTTTCCTTCTTTCCTGACTTTCGAGGACGAAAGTCTTTTTTAATGGATGATGTAATGACCATTTTGGTCATTTATGTATTTTTGCCTTTCTTGTACTGTTAGAGCTTGCCTGTAGTGCCCCCAAGTCATTTATGGCTTGTTGGGACCGATAGTTCGGTGCTCGGGCCATTTGTTTGTTCTTTTTGGCATTCCTTGTTTTAAAGCTTTTAGCTTTGGAAATCATTGACTTCAGTCAACATCCTTGGTGAACGTGCTCGGAATCAAATTTCGATAGTTCCATTAGCTCCAAAGCATGGACTTTGGTGTAGTAGGACCTTTGGTCGAGATCCGAGAGCTTTTCATCTTGGAATTTTCTCTCGTTCTGTGTTTTTAGGTCAGTTGGGCTTGTTTGATTGACTTTGGTCAACATTTGGAGAAGAAGGCCTCGGATGGAAATTCCATCAGCTTTGTTAGCTCCCGAATGTCGAGTTTAGGCTAGAGGGACTATTGGTTCGGGTCCCGAGGCTTCCGGACTTATTTTTGGCCATTGAGTTCCGTTTTGGAAATAGTTAGCCAAAGGTTGATTTTGGGTGTGAGGCCCACTTTTTATTAAATTGACCTCCAATGAGGTTTTCATTGATTCCATTGGATCCAGAATGCCGTTTCTAGTTGAATAGCTCAGGTCGTTTGTGTTTGCAGGACCCTGGATGCATTCTTGGGGACCCAAAGTGTGAAAAATCTGCCTTGACAACTGGTTGTTGTCATAGGCCATTTTGTTCTTCGTGCTCGCAGAGGGCTGGCCGGGTTCGCGAAGGCCATTTTACAGCCTCCCCAACTTTGTTCTTCGCGTTCGCGGGGCTTGGCCGCGTTCGCGAAGGGAATTTGGCTAGCCTCCCTTTTTGCTCTTCGCGAAGGCGATGCCTTGGCCGCGTTCGCGAAGAGTAAATTCCAGCAGCTATTTAAGCTGAGCCCTTCGTGTTTCCAGCCATTATTTCTCAACTCCTACATCTCTAAGTCACATAAAACTCTCCCTAAACTGCTCCAAATCATTGCCTAACCTCGGGAAATCATAGTTCTTCGATAATCCGTGGTTCCTCGGTAATTGGTAAGTCTTCTTCCCCAACCCTTTTATTCTCTTGTTTTCTTAAAAATCCACCATTATTGTTGGTTCTTAAATCTTGGAATTCCTTGTAGAATCTTCCCTATTGAGATTTGCATGATCAAGGATTCGGAGTTCTCACCCCCTTAGCTCATCTTCTCGTGGTGGTAAGTCCCTTTGATTAATTTTCGGAATTAATTCTTGAAATTCCTCTTTTATTTCTTGGCTTGAGCGGGCTGTTTTGAGTCCCAATTGTTGTCCATTTCCGCTCAATTTTTGAGCATGTGCTTCCGGGATTTTAAGGAACACATGTGTGTTTTTCATTTCCGGTTTCGAGTTGCGGGTCCCACGGGTTCGTTTGTGAGCCAGATTTTGACCCGGTTATGTTTATAGCATTATGGGTATCGTTAGTCTTGTATTAATGTGTAGATTACTGTTTTGATATTAGTTTTGCAAATTGGAGCTTCTCGGAGCAGTTCGAGCCTGGACAATGCCGTTCCCGCAGCTATTCATCGAACGACAGGTAGGTTATGACTTTTCCTACCTAGACTCTGCGTATGTAGGCTATAACTGCATTAATTAGCATCCTTGGGTGGGTTGTTATAGGTTGGTCTCCCAGACCTTGTCCGCCTTTCTGTCCGCTTATTTCATACGTTGTTTGTAGTATTCACGCAGTATCGTATATTACCCTTGTGGTCCTGTGCGGCCTTGTATTGACTCTGGAACATAGATGGTGAGTTATTTGGGAATGTTCGCGAGTCCCGGACATAGAGATTTCCTTCTAGGATGGTTATGACTGATGTAGAGCTATTGAGCTTGTGTAGGACCGATAGGAATTGATTGTGAGCCATTTTGGGCTACTCTATTGTTTGCGAGCATATCATACATGAAAAAGGTTTTCCCTACATGTTTTACTACTGATTTGGCTTCGGGCCTACTGTAAATGATTTTCTAAACCCTGCATGGCCTCAAGGGCTCGTTTTCGCTATGTGACTTCGAAAGGGTTATGAAACTGGCTTTTATGTAACCTCTCGGAGTAGAAAGGATACTACAATGATTTGATTACTGATTTTCATCCTGATACTAGGCTCGGCTGGACCATAGCGCTAGACATTATTTTCTATGGATTTAGACCTGGATGCGAGCCGGGCACCCTGTCTAGGGGCTTTGATACTTGATTTCTGTTTTATACCCAGATACAATCCGGGCACCCTTGATAAGGGTTATTGAGATTATTACTACTGATTTAGACCAGGGTCGAAGCTAGGCATGTACTACGAGGTTACGATTATTGAGTTACACTTGAGGTTTGTGGTTTTGTATGTGGTCGAGGGGTAGACCTCTATGGACCCCTGTCGTTCCTGGGCTACAGGTTACGGGCCGACGCAGCGTGCCAGGAGGGGGGTTGTACGATGTAGGAGAGGTACACGGGAAAGACCCTTCCATGGATCCTGCCTCAATTGGGCCTTATAGGTACCGGAGGGGGTAACATACGTGCACTATTACATTAGATTCATCATCATCATGCATATTTCACTCGGATTTCACCCTTGTTTGCTGTATGTTCAGTGTACTCTCTGGTTTTATGGGCGGCCGAAGTTTTTTTTTACTTGATTGCATTCCTTGGTTGTATGGGAGGCTGTTGAGACTGTAGGTAGATTATATTACTTCTGTTCTTATTATAGAGGTCGTTATAGTCCTTGGTTCTTGTTGAATTGGTAGGTGTTTGCCTGTTGAGGCTCCGATAGATTGGGCTTGAGCATTGAGGGGCTAGTGAGTCCCATTTTGGTGAGGCTATTGAGTGGTCTTCCGAGCGAATTGTGGATTCCTGATTCTATTCCTTAGCATGAGTTTGAGTGGTGACTCTCTGTTATTGTGGTTTAGTTGTTCCGTCCTAGGTTTATAACTGCGAGGTTGATCTCTGTTTATATTAGTTTGAAGCTGGATTTGTGATATGATTTCCTTTAGCTTGTTGATCCCTTCTTGAGTATGTGAAATTGCTTCCTTCCTCCCCTTTATTTTGAGGTTACCGGTATACTACCCGTCTCTTTAAATTTTCTTTATATATACTGTTGTTACAAGGATCTCAGGTGCGTCCCTCTTTCTTACACCTGTGTTTCTGTGATATGTATGTCTTCTATGCTAGCATTGTATGCTTATAACTCTTGGTTGTTTATCCTCCGTGCTAGTTCCTTGTGCTTTATCTATTGCTTCCGTGACTTCTTTCTTGCTATCTGCTATTTACTGTTTTTATATCTTATATGCGCTCAGTCGGTCGATGATGCCTACTGAGTACCCGTTGTCTTGGTGCTCATACTACACTTCTGCATCTTTTTGGTGCAGACTTTAGGGTGAGCTTTCGTCGTTGATCACGTTGGGGACTCATGCAACTTTTGAGATATTCGAGACTAGGGTGAGCTCCCGACGACCGGAGTTTGACCATATCTCATCTTTTGGCACTGTTGCTCCTTGTACTTTCGGAGACAAATTTATATTTTATTTTGTTGCTTCTAGCACTTGTATTCTATTAGAAGCTTATGTACTGTCGATACCAAGTCTTGGAGTTGGTGTAGTTTTCTTTATGTATATATTTTGGGTTGTTGCTTTCGCGTGTCTTGTCTTTATATTCAGCTTCCGCTTATTTCTTCTTGTTGTGCATAATTGGTTAGGTAGTAGCCCATTACTAACCGTTCCAGGCTACGAGGATTGGTTCACCTACTGGAGGATTGTAGGTGCCATCATGACCTGAGAAATCGAATCGTGACACTCATAAAGTTAAAAACATTTTACACTCTCAGAAAATCAATTATGCCACCAAAAAAGAGGACCAATAAGTTAGATAAATAATATTTTTCTCCAGCAATAGGTGTGTACAAAATATTTTTACTGCAAAAATAATTTTCTTGTATAGCAGATATCAAACACATCACAACAAAAAACTACTGTAAAGACCCGTTAACATATACAACTTAAAATTTAACTAAAGTTGACAGTTATTTAAAATTGAAAATAAAAACATAAGAAAAAGATAAGTTAGGGATAAAATTCACAGTCACGTTAACAATTATTGGTCACAAATTTTAATATATAGTGCACCATGACAAAATACAGGAGAGATTAAAAAAAAAAATCCATTTTCCCTGTAAAAGAAAAATCAACGTTAAACAGTGTTCTATGAATTAGCCTCATGCAATCCACCCCCTTTAGGAGCTCAGCAGCCCAAGCCTTCGCCTGAGCCACGTAACCCAACTCTGTGCTTGGACAGGGCAGAATAGAGAAAAGTCGCACAAGCCCTGCGCAGGGTCGACTCAACAAAATTGAGAGTCTAAAGCCAAACTTCATAGAGAGGCTTTAATTTTTTTTTCTAGTTAACATATCTAAATTGAACAACAATAACAACTATATTGCAATGCTTGAAATTTTGAAGAAGACACGCAATTTTTGATCTTTTGTGAAAGACAACAATAAAATTTGCAGAATACAAAAGGTTTGAGACTTCAGAATGTGCAATAATAAGAAAATAAAAATACTAAAAGGGGAAATGAAAAAAGTATATATAGAAATAATAATAATATGAGTTCATGTTAGTTGTTAGGATATAAAGGAGACAACAAAATAGATAGTCACGTAAGAAATGATACTACAATCACCTAAAATTATTTTATTTTTCAATTATTACAATGATCCTCACATTAAAAGGTAAAAAGTTATTATGTTATCTACCCAAAAATTTATTTTCAAATTTAATAATACATGAGACTTTTTAAACAATATATATAATAAAATAGATCTTTAGAAAAAAAAATGGAGACACCAAAAAAGTTGAAGCCCCAAACGATTGCTTTAGTTGCCTTATAGTCGAGCCGACCCTGGTCCTACCTTCTCGACATGCCCCAACAGTTCACCTTACTAATGCCCCTACTTGGCTTACAAGCCCACACTATTGAGCTCATGAGCAACTTTAATTAACATAAGTGAATAACTTTCTTAAATAAAATGATGATGATATATTTTCATCATATATTTATGTGAAAGCTACAGAATTCCTAATTATCCCACTATCTAGTATGACACTTCTATAAAGAATTAAGGCAGCGACATTGTTGAAATAATCAATACTCTGATTTTAGTCGCTTGGAAATTCTGAACTAGTATAGGGCTTATCCGGCCTTACCTAATTTTATCCATTTTATCCATATTTTATGGGTTAAATATGGGTTGAAATTTAAATATTACCCATCTAAATTATCACTCACCCAACTCGCTAAATTGTCACTCACCCAACCCGCTAAATATGGACGGATGGGGGGAGTTAATAAAATATGGATTCATTTTGCCAGTACTAATCGCAATACATGACATGTCTCTGTAGTTTTCCTTAAAAGAATTTTAAGCTTTCTCCATTATTTTCTATATGGGTTAATTATTAATATATTTTTTAATTTTGATATGTTTTACTTGAGTCGAGGGTTTATTAAAAATATCTTTACGAATAAGATTGCGCAGATACCATCCTTTACAAATTTCACTTTTAGAATTACATTCGACATGATGTTGGTTTTCACTGGAAGCATTCTCGTACAATATTAGGCTTTTCTTCCCATGGGCAATGGCAATGGAACAAAATACTAGTCCATTGAACCCAATTAGTTTCAACCACCGGCAATGCTATTCTTAGCTTGACCATCATGCTAATTGGTGGCATATATATATAGGTGAGAGTAGCCATGTGCCTCATTGATGAGCTACCTTTATCAGTTGCATTAAATTTGCTTTGCCTTTACACGTAATATAGGAGGTGCATTTGCCATCAACACCAACGTGAAGTTGAGCAACAAAAAGATAGACCTTGAAACTTCTTCAAATCGTCTCAAAATTGAAAATTGGAATTCAAGCTTCTCAATAATTGCAGCCTAATTCAAGTTAACCCAATCAAAATAATTCTAATTCAAGCTTCTAGTCTTTTAAGAACTTCGTTGTCGCTAGTAAATTAGATTCTCCCTCCAAAAAAGAACTCAAAGCCTAAAAAGAGAGAGAGTTCAGTTTACAAAAAGCAAAAAGTTGGCAAAGCTTTAGCCATTGGGGCACATTTAATAGAGTTTCAATTTCAATCAGTTTGTTGACAGTTACACTAATTCAAGCTTCACTTTATAATTGGTTAGGGAACGAAATAGAAAATCTCCCCCTAAACAAATCTTTTAAAAGACTACATTGTAGATGCTATTGTGTTCTGTATGAAAAGTAAAGATCTTCTAATTATAGAAGTCCAAAACTTTTCCTCCAAGAAATAATCTATATATATTTCTTTTCTATTATATAGAAGAGCCAAGTTTAGGACGACCAAGTGCAATTTCGTCATTTCATAAAAAAATCTAGCTTAAAGTAGTTGTACATTGTGCATGGAGAGTATGAAATTTCCAAAAATATCGATCAAATTCTAGAAAATTCTAATGCCCAAAAGTAAAAAAGATCAAGTGTACATGTAAAAGATGTGGGGACCATTTATTGTCTTCAAAAAGTTATAGAGAAGCTTTTTTTTCTAAAAACAAATGTTCAACAATCAACACACTTTCTTTTTTGAAAAAAAATATTGTAATATCCAATTCATATTCTATTTTTGCTATTACTTCAATTTAATTCATAACATAATTTCTATTCATCATGTTTACAAAAAATAACTACTTTTATACAAAAAAGATATTATTTTGAAGTTAAAATATAATTAATTATTTTACTTTTATTTTGGCTTAATATACATGGAAAGAAATTAGTGCGACAAAACAAATAGTATATTAAATTGAGATTAAAGAATAAATAAGAATAATTAAATTAAATTATTTTTTAAAAGAACATAAAAAGTAACATGATAAATAAAATGAATAGAATGACATACTTGCAATTAAAGTAAATTAGAAGTGTACACTAAATATTAAAATAATAGTCCTTCATCTAAACAAAGAATCAAGTTTGTACTTTATTTCATTTCAAACATATTAATTTAAATATTTGAACTAATGTAAGTTTGTTATAGTTTTGAAGTTGTCTAATCAAATTTTGATAAAAATAATAAGTATCTTTTCAGTCTAATTTATGTATATTGACAATATAATATCATTTTACTTTAAAATTAATCAAATCAAAATTTAATTAATTATAGTAAATTTCTTACTTTATTTCTCAAGTTATCAACTAATGCTTAATATAGTTGTTCCTTTTATCTAAATAAAATGGAAAAAGAATTTTTTTTAAGCAAGTTATCTCTTTTAAAAAATATTAATAAATCCCATGAAATGATATATTTGAGGAATTTGAGTTTTCACAAATATTATATTCATACCAAAAATTAATAAAATAAAGTTTTGAACACAAAAATGAACTATTACATTGTTCAAAAACCCTAAGAGCCAGCCATAGTGAAATTCCTTATAGGGATTACACCTACGGCAAATTAATAGGAGTTTGCACTCAAGAAGGGTTAAATTTGTGCAACGAGCTCCTTATGTCATAGCAGCTTAAGATGAATAAGCATAAAGAAAGATCTCAGCTTGGAGACTTTTGTACACAGTTCGGTTTACCTGAACCAGCAACCTATGGTAGAAAAAAGGAGTATTATCGGTCCCCTAGAACTGAAGGTTCTAACAGGAGACGAAGATCTAGACGAAGGTCTAAAGAAGAAAGAGACGCTAGAAAAAGCTCTCGTAAATCTAATAGATTTACCAAAGATCGGTCAGGAAGAGACCTTTCTAAGATCAAATGTTACAAATGTGGTAAGCGAGGGCATATTGCCCCAAATTGCAAATTGAATAAACTCAAAGCCTTAGAACTTGACGCAGAATTGCATGATAAGGTTTATAGTTTATTATACACCTCCGGTTCGGAAGATGACTATGAGTCATATTCAGAAGCAGAATCGGATATTGATCTTACTGACTTATCTGACAATGAAGAACGAGCTGATAGCTCTTGCACCACTTGCAAAGGTACATGCCATTGTGAAGAAGATGAGATCTACAAACTGCAATCGCAATTTCAAGATTTTAATCTTAATATGTTCACTTCTGATAATGTGATAGAATTATTAAAAGAAGTTACTGATAACAAACTTCGAGAAAAGATTATTAATCTTGCCACCGCTAATGATTCTAACTCTTCAAAACCCCTTGTTGATAACAAGAAAAATGAATTTGAATATTATGCCCCTTATTCATTAAAAGAGGTCGAAAACCGTTTAATGATAAAAAATGGTTTTAATGAAAAGGATGCTTCTTTTGAAGATCTTAAAGAAGAAGTTGAAAATCTCAAGAGAGAAATAAAGGCTCTCAGACATAATCAGGTTATTTGCGACCAAAGGATTTCTCAGATTGAGAACAATGTTCGCCCAGATCAAGCCAGCTCTTCAAAAGGTAAAGAGGTTCTCCATGATGAACCTACTACCAGTAACCTTGAAACTAATATGTTTTTAGGGATGATGCAGGTTGTCACTGCCCACAAATGGTATGTTAAATGCACCATTTTAATTGATAATAGTTTCTCTATTACTAATGTTGCTATGATAGACAGCGGTGCAGATGTTAGCTGCATTCAAGAGGGTCTTGTCCCCTCAAAATATTTTCAAAAAACTGCGCATATGGTCAAATCCGCATCAGGACATGCTTTAGATAGAAAGTATAAACTACCCTTTCTGCGAATATGGAAGGAAGGCCGTCTATAAACTTGGCTTTCCAATATTCAAATTTATTTTCGGGTAATTCCATAACCCGACTGAGAAACGTATCTTTGTACCACCTCCATTTAGTCAAAGTGGGACACTTAAGTCCATTAAGGAGGGTGCGAACCGTTTCATGCTGAGAGGTAAACCTACCATTAAAGTGTTCTAAGATGGTCATTACCAATGTATACACTGCATCCTCTCTGCGGGCAGTGAGAGCCATGCCTAGGTTATCAACTCCTTCGTTTTCGGCAACGGCGTTAATGATAGAGGCTTTCTCCTCTATGTTTAGGTAGTTATCCCACCAGCCTCTGAGCTGACATGTAAAACCTGCTATAATCATTTTGTAGATATTCCTATCATTATTTTTGACACTTTTGCAAATGGTCGAATACATAAGCATCCTATGGACAAGAATGGTCAACTTCCTATCTGTTAACCCATCGAGATTCCATTCGTAAATCTCGGAACCGTTGTAAGACGTATTAGTCTGGTTTCAATCTCGTTCCTCTATCAAGACATCTTGAGGGGTAGGACGAGGGTAGTAGAATGTATTCATTGCTGGTTTAGTAGCATAGCTACTATTCTTTCGGGGATAACCCTTGAGCTTATTAATCTCTGAAGAAACCTAGTTTTTATAATTACCAGTTTTTTCAATTTTTTCAGCAAAATTTTGCGACAGGTCGATAGGTTTTATTTTTAAACCTGAAAACATTTTATAAAGAAGTTCTTCTAAATCAGTTAAAGATTTTATCTTAAAATCCTGAATCTCAGGAGGTCGTTGAATAAAAGTAGAGACCACTTCTGCTTTACTAGTTGAAGGTCCTGCTTTACTAGTTGAAGCAACAGTAGTTTTAGCTATATCAACTTTTATACCTTTTATCAAAACAGTCATTTCATCAAGTTTTTTATCTAAAGAGACAATATGTTCTCCCAAAACTTTGACATATAAACCCAAATAATTATTTTGAGAAATGAGTTTATTAATCTCCAAAATACTTACCGAAGCAATTTCTTCATCAACGAATTTTTGAAAAGCGTTGAAGGCTATGCATGTATTGTTAGGTAACACAAAAGCAGATTGTGGAGGATAAATGGCTGTTATTAACTTTTCATTAGAGTCGCGATAAGTTCTCTCAATAACATTGATATATAAAGGTAAATATGTAGTTATAAACCAAGGAACAAAGTGCATAATTTGATTATGCAATGCACAAGTTTCATAAAACTCTTAAGAAATATTATTCATGTCTTCTTTGCTATAAGAATCAAAAAACCAAGTTTTAAACTTACTCCACCTTTTATCAAAAAATTCTTTTTGAATATGTTTTCTTGCCAGGGATCCTGGGCTAAAATCAATTTGGTGTGGAATCATTAAGACTTTTAACATCAAACTCCATTTCAGAAGGAGTCGGAAAGTTCTTATCAGAACTGTCGTCATGAATATCATTAACATGAACAATATTAGAACCTGGGTTAATTTTAACCTTTTCAATAACTGAGTTATTATCAAATTCTAAAGTGTGAAGAGAAGCAGCGCGATTTCGAGCTGGACCATAAGACGGTTCGATAGGGGAAATATGCTATATGTCCGGTACAAACCTGTGACTTAACGATCGTCTATTATAAATAGAACTTACCAGAGGCATAAGCCTATTGTTTGACAATGACTGCCTGTGATGAGCATAGCTGCCTTCTGTAAACTGGATGCAAACCCTTCCATCGAGGTTTTGCGAGATGTGAGAATACTCAGAATTTGTAACCGTATCAGTTAACTGACTTGGGGATATAACCGAATCGAGAGTCCAAGTCGTTGGGAAATTAATTTCTTCCCACTTAATCGGTCTCCTGGTGGTGACCTTAGATTTTGCAAAATTCGTTTCCATTAAAATTGTTTGATTGGATGTATCGTATAACTTACATCTTGGATTCAAGGTTGATAATAACTTGAAATAAATTCTCTAAGATAGACTTATAAGTTCTGAACCTGGCACATAGTTATAACCATGTGTTTTAACATTTAATGTTAAGGCATCAAGAATATTGACATCAGATAAAGAAAGCTGCAAATTAGGTTGCGTATTGAAATAAACTGGACCATAGGCCATGGTTGATTCAATTGAACCGGTTCCATATCTATATCAAGTACTTTCACATCTATCTCATATATACCATGAACATTTCTAGGCTCTGATACCAGATTACAGGATCAACGACCGGGCGGTAGTCCGCCATGGTCAAGGATCAAGCAATTCAGTATCCTTATACTGGCGCATAAACGCAGGCATAACAAATGAAATATGAACATAATTTTTCATACAATTTCTTCAGACTGTATGGAAGAGACTAACTCTTTAACCTGAGCAAAGGGCTTGTCAGGAACACAATACATACTCTTATTATACTCTTGTCCAATGGTTCTAACCCAATAGCGGTTCTAACCTGACCAAGAAGCGCCTTCAAGTAATTCAGTATCCTTATACTGGTGCATAAACGCAGGCATAAGAACTGAAATATGAACATAATTTTTCATACAATTTCTTCAGACTGTATGGAAGAGACTAACTCTTTTACCGGAGCAAAGGGCCTGTCAGGAACACAGTACATACTCTTATTATACTCTTGTCCAACAGTTCTAACCCAATAGTGGTTCTAACCGGACCAAGAGGCGCCCTTTTCAACACATATCTCGGGCTAAGGAGGTCATGGCTTGCTACAGGCTTGCCAGACAGAGACAATAAGAGTAGTGCTAGATCCGACTGTACCACCATCTCAGAACCAAGTCAAGAAACCATATCAAAAAAATTCCTTTCTATTTTAATAAAGCTTAGATCCGTTCATGGTGCATATATGAGAGACGTTTAGGTATGAGACATAGATATGGAACTTGATTGGTATTATGGATCTCGGAGAACTGAGTACTGAAAGTACTAGACTCGAGGAGGTAGATATACCTCAAAACCTTGATTTGTTAAACAAATGGACGATTCCTAAAGTTCTAATTAAAAACATTTATGACTATGGTTGGTTTGATAAACTTTCAACTAAGCAGTTGATTAAAACAACTGAACAATGTTTAGCGTTAAACTCTTCTGAATAGACAATTCGCTTGTTAACCAAACGAGATATTGATCTTTATAAAAATCAGTATAATTATCTGCATATTGGTATGGTTCAAATTGCTTTTAAACCACTTACCCTTAAAGGGTTACCAGAGACTTTCTTAGCAGCTCTCAGAGATGCTAGAAATTTAAATTTTTGACAGTATCTTATGGGTTCAATTGAATCAACCGTGGCCTATGGTCCAGTTTATTTCAATACGCAACCTAATTTGCAGCTTTCTTTATCTGATGTCAATATTCTTGATGCCTTAACATTAAATGTTAAAACACATGGTTATAACTATGTGCCAGGTTCAGAACTTATAAGTCTGTCTTATAGAATTTATTTCAAGTTATTATCAACCTTGAATCCAAGATGTAAGTTATACGATACATCCGATCAAACAATTTTAATGGAAATGAATTTTGCAAAATCTAAGGTCACCACCAGGATACTGATTAAGTGGGAAGAAATTAATTTCCCAACGACTTGGACTCTCGATTCGGTTATATCCCCAAGTCAGTTAACTGATACGGTTACAAATTCTGAGTATTCTCACATCTCGCAAAACCCCGATGGAAGGGTTTGCATCCAGTTTACAGAAGGCAACTATGCTCATCACAGGCAGTCATTGTCAAACAATAGGCTTATACCTCCGGTAAGTTCTATTTATAATAGACCATCGTTAAGTCACAGGTTTGTACCGGACATACAACATATTTCTCCTATGAACCGTCTTATGGTCCAGCTCGAAATCGTGCTACTTCTCTTCACACTTTAGAATATGATAATAACTCAGTTATTGAAAAGGTTAAAATTAACCCAGGTTCTAATATTGTTCATGTTAATGATATTCATGACGACAGTTCTGATAAGGACTTTCCGACTCCTTCCGAAATGGAGTTTGACGTTAATAAGTCTTAATGATTTCACACCAAATTGATTTTAGCCCAGGATCCCTGGCAAGAAAACATATTCAAAAAGAATTTTTTGATAAAAGGTGGAGTAAGTTTAAAACTTGGTTTTTTGATTCTTATAGCAAAGAAGACATGAATAATATTTCTCAAGAGTTTTATGAAACTTGTGCATTGCATAATCAAATTATGCACTTTGTTCCTTGGTTTATAACCACATATTTACCTTTATATATCAATGTTATTGAGAGGACTTATCGCGACTCTAATGGAAAGTTAATAACAACCATTTATCCTCCGCAATCTGCTTTTGTGTTACTTAACAATACAGGCATAGCCTTCAACGCTTTTCAAAAATTCGTTGATGAAGAAATTGCTTCGGTAAGTATTTTGGAGATTAATAAACTCATTTCTCAAAATAATTATTTGGGTTTATATGTCAAAGTTTTGGGAGAACATATTGTCTCTTTAGATAAAAAATTTGATGAAATGACTGTTTTGATAAAAAGTATAAAAGCTGATATAGCTAAAACTACTGTTGCTTCAACTAGTAAAGCAGGAGCTTCAACTAGTAAGGGTTTAATAAAACCATCAAAATCTCGTTGGTCGTGCACAGCATTTTATGTGAATAATGCTGCAGAAAAGGAACATGGAACTCCCAGGTTAGTAATAAATTACAAGCCTTTAAACAAATGTTTAAAATGGGTAAGGTATCCGATTCCCAATTAAAGAGACTTATTTTCTAGGTTATACGACGCCAATATATTTTCAAAATTTGATTCAAAATCAGGATATTGGCAAATTCAGATATTTAAAGAGCATTCTTATAGGACTTCTTTTAATGTTCCTTTTGGGCAATACGAATGGAATGTCATGCCATTTGGTTTAAAAAGCGCTCCATCAGAATTTCAAAAGATTATGAATGACATCTTTAATCCATATATGGATTTTATTATAGTTTATATTGACGATATTCTGGTGTTTTCTAAAACTCTTGAAATGCATGTAAAACACCTTGATATCTTCAAAAAAATTGTTATACAAAATGGTTTGGTTATCTCTAAACCAAAAATGAGTTTGTTCCAGACTGAAGTTCATTTTCTGGGACACCTAATTTGTCAAGGAAAAGTGACTCCTATTCAGAGGGCCATCGACTTTGCATAGAAATTTCCTGACATTATTACTGATAGAACTCAGTTGCAGAGATTCTTGGGTAGTTTAAATTACATCTCCCCCTTTTATAAGAATCTTTCTCGTGATTTAGCCCCGTTATATGACAGGCTCAAGAAGGATTATAAATCCCCATGGACTAATAGTCACACCACTTTGATAAAGAACATCAAACTACGAGTTCAGTCTTTACCTTGTTTAACTCTTGCTAACCCTGCTTGGCAAAAAATTATTGAAACAAAAATTTTCATACAATTTCTTCAGACTGTATGGAAGAGACTAACTCTTTTTCATAACATAATTTCTATTCATCATGTTTACATAAAATAACTACTTTCATACAAAAAAGATATTATTTTGAAGTTAAAATATAATTAATTATTTTACTTTTATTTTGGCTCTAATATACATGGAAATAAATTAGTGCAACAAAATAAATAGTATATTAAATTGAGATTAAAGAATAAATAAGAATAATTTAATTAAATTATTTTTTAAAAGAACATAAAAAGTAACATGATAAATAAAATGAATATAATGAAATACTTGCAATTAAAGTAAATTAGAAGTGTACACTAAATATTAAAATAATAGTCCTTCATGTAAACAAAGAATCAAGTTTGTACTTTATTTCATTTCAAACATGTTAATTTAAATATTTGAACTAATGTAAGTTTGTTATAGTTTTGAAGTTGTCTAATCAAATTTTGATAAAAATAATAAGTATAGTAAATTTCTTACTTTATTTCTCAAGTTATCAACTAATGCTTAATATAGTTGTTCCTTTTATCTAAATAAAATGGAAAAAGAATTTCTTTTTAAGCAAGTTATCTCTTTTAAAAAAATATTAATAAATCCCATGAAATGATATATTTGAGGAATTTGAGTTTTCACAAATATTATATTCATACCAAAAATTAATAAAATAAAGTGTTGAACACAAAAATGAACTATTACATTGAACATATGTCGAACATATAACTTATTAACAATTAGAGAAGTAAATGAATTAAAGTGGGTTACTACTCAGAAAAAGATGGTAAAAATGACAAATGCATAATTGTAATTTAAAAAATTACATATTCAATCAGCATTGATAAGAACAAATCCAGGGCCAGAAATGAATTTGATATATAGTTATATATATATTGCATACTTACCAAACTTTCATAAAAGAATATAAAGTTTAATTTTGAATACAATTTTTTTTAAAATACACTTAGCTTATGATTTGAGATTACATGATCTCTTTTTATTAAATTGATATAAATAATATAAGTACTTATTACCTATATATCGTTCTACATGAAAAAAGAATCAACAAATATTATATCATGCTAATAATTTTTCTGTGGTCAATCAAAGATAATTACACGTTGAAACTTTATATTCTTGCTTCTAAGTGCTAATTTTACTTGTGAGCAATAAATTAAAAATATTAGCGTTCAAGATAGTAACATATAATGGATCACAATTGCTAAATAATTATAATGACCGGGTTCGTCGTTACGGGTAAACCTTTCGTGCCAAGTTTCAGGTTAGAAAACTTCCGAATTTGGGAGTTGAAAATTTTGGGCTAGGCTAGTCTCGGCCGGTTTTGGAGCGAGGTATGGTCTAGGGAAATCTGGGTAAGAATGGGTTAAAGTGTCTTGACTTGAGCTAGTTTTCCTTTTAGCTTAAGACATAAAAGAGTCCGGGGGACTTTTCGCAATCAAATTCGGGTAAGTAGAACTCTCGGTATCAAGGGTGACGTGAAGGGGTTATTCCAAAACATTGAGAAATCAAATGTGTTGTGAAATGGGGTAATTTGAGGGACTTTATGAATTTCTGTCCCGTGTTAATTCCCATAGCGGTTGACACACCTCCATAGCTACCTCCGCTGTAGCGGAGAAAATACTGCTACAACAGAAGTCAATGTCGGTCAGCTTCCGCCATAGCGATCGACTCTGTACCACTATAGCAGAACGGACCACTATAGTGGAGCGTGATGGAATTTAATGTAGAAACTTCCCTAAAACATTCAGTTTTTAACAAAGACGTTTTGGGAGAAGGGCAAGACAATTTTGGGCGATTTTCCTCCATTTTCCATTATTTTTTGTCCCAAAGATCAGGTTTCTACTCCCCAAACTCTGTACTATCTTTCCTACGCTATAGAATTGCTAGGAGTGGACTTGGGGAAAGGTCTGGGATGATCTAGGAATGGTAAAATCCGGGGAAAACGAGGATTCTAGGGTGCTAGAGTTCTTGGGTCTTGATCATTGATGATGGGTGATGATCACTTAGCCATAATTCTCTAAAGGTATCCGTAAAAATGATGAATTTAGGTGAATTAATGGTGAAAAAGCCTGAGAATGGGTGGAATAATCATAGGTTAGCCTGGGGATTGGGATTTTATACAATCCGGGTACTTTGGGTCATTAATTGATTATAATTTTTGCATATTTATTTCTAGACCAAGAACAAGCAAGGGATCCTAAAAAAGGGAAAGCTCCAGTTCAATAGAGCTTGGAATAATTTGAAGTAGGTGACGGTTATTGATTTTTTTATGTTTGTGTACTTTTGTCTAAGTATTGTATGATCTAAGGATCCAGTTATCAGTCTTGTGAAATGAACTAGGTGTTATTGCTTATTGGTTTACAAGTGTTGATTTTTCATTGTTGTGACTGTAGATTTTATGTGACATTCGGTTGGTTCGGGTACCACGCCTAGTATGGGATAACAAACGGTTGTCTCGAGTACCACGCTGGTACAGGATAACTAACTGGTTGGCTCGAGTACCACGCCTGGTATGGGTTTACTTTATTGTATTATTGAATTTTAATAATGGTTCTACCGGGTTGTGTTTATGATTGTGATATTGCATATGGTCCTTGAAAGGCTGAGTTGTTATTGTATTGAATTGTGAGTTTGGTCTTGGGGTAGACCAGGTGTCAGGTTTAACACTTAGGTGCAGGGTGGTTCGGGGATATGTAAAATGGTATATTTATTGATTATTATTGATTGTTGATCATGATTATAAGGGTGAGTTACATGTGGGAACAAGCTAAGAAGAGACTTGTAGTCTAGGGATACCTGTTGGATTGTTTACATATTTCCTGTACTTTTACTTGGCTTTTGTACTGTTCATATAGTGCTTATCTGGAACTGGCTGATGATCCTACCAGTACACGGTGGTTATGTACTGATTCTGCACTTGCGTTTCTTTTTGTGAGTACATGCAATCTTCCAGCGGCTGACACGCGACCTCACTTATAGTCCCAACGCTTCCAGACATCAAGGGTGAGCTATTTTGATCGAGCTACCTTGGTCTCTTTTGTTTCCAGTATAGCCCACTTATTTTTGGGCTTAGACTCTTGCTTATTTTGGGGTTGCGTTCCCGCATTCTAGATTTTTGGGTAGTGTTTTAGTATGATGACTTTCAGGTTTTAGGGAGGGATTTTCGCAGGTTTATTTATATTAGTGTTGATTTGGTTGATCATTGCTAGTTTTACTTATTGCACACTGGTTTGACCTGTTAGAACGGTTAAGTTCTGTATCGTTGATGGTTCGCTCGCCCGGGGGTTGGGTGGGTGCCACTCTCGGTAGTTTGGGTTGTGACAAAGATGGTATCAGAGCCCTAGGTTCATTGATCTTATTGTATCAAAACAGGTCTAGTAGAGTCTTGCGGAACGGTGCGGAGACGTCTGTACTTTTCTTTGAGAGGCTATAGGACTTTAGGAAAACTATCTCTTCTTTCTTCCTTCGTGCTATAACTTGATTCCAATTGGTATCAGGTGATACAAATTGGTATCTGACTCTTTCACTCTTTTGTCCGCAGATGGCTAACATAAGGAACAACGGAGTAAGACCAGCGGTCCCAGCCACGGGCCTGGCGGTCAGAAGTGGAGGCAGGGGTAGGGGCAGAGGTCGGGGCAGAGCCATACCCACCCGGGGTGGAGCTCAAGCAGCAGCAGGAGAGCGAGAAGCAACCCCTCCCCCACTTCAGGAATAGATTGTCAAAGAAGTGGAAGTTGTTGTTGAGGATGGAGGGGAGCAGGAGGAGGCATCACCGACTGGAGGTGCGGGCCTTCCCCCTATGATGCACGAAGCGTTTCAGCAGGTTTGGAACTTCCTGAGTGGTTTGGTTTGTGCCGGACCCACCCCCGCGGGTGTTGGAGATCAGGCTCTGGGCACTCAGCTAGCAGTTACTATGGTACCTAGGATGGATGCAGCTTCAGGAACTGGTGACTTCTTCAGGCGAATGCTAGGCCCGGTAATGACAGGGAATGAATATGAGATGCTGACTAAGTTCCTCAAACTGAAACCTCCTACCTTTCAGGGTACTGCTAAGGAAGATGCTTATGAGTTTAGCTTGGATTGCTATGAAAGGTTACACAAACTGGGTATCATGCGACAGCATGGGGTTGAGTTTGTCACATTTCAGCTACAGGGTGATGCTAAACAATGATGGAGGTCTCAGGTGGAATGTCGACCATCGACCTTGCCTCCATTGACTTGGGAGGAGTTTCATGCTCTCTTCTTAGAGAAGTATGTACCCCATACTTTGAGGGATAGGAAAAAGGATGAGTTCTTGAATCTGGAATAGGGTAGCATATCGGTCTCTACTTATGAGGCTAAGTTTCATGCCTTGTCTTGTGTTGCTATGCAGTTGTTGGGGTTTGAGAAGGAGAGGATCCGACTATTTGTGAAGGGCTTGAACACCGATCTGCAAGTATTATCTATGCATATGACTTCCGCAGGGAAGGGCTTCAATGAGGTAACAAATTATGTTAAGAAGTTAGAAGGGGCCAAGCAAATGGGGCAGGCTAAAGTGTTAGCCAAGAAGCCCCGAAACGATGGAAACTTCAATGGCTCACACTCTAGAGGCCATAATCAGCAGGTATATTTGGCCTGTCCCATTTGGCCAGCTCTGCCAGCTTCTACAGGTGGTCGTCCGGAAGCTAATCAGCAGTTTTCAGCTCCTAGAGGCCAGACAGCTTCTTACACATCCGCCAGCAGTCCTACACTTGATCGTGGTTGTTTCTATTGTGGTGATCTGGGCCACTTTAAGAGGGAGTGTCCTCACAGGCAGACTGGTAATCAGGTTCAGCAACAATCTAAGGTCGTAGTCTTGGCAGGTAGAGGTGGTTATGCTAGAGGTCGTCCATAGGGTGGGCGAGGTAACTTTCAGGAAGGCCGGGGAGACAGAGGGAATGGCGGCGCAGAAAGGGGTGTGGCATAGCCAACCAAAAAAGTAGCTCGGATTGATTATCGGGCTCAGTGTTATGCATTTCCAGGAAGGTCCGAGGCTGAGGAATCAAACGCGATGATCACAGGTACCATTCTAGTCTGTGATAGGATGGCTTCCGTGTTTTTGACCAAAGTTCTACATATTCATATGTGTCTGTGAATTTTTCTTTGGGTCTTAATTTTATTTGTGATATCCTTGATTTCCCTATCCATGTTTCCATCCCGGTTGGAGAGTGCGTGATTGTGACTCATGTTTATCTTAATTGTTCTATTATATTTGTGGGGTTGCATACTTGGGTAGACTTGGTAATTCTAGATATGGTAGACTTTGATGTCATTTTGGGTATGACCTGGTTATCCCCTTATCATGCCATGTTGAATTGTAACACCAAGACTGTGGTTCTAGAGATTACGGGTAAGGATAGACTAGAGTGGGAAGGTGTGTACAGGCCTAAGTTAGCCAAGATAATATCATTTGTTCGGTCTAGGAAGCTAGTGGGGAGAGGGCATCTAGCCTTTTTGGCTTATATTTGGGATGACAGTGCGGAGTCCCCATCCATTGAGTCAGTTCCAGTTGTTTCAGAGTTTCGAGAGGTGTTCCCAGCAGATTTTCCTGGTATGCCTCCGGACAGGGATATTGATTTTTGTATTGACTTGGAGCCGGGCACTCACCCAATTTTCGTTCCTCCATATCGTATGACTTATGTGGAGTTAAGGGAACTTAAGACTCAGCTTCAGGAACTCCTAGATAAGGGATTCATCCATCCCACTGCTTCGCCTTGGGGTGCTCCAGTTTTGTTTGTGAAGAAAAAAGATGGTAGTATGCGGATGTGCATAGATTAAAGGAAGTTGAATAAGGTTACCATCCAGAATAAGTACCCTTTACCCCGTATAGATGATATGTTTGACCAGTTACAGGGTGCATCTGTGTTCTCAAAAATTGACTTGAGGTCAGGATATCATCAGCTGAATATTAAGCTCGAGGACATTCCTAAGACTGCTTTCGGACTCGGTATGGGCATTAAGAGTTCTTAGTGATGTCATTTGGGTTATCTAACGCGCCAGCAACATTCATGAGTTTGATGAATGGGGTGTTTAAGACTTATTTGGATTCATTCGTCATTGTCTTTATTGATGATATCTTGATCTACTCCAAGAGTAGGGAGGAGCATGCTAAGCATCTCCGTATAGTGTTGGAGATATTGAGACACCAAAGGCTTTATGCAAAGTTCTCTAAGTGTGAGTTTTGGTAAACTTCAGTCGCATTCTTGGGGCATGTAGTGTCAGAAAAGGGGGTGATGGTAGATCCCCAGAAGATTGAGGCAGTCAAGAGTTGGGCCCAGCTTACCTCTATGACTGAGGTGAGGAGTTTTATTGGGCTCGCTGGTTATTACCAGAGGTTTGTCAAGAACTTTGTAGATATTGCTACCCACCTGACAAGGCTGACACAGAAAGAGGTACCGTTTGTATGGTCTGACAAGTGTGAGGAGAGCTTCCAAAAGCTCAAAACACTTTTGACCATGGCTCCTATTTTGTCCTTGCCGATTGAAGGTAAGGACTTTATTGTTTATTGTGATGCTTCACATTCTGGTTTGGGTGTTGTGTTGATGCAGGATAAGAATGTGATAGCATATGCTTCTAGGTAGTTGAAGCTTCATGAGAGGAACTATCCAACTCATGATTTAGAGTTGGCAGCGGTGGTGTTTGCACTCAAGATCTGGAGACATTATCTCTATGGTGTCAAGTGTGAGGTGTTTACTGACCATCACAGCCTGCAATATATTTTCACTTAGAAAGACTTGAACCTAAGGCAAAGAAGATGGATGGAGCTGTTAAAGGACTATGATGTGACCATTCAGTACCATCCGGGCAAGGCTAATATGGTGGCAGACGCATTGAGCCGAAAGACAGTTAGCATGTGCAGTTTGGCTTGTTTGGGAGTGTCCAAACGACCATTGGCAAAAGAGATTCAGGCATTGGAATCTAAGTTCATGCACTTGGGTATTTCATAACAAGGTGGGGTGTTAGCCAGTATTAAGGTCAAAGCCTCTTTTATAGAATAAATAAAGGCTAAGTAGTTTCAGGATCCGCATCTGAGCAAGCTTCGAGGTAAGGTAATATTCAAAGAATCCAGGGAAGCCACGTTGGACGCTGGTGGAGTATTTAAATTTAGGGGAAGGGTTTGTGTGCCTCGAGTTAATGACATAATTCAGAAGGTGTTGGCAGAGGCTCATGGTTCATGGTATTCGATTCATCCGGGTGTAACCAAGATGTACAGAGATTTGAGGTAGTTTTACTGGTGCCCAGGGATAAAAAGGGACATAGCCGATTTAGTGTGCAAATGTCATAATTGCCAGCAGGTAAAGTATGAGCACTAAAGACCTGCAGGACTACTTCAGAGAATGCCCATTCTAGAGTGAACGTGGGAAAGGATAGCCATGGATTTCGTGGTGGGTCTTCCCAAGACTTTGGGGAAGTATGACTCTATTTTAGTCATTGTCGATAGGCTGACCAAGTCAGCTCATTTCATTCCAATCAGGGTGGATTACAATTCTTAGCAATTGGCTAAGAGTTATATGAAGGAGATCGTGAGATTACATGGGGTACCACTGTCCATCATTTCAGACAGGGGTACGCAGCTTAACTCTAAGTTATGAGGTAAGTTACATGAAGAGTTGGGTACACATATCACTTTTAGTATAGTCTTCCATCCTCAGACTGATGGTCAGTCGGAGAGGACGATTCAGGTATTGGAGGACATGCTGAGAGCATGTGTGATTGATTTCAGGGGTCATTGGGACCAACTTCTACCATTGTGTGAGTTCTCATACAATAATAGCTACCACTCCAGTATCAACATGGCACCATTCGAGGCCCTATAGAGAGGGGTTGTAGATCACCCATAGGGTGGTTTGAAGAAGGCGATGTAAAGCCTTTGGGCTTGGACTTGGTGAGGGAAGCACAAGAAAAGGTAAGGGGCATTCAGACCAAGCTGCTAGCCGTCCAAAGCAAGCAAAAGGAATATGCGGATGAAAAGGTAAGAGACATGGATTTCCAGGTTGGTGAACAGGCATTGTTGAATGTGTCAACCATGAAGGGAGTTATGCGTTTTGGCAAGAAGGGCAAGCTCATCCCTCAGTTCATCAGACCGTTTGAAGTTCTTGAGATCATGGGGCCAGTGGCTTACAGATTAGTATGCTACCTAGTTTATCGAGTGTCCATCCGGTATTTCATGTATCCATGCTAAAGTGATACCATGGGGATAGGGACCACATCATCAAATGGGATGAGGTGTTATTTGATAAGGATCTTTGCTATGAAGAGGAACCGATTTTGATTCTTGATCAGGATATCCGAAAATTGAGGAAAAAGGCGATCAATATGGTAAAGGTTCAATGGAAGCATCATCTGGTTGAAGCAACCACTTGGGAAACCGAGAAAGACATGCGGGACAGGTATCCTCACTTATTTGAGGATTCAGGTACTACACCTCCCTTTTTTATTTTTCTATATTTTTGGTTTGATCATTCGGGAATGAATGATGGGTAAATTAGTATCTGTTGTAATGACCGAGTTCATCATTACGGGTAAACCTTTCCTGCTAAGTTTTGGGTTAGAAAACTACCGGGTTTGGGAGTCGAAAATTTTAGGCTAGGCTAGTCTCGGCCAATTTTAGAGTGAGGTATGGTCTAGGGAAATCCGGGTAAGGATAGGGTAAAGTGTCTTGACTTGAGCTAGTTTTCCTTTTAGCTAAGACATAAAAGAGTCCGGGGGACTTTTCAGAATCGAATTCGGGTAAGTAGAACTCTCAGTATCAAGGTTGACGTGAAGGAGTTATTCCGGAACGTTAGGAAATTAAGTGTGTTGTGAAATGGGGAAATTTGAGGGACTTTATGACTTTCTGTCCCATGTCAACTGCCATAGCGGTTGACACACCGCCATAGCGACCTCTGTCATAGAAAAGAAAATACCGCTACAATGAAAGTCAACATCGATCAGCCTCCACCATAGCAGTCGACTCTCCTAAGGTGATACTACTATAGTGGAATGGAACTCTATAGCAGAGCATGATGGGATTTAATGCAGAAACTTCCCCAAAATAGTCAGTTTTCGACAAAGACACTTTAAGAGAAGGGCAAGGCGATTTTGGGAGATTTTCCTCTATTTTTCATCATTTTTCATCCCAATGGTAAGGTTTCTATTCCCCAAACTCCGTACTATCTTTCCTATGCTATAGAATTGCTAGGGGTGAACTTGGGGAAAGGTCTGGGATGACCTAGGAATGGTAGAATTCTGGGAAAAATGGGATTCTAGGATGCTAGAGTTCTTGGGTCTTGATCATTGATGATGGGCGATGATCACTTAGCCATAATTCTCTAAAGGTATCCGTAAAAATGATGAATTTAGGTGAATTAATGGTGGGAAAGCTTTTGAATGGGTGGAATAATCATAGGTTGGCCTGGGGATTGGGATTTTGTACAATCTGGGTACTTTGGGTCAGTAATTGATTATAGATTTTGTAACGACCTGGTTCGTCATTATGGGTAAACTTTTCGTGCCAAGTTTTGAGTTACAAAACTTTCGGGTTTGAGAGTTAAAAATTCTTGGCTAGGCTAATCTCGACTTGTTTTGGGGAGAGGTATGGTCTAGGGAAATCTGGGTAAGGATTGGGTAACGTATCTAGTTTTGATCTAGTTTTCCTTGTAGCTAAGACATAAAGGAGTCCGAGAAACTTTTCGGAATCGAATTCGGGTAAGTAGTACTCCCAGTATCAAGGTTGACGTGAAAGGGTTATTCCAGAATATCAGGAAATCGAGTGTATTGTAAAATAAGGCAATTTAAGGGACTTTACAACTTTCTGTCCCCAGTAAACCGCCGTAGCAGTTGATACTCCTCCATAGCGACCTCCGCTGTAGTAGAGAAAATACCGCTACAGCGGAAGTCAATATCGGTCAGCCTTTTCCATAGTGGATGACTCTGCTACAGTGGTACCGCTATAGCGGAGCAGACTGCTATAACAGAGCACAATGGAATTTAATGCAGAAACTTCCCCAAAACAGTTCGGTATTCTTTAAGATGTTTTGGGAGAAGAAGAGGGCGATTTTCGGAGATTTCCATTAGTTTTACACCATTTTTCATCCTAAAGGTAAGGATTTCACTCCCCAAACTCTGTACTATCTTTCCTACGCTATAGAATTACTAGGGATAGACTTGGGAAAAGGTTTAGAATGACCTAAGAATGGTGGAATCCAGGGAAAAAAGGGGATTCTAAAAGTAGAAGTTCTTGGTTGTTGTTAATTCTTCTATATTATGATCATGCGATTTTAATTCCCTAAATATATCCATAAAATGGTAGAACTAGGTGAATTATTGGTGGGAAAGCACAGGAAAAAGGGTGGAATGATCATGGGTGGCCTGGGGTTTAGGATTTTGCATAATCCGGGTAAATTGTAGTCCATAAAGATTGATTCTTGGTTATTGTGTGTTTTTTTAAACCAAGAACTGGCAAGAACTTCGGGAAATGGGAAAGCTCCAGCTGAGTAGAGCTTTTGACTAATTCGAGGTAGGTGATGGTTATTGATTCCTGTATGCATTGTATGTTTGTGAACTTTTGCTTAAGTATTTGTACGAGTTGCATTGCTTAGGGAATGGTTTATGAATGTCTAAGGGTCCTGTTATCAGTCTTGTGAAATGAACTAGGTGTTATTGCTTGTTGGTTTACAAGTGTTGATTGTTCATTGTTTGTGACTGTGGATTTATGTGACATTCAGTTAGATCGGGTACCACGCCTGGTACGGGTATACTAACGGTTGGCTTGGGTACTACGCCTGGTACGGGAATACTAGTGGTTGTCTCGGGTACCACGCCTGGTACAGGTATACTAACGGTTGGCTTGGGTACTACACCTGGTACGGGAATACTAGTGGTTGTCTCGGGTACCACGCCTGGTAAGGGATACTAACTGGTTGGCTCGGGTACCACACCTGGTATAAGTTTACTTTATTGTATTGCTGCATTTTTATTAATGGTTCCCTGAGTGGACCAGGTTGTGTTTATGAATTTTGATTGGGCATATGGTCCTTGAGAGGCCGGGTTATCATTGTATTGATTCGTGAGTTGGTCTTGGTGTAGACCGGGTTGCATGTTAACACTTAGGTGTTGTTTAGGGGGGATCCTATGGTGCGTCCAAGCTATATAAAAAGGGAATATTGCTTGGTTATAGTTGATTGTTGATCGTAGTTGTAAAGGTGGATTACATGTGGGTACATGCTAGGAAGGGACTTGTAGCCTAGGGATATCTGTTGTCTTGTTACATGTTTCTTGTACTCTTACTTGATTATTGTACTATTCATATGTTGTTTACTTGGAACTGGTTGATGATCCTACCAGTACACGGTGGTTGTGTACTGATTCATCACTTGCATTTTTTTGTGAGTACAGGCAATCTTCTAGCGGCTGACACGCGACCTCACCTGTAGTCCCAACGCTTCCAGAAAGGAAGGGTGAGCTGCTTCGATCGAGCTGCCTTGATTTCTATCTGTTTATGTTGTAGCCCACTTATTTCGGGCTTACACTATTTCTTATATTGGGGTTGCATCCCCACATTCTAGATTTTTGGTAGCATTTTGGTACAATGACTTTCAGATTCTAGGGAGGGATTTTTCGTAGGATATTTATAATAGTTTGGTTGATTTAGTATTTATGCTAGTTTATTTTATCTGCACTAGTTTTGAGCTGTTAGAACAATTAAGTTTGGGGTCGTTAATTGTTTGCTCACCCGAGGGTTAGGTGGGTGACACTCATGGCGGTCTGGGTCATGACAAAGATGGTATCAGAGCCCTAGGTTCGTTGATCTCGTCGTACCAAAATAGGTCTAGTAGAGTCTTGCGGAATGGTGTGGAGATGTTTGTACTTTTTTTCGAGAGGGTATGGGACTTTTGGAAAAACTATCTCTTCTTTCTTTCTTTGTGCTATAACTTTATTCCAATTGGTATTTGATGCTACAAATTGGTATCTGACTTAGTTCACTCTTATGTTCGCAGATGGTTAACACAAGAAAAGGTGGAGGTAGAGCAGCGGTTCCAGCAGCGGTCTCGGCTGTCAGAGGTAGAGGCAGGGGTAGGGGCAGATGTCGAGGTAGAGCCACACCCGCCAGGGTTGGATCTTAAAATACTGCAGGATCACGAAAAGCAACCCCTCCCCCACCTCAGGAACAGGTTGTCAAAGATGTGGAAGTTTTTGTGAAGGATGATGGGGTGCAAGCGGAGGCAGCAACGGCCGGAGGTGCAGGCCTTTCTCTATGATGCCCTAAGCATTTCAGCAGGCTTGGAACTTCTTGAGTGGTTTGGTTGGTGTCGGATCCACCCCTACGGGTGTTGCAAATCAGGCTCTAGGCACTCAACCAGTAGTCACTACGGCTCCTAGGATAGATGCATCTCCTGGCACCAGTGATTTCTTTAGGCCAATGCTAGTCCCGGTAATAACAGGAAATGAACATGAGATGCTGACCAAGTTTCTCAAGCTGAAACCTCCTACGTTTCAGGGTACTGACAGGGAAGATGCTTATGAGTTCATATTGGATTGTTATGAGAGGCTGAACAAGCTGGGAATTTTGCAACAACATGGGGTTGAGTTCGTCACATTTCAGCTGGAGGGTGATGCCAAGCAGTGGTGGAGATCTCATGTAGAATGTCGATCATCTATTTTGCCCCTACTGACTTGGGAGCAGTTTCACGCTCTCTTCTTAGAGAAGTATGTACCCCATACTCTGAGATATAGGAAAAAGGATAAGTTCTTGAATTTGGAACAGGGTAGCATGTCGGTCTCTGCTTATGAGGCTAAGTTTCACGCTTTGTCTCATTTTGCTACACAGTTGTTGGGTTTCGAGGAGGAGCTAGTTCAATTGTTTGTGAAGGGTTTGAATACTGAGCTTCAAGTATTGTCTGTGCACATGACTTCATCAGGGAAATGCTTTAATGAAGTGATGGATTATGTCAAGAAACTTGAAGGGGCCAAGCAAGCGAGGCAGGCTAAAGTGTTAGCCAAGAAGCCCCGGAATGAGGGAAATTACAGTGGTTCATACTCCAGGGGACAGAATTAACAGATATACTCAGCTCGTCCTATTCAGTCAGCTTTTCCAGCTGCTACAGGTGGTCATCTGGGAGCTAATCAACAGTTTTAAGCTCCTAGTGGACTGGGAGCTTCTTACAGATCTTCCAGCAGGCCTACACTTGATCATGGTGGCTTCCATTGTGGTGATATGGGCCACTTTAAGAGGGAGTGACCTCATAAGCAGACTGGTAATCAGGTTCAGCAGCAGTCTAAGGCTGTGGTCCCTACAGGTAGAGGTGGTTATGCTAGAGGTCATCCACAGGGTGGGCGAGGTAACTTTTGTGGAGGCTGGGGAGACAGAGGGAACAATGACGCGGGCAGGGGTGTGATGCATTCAGCCAAAGAAGTAGCTCGGTTTGATGACCGAGCTCAGTTTTACGTATTTCTAGGAAGGTCCGAGGCTGAGGCATCAGATGCAGTGATCACATGTACTATTTTTATCTGTGATAGGATGGCTTCAGTACCTTTTGACCTAGGTTCTACATATTCATATGTGTCTGTGAAATTTTCTATGGGTCTGATTTACTTTGTGATATCCGTTATTCTCCTATCCATGTTTCTATCCCGGTTGGAGAGTCCGTGATTGTGACTCATATTTATCATAGTTGTTCTGTTGTATTTGTGGGGTTGCATACTTGGGTAGACTTGGTAATTATGATATGGTTGACTTTGTTATCATTTTGGGCATGACTTGGTTATCCTCTTATCATGCTGTGATGAACTATAACACTAAGACTGTAGCTCTAGATATTGCGGGTAAGGATAGGCTAGAGTGGAAAGGTGTGTACATGCCTAAGCTAGTTAAGATCATCTCGTCCGTTTGGGCTAGGAAGCTAGTGGGAAGAGGGTGTCTGGCCTTTTTGGCTCATCTCCGGGATGATAGTATGGAGTCCCCATCTATTGAGTCAATTCCAGTAGTTTTAGAGTTTCGAGAGGTGTTTCCAGCGGATTTGCCTGGTATGCCTTTGGACAGGCATATTTACTTCGGTATTGACTTGGAGCTGGGAACTCGCCCAATTCCTATTCCTCCATATCGCATGGCTTCGGCAGAGTTAAGACAACTTAATACTCACCTTCATAAACTCCTAGACAAGGGATTTATCCATCCCAGTGCTTCGCCTTGGGGTGCTCTAGTATTGTTTGTGAAAAAGAAGAATGGTAGTATGTAGATGTGCGTAGACTATAGGCAGTTAAATAAGGTTACCATCTGGAATAAGTACCCTTTACCCCATATTGACGATCTATTTAACCAGCTACAGGGTGCATTTGTGTTCTCGAAAATTGACTTGAGGTCAGGGTACCATCAGTTAAAGATTAGGCCCGAGGACATTCCTAATACTGCCTTTCAGACTCGGTATGGGCATTATAAGTTTTTAGTGATGTCATTTGGGTTGACTAAAGCGCTGACAACATTCATGAGTTTGATGAATGGGGTATTTAAGTCTTACTTGGATTCGTTCGTCATTGTGTTTATTGATGATATTTTAATCTACTCTAAGAGTAGGAGGAGCATGCTGAACATCTCCGGGTTGTGTTAGAGATATTGAGACACCTAAAACTTTATGCGAAGTTCTCTAAGTGTGAATTTTGGTTGACTTTAGTCGCATTCTTAGGGCATGTAGTGTCAGAAAAGGGGGTGATGGTAGATCCCCAGAAGATTGAGGCAGTCAAGAATTTGGCCCAGCCTAGCTCTGTGACTGAGGTGAGGAGTTTTGTTGGACTCGCAGGTTATTACAGGAGATTTGTCAAGGATTTTGCGTCTATTGCTACTCACTTGACAAGGCTAACACAGAAAGACGTACTATTTGTGTGGCCCGACAAGTGCGAGGAGAGCTTCCAAAAGCTCAAGACACTTCTGACCACGGCTCCTATTTTGTCTTTGTCGGCTGAAGGTAAGGACTTTATTGTTTATTGTGACGCTTTACATTCTGGTTTAGGTGTTGTATTGATGCAGGATAGGAATGTGATAGCCTATGCTTCTATAAAATTGAAGGTACATGAGAGAAACTATCTGACTTGTGATTTAGAGTTGGTAGCGGTGGTGTTTGCTCTCAAGATTTGGAGACACTATCTCTATGGTGTCAAATGTGAGGTGTTTACTCACCATCGCAGTTTGCAACATGTCTTCACTCAAAAAGACTTGAACCTAAGGTAGAGAAGGTGGATGGAGTTGGTAAAGGACTATGATGTGACCATTCAGTACCATTTGGGTAAGGCTAATATGGTGGCAGACGCATTGAGCCGGAAAAAAGTTAGCATGGGCAGTTTGGCTTGTTTGGGGGTGTCCAAACGACCACTTGCAAAGGAGATTCAGGCATTGGAATCTAAGTTTATGCACTTGGGTATTTCAGAACAAAGTGGGGTATTGGCCAATGTTGAGGTCAAAGCCACTTTTATAGAAGCGATAAAGGCTAAGCAGTTTCAGGATCCACAACTGAAAAAGCTTCGAAGTAAGGTGATATCCGGAGAGTCCAGGGATGCCACGTTGGACGCTGGCGGGGTAATGAACTTCAGAGGAAGGATTTGTGTTCCTCAGGTTGATGATATAATTCAGAAAATCTCTTGGTTTGCGGTTTTTGATTCATCCTGGTGTAACCAAGATGTACAAGAATTTGAGATAGCTTTACTGGTGTCCCGGAATGAAAAGATACATAGCTAATTTTGTGTCCAGGTGTCAGAATTGCCAGCAAGTAAAGTATGAGCACCAAAGACCTACAAGACTACTTCAGAGAATGCCCATTCCAGAGTGGAAGTGGGAGAGAATAGCCATGGATTTCATGGTGGATCTTCCCAGGACTTTGAGAAAGTATGACTCTATTTGGGTCATTGTTGACAGGCTGACCAAGTCAGCTCATTTTATTTCGGTCAGGGTAGATTTCAATTTGTAGCAATTGGCTAAGATCTACGTGAAGGAGATCATGAGATTTCGCATGGGGTACCACTGTCTATTATTTCAGACAGGGGTACGCAGTTTACCTTTATGTTTTGGGGTAAGTTACATGAAGAGTTGGGTACACATCTCACTTTTAGTACAACCTTCCATCCTCAGACTGATGGTCAGTCGGAGAGAATGATTCAGGTATTGGAAGACATGCTGAGAGCATGTGTGACTGACTTCAGAGGTTATTAAGACCCGTTTCTGCCGTTGTGTGTTCGCATATAATAATAGCTACCACTACAGTATCGATATGACACCATTCGAGGCACTGTATGGGAGGGGTTGTAGGTCACCTATAAGGTGGTTTGAGAAAGGCGATGTAAAGCCTTTGGGCGTGGACTTAGTAAGAGAAGCACAAGAAAAGGTGAGAGGCATTCAGACCAAGTTGCTAGTGGCCCAAAGCAGGCAGAAGGAATATACGGATCGCAAGGTCAGGGAAATGGATTTCCAGATTGGTGAACAAGTACTATTGTAGGTATCACCAATGAAGGGGGTTATGCATTTCGATAAGAAGGGCAAGCTCAGCCCTCAGTTCATTAGTCCATTCTAGGTTTTTGAGATTGTAGGGCCAGTACCTTACTGGTTAGCACTGCTGCCCAGTTTGTTAGGTATCCATCCGGTGTTTCATGTATCCATGCTAAAGCGATACCATGGGGATGGGGACTACATCATCAAGTGGGATAAAATGTTATTTGATAAGGATATTTGCTATGAAGAGGAACCAGTTTTGATTCTTGATCGAGATATCCAGAAATTGAGGACAAGGGTGATCAGTATGGTAAAGGTTTAATTGAAGTATCATCCGGTTGAGGAAGCCACTTGGGAAACTGATAAGGACATACGGGACAAGCCCCTTCATTTGTTTGAGGATTCAGGTACTACACTTTCCTCTCTTTATTTCCATAATTTTGGGTTGGATCATTCGAGGATGAACAATGGGTAAATTGGTATCTGTTGTAACGACCAGGTTCGTCGTTATGGGTAAACTTTTTGTGCCAAGTTTCGATTCAGAAAACTTCTGGGTTTGGTAGTGGAAAATTCTGGGCTAGGCTAGTCTCGGCCAGTTTTAGAGCGAGGTATAGTCTAGGGAAATTCGGATAAGGATTAGGTAAAATATCTAGTTTTGATCTAGTTTTCCTTGTAAATAAGACATAAAGGAGTCCAGGGGACTTTTCAGAATCGAATTTGGGTAAGTAGAACTCCCGGTATCGAGGTTGGCCATTGACGTGAAGGGGTTATTCTGGAATGTCAGGAAATTGAGTGTGTTGTAAAATGGGGAAATTTGAGGGACTTTACAACTTTCTGTCCTATGTCAACCGCCATAGCGGTTGACACTCCACCATAGCAACCTCCACCGTGGCAAAGAAAATATCGCTACAACAGAAGTCAACGTCGATCAGCCTCCACCATAGTAGATGACTCCGCTACGCCAGTACCGCTATAGCAGAGCAGACCGCTAAAGCAGAGTGCAATGGAATTTAATGCATAAACTTCTCCAAAACAGTTCAGTTTTCTTCAAGATGTTTTGGGAGAAAAAGAGGGCGATTTTGGGCGATTTCCATCAATTTTTCACCATTTTTCATCCTAAAGGTAAGGATTCTACTCTCCAAACTCCGTACTATATTTTCTATGCTATAGAATTGCTAGGGGTAGACTTGGGGATAAGTTTTGAATGACCTCAGAATGGTGGAATTCGGGGAAAAAAGGGGATTCTAAGGGTAGAAGTTCTTGGTTTTTGTTAATTCTTCTATATTATGATCATGCAATTTTAATTCCCTAAATGTATCCATAAAAATAGTAGAGCTAGGTGAATTATTGGTGGGAAAGCCCGGGAAAAAGGGTTGAATGATCATGGGTGGCCTAGGGTTTAGGATTTGGCATAATTCGGGTAAATTATAGGCCATAAAGATTGATTCTTGGTTTCTGTGTATTATTTTAGACCAAGAACCTGCAAGAACTTTGGGAAACGGGAAAGCTCTGGCTGAGTGGAGCTTTTGACTAATTTGAGGTAGGTGATGGTTATTGATTCATGTATGCATTGTATGTTTATGTACTTTTGCTTAAGTATTTGTACGAGTTGCATTGCTTAGGCCAAGAATGGTTTAGGAATGTCTAAGGGTCCTGTTATCAGTCTTGTGAAATGAACTAGGTGTTATTGCTTATTGGTTTATAAGTGTTGATTGTTCATTGTTTGTGACTGTGGATTTATGTGACATTCAGTTAGCTCAGGTACCACGCCTGGTACTGGTATACTAACCGTTAGCTCGGGTACCACGCGTGGTATGGAAATACTAACAGTTTGCTCGGGTATCATGCTTGGTATGGGATACTAACTGGTTGGCTCGGGTACCACATCTGGTACGAGTTTACTTTATTGTATCATTGCATTTTTAATAATGGTTCCCTGAGTAGACCGGGTTGTGTTTATGAATTCTTATTGTGCATATGCTTTTTGAGAGGCCAGGTTATCATTGTATTGATTCATGAGTTGGTCTTGGTGTAGACCGAGTTGCATGTTAACACTTAGGTGTTATTTAGAGGGAATCTTAGGGTGGGTCCGGCTATATAAAAAGGGAATGTTGGTTGGTTATGGTTGATTGTTGATCGTAGTTGTAAAGGTGGATTACATGTGGGTACAAGCTAGGAAGGGACTTGTAGCCTAGGGATATCTGTTGGCTTGTTACATGTTTCCTGTACTCTTACTTGATTATTGTACTATTCATATGTTGTTTACTTGGAACTAGCTGATGATCCTACCAGTACACGGTGGTTGTGTACTGATTCTGCACTTGTATTGTTTTTGTGAGTACAGGAAATCTTCCAGTACCTATCACGCGACCTCACCTATAGTCCCAGTGCTTCCAGACGTCAAGGGTGAGCTACTTCGGTCGAGCTGCCTTGATTTCTATCTGTTTATGTTTTAGCCTACTTGTTTTAGGCTTAAACTATTTCTTATATTGGGGTTGCATCTCCACATTCTAGATTTTTGGTAGCGTTTTGGTACGATGACTTTCAGATTCTAGGGAGAGATTTTTTGCAGGATATTTGTAATAATTTGGTTGATTTAGAATTTATGCTAGTTTATTTTATCTGCACTGGTTTTGAGCTGTTAGAATGGTTTAGTTTGGAGACGTTGATGGTTCGCTCACTCGGGGGTTGGGTGGGTGCCATTCATGGCAGTCTAGGTTGTGACAGTTTTTGTATATTTGTTTCTAGACCAAGAACAAATAAGGGATACTAAAAAGGGGAAAGCTCCAGTTCAATAGAGCTTGGAATAATTTGAGGTAGGTGATGGTTATTGATTCCTGTATGCATTGTATTTTTGTGTACTTTTGTCTAAGTATTGTATAAGGCGCATGCTTAGGGAATGATTAGGAATGTCTAAGGGTCCTATTATTAGTCTTGTGAAATGAACTAGGTGTTATTGCTTATTGGTTTACAAGTGTTGATTGTTCATTGTTGTGACTGTGGATTTTGTGTGATATTTGGTTGGTTCGGGTACCACGCCTAGTATGGGATAAAAAATGGTTGGCTCGGGTACCATGCCTCATACAAGATAACTAACTAGTTGGCTCGGGTACCTGTAACGACCGGATTCATCGTTACGGGTAAACCATTCATGCTATTTTTTAGAGTTTTTTGGGAGTTTGAAATTCTGGGCTAGGCTAGTCTCGGCCAAATTTGGAGCAAGGTATGATATAGGGTAATCTGGGTAAGGATTGTGTTAGATGTCTTGATGCGAGCTAGTTTTCCTTATAGCTAATACATAAAGGAGTCTGGGGGACTTTTCAGAATCGAATTCGGGTAAGTAGAACTCTCGAAATTGAGATTGACGTGAAGGGGTTATTCTGGGATGTCAGAAAAATAAGTGTGTTTTTTAATAGACTAGTTTTATAGATTTTATGACTTTCTGTCCTGTGTTAACTACTATGGCAGTTGACACTCCGCCATAGCGATCTTCGCCATAGCGGAGAAAATACCGCTATAGCGAAAGCCAACGTCGATCAACCTCCACCATAGTGGATGACTTCACTATAGTAGTACTGCTATAGCGGAGCGGAACGCTATAGTGGAGCGTGATGGGATTTAAAGCAGAAGCTCCCCCAAAATAGTTTAGTTTTTCTGCAACTCATTTTGGGAGAAGAAGGGGGCGATTTTGGGCAATTTCGACCAGTTTTCCACCGTTTTTTGTCCTAAAGGTAAGAATTCTACTTCCCAAACTTTGTGATATATTTCCTACGCTATAGAATTACTAAGGGTGGACTTGGGGAAAGGTTTAGGATAACCTAGGATTGTAGAATCAGAGGAGAAAAGGGGATTCTAGGGTGCTAGAGTTCTTGGGTCTTGATTCTTGATAATGGGTGATGATCATTTAGCCATAATTCTCTAAGGGAATTCTTAAAAATGATGAATTTAGGTGAATTAATGGTGGGAAAGCCTGAGAATGGGTGGAATGATCATGGTTTGTCCTGGGGAGTAGGATTTTTGTATAATCCGGGTAATTTAGGCTAGTTAATTAACTATAGTGTTTATATGTTTGTTTCTAGACCAAGAACAAACAAGGGATCCTGAAAAAGTAAAAGCTCTGGCACTGTAGAGCTTGATTATTTGAGGTAGGTGATGGCTATTGATTCCTGTATGAATTGTGTGTTTGTGTACTCATGTCTAAGCAATTGTATGGGTTGCATTGCTTAGGGAATGATTTAAGAATGTCCAAAAATCATGTTTTTCAGTCTTGTGAAATGAACTAGGCATTTTCCTTGTTGGTTTACAAGTGTTGATTTTTCATTGTTTGTAACTGTGGATTTATGTGACATTCGGTTAGCTCGAGTACCACACTTGGTATAGGAAATACTAATGGTTGGCTTGGGTACCATGCCTGGTATGGGATATACTAACGGTTGGCCTGAGTACCACACCAGGTACGGGATATACTAATGGTTGGCTCGGGTACCACGCATGGTACGACTTTACTTTATTGTACTACTGCATCTTTACTAATTGTTCCTTGAGTGGACCGGATTGTGCTTATGATTTGTGATTATGATTTGGGTCCTTGAGAGGACGGGTTGTTACATTGATCTATGAGTTTGGTCTTGGTGTAGATCGGGTTGTATGTTTGACACTTAGGTATTGTCTAGAGGGTATCCAGGGTGGGTTCGGGATATGTAATGTGGTATAATTATTGTTATTATAGATGGTTAATCATGGTTGTGAAAGGGGTTTACATGTGGGGACAAGTTATGGAGAGACTTGTAGTCTAGAAATATCTGTTGACTTGTTTACGTATTTTCTGTATTCTTACTTGACTTTTGTACTGTCCATACACTGTTTAATTGGAAATGATTGATGATCCTACCATTACACGGTGGTTGTGTACTGATACTGCACTTGCTTATCTTTTTGTGAGTACAGGAAATCTTTCGGCGGTTGATGCACGACCTCACCTGTAGGCCATACACTTTGAGATATCAAGGGTGAGTTGTTCGACCAAGCTGCCTTGATTTCTATCTATTGAGGTGTCTCCCGCTTGTTTCAGGCTTAGACTATTCCTTTATTTGGGGTTGCATCCCCGTACTCTAGTTTTGGTAGATATTTTTGGTACGATGACTTTCAGATTCTAGGGAGGGATTTTCCGCAGGTTATAGTTTTATAGAATTGTTTATTTATATTGTTGCTAGTTTACTTTTTGCACTGGTTTTAGGCTGTTAGACTATGCTAAGGTTTGAGTTCTACTGGTTCGCTCATCTAGGGGGTTGGGTGGGTGCCACTCATGATGGTTAGGGTTGTGACAAAGATGGTATCAGAGCCCTAGGTTCATTGATCTTGTCGTACCAAAATAGGTCTAGTAGAGTCTTGTGGAACGGTGTGGAGACGTCCGTACTTTTCTTCGAGAGGCTATAGGACTTTAGGAAACTATCTCTTCTTTCTTCCATCGTGTTATAACTTGATTCCAATTGGTATCTGGTGATACAAATTGGTATCTGACTCTTTCAATCTTCTTTCCGCAGATGGTTAACACAAAGAACAATGGAGCGAGACTACCAGTCCCAGCCGCGGCCCCGACCATGAGTGGTAGAGGCAGTGAAAGGGGCAGAGGACGAGGTAGAGGCACACCCGCCAGGGCTGAGGCTTAAGCTGCTGCAGGAGCGCGAGAGGCAACCCCTCCCCTACCTCAGGAGCAGGTTATCGAAGATGTGAAAGTTGTTGTGAAGGATGAAGGGTGCAGGCGGAAGCAGAGACAACACCGGCTGGAGGTGCAGGCCTTCCGTCTATGACGCCCAAAGCATTTCAACATGCTTGGAACTTCTTGAGTAGTTTGGTTGGTGTTGGAGCCATACCCACGGCCGTTGCAAATCAGGCTCTGGACACTCAGCCATCAGACCCTATGGCTCCTAGGATGGATGTAGCTTCAGGCATAGGTGACTTCTTCAGGCATATGCTAGGCCCAGTGATGACAGGAAATGAACATGAGATGCTGACCAAGTTTCTCAAGCTGAAACCTCCTACGTTTCAGGGTACTGATAGAGAAGAGTCTTATGAGTTCATACTGGATTTTTATGAGAGGCTGCACAAGCTGGGCATTGTGCAATAGTATGGGGTTGAGTTCATCATATTTCAGCTACAGGGTGATGCCAAGCAGTGGTGGAGATCTCATATGGAGTGTCGATCGTCTGTTTTACCCCCACTTACTTGGGAGCAGTTTCACGCCCTCTTCTTAGAGAAGTATGTACCTCGTACTTTGAGGTACCGAAAAAAGGATGAATTCTTGAATTTGGAGCAGGGTAGCATGCCAGTCTCTTCTTATGAGGCAAAATTTCACGCCTTGTCTTATTTTTCTACACAGTTATTGGGTTCCGATGAGGAGTGGGTTTGATTGTTTGTCAAGGGTTTGAATACTGAGCTTCAGGTATTGTCTATGCACAAAACTTCTTCAGGGAAAGGCTTCAATGAAGTGGCATTTTATGTAAAGAAACTTTAGGGAGTCAGACAAGCGGGGCAGGCTAAAGTGTTAACCAAGAAGCCCCGAAATGAGGGAAATTACAGTGGTTCGTACTCCAGGGGCCAGAATCAGCAGGTATACTCAGCCCGTCCTATTCAGTCGGCTCTGCCAGCTGCTACAGGTGGTCGATCGGGAGCTAATCAACAGTTTTCAGCTTTTAGAGGCCAAAGAGCTTCCTACACATCTGCTAGCAGGCCTACACTTGATCATGGTGGTTTCAATTATTGTAATTTGGGCCACTTTAAGAGGGAGTGCCCTCACTGGCAGACTAGTAATCAGGTTCAGCAGCAGCCTAAGGCTGTGGTCCGGCAGGTAGAGGTGGTCATGCTAGAGGTCATCCACATGGTGGGCGAGATAATTTTTAGGGAGGTCAGGAAGACAGAGGGAACAACGACGCGGGCAGGGGTGCGGTTAAGCCAGCTAGGGAAGTTGCCCGGATTGATGATCGGGCTCACTGCTATGCATTTCCAGAGAGGACCGAGGTGGAGGCTCCAGATGCGGTGATCACAGGTACCATCTTGTCTGTGATAGAATGGCTTCGGTACTATTTGACCCAGCTTCTACATATTCTTATGTGTCTGTGAGTTATGCGGTGGGTCTGGACTTGATATGTGATACACTTGATTCCCCTATTTATATTTCTACCTCGATTGGAGAGTCGGTGATTGTGACTCATGTTTATCGTAATTGTTTGGTTGTATTTGGGGGGTTGCATACTGGGGTAGACTTACTAATTCTGGATATGGTTGACTTTGATGTTATTTTGGGCATGACCTGGTTATCCACTTATCGTGCTGTGTTGAATTGTAACACCAAGATTGTGGCTCTAGAGATTCTAGTTAAGGATAGGCTAGAGTGAGAGGGTGTTTACAGGCCTAAGCCGGTCGGGATTATATCATTTATTCGGGCTAGGAGGCTAGTGGGGAGAGGGTGTTTAGCCTTTTTGGCTCATCTCCGAGATGAAAGTGTGGAGTCCCCATCTATCGAGCCAGTTCTATTTGTTTCATAGTTCCGAGAGGTGTTTCCAGTGGATTTGCCTGGCATGCCTCCAAACAGGGATATCAATTTTTGTATTGACTTAGATCCAGGAACTCGCCCAATTTCCATCCCTCCTTATCGTATGGCTCCGACAGAGTTAAGAGAGCTTAAGTCTCAGCTTCAGGAACTCCTAAATAAGGGATTTATCCGTCCCAGTGCTTCGCCTTGGGGTGCTCCGGTCTTGTTTATCAAAAAGAAGGATGGTAGTATGCGGATGTGCACAGATTACATGCAACTGAACAAGGTCATCATTCGAAATAAGTACCATCTACCCCGTATTGATGATCTTTTTTGACCAGCTACAGGGTGCATCAGTATTTTTGAAAATTGACTTGAGGTCAGGATATTATCAGTTAAAGATTAGGCCTGATGACATTCCTAAGCCTACTTTTCAGACTCGGTATGGGCATTACGAGTTCTTAGTGATGTCGTTTGGGTTGATCAATGCACCAGCGGCATTCATGAGTCTGATGAATGAGGTGTTTAAACCTTACTTGGATTCGTTCGTCATCGTTTTTATTGATGATATTTTGATCTACTCCAAGAGTAGGGAGGAGCATGCTAAACATCTCCGTATAGTGTTGGATATTTTGAGACGTCAAAAGCTTTATGCGAAGTTCTCCAAGTGTGAGTTCTGGTTGACTTCAGTAGCATTCTTGGGGCATGTAGTGTCAAAATAGGGGGGTGATGGTAGATCCCCAGAAGATTGAGGCAGTCAAGAGTTGGGTCCGGCCTAGCTCGGTGACTGAGGTGAGAAGTTTTGTGGGGCTTGTAGGCTACTATCGTAGGTTCATCAAGGATTTTGCATCCATCGCTACTCACTTAACAAGGTTGACACAGAAATATGTGCCATTTGTGTGGCCCGACAAGTGCGAGGAGAGCTTTCAAAAGCTCAAGACACTTCTGACCACAGCTCCTATTTTATCCTTGCCGGTTGAAGGTAAAGACTTTATTATTTACTGTGATGCTTCACATTCTGGTTTGGGTGCTATGTTGATGCAGGATAGGAATGTGATAGCCTATGATTCTAAGCAGCTGAAGGTGCATGAGAGAAACTATCCGACTCATGATTTGGAGTTGGCAGCGGTGGTGTTTGCACTCAAGATTTAGAGACACTATCTTTATGGTGTCAAGTGTGAGGTGTTCACCGACCATCATAGTCTGCAACATGTCTTCACTCAGAAAGACTTGAACCTGAGGCAGAGAAGGTGGATGGAGTTTTTAAAAGACTATGATGTGACCATTCAGTACCATCCGGGTAAGGCTAATGTGGTGGTAGACGCATTGAGTCAGAAGACAGTTAGCATGGGCAGTTTGGCTTGTTTGGGGGTGTCCAACCGACCACTAGCAAGGGAAATTCAGGCATTGGAGTCCAAGTTCATGCACTTGGGTATTTCAGAACAAGGTGGGATTTTGGCTAGTATTGAGGTCAAATCCACATTCATAGAAGAGATAAAGGCCAAATAGTTTCAGAATTCGCAGTTGAGCAGGCTTCGGAGCAAGGCAGTATCTGGAGAGTCTAGAGATGCCATGTTGGATTCTAGCGGTGTGTTAAATTTCAGAGAAAGAATTTATGTTCCCCGGGTTGATGACATGATTCAGAAGGTGTTGGCAGAGGCTCATGGTTCACGGTATTCAATTCATCCGTGTGTAACCAAGATGAACAGAAATTTGAGGCAACTTTATTGGTGGCCTGGGATGAAAAGGGAAATAGTGGATTTGTGTCCAGGTGTTAGAATTGCGAGCAGGTAATGTATGAGCACCAAAGACCTGCAGGACTACTTCAGAGAATACCCATTCCAGAGTGGAAGTGGGAGAGAATAGCCATGGATTTTGTGGTGGGTCTCCCCAAGACTCTGGGGAAGTACGAATTTATTTGGGTCATTGTTGACAGGCTGACCAAGTCAGCTCACTTCATTCCGTTCAGGGTGTATTAAAATTCACAACAATTGGCTAAGATTTATGTAAAAGAGATTGTGAGATTGTATGGGGTGCCACTGTCCATCATTTCAGACAGGGGTACCCAGTTTTCCTCCAAGTTTTGGGGCAAGTGTCATGAGGAGATCAACTCACCTTTAGTACAACCTTTCATCCTCAGACTGATGGTTAGTCGGAGAGGACGATTCAGGTATTGAAGGACATGTTGAGAGCATGTATGATTGACTTCGAGGGTCATTGGGACCAGCTTCTACTATTGTGTGAGATTTTATACAACAATAGCTATCACTATTGTATCGATATGGCACCGTTCGAGTGTCTGTATGGGAAGAGTTGTAGGTCACCGATTAGGTGGTTTGAGGAAGGCGATGTAAAGCCTTTGGGCATAGACTTGGTAAGGAAAGCGCAAGAAAAGGTAAGAAGCATTCAAATCAAGTTGCTAGTTGCCCAAAGAAGGTAGAAGAAATATGCGGATCGCAAGGTAAGGGACATGGAATTTAAAATTGGTGAGCAGGTATTGTTGAAAGTGTCACTAATGAAGAGTGTTATACGTTTCGATAAGAGGGTCAAAATCAGCCCTCACTTCATCGGACCGTTTGAGGTTCTTGAGATTGTAGGACCCATCGCTTACAGATTAGCATTGCTGCCCAATCTGTCGGGTGTCCATCCGGTGTTTTATATATCCACGCTAAAGCAATACCATGGGGATGGGGACTACATCATCAAGTGGGATGCGGTGTTACTTGATAAGGATCTTTGCTATGAAGAGGAACCGGTTTTGATTCTTTATCGGGATGTCCGAAAATTGAGGACAAAAGAGATCAGTATGGTAAAGGTTCAATGGAAGCATCGTCTGGTTGAGGAAGCCACTTGGGAAATCGAAAGGGACTTGCGAGACAAGTACCCTCACTTATTTGAGGATACATGTACTACTCTTTTCGCTCTTTACTTTCCGTATTTTTGGGTTTGATCATTCAGGGATGAACAATGGGTAAATTAGTATCTTCTATAACGACCGATTCTATCATTACGGCTAAACCATTCGTGCCAATTTTTAGAGTTAGAAAACTCTGGGTTTGGGAGTTTGAAATTCTGGACTAGGCTAGTCTCGGCCGAATTTGGAGCGAGGTATGGTCTAGGGTAATCCGGATAAAGATTGAGTTAAATGTCTTGATGCGATCTAGTTTTCCTTGTAGCTAAGACATAAAGGAGTATGGGGGACTTTTCAGAATCAAATTCGGGTAAGTAGAACTCTCGGAATCAAGGTTGACGTGAAAGGGTTATTCTGAGATGTCAGAAAAATAAGTGTGTTATAAAATGGACTAGTTTTGGATATTTTACAACTTTATGTCCCGTGTCAACCACTATGGTGGTTGACACTCTGTCATAGCAAACTCCGCCATAGCAAAGAAAATACTGCTACAGCGGAAGTCAACATCGGTCAGCGTCCTCCATAGAGCTCAACTTCGCTATGGCGGTACCACTATAGCAGAGCGGATCGCTATAGCAGAGCGTGACAAGATTTAATATAGAAAATCCCCCAAAACAGTTCAGTTCTTCCGCAACTCATTTTGGGAGAAGAAGGGGGCGATTTTGGGCGATTTCTATCAGTTTTCCACCGTTTTTCATCCTAAAGGTAAGGATTCTACTTCCTAAACTTCGTGATATCTTTCCTACGCTATAGAATTACTAGGGGTGGACTTGGGGAAAGGTTTGGAATAACCTAGGATTGTAGAATCCAAGGGAAAAGGGGGATTCTAGGGTGCTAGAGTTCTTGGGTCTTGATTCTTGATAATGGGTGATGATCATTTAGCCATATTTCTCTAAGAGAATCTGTAAAAATGATGAATTTAGGTGAATTAATGGTGGAAAAGCCCGAAATGGGTGGAATGATCATGGTTTGGCATGGGGAGTAGGATTTTTGTATAATCCGGGTAATTTAGGCCAATTAATTAACTATAGTGTTTATGTGTTTGTTTCTAGACAAAGAACAAGCAAGGGATCCTGAAAAAGGGAAAGCTCTGGAACTGTTGAGCTTGATTATTCAAGGTATGTGATGGTTATTGATTCCTGTATGCATTGTGTATTTGTGTACTCATGTCTAAGTAATTGTATGGGTTGCATTGCTTAGCGAATGATTTAAGAATGTTCAAAAATCATGTTTTTCAGTCTTTTGAAATGAACTAGGCATTTTGCTTGTTGGTTTACAAGTGCTGATTTTTCATTGTTTGTGACTGTGGATTTATGTGATATTCGGTTGGCTCGGGTACCACGCCTGGTACGGGATATACTAACGGTTGGCTTGGGTACCACGCCTGGTACAGGATATACTAACGGTTGGCTTGAGTACCACGCCTGGTATGGGATATACTAACGGTTGGCTCAAGTACCACGCCTGGTACGAGTTTACTTTATTGTACTGTTGCATCTTTACTAATGGTTCCTTGAGTGGACCGGGTTGTGCTTATGATTTGTGATTGTTCTTTGAGTCCTTGAGAGGCCGGGTTGTTACGTTGATCTATGAGTTTGGTCTTGGTGTAGACCGGGTTGTATCTTTGACACTTAAGTATTGTCTAGAGGGGATCCAGGGTGGGTCCGAGATATGTAATACGGTATAATTGTTGTTATTATGGATGGTTAATCATGGTTGTGAAAGGGGTTTACATGTGGGGACAAGTTATGGAGAGACTTGTAGTCTAGAAATATTTGTTGACTTATTTACATATTTTCTGTACTCTTACTTGACTTCTGTACTGTCCATATACTGTTTATTTAGAAATGGCTGATGATCCTACCAGTACACGGTGGTTGTGTACAGATACTGTACTTGCTTATCTTTTTGTGAGTACATGAAATCTTCCGGCGGTTGACGCACGACCTCACCTGTAGGCCTGACACTTCGATATATCAAGGATGAGTTGTTCGACCAAGCTGCCTTGATTTCTATCTATTGAGTTGTAGCCCACTTGTTTCGGGCTTAGACTATTTTTTTATTTGGGGTTGTACCCCCGTACTCTAGTTTTGGTAGATATTTTTGGTACGATGACTTTCAGATTCTTGGTAGGGATTTTTCGCAGGTTATATTTTTATAGAGTTGTTTATTTATGTTGTTGCTAGTTTACTTTTCACTGGTTTTAGGCTGTTAGACTATGCTAAGGTTTGAGTTCTACTGGTTTGCTCATCCGGGGATTGTGTGGGTGCCACAGACGATGGTCCGGATCATGACAGTACCACGCCTGGTACGGATTTACTTTATTGTATTGTTGAATTTTAATAATGGTTTCATGAGTGGATCGGGTTGTGTTTATGATTGTGATATTGCATATGGTCCTTGAAAGGCCAGGTTGTTATTGTATTGAATTGTTAGTTTGGTCTTGGGGTAGACCGGATTGCCGGTTTAACAGTTAGGTATTGTTTAGGGGGATCCCAGGGTGGGTCCGGGATATGCAAAATGGTATATTTATTGATTATTATTGATTGTTGATCATGGTTAAAAGGGTGGGTTACATATGGGAACAAGCAAGGAAGAGACTTGTAGTTTAGGGATACATGTTGGCTTGTTTACATGTTTCCTGTACTTTTAATTGGCTTTTGTACCATTCATATATTGCTTATCTGGAACTGGCTGATGATCCTACCAGTACACGATATTTGTGTACTGATTCTGCACTTGCATTTCTTTTTGTGAGTACAAGCAATCTTCCAGTGGCTGACACGCGATCTCACTTGTAGTCCCAGCGCTTCCAGACATCAAGGGTGAGTTATTTTGATTGAGCTACCTTGGTCTCCTTCGTTTCCAGTATAGCCCACTTATTTTCGGGCTTAGACTCTTGCTTATTTTGGGGTTGCATTTCCACATTCTAGATTTTTGGATAGTATTTTGGTACGATGACTTTCAGATTCTAGGGAGGATTTTTCGCAGGTTTATTTATATTAGTGTTGATTTGGTTGATTATTGTTGGTTTTACTTATTGCACACTGGTTTTGAGCTATTAGAACGGTTAAGTTCTGGGTCGTTGATGGTTCGTTCACCCGGGGATTGGGTGGGTGCTACTCGCGACGGTCTGGGTTGTGACAATAATTCAATTTAAACTAACAAATTGATTAAATCTTCAAATCTAATAAATTTGTGTCATTATAAAATAGTAAAAAGCAAATTAAATGTTAAATACCAAATATTTTACAATGTAAAAAATTGAATGTTTTCATAATTAGTGCCAACAATGAAAATATTTCTCGATAAATTATTTTATTACTATACCTTTATCTATGCTAAATATATTGGTTGGACAAATAAAATATAGATCAAAATGCTATATATATTTCTGAAAATAACTTTTAATTTATTTTAAATAGGTAAAATAATAGCAAAAAAATAATTTTCTCTATATGAAATTGATCTAAATTTTATAATCAGTTATATTGGGCCTGTACTACGGGCCATAAGTTATCTAGTATATATATATATATAAGAGGATCCTAAGCCTGCCTACGTGGCATGCCTCTTTGAGGAGAATGCCTATTTATCTTTATCCTGAATTATTTGACATTTAAAAACTCACCTCAAACGTCTCTTATGCTTTCCGTTAAATAAGAACTCAAAAGTCGCCACCCTCAGAAATAACTCAACAGGTACTTCCTTCTCCTTTCTCTAGCTTGTTTTTGCAGATTCAAAGAATTTTTTCCCTTCCCCTCTTGGAATTACCATCAATCTCTTTACCTCGCAGGTAGACGGAACACCTACATTGTCTAACAATGTTGAAACCAGGACACGAACGTTTTATTTGGAACAAGTTCAGGATTTCACTGGGTTTGCCTGTGGTAACCCCTGTTAAATATGTTGATAACACTTTTAAAAGGTCTTTAGTCTAGTAATATGGCTCATCTCATTGACATGGATTGTACTTATACATTTTCAAAATAAAATTCTTTCACTCTGATTTTCACCCCCAAAAAGAAAAAGCTTCAAAACTCAAATTTTTACACAGATTCTCCACTCTCAATATTATTTCTGCACCAAATAATATTAACCTCTATCGTTGCATTCTTCCTTCTTTATATTATTTAGTTCCATGGTTCTCTTGCGTCACTTTTCTTCAAATTTTGGAAAGGAACTACATCACAAATTATTTCTGACTTGCTTTTGGATAACAAGTAAAGTCATCTTGCCCAAGACTTCAGGAATAGATATTATTTACTCAACAAATGAAAAAATGTCTTAATAAGGAGACCTTGCCCAAGGCTTCAGAAAAAAGGTGTTATTTACTCAACAGATGCAGGTTGTAACTCTTTGAAGGTAAATCCTTATCCTATATGCATTTTTTGGATATATTTGCAGCATTTAAAATTTTGACCTATTTAGTTCAACAAGTAATATTTTCAACAATCTATTTTCAACATAGTTCAACGCCTAATCTAATTGTGTAGGTGTTTTCCTTCTTTTTTTTCGCTTAGACACTTTAATATCACCATTGCTAAGGTTTTGTGCTTAGGTCCATTTGCGTCACTATCTATGACAACATAACAAAGGAAGGACATAGACCTAATGTGGTTAAATTACATTATATACAATGATAGTGGGATGAACTTGTATTTTGTCAGTGTAACTTTAACATATTATTGTGGCTTATTGACACTCTTTTATAAATTATTTGTTGTGAAATTACATACTCCTGCAGTAACTTCACATTAACAGTGTAAAAATATGTACATCACCATGAGTGCACAAAAGTTGCTCATTTAAATTTAGGCGTGCTTAGTTGATTGATGGGAGTTAGTGTAGCTCATTATTTTTATCTTCCTTTCATTGGATAGTAAACATCAAGATCTATGTACTTCAATGACCGTGGCTCGAATTCTTATATTAGTTATTCTCCTGCTCCAGCAAACAATTCGTGTCCCTTCAATATGGTGTCAACATTTTTTCTTCTTTAATTATTTGTATATACTGTATGTTAGAGATCAATAAATTGGTTTGATTTCTAAGCACTGAGATGTATGAATTTCAATAACCGTGCGTGGAATGAATCCTTATGTTAGGTTATTCTCCTGCTTTTGCCAATAATTTTTAAGCACTGCTTTAGCCAAAAGTACTTCATAACGAGTGGTTGTATCAATATAAATTAAAATAATTACATTGTAATTGTTGGATTTAAGTGGCAATAGTGTACAAAGTCTAAAAGGTAAAAGAATATTACTGAATGATCATGCGTAAACTTAATGAGGATCATATACAAAACTTATAAACATGCATCTGCAATATCAGAAGGATACTTGGATTTTTTCGGTTTGTTTGCTCTTTTGTGGTCTTTGTTTTGATTGGGTATTGACCGTTGCAATATCATTGTAAATAGGTTGTCCAGGTGGTAAGCTGAAGTTTGGGACTTTATGTAATGCTTGAGAGTACACTTATGTCTGTGAAGAAGAAATAAAGGCGCAAATTTTCACGTTCAGCTGGTACTTACCTTCATCTATCTCTTTATCAAATACTAAAAAAATATTTTACCATCGCACACCTTATATTAAATTTTCCGTCCATCTAACCAACAATCTATTAAAACATGTAGAATTAAATAGTTTAAATGATTCATAAAATGGTTAAGTTGATCCAGAATATACTTTTTCGAAACGTAATAACTGATAATGTCGGCCTATCTATTTTTTGTTGCAATGTCATTATAATATTAAGATTTTACAATGATTTACCTTTTTAATCAATAGTCGAATATTAGAAAAGATGTTTGTAAGCTTACTGTATAAAATTATAGTTGTTTTCGAGTAATGCCATTAACTAAATTCATTTGTAATATTAGCTACTGTTCACAATTTGGTGCAAGCACCTACAGACAAACTTTATATCTTTTAGTATCCTTTTTCAATCACTTAAGTTACGCATATATGTAGCTAAAACAGTTATAACTAATTGGATAATTATTCAGAAACTTATGACAACACAGATTCATAGGTGTACAAAATCAAAAAGTAAAATGGATATTACCGATTGATCATCCATAAGCTTAAATTAGTAGTACATCACCGCTGAAAGTGCGGGCTATTTGCCTAGTTAACTAAATATGAAAGAGTTCATTTCTGATAAGGAAATTTTTTTCACCCAGAAAACCTTTTTTGAAGTAAAACACAATTATGGTAAAATTTAAATAAGATAGAAAATTCAGGGCAATCCTTAACAAATCTTCTTTTGGCCTGAATTTTCTAAGCAAAATAATCTTCATTTTCTTCTTCACATAATCTTTATCACTACTTCTTGTCATGGTTAAACATAAAGTTAAAAATAATTTTAAAATATATTTTTATTCTTAAAGATGCAACAGTAATATTAAAAATATGGTTGAAACTTGGAATTCCTTCTCCATATTTAGTATCTGAACAAAAATCTTCATTATCATCAAATTGATTGCAAATTAATTTGAAACCATCTTAAATCTGTCTTCAACCTCATTAAATCATTGGACCATTGATTTATTGAATAATTAGATCATTAGACCCATTGAATCGTTGACTCTGATACCACTTGTTTGGTTCAAAATCGGTAGGGCGTCATGCGAAAGCTAATAACTACAAACCTTAAAGGCGATAAATCAGATGACAAAGAAAAACTATACTATAAAGTTGAAAATGTATAATATTATTATATTATTTGGCCAATTGGCCTACATATAAAAAACTAATAAGAAAGCATAAAAACTATTGAGAGAAAATCTCCCCCTAAACAAACCTTTCTAAGAGATTACATTGTAAATGTTATTGTGTTCTGTATGAAAAGTAAGGATTTTCTATTTATAAAAGTTCAAAACTTCTCCTCCAAGAAATAATTAACTAAATATGAAAGAGTTCTTTTTTGACAAAGAAATCTTTTTCACCAAGAAAACCTTATTGAAGTAAAATATTATTATGGTAAAATTAAAATAAGGTAGAAAATTCAGGACAAATCCTAACAATTTTGGGGTTCCATGAAAACCTATTTTAAAGCTTGAGATTGGAATTTTCATGATTCAAAAGAAAATGATAATTCAAAGTGCATGTTCAAAAACCTTGTTGATAAATCTATACGAAATTTTAACCTTTATTAGGAGTTGATTTGATATAATTTTCGACAAATATTTTGGAGCTAAAATTAGAAGTAGACAAAGAATAGGGAAGAATATGAGTTGTGTATCTCAACAAATTCGTAAATAAATGATTGAACTATCCTCAGACATAGAAGAGGCTTGGTAAGTGTAAAGGAAAGGAGTATAAAGATTGGTAAGTTTAAAGACGCTTGTTTTGGAAGGTGAATTAATGGCAGGGGCTGGTCGACGATCTTTGTGGACTAAAGGCAAACTTTGATGAGAGGCCTTAAAATATTTAAAAAAAAATTATATATATATTCATGCTCATATATTGCTAAATATTTAGTTTTTTTTTGTTTTAGATCCTCACTAAGTTCTACTAATTTCAAATAAATCATCTCTTATTTTGGAGTATGAAATCTTATTAATTTTTAGTACTTTCAATACAATTTTTTTGACGTGCTTATGACAATGATTTAAGAGTTAGGTTAAGTAAACTATCTTTTAAAACTCTACATCACCAGAAGAAGAAAACAATGAATATATATATATGTGTGTGTGTAATACCACTTCAAGGAATGATATAGCGTTCGTAAAAGAATAAGTCATATCATAAAGTATCAAAATAATAATCACATAATATATAAATAATCTAGAATTTATATTGAGTAGTCCTTTTGTACTCTCTGATATTTTTCCATCATATTAAATCTTTAAAAACTATTTTTTACACCCAAAAAATTGTTCCTATTTTCAAAAATAGTACTCAAACGTTAGAATCATCATTAGAACAATCTTTTTCCCTTTTTTAAAAATAAAATATGGTACTTTTTTATTTGAAGTACTCAAATTTTTTTTTAAAAAAATAATTCATTGCTAGTAATAAAAAATGGGGCCTCCATAATTGAGGGGCCCAAGGCCTTTGCTTTAGCTACTTTAGGCTAAAGTCAGCCTTGGTTAAGGTCACTATCTCGGTGTTATTAAAGGTAAAAATGAACACTTTACCCTAATTAGTTAGGGATGAGCGGAAGCTTAATAGTTTCTTAATCATTCAAAAATTAGGTTATCATAAATTCAACACTATTCTATTTGCTTTCTTAAATGAGGATTGATTTATTTTTGACAAAGAAGAGAATAATGGTGAATTTTGTTAGCCACACACTACTAAAAAACACTAAAACTGACCTCATGGAAAAAATCGATCGCGAGGTCAATTTTTTTAGCGCTAAAAAATTGAGAAAATCCAAACCGACCTCCTGGAGGTCGATTTTTTAGCACAAATATTGAGAAAATACAAATCGACCTCCAAGGTTGGTTTTTTCAAAAAAAATGTTTTCTTGCAAAAAATCAACTTTCGGAGGTCGATTTTATTTTTTATTTATTTTTAGTTTTGCAACAATCGACCTCGGGAGATTGATTTAGTAATTTTTTAAGAAAATATAGACTTCTTTAGGCCAGTTTTTCATCAAAATATACCATTAAAGAGTATAAATTAAATCAACATAGTTGATAACCAATAAGAATCAATGGTCTAGTGAAGATTAGGTTTCAAACATTCAATGGTGCATTTTCTTGTTTTTTAATTTTAAAAATCAATCTCTAGAGGTCGAAATTTTCCAAAAAAAAAAAGAAGACCTAATGAGGTCAGAATTTTTCAATTTTTTTCTAAAAAATGACCTCCGGAGGTCGGTATTGATTATCGATCAAGGATTTTTCTGTATAAGCATTAAGGTCGATTTTCCCTATTTTTTTAGTAGTTTGACATGGAGGAGATAGAGTCCTCAGATTAAGAGATCAGTTATGTGTTTCAAATGTTGCAGGACTTCGACAACAGATTATGGGAGAGGCAAACCATATCTGTTCACACATGATCCACGAAAATGTATCATGATATTAAGGAGATTTATTGGTGGCCTGGAATGAAGAGGGACATATTTGAGTTCGTAGCATAGTGCCCAAATTATCAACAAGTAAAGGTAGAGCATCAGAAGCCCAGTGGGATAACTCATGAGATAGCTATTCCACTGTGGAAGTGTGAGGATATAAATATGAATTTTGTCCCATGGTTGCCTCGTTCATGATGGAAGTTCAATTCCATTTGGGTGATTATCGATAGGCTGACAAAATTAGCCTATTTCTTGCCAGTCAGGAGTAGTTTCTAGCTGAAGATTATGTTGGGTTATACATTAAAGAGATAGTCAGACTTCATGGTGTCCCAGTATCGATAATTTATAATAGAGGGGCATGGTTTACAGCATAATTTTGGAGATCTTTCCAGAAGGGTTTGAGGACTGAGGTTAATCTTAGTTCAACTTTTCATTCTTAAACCGATGGCCAAGCCAAACATACGATCTAGATGCTCAAAGATATGTTACGGGCGTGTGTTCTAGATTTCAGTGGGAACTAGGATGATCACTTGTCACTTATTGAGTTTTCTTATATTAACAACTATCATTCAAGCATTGGTATGGAACCGTACAAGGCTTTTTGTGGGCATAAATATTGATCCACTCTTGGTTAGTTTGAGGTTGAAGAGTCAGGGTTGCTTGGACCCTGACGTAGTACAACAGGACGTGAAAAAGGTTAAGCTGATAAAAGAGTTATTCTTGACAGCTTAGAGCTGCAAAAAAATATATTCAGATGTTAGGCGATGGGACTTAGAGTTCAATGTTGACGACTGGGTCTTTTTTAAAGTTTTGTCGATGAAGGGCATTGCATAATTTGGTAGGAAGGGCAAGCTAAGCTCTCAATATATTAAGTCATATCATGTTGTGAAACAGATATGCAGAGTTACTTACCATCTATAATTGCCTCCGGAATTAGAGGCAGTGCATCCCTTCTTTCATGTTTCTATATTAGGAAGTGTATCAGAGATTCAACACATATAGTACCGATAATAGATGTTGAGATTTCAGAGGAACTATTTTATGAAGAATTCCCTATTGCCATACTAGACTGCCAGATTAAGAGATTGCAAAATAAGGATATAGCTTTAGTTAAAGTTTTGTGGCAGAATCGTAATATCGAGGAGATGACATGGGAAGTTGAAGAGGACATGAAGTCTAAATATCCCCACCTATTCACTCCTTCAGATGATGATCAGTACAGTCAGATAGTAGACCCATATTTGAGTACTTGAAATATGTTACTTTGGTATTTTATAAGTTCTTGGGATATTTCTTGTGATCCCATGTAAATTATCGTCATTCAAAGATGAATGTCTCTAGTGGGGGGATGTAACACCCACCCATTCGAACGTTTCAATTGACTAGTACTTTTTAAATAAGACTAAGAGTACTTAGTATGTTAGGAAGGATATTTTATGAGGTATTGTAATTTCACAATGGTTGTATGTTAAGTTTTGAAGTCATGCAAGTTGCAAAATAAAAGTCGGAAAAAGTTATTATAAATTCATTTAAGAAATTCTCTAAAAATTTGGGTCAAACATCCCAAAAATTTTCTTCCAATCTATAAAGATATAGTGGGCCTCCGATATATCAAATTGAAGGTTTATGAGTCTAGTTTTCAATGCATAAACCGTTCATTTATACGACTTCAGAATAGAGAGATATTTATATTGTTGTGAGACTGCATAAGTAAGTACGTCAAAGCATGCCCCCTATCCCCAAAGTCGGTGGTTCTTTATAAAACACCACCTTCTTCGTTATTTTTCCATAGAAACCACTGAAAACCCACAAAATAATTACAGAATAATCCCACAAATCCTCCATGGGTGTTAGGATTCTTAACTCGGAGGTTTAACGAAAGTTTCTCTACGTCGCGAGCTCATCATTGTGGTATAATTTTCTCATCAATTTTGGCTTTGGTTATTGTCACTGCAAAGAAGCAGCTCATTTAGCTTGGTAATTCAAATATTTTTGTCGAGGTAATCTACTCCCTATGATCCTCCTTCGTAATTCTATGTTCTAGTATTATTTCTATAGATTTCTGAGCCACGAAGTGGTATTTTAGATACTATGGCTTCGGACAACCCCTTTATCTTATTAGGTTTGATTATTATTATTGTGTACTGATGATGTTAAGGTATTGGAGGGATCGGGGATTGGTGTGACCCTTATGGGGTCATGTATGATGGTTTTCAGATTAAAAAGCATGAAGTATGCCTTGTAATATTTCCTCGGAAGCTCGCCGCTTTTGTGAGATGTTGATAGCTTCTTGTCATGGTTATTAGTTATTGGTTTGGTAGAGCTTAAGATTTCATCTGTTGAGTTAAAGATAGTTGGTCGTAGTGACAATCTTAACACTTTATCAATTCTCTATGGTCGTTCTTGCAGCCTTGTTGTTTCTAGCAATTGTTTCATTATGATAGGTTGGTCGAACTTCATAGAGACACCTTTGGGGCTTCAGTTAAAAGGTATGTAAAGACTTCCTTTTCATTTTATAGCATGAACTGAAGGCTTAAGCTTGTTATAGTTTGTATAACATCATTATTCGACTGTAACCTCATACCATTGATTGTACCACAACATGATATAAGGTTTAGCAGCAACACTCTATTCTTTGCTTAGCATCCTAGAAAGCATGTTTTGATTGTATCGAGGTCATCTGTGATCACTTGCTACTATTGTGATATTTTTATCGTCTTGTTATAGCCTATGAACTTATTTTGGACTCAGAAAACACTGACACTGTAGGGTTTTGAAGCCTATATTCTGATTACTATTACCATATCTTTGAGCCAGACAGATCGTACCTACAGAATTGGAAAGTTGTACCTACAGGGCAACATTTATATTATATTAATATGCCTTCGGGTCGGGCAGACCATACCTACGGGACGGGTAGGTTGTACCTACTGGACATTAGTTACATTACATTATTACACCTTCGGGCAGGGCAGACCATGCCTATGGGCTGGGCAAACCATACCTACGGGACGGATAGACTGTACGTATGGGGCAACACTTATATTGTACCACTGAGCCTCAGAGTTGTATTAATTCATGACATATGTACATTCAGATTGTTCAAATCAGATTATCTCTGAGGTCCATGTAAGGGGACTAGTATGGGTATTTAGCGACTATTTGTATTCCTTAGTACTTATAGTGATTGTGTGCTATTTGTACCTACCGAGCTCATGGGGGCCAGGTCAGGTTATTATTTGCTATGTGCTTTAAATTGTATTTTGTTGCAGGAAGATAAGGTATTGTACTTCTGTTTTACTCCTCTCCTCTTGGTTCAGTCCTTACACTTCAGTTTCAATTTTCAATTTTCAGTTTGCCTTACATGCTCAGAACATTATTTCATACTGACGCTCCATTTCCTGGGGCGCTGCATTCATGATGAGTAGACAGACATGTCGGGTAGCATAGTGGAGCTTTAAGTAGGTTGGTTGACTCATTTCCTTCCAGGAGTCACCAGAGTCTCAGAAGTTTTTTTTTTTATTGTTTATAGCTTTTTGGGTAGATTGGGGCTCTGTCCCACCAAGTATTTCATTCATAAAGGCTTGCAAATTAGTCATTTAGGTTTCATAGCTATGATGGTGGCCATTTGACCTTGTATATTAATGATTAGTTGTAGCTTGTTAGCCAGTTGGACCTTGTTACTGTTGTGTTGATAGTTTAGCTGCTCATTGGCCTAGTTTACATTGTATATACATGTTTTCAGTTTCTGTATAGAGATCATAGTGGCTTCGACTGTCCGCATAATATTTATGCTTTTCTAAATATCATGGCGGCCTCGATATCCCAAATAGGACTTATGTGCTACCTACTTATTGCTTTATATGAACTGTTGGGAGTTGCTATTTTATTTCTAAAGTTGTCGATAGAGGCCTCGCGGGCCGAGGTTGATTTATAAGCCGAGATATACTTGCTTATTTTCTTGATTATTTGTGGCTTCTATGTGCCATTTGACAAATAATTCAGCAAGGTCGGCTTTGGCCTATGTTTTGGCATCAGGTGCTAGTTGTGTCCCTCGAGTTTGGGGCATGACAAACTTGGTATATAATCAGCCCTTTTTGACAATTCTATTACTTCTAGGGCAAAAGGATAAAAGGACCCATTTTGTTATGCGTTTAGGGTCATATCGATAAAGTGAAAATATAAGAATCAAAATAAAGCAACCCCCATATATAAATGATACTATTTTCAAAGTGAAAAATGATGTTTGAAAATTAGGGTTGTGTTTGGCCATGAATACAAATTGAAATTGTTCTTGTATTTTTGTGAGTGATTTGGAGTGAGAAAATGAAAATAACTTTTTGGTGTTTTCAAATTCTGGAAATTTTTTAGAATTCAACTTCTCCAAAAAAATTAATTTTTTTATGACCAAACATGATTTTCGTAATTCAACTACAAAAAAATGTAAAAACATATTTATTATCAAACGCCCACTAAGAATTATTTTGATAATTTTATTTGTATATCTGCGTATATGCTCCATTCATATTATGATTCCTTATACATATTTGTATATTCTTGTACATCGCCTGTATTATTGTATATAATCATATATATTTGTGTATGGCATATATATAGATATAAAATTATATACATGTGTCATATAGCTAAGAAAAATTCAACTTGATTTTAGTATGAATTTTAACTCTCCAAATCATCTTCAATTTTTGAAGTTTTCTAAAAAAGTTTCTACCATCTAAGTGGCATAATATAGGTAGAGCTGTCAAAATAGGTTTGGCCCTTGTGGCCAGTTCAATCCAGTCCACCACTTGGGTATGATTGGGTTAAGATTTACTAAGACTATTTAAAATTGAGGCTTATAAGTCCAACTCCAGTTAGCTGGCTGGTCTTTGAGGCTTGAGTAAGACTAGGTCGGGGTCGATCCATGGGCTAAAAGGTTATTTAATTTAAAGGGATTACCGAATAAATTTTAGTATCTTACACAATACTTTATTCATTTATCACTAAAATTCCTCATAAATTAATAATACCAAAGCAATAAAAGTTGCATCCATCATGAAAATATCCAAACACATATTGCTACTCAAAAGTGATTGCACGATTATACCCAAATTGAAAGGGGTAACATTTTTTAAGTGAATTTAGATACTACTAATTTTTTTAAAAAAAGTTATTTGATGATGTTTAACTAATTAAATTTGCATATGAATGTAAACGAAGAAAAATATGCTATTTAAGACAAGTTATCATAAGTAGATTCAAATGCGCTTCATGATGTTTATTGTTGAATAAGCAATAAGTTGTCAACCTTGCGATGAGGCTTTAGGTAGGGCTTTGGGAACCTGCAGGTTCGTCCCTTGTTTCCCGCTCAAAGTTTCTTCTAAATTTATCACAAAAGGCACGACAACTTCTAATAACTCACTCATTTTTGTATTTTCGAATTGATTCCACCCCTAAAGTAAATTTATATTCCTCCTTTTTGTTAGCCGGTATTCTGTATAAGCTTGGCTAGATCAAAGATTGACGTAAATTATATTTTAAGTCTTAAGAATTGATTCCCTTAGCCTTTGAATTGATGCCCAAGCAAAAGAAGAACAAAAAATGAAAGTTTCTGACATATTAAGAAGCGTATAAACAATATGTACTTTCATATAATCATATGTAAAAAAAATGTTAACAGATTGACATACTTATATGTTGGAATTTAGATTGAAAAGAAATTTTACTATAGAAAAATTAGAAAAAGTGAAGGGCTAGCTCGCTCCAGCCCCCGACCCTTCTTAGTCTGGCCATTTTAAGGCTCTTTCAAATGAAGGGTCAGCCCGTCCTGGCCCGTCAAGTTCCGGAGAAGTTCATAAGTAACCCTTATAAGTGCTAGTCTTGATATTTTGTCCCCCATAAGAAAAGTCTTACAAAAATAACCGTTATTTATTTAGTGAACATGTTTTAGACAAAATTGCCCTCTAAACCTATAAACTGCTCACTAATTGTACAAACAATCTTATCATTCCAGACGTCGTCCATTACAATAACAAATTGAAGGGAATTTAATATTATATCATTATTTGCGTCTTGATAAATAAATGGAGCTGAAAAACTATTTTTTAATTGATTTATGGAGCTAAAATAACTACTTATTTTATTTATTTTATACTTTTTCTAAATAAAATTTACCCCAAGACCCAAGTATCAAGGTTCAAGACAAATTTTTTAAATACTTACGATTTGGTTTGAAATTTTTTTGATATTTTTTATAAAATAAAAAAACTCACCCTAAAATTTTGGTATGGTTATAGACTTATATTGATATCTTCATTTTCTTAAAAACCATTGACAATTTAGCTTAGGGACTTTCAAACAATAAATTATGCCCAAAAGGCAAGACTTGACACTACCTCATTGTGTCTTGACTTATGAGATGCTCTATAAATATTGCCTTAGAGGCAAAACTTAGCCCAAGGACTTTCAAATAGCAAGTTACGCCCATGGGAAAAACTTGACACTACCACATTGTGTCTTGATTTGTAAGATGCTCTATAAGTCTCGTTTTAGAGGCAATAGTTAGCCCAAAGACTTCTAAAGAACAAGTTATGCCCCATGGACAAGAGGAGACACTACCTCATTGTGTTTATACTTTATAACTCTTACCTTAGAGGTGATACTTAGCCCTAGGACTTTCAAATAAAAATTTAAGCCTCATGGACAAAACTTGACACTACCACATTGTGTCTTAATTTATGAGATGATCTATAACTCTTGCCTTAGAGGCAACACTTAGCCCAAGGGATTCCAAACAATAAGTTACACTCTATGGGCAAGACTTGACATTACCACATTGTGTCTTGATTTATGAGATGCACTATAACTCTTGTCTTAGGGGCAAGGCATAACCCAAAGACTTCCAAGGAACAAGTTACGCCCCATGGGCAAGACTTGATACTATCACATTGTATCTTGATTTATGAGATGCTTTATAACTCTTTCCTTAGAGTCAAGACTTAGTCCAGGGACTTTCAAACAACAAGTTATGCCCCATGGATAAGACTTAACACTATTGGTCACGATCTAACCCGCTGTGAGTGCAACCCACCCGAATCCCCCGGATGAGCGAACCAGTCAACAACTCAACACTTAGCAAATCTAACACCTCAAAACCAATTTGCATTAAAAATAAACTATCATTCACATCTAATCAAAAGATAATAACATCCCGCGGAATTAACCCTAGAAACTGAAAGTCATCATACCAAAACATCTACTAAAAGTCTAGAACGGGGATGCAACCCCAATGAAATAGAAGTTTAAGCCCAAAAAAAATGGGCTACAACTAAATAAGATGAAGACAAGGTAGCCCGAAAGAATAGCTCACCCTTGAAATCTGAGATCACCGGAACTACAACTGAGGTCGTGTGTCATCCGCTGGAAGATGTCATGTACTCACAAAAGAAAAGTAAGTGTAGAATTAGTACAAAACTACCGTGTACTGGTAGGATCATCGATTAACTCCAATAAACAAGATATGAACAATAAACTAAAGTTCAGTAAAGTAAGGTAAGCATGTAATATAAACCAGCAATTAAACTAGACTCTAAGTCTTTCCTCTAGCTTACCAATCACATGTAACAAGTCTGACATCCATTGCACAATACATCATGACAATAACAGATATCCCTTTCAAATAACCCAGACCAACTACGAATCCCTATGACAACACCTAAGTGTTTAATATGCAATTCCAGTCTACACTATGACCAACCCCATTGTTACATACAACCACCCGACCTATCAAGGACCATCATGCAACAACCATATATCAAGAATACAACTCGGTCCATTTATGGAACCATCTTCAGAATACAATCAATGCAAGTAAAATCAAACCCGTACCAGGCGTGGTACCCGAGCCAATCATTATAAATATCTCATACCAGACATGGTATTCGAGCCAATCGAAAAATATCCCATACCAGGTGGGGTACCTGAGTCAACCAAATGTCACACATAATCCAACAAGTCAAAAAAAATGAACACATCACACTTGTAAATCAACAAGCAACCAAACCAAGTTCATTTCACATAATTGAGATAGGATAGCTAGATATTCATAATCCTATTCCCTAAGCATGCAAACTCATACAATACTAAACAATAGTACATGAATACATATTTCATATTGGGAACACAATAACCATCACCTACCTCGAATAGCCTGAGACCTTACTGGACCGGAGTCTTCCCATTTTCGGAAGCTTGTGCTTGCTCTTGGTTTAAAAACAATTATACAATAACACTAATATCATTCCAATGGCCTAAAATACCTGGGATGTACAAAATCTCAATCCCCAGGCCAAAACTATAATCATTCCACTCATTCTCGGGCTTCCCACCACCAATTCTCCTAAAGACTACCATTTAATGATTATATTTAGCGAATAAAGGTGTTTTACACATGTTAACGCAATAATTATCACAACTTACAAATTCTACACCTAGAATTCTCCTTTTTCCACTGGATTCTACCATCCTAGGTCACCCAAACACTCCCCCAAGCCCAAGATTACAATTTCTAAGGTCTGGGAATCAAAGTACGGATATGGAGGATGAAAACCTTACCTTTTTATGGAGTTTGGTGAAAATTCTCTGAAAATCGCCTCCCTTCATCTATGCCTTTCCCCAAAATGTTCTTTAGAAATTCTGAACATTCTTGGAAAAGTTTTTGCATTACTCCTGACTCAGTCTGCTATAGCAGTTCGTACACTGCTATAGCGGTACCGCCGTAGTAGAATCGATCGTTATGGCAGTGCTGACCGACATTGACTTTCGCTATAGTGGGGATTTCTCTACTATAGCGGAGGCCGCAGCAACGCCTGTGTCAACCACTATGGCGGTTGAAACGGGACAGAACCTCAAAAAATTCCTCAAAAGTGCTCATTTTATAACACACCTTAAATCCTCACATTTTGGAATAGCCCCTTCATATTAACCTTGATACCGGGAGTTCTACTTACCCGAATTCATTTCCAAAAAGTCCCACAAAATCCTTAATGCCTTAGCTAATGGAAAAACTAGCTCAACTCAAGATACATTACCTAATCCTCACTCAGATTACCCTAGACCATACCTCACTCTGAAACTAACCGAGACTAGCCTAGCCTAAAATTTTCAACTCCCAAACTCAGAAGTTTTCTAACCCAAAACTTGGCACGAAAGGTTTACCCATAACGATGGACCCGGTCATTACAATAGATACCAATTTACCCATCGTTCATCCCTGAACAATCAAACCCAAAAATATGAAGTAAAACAGGGAAAGTGTAGTACCTGAATCCCAAACAAGTGAGGGTACTTGTCTCGCATGTCCTTCTCGGGTTTCCCAAGTGGCTTCCTCAATCGGACGATGCTTCCATTGAACCTTCACAAATTTGATCTCTTTTGTCTTCAACTTTCGGACAATCTGATCAAGAATTGCAACCGATTCCTCTTCATATTGAAGATACTTGTCTAGAAAAATTGAATCCCACTTAATGATGTATTCCTCATCCCCATGGTATCGCTTCAACTTGGATACATAGAAGACTGGATGGACTCCGGATAAAGTGGGTGCCAGTGCTAGCATGTAAGCCACTGGCCTTACAATTTTGAGAACCTCGAATGAACTGATGAATCGAGGGTTGAGCTTGCCCCTATTGCCGAATCACATAACCCCCTTCATTGGTGATACTTTCAATAATACCTGCTCACCAACCTAGAAATCCATGTCTCTTACCTTGCGATCTGCGTAATCTTTCTGCCTGCTTTAGGCTACTAACAACTTGGTTTGAATCCCCCTCACCTTTTCCTAAGCTTCCCTTACCAAGTCTACGCCCAAAGGCTTCACATCATCTGCCTCAAACCATCCTACGGGTGATCTACATCCTCTCATGTATAGTGCCTTGAACGATGCCAAGTCAATACTGGAGTTGTAGCTGTTGTTGTATGAGAATTCACACAATGGTAGAAACTGGTCCCAATGACCCCCAAAGTCGATCACACATGCTCTCAGCATATCTTCCAATACCTGGATCGTCCTCTCTGACTAACCATCCGTTTGAGGGTGAAATGCCGTGTTGAAAGTGAGTTGAGTGCCCAACTCTTCGTGTAACTTACCCCAAAACTTGGAGGTAAACTGAGTACCCCTGTATGAAATGATTGAGAGTGGAACCTCATGCAGTATCACAATCTCCTTAACATATATCTTAGCCAACTGCTGCGAATTATAGTCCACCCTGACCGGAACAAAAATGAGCTGACTTGGTCAGCCTGTCTACAATGACCCAAATAGAGTCGTACTTTTCCAAGGTCTTAGGAAGACCCACTACAAAGTCCATGGCTATCCTCTCCCACTTCCACTAGGGAATGGGCATTCTCTGAAGCAATCATGCAGGCCTTTGGTGCTCATACTTGACCTGCTGACAATTCTGACACTTAGACACATAACACCTATGCCCCTTTTCATCCCAGGCTATAAATAAAGTTGCCTCAAGTCCCAATATAGTTTGGTTACGCCCGTATGAATTGAATACCACAAACCATGAGCCTCTACCAACACTTTCTGAATTATGTCATCAAACCGAGGAACACAAATCCTCCCCCTGAATCTCATCACCCCATAAGCACCAAAAGTGGCATCCCCAACTCTCCAGATACTACCTTGATCTGAAGCTTGTTCAACTGTGAATCCTAAAATTGCTTGGCCTTTATTTCTTCTATGAATGTGGATTTGACCTCAATACTGGCTTACAACCAACCCTGTTCTGAGATGCCCAAATTCATGAACTTAGATTCTAGAGCTCAAATCTCCTTAGCCAGTGGTCGTTTGGACATCCCCAAACTACCCATGCTGATTATTTTCTGGCTCAATGCGTCTTCCACCATATTAGTCTTACCCGGATGGTACTGGATGGTCACATCGTAAACCTTCAAAAACTCTATCCACCTCTTCTGCCTCAGATTCAAGTCCTTCTGAGTAAACACAAGTTGCAAACTGCGATGGTCTGTGAACACTTCACAATTGACACTATTGAGATAGTGCCTCCAAATCTTAAGTGCAAAGACCACCGCTGCCAACTCCAAGTCGTGAGTTGAGTAATTCTTCTCATGAGGCTTCAACTAACTTGAAGAATACGCTATAACATTCTTGTCCTGCATTAACACAGCACCCAAACCCAAACGTGAAGCCTCACAATACACAATGAATCCTTAGGTTCAACCGGCAATGAAAGAATATGAGTTGTAGTAAGAAGTGTCTTGAGCTTTTGGAAGCTCTCCTCACACTTGTCGGACCACACAAACGATACCTCCTTCTGAGTTAACCTTGTCAAGTGAGTAACGATAGACACAAAATCCTTGACAAACCTGTGATAGTAGCCTGCAGGCCCAGTAAAACTCCTAACCTCAGTCACAGAGCTAGGACGGACCCAACTCTTAACTGCCTCAATCTTTTGGGGATCCACCATCACCCCATTTTGTGACACCACATACCCTAAAAAAGCAACTGAAGTCAATCAAAATTCACACTTAGAAAACTTGACATATAATTTCTGGTGCTTCAAGATGTCTAAAACAATATGAAGATGCTCATCATGCTCCTCCCTACTCTTGGAGTAAATCAAAATGTCATCAATAAACACAATGACAAACGAATCTAGATAAGCTTTGATACCCCATTCATCAAACTCATGAATGCCACCAGTGCATTGGTCAGCTCAAACGACATCCCTAGCAACTCGTAATGCCCATGTCAAGTCCAAAATGTTGTCTTAGGGATGTCCTCAAGCCTAATCTTTAGCGATGGTACCCTGAGCTTAGGTCAATTTTCAAAAATATAGACGCACCATGCAACTGGTCAAAGAGGTCATCTATGCGAGGTAAAAGATATTTGTTTCGGATGGTGACCTTATTCAGTTGCGTGTAGTCTATACACATCCTCATACTACTATCTTTCTTTTTCATAAATAATACCGGAGCACCCCAAGGTAAAGCACTGGGATAGATAGATCCTTTATCTAAGAGTTTTTGAAGCTGAGTCTTAAGTTTCCTCAACTCTGTCGGAGCCATGCGATAAGGAGGAACATAAATTGGGTAAGTACCCGGCTCTAAGTCTATGCAAAAGTCAATGTCTCTATCCAGAGGCATGCCAGGCAAATCCACTGGGAACACCTCTGAAACTATCAAAACTGACTCAATCGATGGAGACTCCACACTATCATCCCAGATATGAGCCAAGAATACTAAACATCCTCTTCCCACTAAATTCCTAGCCCTGACAAATGATATGATCTTAGCCGGCCTAGGCCTGTATACACCTTCCCACTCTAGTCTATCCTTACCTGGAATCTCTAGAATTACAGTCTTATTATTACAATTCAACACAGCATGACATGGAGACAACTAGGTCATACCCAAGATAACATCAAAATCCAATATGTCCAGAATAACCAAATCTACCTAAGTCCACAACCCCACAAACACCACGGGACAAGTACGATAGACATGGGTCACTATCACAGACTCTCCAACTAGGGTAGAAACATGAATAGGGGAATCAAGGACATCACAAACCAAATCCAGACCCAAAGTAAAATTCACTGACACATAAGAGTAAGTAGAAATTAGGTCAAACAGTACAGAAGTCATCATGTCATAGACCAGAATTGTACTTGTGATCACCGCGTCTAACGCCTCAGCCTCAGAATTCCCTGGGAAAGCATAACATTGAGCCAGGTCATCAATCCGCACAACTTCCCTAGCTGGCTGCACCACACCTCTTCCCGCGCTGCCATTCTCTTTGTCTTCCTGGCCTCCTTGAAAATTACCTCACCCACCCTATGGACGACCCCTAACATAGCTACCTCTACCTGCCGGAACCACAGCCTTTGACTACTGCTGAGTTTGGTTACCTACCTGCCTATGAGGGCACTTCCTCTTGATGTGACCTGAATCACCATAATGAAAGCATTCGCGATCAAGAGTAGGCCTGCTAGTAGAAGTATAAGAAGCCCCCTGGTCTCTAGGAGCTGAGAACTGACTGGCTCCCGGAAGACCACCTTTAGAAGCTGGTAAAGCTAACTGAATAGGACGAGAAGAATACACCTGCTGGTTGTTACCCCTGGAGTATGAACCGCTATAGTTACCTTCATTTTGGGACTTCTTGGCTAACACTTTAGCCTGCCCAACCTGCCTGACCCCCTTCAATTTCTTCACACAATCTGTCACCTCATTAAAACTCTTCCTTGCTAAAGTCATATGCACAGACAACACCTGCAACTCAGTATTCAGGCCCTTCACAAATAGATGAAACCTCTCATCTTCTGTACCCAAAAGCTAAGTAGGAAAATGGGATAATGCATGGAATTTGGCCTCATAGGTTGAGACCGACATGTTACCCTGCTCAAGTGACAGAAACTCATTTTTTTATGGTCCCTCTGAGTGCGGGGAACATACTTCTTTAAGAAAATAGCATGAAACTCCATCCAAGTCAGCGGAGGCAAAGCTGATGGCCGACACTCTACAAGAGACCTCCACCACTGGTTAGCATCCCCCTACAGCTGGAAGGTGACAAACTCTACACCATGCTGCTGCACAGTGCCCAGCTTATGCAGTCTCTCATAATAGTCCAGAATGAACTCATAAGTATCCTTCTTTTGAGTACCCTAAAACGTAGGAGGTTTCAGTTTCAAAAACTTAGTCAGCATCTCATGCTTATTCCAAGTTATAACCGGACCTAGAACCGGAAGAAAGGAGTCATCAGTACCCAATATCGCATCCATCCTAGGAGCCATTGCAGCACTGGCTGGGTGCCCGGAACCTGATCTGCAATACCCGTGGGATTGGATCTTGCACCAACTACTCCACTCAGAAAAGTCCACACTTGCTGAAATGCCTCAGGCGTTATAGGGGGAAGGCCTGCACCTCTAGCCGGTGCCACCTCCTCCTGCTCCATGCCTTCCTCAACAACAACCTCAACTTCCTCCTCAACATGGTCTTGGGGTGGGGCAGGGGTCGCCTCTCTTGGTCCAACAGCTTCTTGAGCCTCACCCCCAGTGGGTGATGCCCTCTCTCTGCCTCTACCTCTGCCCCTGCCCCTTCCTCTCCCTCTGGCCGCTGGGCCCACCACCGAGACTGCCACTCACGCTCCATTATTTCTAGTGTTAACCATCTGCGGACAAAAGAGTGAAAGGAGTTAGATACCAATTTGTATCACCAGATACCAATTGGAATCAAGTTAAAGAACGAAGGAAGAACGAAGTGATAGTTTTCCTAAAGTCCTATAGCCTCTCGAAGAAAAGTACAGACGTCTCCATACCGTTCTACAAGACTATACTAGACTCGTTTTGGTACGACAAGATCAATGAACCTAGGGCTCTGATGCCACCTTTGTCATGACCTAACCCACCGTGAGTGGCACCCACCCAAATCCCCCGAATGAGCAAACCAGTCAATAACCCAACACTTAGCAAATCTAACAACTCAAAACCAATTTGTATTGAAAATAAACTATCATTCACATCTAATCAAAAGCTAATAACATCTTGCGGAATTACCCCTAGAAATTGAAAGTCATCGTACCAAAATATCTACCAAAAGTCTAGAACGGGGATGCCACCCCAATGAAATAAAAGTTAAAGCCTGAAACAAATAGGCTACAACTAAATAAGATAAAGACAAGGTAGCCTAGAAGAACAACTCACCCTTGAAATTTGAGATCGCTGAAACTACAACTGAGGTCGCATGTCAGCCACCGGAAGATGTCCTGTACTCACAAAAGAAAAGCAAGTGCAGAATCAGTACACAAACATCATGTACTGGTGGGATCATCGGCTAGCTCCAATAAACAAGATATGAACAAAGAACTAAAGTTGAGTAAAGTAAGGTAAGCATGTAATACAAGCTAGAAATTCAACTAGACTCTAAGTTTTTCCTCTAACTTACCAATCACATGTAACAACAATGACAGCCATTCCATAATACATCATGACAATAATATATATCCCCTTCAAATAACCTGGACCAACTACAATTACATTTAGCGAATAAAGGTGTTTTACATATGCAAACGCGATAATTATCACAACCCATAAATTCTACACCTAGAATTCTCCTTTTTCACTGGATTCTACCATCCTAGGTCACCCCAAACACTCCCCCAAGCCCAAGATTATAATTTCTAAGGTATGAGAATCAAAGTACGGATATGGGGGATGAAAACCTTACCTTTTTGATGGAGTTTGGTGAAAAATTTCTCTGAAAATTGCCTCCCTTCATATATGCCCTTCCCCAAAATGTTCTTTAGAATTTTGGACGTTTTTGGAGAAGTTTCTGCATTAATCCCGAATCAATCTTCTATAGCAATTCGTATACCACTATAGCAGCACCGCTATAGTGGAATCGACTGCTATGGTGGTGCTGATCGATGTTGACTTCCACTATAGCGGGGATTTCTCCGCTATAGCGGAGGCCGCGACAACGCCTTTGTCAACCGCTATAGCGGTTGACACGGGACAGAACCTTATAAAGTCTCTCAAAAGTGCTCATTTTACAACACACCTTAAATCCTGACATTCTGGAACAACTCCTTCACGTCAATCTTGATACCGGGAGTTCTACTTACCCAAATTTATTTCTGAAAAGTCCCCTGGACTCCTTAACATATTAGCTAATGAACAAACTAGCTCAACCCAAGACACGTTACACAATTCTCACCTGAATTTTCCTAGACCACACCTTGCTCTGATACCAACTGAGACTAGCCTAGCCCAAAATTTTCAACTCCCAAACTCGAAAGTTTTCTAACCCGAAACTTGGCATAAAAGTTTTATCCGTAATGATGGACCCGGTCGTTACACTATCATATTGTGTTTTGATTTATGAGATTCTCTATAATTCTTACGTTAGAGGCAAGACTTGACCCAAAGACTTCAAAAGAAAAACTTATGCTTCATGGCAACCATTTACACCATTTTCACTAAGTCTAACTTATGGGGTACGCAGTAACTGTTGCGTTAGAGGCAAAAAAAAGTAGCTCCAAGGCTTTAAAAAATTTAACTTATGCCTCAGGGGCAACGGTTGATACTATTTCACAAGTCTAACTAATTGGATACTATAAACTCTTGCCTTAGATGCAAATCATAGCTCAGGGATTTAAAAAATAATGTATGTCTCATGGACAACAGTTTACACTATTTCACTATGTCTAACTTATGGGATACTCTATAACTCTTGCCTTAGACGCAAATTATAGATCAAAGCTTAAAAAAACAACTTATGCCTCGTGGGCAACAATATTTCAAAACTAGGATATTCTTCTCCACAGACTGGTCCATCAATTAGATCCTAACATACATCATTTTTTCTACATTAGATACGTGATCGATTCCTATTATAGATATTATTAACTAACTTGAAAATAGAACCCTTAAGTTTACTTTTATATCAAATAAAGAAGATTCTCTTTATGGATTACCCAACTTTTTTTATTTTATTAGCAAAAAGTAATAGAAGTTAAATAAAAAGAAAAAAAATATAAAACAAAAATAAAGAAAGAGAAAAATAAAAAAAGAAAAAGAAAAAATAGAAATTGAGAGTTAAATGAACATGGAGGATTATTTAAAAATATTTAAGGTGTATAGAGACAATAACGTATTTGATATGTACATAAAGAAGAAGAAAGATTAGTCTTTAAAGATTTTTTTATGAGAGACAAAAAATCAAGACCATATACTTTGGGGTACACTTGTATAATTTCCTCATTAAATTTCTTCACTCACAAGATGTGGGTTGGGTTGAACTGACCTGACCCGCTTTTACGCTCTAAATATAGGTAATGTTTTATTGGCAAAACCGATACAAGATATCCTATTCTGTACATTTGACTAAAGATTGTCACTGCAGTAAATACTTTATTTTCTAGTACATCTACGTAAATATCCTTTTAAGAAATAAGTTTCTCCAAAACTTTCAATCACAAAATTTTAAGTTTATGTTAAATGTGCAAGCACAACTTTAACGGTCAAAGATGCTCATATTTTAACTATAAATATGAAATTTTAATTTGAAGATTAATTTTAATTATTTTAAAATTTACCATCACAAAACTTCAACATTGCCTATGCTAGCAACTAATTCATGCACAAATGTTTACCTACTAATATTTGATGCCCGAGCCAAGCCCCTCCAATACAATAGCCATTTACTACTTAAACCAAAGAACATATCACAATTACAAACATGTCACGAGGGAGTATTAGTTATTCAAAGAAAAGATGAGCATTATTTAATCAAATACACTTATAATTAAGGAAAAACTACATAAAATAATACAATTAAAAAAATATCCTTACCATAACTACTAAATATCTCACTACTTTAAAATAATTACACATTATCCCACTAACTTATATTTTCATACCAATTTTGTGTTCAGATACACGTTCCTAAAAATGAGCGCAAATCACTTTATTTGTGTCTATCATTCAACTGTATACTTTTTCTCTCTAATTCTTTTTCAATTCACACACACAATCTTCAAATGTGCGCTATCTCTCACACACGATCGTCCATTTCTTTTGTGAGAAATATTGCAGTTGGTGGACTGATTGCTTCTATCTTTGAGGTTAGTAATTGATTTCACCACTATTTATATTATGTATCTGAATTTTTAAAAAGTTAACTTCTAAGTTCTCTTCTCCAGTCATCTAATTTTAAGAGGAATTGGTGTTTACAACAAGCATTTTTTAGTTCTTGAGAATACCACTTAACAAAGAATGACTTTTATTTGATTTGGATATTCCTCAAATGGACAACTTTGCACGGCTTTCTGAGGCTGCTGTTCCTAATATTTGCGACAATAATTCTGAACACTTTATCAAAAATACATCTAAATTTTGAAATGGCCCAATTAAAATGAAGCAATTACATCAAGAATTGCAATCAAGAACAAGTAACCCAAACTCAGATAAGCAAGTTCTCAAAGCTAAAGAAGCAGATGACAAAGTTATGATAAACACTGATAATATTTGTATCTGATGCACGATAGTGTAGGACATCTGCCATGTATTTATACATAGCATTGTATCTGCTTTTCATTTATTTGTATAGATATGTATCTGATATATAAAATTATAAATATATACACAAATAATATATTTGATATACGATAATGTAGGACATCTGCCATGTATCTAAATATAGCATTGTATTTGCTTGTCATTTATTTGTATGGGTATGTATCTGATACATAAAATTACTATGCAAATACATAAATAATGTTTCTGAATTTATCGATATATCTGCTATGTCATTTTATGAGCAATATCATGTATTTGATACATGACAATATATCAGTCATGTATATGAATGCAACCATTTATATGTTTTGTCAGTTATGTGCACTCTCACTTATTAGATACATAGAAATAAATTATAGATACACAAGAATGTATCTGTTGTCATGTATTAGCCGATACATAGAAATCTATATATTGCCATGTATGGCATCTTCCATGTATATGTCTACATAGACTGATATCTTATTGTAAAATTAAACACTAATAAATAATTTTCATATGCAAAAATATAAATATTTTGTTAAATATCCTTCTGTGCACCATAACTCAGAAAAGTGATAATATTTTCGAGCATTTAACGAATAAGCTCATTGTAGAACAGATTACATTATTTAGCAAAACATGCTCTGTTATATATCTTAATATATTGTCACGACTCAACTATCGTGCCGTGTGGGTACCTACTCTAATCCATCCAGATAGGAAAATCCTTACCACCCGAACCAACAGGCAATGCGGAAAAGAAAATAAATCATTAAATAAGTCCCTTAATACATGCGGAATCCCTTTACAAATGTTTGGAAAATCTTTATACAATAGCTTTCAAAAATTACAAAACCTTTAAAACTTGCGAAAATTTATTAACAATATAAACACCCTCCCCAGAACCTAGTCTAAGCCAGTACAAGAGCTTCTACCAGATGAGCTTATAACATAAACTGGACACAACTCCCACCATAGAAGGAAGTAGGAACTGCTGGAAGATCACCGCAATCCTGAACCTGTGAAACATCACCAATCCTGCAACCAGACTATACCCAAAAAGGTATAGCAAGAGTAGAATCAGTACAAACACACGTACTGGTAGGCATCATCAACAGACCCGAATTCACTCCTACCATCATATAAAAATCAAGATAAAATGCACAATGTAAATGCTCCTCCCCTTTCAACATCACTCTTATGAGTCCCCTCCTTTCGGAACCGACCTTCCTAACCTTTAGACTTACCAAGTCGCCTTATCCCTAGACTTCCCAAGTCACCTTATCCCTAGACTTCCCAAGTCTCACTTAATCCTTACCAGTAACAATGTCCATACCTGGACAACCCTTCCCTTACCCAAGTCAACCGCCTTGACTAGATATTCAGACTTAACCCGGCTAATTGCCCAACCAAACCACTTATACCCGTAGTATTACTTACCAGTGTACGGCCCTTCCCGGACCTCTCGGACAACTTTCCACCCTGGTTATAACAACCAACAACTACAACCCCAGACTTTTCGTCGTACTCCCAATTGACCAATCACATGAAAATCACCTAGCAACCATTGACACATTCAATGACAACAATAGAGTTATATCTAAATCTATTTCTAATCTCGATATCCGGACCCTCCAAGGATCCTCTAACCACACAAAAGTGTTCAATAGGCTACCCGGTCTACACCAAGACTCATCCTTAGCTTATTAACCACAAAAAATTCTTAACCGTCATTAACACACTTAACGACAATAAATTGTGAACTTATAACCTCTTTTACATAGTCCGGACCCACTCGGATCCCTCTAACACATCTAGGTGTTAACATGACAACCCGGTCTACACCAAGACCAACTAATAGTTAACATCATAACCCAGTCTACACCAAGATCAATATACTTACCCAGCCTACACCAAGACCTAAAGCACAATTTAATACAATAACCCGACCTACATCAAGACCAAACTCACAATATAATTACCCGACCTACACCAAGACCAAAGCACAATATAATATAATAACCCAGCCTACACCAAGATCAAACTCATAATATAATTAGCCGGCCTACACCAAGACCAAAAGCACAATATAATATAACAACCCGGCCTACACCAAGACCAAAAGTAATATCACAATATATAAACACTGCCCGGTACTCATGGAACCAATATCAGTCAATGCAACACAATAATATAAAAATGCAATGATGCAGTAAAGTAAACATGTACCAGGCGTGATACCCGAGCCAACCATTAGCATTTTTCCGTACCAGGCGTGGTACCCAAACCAACCGTTAGTATCCCGTATAAGGCGTGATACCCGAGCCAACCATTTGTTATACCCGTACCAGGCGTGGTACCCGAGCCAACCATTAGTATTACTGTACTAGGCGTGGTACTCGAGCCAATCGAATGTCAATTAATCCACAGTCAATAATGAACAAACAACTTGTAAAACCACAAGCAACACATAGTTCAATTCACAGACTGTAATACATGACTCTTAGACATTCCTAACAATCCCTAAACAATGTATCTCATACAAACACTTAGATAAGAGTACACAATATACATTCCTAACAATACCCTAAGCAATATATCTCATACAAGTACTTAGATAAGAGTACACAACATACAATATTTACAGGAATCGTTAACCATCACCTACCCCTCCCCGGGTGGATGACTTATCCCAACCTTGGTCCGAGGATCAACCTGTTTCCCCTTACGGACATATAATGAACAATTTCCTTTCTTAGCATAATTTAGCAACTATGCGATTCCCGAGACTTTACCCAACACCGAATACAGAGTAGGAACACCTCCCCCTTAGCCTTAGTAAAACCAACAACTACATCTCATGCCATTTACATTCCCGAACCTTATCTAGGAGTTTTCCATTTCCATTACCCGTAGTTCCTAAGCATTGTCCCGGTTCCTCGAACTGTCCCGACATTCCAGTCCCCGAGCCTATCATTTTATTCTACCAAAACAATAAAATATCCATATTATATATATCATAAAACCAACCCTTCAATCTATACAATTCCTAATTCACACATAACCAGTATTGAATTCGCCAGACTCCGTGCCTGAAGGCCTAATCATGGATTCACCCTTTCATTCTACACAATAATAGGAAATAAAAATGGTCAATCTACTCTTAGGAAGAAACCTAGCCTACCTGAATGCCGAGCAGCTGCAACCATGCATTTCTGGCTCTATGAAGGCGTTCCCTCACGATTCTGCAAATCCAAATCTGTGGTTTCGCGTCCCTTTTACCGGAATTCCTCCTCCCAATAGCTCCCAAGCCTTGGGGCATCCTATGAGGGTTTTTGGGAAGAACTCTCATCTTTTTTGGGGCTGAAGGGAAAAGAATGAAATTAAAAACCCATTTTCTGGGTTTTCTGGTCCCGTCACTCTGCTATAGAGGTCCCTGCTCTGCTATAGCAGTACCGCCATAGCGAAGTCAATCGCTATGGCGGAGGTTGACCATCTTGACTTCCGCTATAGCGGTAATTATTCCGCTATAGCGGAGGTCGCTGTGGCGGAGCGGTAGCGCTCGTCACGGACAAAAACTCAGAAAATTAGTGAAAAAAGCCCTTTTTACAACACACTTTGAATCCCCGACATTCCGGAATAACCCCTTCACGTCAACCTCAATTTCGGGAGCTCTACTTACCCAAATTTGATTCCAAAAAGTCTCTCGGACTCCTCTATATCTTAGCTACAAGGAAAACTAGCTCGAACCAAGACATCTAACCCAATCCTTACCCAAATTGTCCTAGACCCTTCCTTACTCCAAAACTGGTCGAGACTAGCCTAGCCCAGAATTTTCAACTCCCAAACCCGGAAGTTTTCTAACCAAAAACTTGGCACGAATGGTTTACCCATAACGATGAACCCGGTCATTACAACAGATACCAATTTACCCATCGTTCATCCTCGAACGATCTCTATGGAGGAGGGAAAGAACAAGCCTGTGCCTCAATCTTAATGCTCTACCATGACAGCGTAAATATAACCTTACGCAAACCACTGAAAACTTCTCAATCCCTTGGTATACCCAACTCAGCCAAAAACTTAATTCACTTCCACTCTGTCAATGAATCCCTTTCTTCGAGCTACACAAGGCCACTAGATTACCCCTCCCCGAGTGCCCAAGAAATTCGGGGCCTCATCGAAACACCGGAGCGCCTGTACTCACAAGAAAGAAAAATAAGACCAGATCCCACCATGGCGACCCCTCTTCCACTACACTCGGAGTTCTACTAACCTGAACTCCATCGCGGAAGCTTTCTACGGGGTACTATGCCCTCACATATCATAATATCACCTTACTCCTGATAACACTGTGCCCCGAGATACCACGTATCTCCAAATCACGCAACAACGAAAATTCCATTGGAACTCATCCTGGCTTGAGGTTTCGTTATCTCTCGTCTTAGGGGGAAATTTCTACCCGGGCGCTTACACCCTAACCAATGGTATGGCGAGAATATGCTGACCACTTAACGAGCAGTAACACTAGGTATTATCATGGTCACAAGAGACACAATAATGCTAAAGAAACCCATTTAATAACCCCGCTCCTTCAATCGACCCTACCACTAAGGATCATCAACACTAAACTAGTCAATAATCACCTCATCATATAGCCTATGAGCAGTGTCCAACACTACTCGATCAATCACAGGTCATTTTTTCAAACTCTACATAGGTGACTATTCCCACCAATGGTCAGTCATAGTTTTACCAATCCCCCGGGCTACTATATCTACCCTTTCCTTTGGTCGCGCACGGATGCTAAGTATTCAGGAAAATCACCTTATATGCATGCTATATAAGTTCTATAGTCGATTTCCTTGTTTCACATGGCAGCCTGTAATGCAACCGTTGCCTTTAGATGCCCCGGGAATGAATAAAAAATAGGGGAAAAACAGGGTGAGGCTTTTACCTCGCGCTCTTCCGCTATAGCGGTGGCCGCTCCGCTATAGTGGTTCCGCTGTAGTGATAACCATATCGCTACCGCGGTTCCGACGGTAACAGCCCAAAAACTTCAAATTTTCAGTAAGTGTATCCTTTCCCCTTCCCAGTTACATTTGTTTAGTCCTGTAAATTCCGCCATGGTCTTAAACCACACTTAAGACCATTCCTGGCATCAAACGCATCACGATTCAGCATAAAATACTATCAATTACAAAGAGTTAACACTAGACAATTGTTCCCAATAATATCTTCCCACCATTACACACTAATGACTCCCTTGTTCCAAAATGTTTCCCAACCAAGTCCCGACTGTCCTGAAGCCGAAGCTTCCCTACAGTCACAGTTTCCAAACCCTTATCATCTTAACCAATAATAAGCCTTTTTTCATAATGCAGTACCACTTTTAAATCAAGACTTTTAACAGCTTATCACAGCCTAAGGTACATAGAATTTCCAATTTAATGACCCTCTGCAGACTCAACATGCACGGCAGACAACAATTTATACACATTTCAAGCAAGTCACACGAGAGTTGTACAACATAACATTTCAACTTCAAGTTACAACCAAATCAAGTCACAACCAAATTAAGTCACACAATTTACTCTCTATTCATCCCATGGATGACCATTAGTCGATCATCCATGCCTTACCATAACTTCCGCTATTAAGCAATAATAGCCTTTGTCCCTGGTACTTATTCACATACCAACCACTTGAAACCTGAGTTCCCATAAGTGTATACGTCATTTTTCCCTTATCATTTTTACCAACGATAAGACCCTGCCCAACATTTAGCATACTATTTTCCACTTGTATTACAAAAACAAAAATTCCCTCAATCATTAATACATAACCAAGTCAAGACTCTTCACTAACTACAAATTTCAAGGCAACTCAGCAATTACGCACCACAAAATTGCAGTCATTCAAACAATACAATCATGAGTCTCAAGCTCTAACACTCAAACAAACCAGTTTAATCACCTTTCATTCGCTTCATGGATGACCATTAGCCAATCCATCCATCCTTTATATAGCCTCCCACGCCAGATACCAATTGGAACCTTTCCGGTTCCAATTTTCCTTGTTTATCTTACCGCAACCGGAGTCCAATGACATCCTTACTTCGTTGAGATACCAATTGGAATCTAGAGATACCAATTGGACTCAACTCATACAGGAAGGTACAAGAACCACACGAAAAGAAATGAAAGAAGGGAGATATTTCCTAGAATGCTTCATAGATTCCCTAGGATTAAATGTGGACGTCTACACACCGATCCACGAGACTCTATTCTACATTTTGCTCTTGTATTAGGATACCGGTAACCTGGGTTCTGATACCATTTGTCACGACCAAACTACTGATCCATGTGGGCACCTACTCTAATCCACCTAGATAGGAGAACCCTTACCACCCGAACCAACAGGAAATGCGAAAAAGAAAATTAAACCATTAAATAAGTCCCTTAATACATACGAAATCACTTTACAAATATTTGGAAAATCTTTATACAATAGCTTTCAAAAATTACACAACCTTTAAAAGTTGCAAAAATTTATTAACAATATAAACACCCTCCCCAGAACCTAGTCTAAGCCGGTACAAGAGCTTCTACTAGATGAGGTTATAACATAAAATGGACACAACTTCCACCATAGAAGGAAGTAGGAGCTGCTGGAAGATCACCGCAATCCTGAACCTGTGAAACATCACCAATCCTGCAACCAGACTATACCCAAAAAGGTATAGCAAGAGTAGAATCAATATAAACACACGTATTGGTAGGCATCATCGGCTGACCTGAATTCACTCCTACCATCATATAAAAATCAAGATAATATGCATAATGTAAATGCTCCTCCCCTTTCAACATCACTCTTATGAGTCCCCACTTTCGGAACCGACCTTCCTAACCTTTAGACTTACCAAGTCGCCTTATCCCTAGACTTCCCAAGTCACCTTATCCCTAGACTTCCTAAGTCTCACTTAATCCTTACCAATAACAATGTCCATACCTGGACTACCCTTCCCTTACCTAAGTCAATCACCTTGACTAGATATTCAGACTTAACCCGGCTAACTGCCCAGCCAAACCACTTATACCCGTAGTATAACTTACCAGTGTCCGGCCCTTCCCGGACCTCTCAGACAACTTTCCACCCTATTTATAACAACCAACAACTACAACCCCAGACTTTCCATCGTACTCCCAATTGACCAATCACATGAAAATCACCTAGCAACCATTGACACATTCAATCACAACAAAGTTATATCTAAATCCCTTTCTAATCCCGAAACCCGGACCCTCCAAGAATCCTATAACCATACCTAAGTGTTCAACAGGCTACCCGGTCAACACTAAGACCCATCCTTAGCTTATTAACCACAACAAATTCTTGACCGTCATTAACACACTTAACGACAATAAATTGTGAACTTATAATCTCTTTTACATAGTCCAGACCCACTTGGATCCCCCTAACACATCTAGGTGTTAACATGACAACCCGGTCTACACCAAGACCAACTAATAGTTAACATCATAACCCGGTCTACACCAAGCCCAAACTCACAATATACTTACCCGGCCTACACCAAGACTGAAAGCACAATATAATACAATAACCCGGCCTACATTAAGACCAAACTCACAATATAATTACCCAGCCTACACCAAGACTAAAAGCACAATATAATACAACAACCCGGCCTACACCAAGACCAAACTCACAATATAATTACCCGACCTACACCAAGTCCAAAAGCACAATATAATATAACAACCCGGCCTACACCAAGACCAAAAGTAATATCATAATTTATAAACACCGCTCGGTCCACTCATGGAACCAATATCAGTCAATGCAACACAATAATATAAATGCAATGATGTAGTAAAGTAAACCCGTATCAGGCGTGGTAGCCGAGCCAACCGTTAGTATACTGTACCAGGCGTGATACCCGAGCCAACCATTTGTTATACCCGTACCAGGCATGGTACCCGAGCCAATCGTTAGTATTCCTGTACCAGGCGTGGTACTCGAGCCAACCGAATGCCAATTAATCCACAGTCAATAATGAACAAACAACTTGTAAAACCACAAGCAACACACAGTTCAATTCACAGACTGTAATACAGTACTCTTAGACATTCCTAACAATCCCTAAGAAATGTATCTCATACAAACACTTAGATAAGAGTACACAACATACATTCCTAACAATCCCCTAAGAAATGTATCTCATACAAGCACTTAGATAAGAGTACACAACAGACAACATTTACAGGAATCATTAACCATCACCTACCCATCCCCGGGTGGATGACTTAGCCCAACCTTGGTCCGAGTATCAACCTGTTTCCCCTTACGGACATATAATGAACGATTTCCTTTCTTAGCATAATTTAGTAACTACGCAATTCTCGAGACTTTACCCAACACCAAACACAGAGTGGGAACACCTCCCCCTTAGCCTTAGTAAAACCAACATCTATATCTCATGCCATTTACATTCCCGAACCTTATCTAGGAGTTTTCCATTTCCATTACCCATAGGTCCTAAGCATTATCCTGATTCCTCAAACCTTCCCGACATTTCAGTCCCCGAGCCTATCATTTTATTCTACCAAAACAATAAAATATCCACATTATATGTATCATAAAACCAACCCTTCAATCTATACAATTCCTAATTCACACATCACCAGTATTGAATCCGCCTGAATCCGTGCCTGAAGGCCTAATCATGGATTCTCCCTTTCATTCTACACAACAATAAGAAATAAAAATGGTCAATCTACTCTTGGGAAGAAACCTAGCCTACCTGGATGCCGAGCAGCTGCAATCGTGCATTTCTGGCTCTGTGGAGGCATTCCCTGATGATTTTGCAGGCCCAAATCCATGGTTTCGCATCCCTTTTATCAGAATTCATGAGGCTCCCAAGCCTTGGAGCAGCCTATGAGGGTTTTTGGGAATAACTCTCGTCTATTTTGGGGCTGACGGGAAGAGAATGAACTTAAAAACCCATTTTCTGGGTTTTCTAGTCCCATCGCTCCACTATAGCGGTCCCTGCTCCGCTATAGCGGTACCACCGTAGCGGAATCAACCGTTATGCCAGAGGTTGACCGTCTTGACTTTCGCTATAGCGGTAATTATTTCACTATAGCGGAGGTCGCCTTGGCGGAGCAGTAGCACTCGTCACGGACAGAAACTCAAAAAATTCTTAAACAGAGCCCTTTTTACAAGACACCTTAAATCCCCAACATTCCGGTATAACCCCTTCACGTCAACCTCAATTTCAGGAGCTCTACTTACCCGAATTTGATTCTGAAAAGTCCCCCGGACTCCTCTATGTCTTAGCTACAAGGAAAACTAGCTCGAACCAAGACATCTAACCCAATCCTTACCCGAATTGTCCTAGACCCTACCTCGCTCCAAAACTAATTGAGACTAGCCTAGCCCAGAATTTTCAACTCCCAAACCCAGAAGTTTTCTAACCCAAAACTTGGCACGAATGGTTTACCCGTAACGATGAACTTGGTCATTACATATATCAAAATTCACATTTCAAGCACAAATGATAAAGTGCTTCATGACTTGAAAAGTAGATCAAGACAATCCAAACGAGTATCATATACTAGTCAATGAAATTGTTCTTAAGTTCACAATTTTCGAGTATGGGTTGATTACGCAATTAAAATGTAAAGATAGTAAAGATGATTTTGACTATACTAATGCCCTGATCAATAGGCTCAGAAACACGTATTTTATTGATGTCATGATCTAAACAGTCATGAGTGACACCCATACTAATCCTCCGATGGGAGAATCATCTAATTCAAACCTTAACCCAATCAATTATTCAAATTTAGATGAAATAATAACAAAATTAACTTTAATAATGATAATAGTAAAAAAACTAACAAAATGTAAGTGCGAAAATATTTTAACTATTTGCTATAATATTTATGATTCAAAAGTCATCGTACAAAAACTCTATGTCCAAAATCATGTCTAAGATATCCAAACTAACAAAATAAGAAAACGTCTTCTTGTCTAAAAAAAAGGATAAGAATCAATACGAAGATTCATGGCAGTCTGAAGATGTAATGCTCACCTTTGAATCGATTCAGCTATCATTGTGTAACAACCCTTCCTGTTTTTATGGGTGAGCATGCAAGAAATCGGGGTAGAAAAATTCTGGGTTAGGAGGTTGAAAATTTTGAGCTAGGCTAGTCTCGGATAAAATTTGAGCAAGGTGAGGTTTAGGGCAATTCAAGGAAGGATTAGGCAAAATAATTAAGTTTGAGCTTGTTTTTATATTAGCTAAGGCATTAAGAAGTCTGTAAGACTTTTCAGAACTGAATTCGGGTGAGTAGAACTCCTAATATCAAACTTGATGTAAAGGGGTTGGTCCGGGACATCATGGTTTGAGGGTATGTTGTAAAATGGACAAAACAAGGAGGATTTCTGAGTTTCTATCTTGTGATACCCTCTATAATGGGTGATAAGCCACTACTGTGATGCTGCTATAGCAGAGAAATTTCCGCTATAGCAGGAGTCAGAGTTGGTCAACTCCATTATAGCGAGAGGCTATCACTATGGTGGCGCCACTATAGCGGGATTTAGCCGCTATAGTGTGATTAATTTTTATAAATGTATAAACTTTCTCAAAAATGCTCATTGTTTCACAAAAGCATTTCAGGGAAGAAAAAGGCAATTTTGGGCGAACTCCATTATTTCTCCACCAAAAGTCTTCGTAAAGGTAAGTGTTTTTTCCCCGTAAACTAGTACTATGATTCCTATGGGGGGAAATGGTTCAGAACACACCTAAACTATGACCGAAATTGCTGTTACACACTCCAACTTTGTGGGGGTCCTATGACCCTCCTAAATTATTTAATAGTGTAATATTGAGGGTATTATCAACATAGCTGGACGTGCAAGTGAACACACGTATAAGCAACAACTTTAAAACAATAGATTGAAAGCAAAAATCACAAGAAATTTGAATGATTTGTGTTATTTGATCAATAATTCTGAAGATAAAGTTAGAGAGTTTTCGGAAAATCCTAAGGTTAATGGAAGATAAATTAACATTAATGATAATTGACTCCTCTTTTTGGTAGCGTGTGTAAACACTCACTTTAGTTTGAGTGATTTAATGATCCAACTAAGCTGATAATACCCTCAATATTACACTATAAAATAGCCCTGGGGGGTCATAGGACCCCTACAAAGTTAGAGTGTGTAACAGCAATTTCGGCCATAGTTTAGGTGTGTTTTGAGTCATTTTCCCATTCCTATGGCATAGAATCTCAAGTTACAAGCTTGGAAGAGGGTTTAACTTAATCTAGATTGAATTGTCTAGTATGAAAGGGAATGTTAGGATATAAAACCTTAGATTCTTGGTTTAAGTTGCGTATTTAGGATTTATTTACCATAATTCACTAGTGTAACCATGGAATTGGTAGTAATTAGATGAAATTATGGTGGAAAGGCCCTAGAACGGGAGGAATGATCATGAAATTGGCATGGGGTTTGGGATTAAGATTTAATTTGTGATATTTAGGCCATGTTGGTTGATTATGTGTTTTCATTCTTGTTCTTAGACCACAATCAAGCTAAAGTTGCAAGAAATGAGAAAGCTTAGGTCCAGTAGAGCGTTCAAGCTTGGACTGAGGTAGGTGATGGTTGTTGTAATTCCAAATTCATAATGTGTGCATAATAACTGTCTCATTAGTATTACTTGCACCATGTGTGTTAAGGGAAAAAGGGAATAAGTGCTGGTGATATCTAAGTGTCAATCTCATGCAATGAACTTGTTTTAAATGCTTGTTAGTTGTACAAGTGTGGTATTTTATTCATTGTGATTGTGATTGCTGTGATCAGCGATTCATCTGTTGGCTCGAGTACTATGCCTGGTACAGATTTATGGTTAGCTCGGGTACCTTGCTACGTACAGGTTATTTTATCTGTTAGATCGGGTACCACGCCTGGAATAGATTCATTTATGGTTGGCTTGGGTACCACGCCCGATACGGGTTTGATTATTGTTATGTGTGTTGGTTCCCTGAGTGAACCGGGTTTATCTGTTGTAATTTTATTATTACATATAGGTCCATGAGTGGTTGAGTTGGTATGTTTAAGTGCTAAGGTGGTTTCTTGAGTAAATTAGAATTGCATGTTGCACGCCATAGACGATGTCCTAAGGATCCTTGGGTGGTCCAGGTAGCTACTAATTATGGGGTTTTGCGCATGTCTTATATAGTGGTAAATTCAGGTTGATGACTGAGAGTCTTGCTTATATGTACTTGGTTTTATTTATACATGTTCTCCTGTTTTACTAAGTTATGGTTATTTGTTCATATTTCATATCTTAGAACTGGCTGACGATCCTACCAGTATACTGTTGTTTTTGTGTACTGATAGTGTACTTGCTCTTCTTTTGTTGAGTATAGGGCATATTCCGGCGGCTGTTTTGAGACCTCAATTGTGATTCAGATGACTTCTGAATTCAAAGGTGAGCTGCATCTTTTGGGCTACCATGGATTCTTTTATTAGTTCTAGTCCATTGTTCAGACTTAGACTTCATTTGTTTTGGGATTGCATCCCAGTCTTTTAGACATGTTTAGAGTTTTGGTACACAACTTTTATATTTCAGGGGAATATTTTTGCAGGGTTTTTTCTAATTTATTTTTATATGTGGATCTCGGATTATTCATTGCAAATTGATTTTTAGCTGCTTAGTTTCCGTTTAAGTATTGATTGGGTAATTGATTCTCTCACTGGGGGTTAGTGTGGGTGTCACTCGTGGTGGGTTAGGTCATGACAAATATGGTATCAACGCCCTAGGTTCTTTGATCTCCTCGTACCAAAATGAGTCTAGTAGAGTCTTGCAAAACCGCATGGAGATGTCTGTACTTTTTTTCGAGAGGCTACAGGACTTTAGGAAACTATCCATTCTTTCTTCCTTCGTGCTATAACTTGATTCCAATTGGTATCTGGCGATCCAAATTGGTATCTGACCTTCTTCATTCTTTTGTTCGCAGATGGTGAATACTAGATGGAATGGATCAAAGGCAGCAGCTCCAGCTGTGAGACCAGCAGTTTGAGGTTGAGGTAGGGGCAGAGGCAGAGGGAGAGCGACAATCACTAGGGGTAGAGCTCAGGTGGTGGCTGAGCAGAGGCTGGCGACCCCTCCCCCACCCCAGGATCATATTGAAAATATTGAGGCAGTATATGAGAATGACGTAGAACTAGAGGTGGCAGCACCGATTGGAGGTGTAGGCCTTTCTCTTATGTCTTCTGAGGTCATTCAGCAGGTGTTTGTATTTATGAGCAGCCTGACAAGTACTGGAGTCACCCCCATGATGCCATCGGTTTAGGTTCCGGGTGCCCATCTCCCTATTGCCATATCTCCCAGGATGGATAAAGCTTTGGTACAAATGCATTCTTCTATCCGATATTAGGCCCTATCATGACCGAGATCGAGCATGAGTTGTTGACTAAGTTCCTGAAGTTGAAACCTCCATCATCCGAAGGTATAAAAGATGAGGATGCTTTTGAGTTTATTTTGGATTGTTATGAGAGATTGTGCAAGTTAGGGATTGTACAGCAACATGGAGTTGAGTTTGTGACTTTCCAGCTGCAGGGTGGTGCCAAGAGTGGTGGAGGGCCCATGTGGAGTGTCATTCGTCGGCTTTGCCTCCGATGACTTGGGCTTAGTTTCATGCCTTATTTTTGGACAAATATATGCCCCGTACTCTCAGGGATTGCAAGAAGGATGAGTTTCTTACCTTTGAACAGGGCAATATGTCTATTGCAGCTTATGATGCCAAGTTTCATGCTTTCTCTCGCTATGTTATCTAACTGTTGGGAACTGAGGAGGAGAGGAATTGCTTGTATGTTAAGGGCTTGAATACTGATTTTCAAGTTTTATCCGTTCACATGACTTCGGAAGGAAGGAGCTTTAAAGAGGTTACTGACTATGTGAAAAAACTGGAGGTAGTTAAGCAGGTTGGGAAGACTAAGGTGTTAGCTAAGAAGTCCCAGAGTGTGGGTAATTTCAATGGTTCTTATTTTAGAGGTCCTAGCCAGCAGGTTCATTTGGCTCGTCCTATTCAGTCAACCTCGCCAGCTTTTACCAATGGTCAGTTAGGGGCCATTCAGTAGTCTCCAGCTACTAGAGGCCAGAGGCTTCCTATTCTTCTGCCAGCAGGACATTTCTTGAGCGAGGATGTTTCCATTGTGGTGGTCTGGGTCATTTCATGAGAGAATGACCTCTGAGGCAGGCAGGTAATCAGGTACAGCAGCAGACCAAGGTTGTGGTTCCAGCAGGTGGATGTGGCAATAGCAGGGGTCATCCACACAGTGGGCAAGGTAAAAATCAGGGAGGCCGTGGTGGTAACAGAGGTAAATAGTAACACGGGGAAAGGTGAGGCATAACCCGCTATAGAGCTTACCCAGATTGATGATAGAGCTCATTGTTACGCCTTCCCGGGCATGTATAAGGTTGAGGCATCTGATGTTGTGATAACAGGTACTATTCTCGTCTGTGACCGGATGGCTTTTGTTTTATTTGATCTGGGTGTTAGATTTGCCTTGGGTCTGGAATTGATTTGTGATGTTATTGATTCTCCTATTCATAGTTTTACTCCAGTTGGGGAGTCTATGGTAGTGACCCATATATATCATTTATGCTCTGTGGTGTTTATGGATTTCAGACTTGAGTAGATTTGGTCATATTGGATATGCTGGATTTTGATATTATTTTGGCTATGACTTGGTTGTCTCCTTATCACGTTGTGTTGAACTGTAATTCTAAGATAGTAACTCTAGAGATACTGGGTATGGATAGACTAGAGTGGGAGGGTGTGTATAACCTAAGCCAGTGAAGATCATATCCTTTGTTCGGGCTAGAAAGCTAGTGGGGAATGAGTGTTCAGCCTTCCTAGCTCATCTTTGAGATGTTAGTGCAGAGTTCCCTTCTATTGAGTTGGTTCCTGTGCTTTCTAAATTTTAGGAGGTATTTTTTATGGATTTGCCTAGTATGCCTCCAGACAGGGATATTGACTTTTATATAGATTTGGAGTCGGGCACTCATCAAATTTCTATTCCTCTTCATCGAATGGCTCCGGCATAGTTGAGGGAACTCTAAACTCAGTTACATGAACTCTTGATAAGGGATTTATACGTCCCAGTGCTTCATCTTGGGGTGCTCCGGTCTTGTTTGTTAAAATGAAAGGATGGTAGCATGAGGATGTGTATAGATTACAAGTAATTGAACAAGGTCACCATCCGAAATAAGTATCCCTTGCCCCGTATAGATGACCTTTTTGACCAGTTGAAGGGTGCTTTGGTGTTTTCCAAAATTGACTTGAGATCAGGGTATCAACAGCTGAAGATTAGGACTGAGGATATACCTAAGATGACTTTCAGGACTCGATATGGACATTATGAGTTCCAAATAATGTCATTTAGGTTGACCAATGCGCCGACAACCTTTATGAGCTTGATGAATCACATTTTCAAGTCATTCTTGGATTATTTCATGATTATTTTTATTGATGACATTTTTATTTACTCCAACAGTAAGGAAGAGTATGCAAAACATCTTCGTATTATTTTGGGAATTTTGAAGGAAAAGAAATTATATGCTAAATTTTTGAAATGCGAATTTTGTTTATCTTCAGTTTCCTTCTCAGGGTATGTGGTCTCTAAAAAAAAGGTGATAGTAGATCCTTAGAAGATTGAGGCAGTTAAGAATTAGGTCCGGCCTAGTTCTGTGACTGAGGTTAGGAGTTTTGTGGGTCTTTCTAGTTATTATTGCAGGTTCGTCAAGAATTTTGATTCTATTGCTACTCACTTGACAAGGTTGACCTAGAAGAAGGTACCATTTGTGTTGTCTAACAAGTGTGAGTGTCACGGCCTGATTTCTCAATCATGATGACACCTGCAACCCCCCTATAGATGAACCAATCCTACTAGCCCAAAATGATTAGTAATGTCCTACTATCTAACAAGTATGCGGAAGAACGATATAAATAGCGGAAGCAAAGGAACAAGGTAAAGAAAATAAGCAACAGGAATATATATATATATATATATATATATATATAAGAAAAACTAAACCATCCCACGGACTGGTATCACAGTATAAGAGTCGACACTAAATATACAGAGTACAAAAGGTCTAAAAGAATATATAAATATGTCTCTAAATAACAAAAGAGTGCACAATACAAAAGATGAGATAACAACTAAGCTGCGGCCGCCAGGAGCTCACCCTTAGTCTCGGATAGTCCAAAATAACCCCAAATGAGTCTCCACGAGTCAGCAGCAATGGCCCACCCTAGGATCTGCACCAGGAAGATGCAGAGTGTAGTATGACCACCAATTGCTAAGCAACGGGTACCTAGTAGGCATCATAGGCCATCTGAGCGCATATAACATATAAAAGCAATAATATAGCAGAAATCAAAGAAGTAGTCACAGAAGCAATAAATAAGCACACGAAAGCTAGCACAAAAAGAATACAGCCAAAAATAATCATGCTCGGCTAGTTACTAGAAATATACATCACAGAACATAGGTGAAGGGAAGTAGGATGCACCTGGGGTCCTTGCAATAACAATATATATAAAGAGAGAGTTTTAGGAAAAGAGGCGTTATACTGGTAACCTCAAGTGAAAAGGGAAGGAAGGAAAGCAAGTAAACGAATTCATTCTTGAAACCCAATTCTAACAACTAAATCATGTCGAAAATACACTCTCAAAGTAGGAATAATCAGTCAATAATCCAAGTGTAACCATGAAGTGAACCAAAAGTATGTACAACACAACTCCCAAATGTGAAACATCGAATAAAAACCCGAATATAACCATAATCAGAACCAAAAATGTGATAGGATAACAATAAGTCTACCTACAGCCCTAACAGACTCCCATACACCTGAGGAAAAGATACAAGTGAAAACAAACCCTCCGACATCCCATACTACCAAAGTGTACACTCAGCAAACATCAAACAACGGTGGAATCGAACACAATGAATGACATGTGCAATAGTATAAAAATCAAGTGGAACAATAGCTCTGTATGTACCTCCTTAGGCGCCTACGAGCCCAGTAGGTAGGATCCATAGAAGGAAACTACCCGTATACCTCAACTACACCATATACCCCTCCTCCGTCACACTCAGCACATAGCCTCTGGTCCGGATCAGCAAGGTCCATGGAGGTCCTCGACCATATACTAAATCTTAAAATCTCAATATAGAAGCCCAGATGTATCCAGATCCAAATAAGTAACCTTTTATGCCCCGAGGCTACCCCCTAGATGCGACACGGTGCTTAGTGTCACAAGTGACTCCAAGCTAACCCATGGCATGGCATATCTATACAGTTTTAATTAAACCATGCACTGTGCGAACGCTAAAAATAATTTAATATCTAAAATGGGGAAAAGCCCAAAATGTCTGAGTATATAAATATATAAGAGAGTATAATAAAGTCTGAAAACAACACTAACAACTCAAGTTGATTCTAGTCTATGTCTGAAAGCCTCTAACTGATATGAATTGCTGGGACATGCCCCCAGCTAACTCTAATATTTCTGAAAATGGAAATAAGAAGACTAAAAAGTAAAGCATGTCTATCGTCTTTGAACTGTGAGGACTCACCAATGAAGCTGCTGAGTATGGGCTGGAAGTTGACTAAGCGCGGTATGGATAATGAGTTCCTGAACCTACATCATAAAATAATGTAGAACAAAGGTATGCGATAGTACTTTGAATGTACTGAGCATGCGGGATATGTACTAAGTTGAACAACATAATAACTGAACATGGAAATATATATACTGAAGCATAAACTGAGAAGTAAGCTGAGATGCAATGACCAAATAAATATCATGAGTATATCACATGCTGAACTGAATAACTGAATATAAGGTCAATGCAATGTGAGTCTAACTGTGGGAGACACTATTAACCGATATACCCCAAGTTGAGCTAAATATGAGGCCAACCTGTAACCCTGGATGGAAGGGTGTTCATACCTTGCCAAGGGTATGAACAAGTCTGACGTGGATCTACTAAACTGATGTCCACAAGGGACAAAGGTGACCATCCTAATCTGACAGCTGACCCCTTTCTGACCTATGGTGGCGCCGTAGTTCTGGGACTTGAGAACTGCTACTAAAGGTCTTAGCCTAATATGACAGCTAAGACTTCATCCCCTCATCCACTCGGTACTAAGTCTACTCCCAACTGAATGTAAGCAATAATACAACTGTAATACTAGATAGCTCAAATACTAATAAACTACTGAGAATGCAACATACATATACTGAAGGATATGGCATTTGAATTATGAAGCATGATTGTATGACTAATATGCCTAACAAGCATAATTCAGAAATTTCTAGAATTAACACAAACTAGGGTCTGAGTCTTATAAATGAACTATACTAAATATCCAAGAAACGTGTAGTTAATACCATAGAAACTATAGCAGCTAAATTACAATGAATCCCTAAGATTTAGGAACCCTAGGTCTGAAAAATTCATGGAGAAGTTGAAGAACTAACTGAACTTTAGGGACCTAATAGGTGAAAGGAACCCACTAGTGAAATCTCACATACCTGGAGAAGAAACTACGGAGGAATCCTTTGGATTTTGGGGTTGAACTTGAAGAAGACCTTTGTTTGTTCTTAAGAGAAAGTTGTCGCCTCTTTTGTTTCCTTTCTTTCTAAGTCTGATGATTTTAGGATAATAGAGGTTTTAGGTAGTTATTGACTAATTAATCAGGCTTAGAGTAGTCAAAACATCATAGCATAGGTTTTAAAAGGGATAGGAAAAGTCTGGAATACCCCTAGGAAATTTAAAAGAACTCTGCTGAAAATCGCGACTCAAGGATCACGGCTTAGTTGACGGACTGTAGTCTTGGACGATGGGCCGTCAACTGAGTCGTGGTCCTGTCTAGGGGTCTTGGGAGTTCTCTGATTTGAGGGAACCACGACTCCACAGGATGGACCGTACTCCTAAATGACAGTTTGTCATGTGGCTCGTGGTTCCTGGGACTCTAGCCTGGTCTGAGGATTCCACGACTCCACGGGATAGACCGTACTCCTAAATAATAGTGTGTCATGTGGCTCATGGTTCCTGGGACTCTAGTCTAGTCTGAGGATTCCATGGGTCAAAGGACAGACCGTATTCCTGAAGTACGGTCCGTAACCCGACTCATGGTTTCTGAACAAGGGCTAAGGGTCTCTGAGGTTCTGGTTCCACGAGTCCACATGATGGACCGTGGTCCTAAATGACGGGTAATCGTGTGACACATGGTTACTGAGCTCTGGAATGATGGTCCTATGATTAAGGGAAACCACGAGGGATAGGATGGACCGTGGTTCTAAACTAAGGTCCGTGATCCCGTCTGTGGTTCTGAGTAAGGGAATTAGTACTTCTCTGATCTTTGGATCCACGAATTAAATGATGGTCCATGGTCCTGGACTATGTCCTGTGATTTGACTCGTAGTTCCTGGAGCATGAATTGGAGGTCTACTGGAAATGGGAATTACGGTTGAGACGACGGACCGTGGTTTCAAACTACGGTCCGTGATCTTAACTGTGGATCTGGAAACTTAGAATTTTTTTTTCTAAATTTTTTTCTTCTTCTTGTTTTCTGAGCTAAATCTAGGGTTGGAAGTTCTAGGATGTTACAATATCTCCCCTTGGGATCATTCGTCCTCGAATAAAGACTAGACAAGCTGAGTTTGGAGGGAAGGAGTTGTATTCCCTACTAACTGAGTACTAGAAACTGACATCTAACTGAACTGAGTTCCATGAACATGGAAATATGCTGAAATGCAAGGATAATTAATGGAACGAGGTACTGAGACTGAATTTGACAAGAGTAAACTGAGATATTGGAGAGGAACTATTACCTCAAGCTGAAACTTAATCGGAAGGAAAGAGGTGAGGATACTTGGCCATCATGGCTGCTTCTGCTTCCCAAGTAGCTCCCTTTACGGACTGATTCCTCCAAAACACCTTTACTGAGGTGACTTCTTTACTTCTCAATCTACGAACCTGACGGTCAAGAATCTCAACTGGAACCTCCTCATAGGTGAGTCTATCCTACACAACCACACTCTCTAAAGGTAGTATCGATGTTGGGTCACCCACACACTTCTTCAACAAGGAAATGTGAAAGACTGGATGAACCGCTGCTAGTTCTGCTGGCAGCTCTAACTTATAACCCACAGTACCAACCCTTTTTAGGATTCTATAAGGACCTACATACCTGGGGCTGAGCTTTCCTTTCTTTCCACATCTCATCACCCCCTTCATGGGTGACACTTTCAGGAAAACCCAATCATTGATTTCAAACTCTAAGTCCCTTCTCATATCTGCCTAGGACTTCTGACGACTCTAAGATATTTTCAATCTTTATCTAATGAGATGAACCTTCTCTATAGCCTCATGTACCAAATATGGTCCAACCAAGGTTTCTTAACCTACTTTGAACCAACCAACCGGTGATCTACATCTACACCCATAGAGTGCCTCATATGGGGCCATCTGAATACTGGAGTGGAAACTGTTATTATAGGAGAACTCTATGAGGGGTAGGTGATCATCCCAACTACCCTTGAAATCCATCACGCAAGCTCTAAACATGTCCTCTAAGGACTGAAAGGTACACTCTGCCTGACCATCCATCTGCGGATGAAATGTTGTACTAAGACTCACCTGAGTACCAAGACCTTTCTGAAATGATCTCCAGAAATGAGATGTAAACTGAGGACCTCTATCTGAGATGATAGATAAGGGAACCCCATGTAACCTAATTATCTCGATGATGTAGAGTCTGGTATAATCCTCTGCTGAATCTGTAGTCTTGACTGCCAAGAAGTGAACTGACTTAGTGACTCTGTCCACTATCACCCAAATGGAGTCATGTTGTCTGCGAGTATGAGGTAATCCCGTAATGAAATCCATGTTGACCACTTCCTACTTCCAAGTAGGAATGCTAATCTCCTGAGTCATACCTCATGGTTTCTGATGTTCTACTTTAACCAGATGACAGTTGGGACACTTAGCCACAAAATCTGCGATGTCCCTCTTTATGTTGTTCCACTAATAGACTTTCCATAGATCACGGTACATCTTAGTGGAACCTGGATGAATGGAATATCTGGAGTTATGGGATTTTGTAAGGATCTGCTGCCTTAACTCACCCATGTTAGGAACACATAAATGGCCCTAGTAATAAAGCACACCATCTCCCTCTTAGGAGAAAACCTCAACTCCTTGCTGATGAACTACACTTTTCAGCTGAAGCAATATGGGATCACTATCCTATTTCTCCTTAACCTCCTCTACTAATAAAGATTCTGATCCATTCTGGACTATCACACCACCATTTGACGTGCCCATAAGGCAAACTCCTAAGTGAGCAAGCCAATGAACATATCTGGATAATTCTTTCTTCTCTTCCTTAATATGTGACATGCTACCCATAGACAGACTGTTGAGAGCATCAGCCACTACATTGGCCTTACCCGGATGGTATAGCACATTCATATCATAATCCTTGAGGAACTCAAGCCATCTCCTCTGACGAAGATTCAAATCTTTCTAGGTGAACACATACTGGAGGCTCTTATGATCCAAACATATCAACATGAACACCATACAAGTAGTGTCTATCTTTAGGGAAAACACAATTGCTGCAAGCTCGAGGTCATGAGTCAGGTAGTTCTTCTCATGGACTTTAAGCTGTCTAGAAGCATAGGTTATGACCTTACCCTGCTGCATTAAAACATGACCTAGGCCAACCCTGGATGCATCACAATAAACCACATAACTATATTAACCCTCTGGTAGAGTCAAGATCGGAGTTGTAGTCAACCTGGTCTTCAGTTTTAAGAAACTTTTCTCACACTCATCTGACCGCTGAACCTTGACCTTTTTTTGAGTCAACTTGGTCAATGGGGAAACTATGAATGAAAATCCTTCAACAAACCTTTTGTAGTAACCGGAAAAACCCAAGAAACTTCTGACATTAGTCGGAGAGGTGGGTCTGGGAAAGTGCTTTACTGCCTCAATTTTCTGAGAATCCACTCGGATCCCTTCACTGGATACCACATGACCAGGGAAAGCGAAGGACTGCAACTAGAATTCACATTTGATGAACATAGCAAATAGTTGGCGATCTTTGAGACTTTGCAGAACAACCCTCAGATGATCGCATGCTCTTCCTTATTCCGGGAATAAATAAGGATATCATCAATAAAGACGATGACGAACAAGTCCAAATACTATTTGAACACCATGTTCATTAGGTCCATGAAAGTTGTAGGAGCATTGGTTAGTCCAAAATACATGACTACAAATTCCTAGTGACCATACCAAGTCTTGAAGGTTGTCTTTGGAATGTAACTATCTCAGACTCTGAGCTGATGATAGCCGGATCTGAGGTCTATCTTAGAAAGGCAACTAGTGCCCTGAAGCTGGTCGAACAAGTCATCAATCCTGGGGATTGGATATTTATTCTTGATTGTGACTTTGTTCAACTGACGATAGTCAATACACATCGAGATTGAAAAGGTCTATGTTTTTGCTCTCGGCTCACTCTAGCAAGGCTGCTAACGTGCACCTTGGGTAAATTCTTATGGCTTCTACAAGGGAAGCCACCAGCTCTCCGGTGAAGATGGTCACACCCCATGATGGAATAAGTTTCACTCTCCCTTCGCTTACGTTTGGTAGTTTTCTCCCTCCGAGGTTTCGTTCCATCCCTGAGGAGGTTGAGGACCCAAATTTTGATTCTAATTCATCGAATTTGATTCACCTCAGAAATTTTGGTTCCTCCTGTCCTAATAGGAGATTACAGTTCTCCGAGACTATCCTGCCTGCACAAATCTAGGTGAAGAAGGAGTTTTTTGAGAATCGCACACTGGGCACAAGTATGACCTTGTCATATGATCCCCCAACTGCTAAAGATGGGAAGATTTATGTTAGTATTTTTGAGTATCTAAAAGAACAGACCCACTATTGGCAAAATGCTTTGATTGGGTATGTGGTTGGGGATACACCTTACCTCAAATCTATGGAGAATTTTGTTTCAACTGTGTGGAATTGCGCAATGAAGTCGCAAGTGCTAAGTCATGATGCTGGGTACTTTCTATTTCGTTTTGAGACAGCTGAGGATTGTGAGAGGATCCTGCTCAATGGACCTTATATGTTCCAGAACAAACCCTTTGTGATTCGGCCATGAGAAATTGACTTTGATTTTGATCCGAATAGGATTACAACTATCCCTCTATGGATTACACTACCTGGGCTTCTTGTGGGCTACTGTCAGGCGAGGCACTTAGCAAGATTGCAAGTGGAATTGGTCGTCCCCTCCACACAGACCACTATACAGCTAGTATGTCAAGGATTTCTTATGCTCGTGTGTTTGTTGAACTGGATGCGTCTCAGCCGCTAATTGAATCAATTGAAATGGTAATGCCATCTGGTACTTTTCATCAGCCTATTGAGTATGATTGGAATCCTTGTTTTTGTGCCCATTGTCTTCAATTTGGGCATACATCAGAGACTTGCAAGGAACAACACCAGAAGAAGGTCCAGGGGGGAGGTTTCCATAAGGTGCCACAAAAAAGAGAAGAAATTGAAGAAGGAGATGGCATGTACGTCAGGACTGGTTTGCTAAGAACACCAGACCTCCTCAAGGCCAGACTGTTGTTACCTCTACTCCTCTAGGGGCCCAAGAATAGACTAGGCTTGATCAGGGCAAGACTGTTACTCCTACTGCTTCCTTAACTATGCTACATGAACAAGTATCTGAGGTTAGTAGGAACACTGCGACAGGACAAGCTGTTACTTCTAAAGGTACTAATCATTTTCTTCCTTTGGGGACTATAGGGAGAAAGGAGAATGATCCAGGTGATCCTGGAAAAAACCCCAACATCATATGATCATAGCAACTTGGAATGTGAGGGGCATGAATCAGCCCCTTAAGAAGAAAGAGGTTAAACGCTTTCTTTAGAAGCATAAGATTGACATGTTTGGTTGTTTAGAAACTCGAATTAAGCTCCACAAAAGTGCCAACATCTTAAATAAGGTTGCACAGGGATGGAACTCATGCTGCAATTGTCCTGAAGCTCCAAATGGTCGGATTTGGATGCTTTGGAGGTCTACTGTGCAGGTGCATATATTAGATTTACAAGAGCAGTTTATACATTGTTATGTTGATAACCCCAGCACTTCTTTTACGGCATATGTTACTATAGTTTATTCCTGAAACACTGTATCTGAAAGGGTTACCCTGTGGTCTGCACTAATGAATTTAGGAACTACCATTAAAGAACCTTGGGTTTTGAGTGGAGAATTTAATGTTGTCCTTGGTGCTGCTGATAGGCTGGGCTCCCTGGTTACAACTACTGAGACACAAGATTTTTGGGACTGCCTTGATGGTCTGCAACTTACTCCACTAAGGTCCAAAGGTTGTTATTTTTCCTTCTACAACAAGCAGGAGCAAGGTCATAGAGTCTACTCATGTAGTGATTGGGTTTTGGGGAATTATCAATGGCTGCAAGTTTATGGAAATGTAGAGGCTGATTACTTAGCCCCAGGTGTTTCTGATCACTCCCCTATCCTGCTGCAGTGCAAGCCCATAGTCAATACTAGACCAAAACCATTCAAATTGTTCTCTACAGTCATGAACCATCATCAGTTCCCTGGTATAGTTGCAAGCACCTGGTCAAAGAACTATGTTGGCACTAGGATGTACATCTTGGCTCAGAAAATTAAAGCTCTTAAAGGCAATCTCAAAGACCTCAACTCTCACATGGCATCCTATGAGAACCATTTGCACATCACCAGGCAGAAACTTGAAGTTACTTAAGATAGACTAGCTCATGATATGTTGAACCAACAATTGATTGAAGAGGAAAGGATACTTATCCAGGACCTGCACAAGTGGAGTCTGGTAGAGGAACAAGCACTAAGGCAGAAATCCAGGGCTACATGGATTTCATGTGGAGACTCTAACACAAAAAAATTTCATGCTCAATGCAAGATCTGGGCTAACAGAAATGCTATTTCTTTTGTCTATATTGCTCAAGGAGTGAATATTACTGACCCCAACCTAGTAGAACAAGAGTTTCTATATTTTTTTACTAATCTATTGGGTGTTGCAGCTGATGAAGTTCCTTGTCCAAATTTAGAAGTTATTAAGAGAGGACTCTGCTTAAATTCTCAACAAAAGCAAACTCTTATACAAGAGATCACAGAGAAGGAAATCCAGACTGTTATAAAGGAGATGCCTATTGACAAGTCCCCAGGAGTGGATGGACTTCATGTTGAGTTCTACTAGCTAATGGGGTACTGTGAAAGCTGATGTGTTGTTAGCTATAAAAGAGTTTTTCCAAACAGGTAAACTTCTGAAATCATTCAGCTGCACTGCAATTACACTTGTGCCAAAGGTGGCTACTCCTACAGTAGTTAAAGATTATAGGCCAATAGCCTGCTGTAATACCTTTTACAAGATCATTTAAAGGTGTTGACCAACAGAATGAAAGGTGTGATGAATTCTCTCATAAGCTCTTCTCAATCAGTTATCATTAAGGGGAGATCTATAATTGATAATGTCCTATTTAGTCATGAACTGCTGAAATGGTACCCTAGAAAGGGCTTATCTCCTAGGTGTGTCTTAAAGGTGGACTTTATGAAATCTTGTGATAGTGTAGAGTGATGTTTTCTTAAAAGTATGCTGGTTGAGCTAGGATTCCCTCAAAGATTCATTGGCTGGATAATAGAATGTGTCATGTCTATCTCTTACTCACTTGTAATCAATGGTGGCCTCACCAAACTTTTTCAGGGTAAAAGGGGGATCAGACAAGGTGACCCTATGTCACCTTACCTTTTTGTCATTGCTATGGAATATCTACATAGGGAACTCACCATGATTACTCTAGACCCCAGATTTCAATTTCATACCGGATGCAAAAAACTTGGGTTAGTGCACATATGCTTTGCAGATGACCTTCTGTTGTTCTACAAAGCTGACATAGCCTCTATTGAATTGCTGCAACATGCTTTTCTCAAGTTCTCCACAGCTTCAGTCTTGAAAGCAAATTAGGATAAGAGCTCAGTGTTCATGTCAGGGGTCAAAGATTCAGTGAAACACCAGATCCTGCAGTTTTCGGGATATTGTGAAGAATCCCTTCCCTTCAAATACCTTGGAGTTCCACTGTCCTCTAAGAAGTTAACAGTAGAGCAAAGCTTGCCACTGGTAGATAAAATCCTTGACAGGATAAAGTGTTGGTCAACAAAGTTGTTATCTTACTCAGGCGGACTCCAATTGATCAAATCTATTATGTTTGGCATACAAACCTATTGGGCATAAATATTTCTTCTCCCAAAGAGGATTATGGAGCTTATTAATGCACATTGCAGGGTATTTCTATGGACTGGATCTACTTGTCCTTCCAAGAGAGCTTTAGTATCCTGGGAAAAGATTTGTATGCCAAAGTTGTGGGGGGACAAAATGTTATCAACTTGTGTAACTGGAACAAAGTTGTTATCACCAAACACTTATGGGCTCTAGCTACTAAGTCTGAAAGCCTTTGGATAAAATGGGTGCATATATATTATGTGAAGGGTGCTGATATTGAGAATTGTTCTATCCAAAGTGTGCTACTTGGGTTATAAGGAAAGTGCTGGAGTCAAGAAAGGTAGTAATGCAAGCCCCTGGTCTACAAGGTGATCTACAGACAAGACTAGATCTGTTAACAGTGGGTGGGAAGTACTCCATAAAGAAGCTCTACACAGCCTTGATGCCAAATTTTCCAAGAGTTCCATGGAAAAGCATTACCCTGAAGGCTAGTATCCACCCCAGATATACCTTTATCCTTTGGATTGCTCTGTTAAGAAGACTTGCAACAGTGGATCATTTAGCCAAATTTGGTGTTGTTATTGATTCTTCTTGTGTCTTTTGTCACAGTGCAGTGGAGGTCCATGATCATCTGTTTTTTGATTGCTTGGTAAAAAAAGGCTTATGGTCCAGGTTACTCATATGGTTACATGTAAATTGAACTATTGGCACTTGGCAACAAGAAGTAGAATGGGTCACTAGCTGGGCAAGGGGCACATATGGGATAGGCTCTATTTGATGTGTGTTTGCTATGTTGGTGACTATCATTTATGCAAGCATACGGGGGAGGCATCCAAGGAAATGGTCTACACACTTACAGCAGCTCAACTCTATGCCTTGAGTCTTTTAGTTCTTTACCTGATTGGTGATTGTCTTATGTTGATAGTTTGCTATTTACGTGTTGTTGTTTTTTTCTTTATAGGTTATAGCTCTGAGTAGTGACTCTCTAGGCCTGTTAGTATGAGTCCTATATTATCAGTGTTGTTTTAGTCCTTTCTAGTGTTTGGATGAGAGACATTTGGTCAGCTCTGTCTAGTTTTGTAAAGTCCTACTTGGTGAAATAAAATTATTTATTTACCAAAAAAATATAGTCAATGCACATCCTGAGAGAACCATCTTTCTTATGAACGAACAATACTGGATAACCCCATGGAGAGATGTTGGGTCTGATGAAGCCCTTATCTAAAAGATCTTTCAGATGTTCTTTCAATTCCTTAAGCTCAGCTGGAGCCATTCTGTAAGGAGGAATCAAAATAGGCTGGGTATATGGAAGGAGATCTATTCCGAAGTCGATTTCCCTTTCAGGAGGAACTCCAAGAAGATCTTATGGGAACACTTCTGGAATCTCACTTACTACTGGAACTAACTCAAGAGTTGGGGTTTCAGAGTTTGAATCGTTTACCCGAACAAGATGATAGATATACCCTTTGGAAATCATTTTTCTGGCCTTAAGGTAGGAGATGAAACGACTTATAGGCACTAAGTTATTACCCCTCTATTCTAAGACTGGCTCATTTGGAAACTGAAACCGAACGATCCTAGTTCTACAATCGACTGAGGCATAACAGGAATGTAACCAATCCATGCCTAGAATGATATCAAAATCTACCATTTCTAAATCTACAAGATCTGTTGAGGTGACTTTCTGGGAAATTGTGACAGGGCAATTTCTATATACACGTCTAGCTATAACTGGGTCACCAACTGGAGTAGAGACTGAGAAGGTTTCTGGGAGGATTTCTGGAATGACACCAAAGTTTACTGCTATATATGAAGTTATAAAAGAAAGCGTAGCCCCTGAATCTAACAATTCATATACATCAGTATTAAAGACTCGCAACGTACCCATGACCACGTCAGGCGATTCCTCCTAATCCTGTCAAGCCTGAAGAGCATACAACCTGTTCTGCCACTGATCACCACATGTACTAAATGAGGCACCCTACTGAGTGGGGTGACCTGCTGGAGCTATTGTAGAACTAGTCTGATTCTGTGGGCGAACATCCTTGCCCTTTTGAGAAGCTTATGTACAATCCCACACCATGTGTCCTGGCTTACCGCACCCAAAGCAATTTCAACTACCTGCCATGCACTCACCTTGGTGGTTTCTACCACACTTCTTACACACTGGATGAGTGCGCCCACTAGTGACTATACCTTGGGACTTAGAGCCAGACGCTCTATCCCATCGATCCTTCTTGAACATAGGCACCGGGGCACTAGCAGAAAATGGAGCTGGAGCTGAATTCTTTTGATGGAACTGAGAGAAGTTGCCACCCTATGACCTCTACTGAGAGTAGCTAAAGTCACCTGTCCTAGATCTCTTACTATCTCCTCCCCTTTCCTTGATATTCTCCTTTTCAATATGCTGAGCATAAACGACCAACCCGAAGATGTCCATTTCCTTAATGATCATGGAGGTCTTGCAATCCTTGACCACATCATCGGATACTCCATACACGAACTTGCTCATACGAGCTCTGGAGTCAGCTACTATCGCTGGAACATACTTGGATAGTTGTGTGAACTTGAGAGCATAGTCCTTCATGCTCATGTCATTCTGCTTCAGATTAATGAATTCCTGAACCTTGGCTTCCCTGAGCTCTAGTGGGAAGAACCGGTCTAGAAAAGCAGTCTTGAAAAGATTCCAACTCACAGGACCTGCATTTGTACCACGAGATTCTTTCCACTGCTGGTACCAAGGGTAGGCCACTCCCGTCAACTGATAGGTGGCAAAATTTGCACACTTAACTAGAGTGACACACATAATGTCTGTCACCTTCTGAATGTCATCCAAAAACTCTTGTGGATCCTCTTCTGACTTAGGCAGAGCTGGTGCCACAACCTACTGATTGACCTGGGTGGTCATGGACTGAAAAAGCACTTGGAAAGCAGCCCTGAATTTGGCATGCATGACTTGCTCATTCAATGGGTCTGCTGAGCTGCTGGTGCGGGATGATTTATGGCGTTAGCTCTTCTGGGAGGCTTTTTTCTTTTTGAAATGCGAAGAGCACAAGTTAGAAGGAGATTAAATAGAGTTTACACTTTATAGCACGAGCTAGAAAAGAAAGAAGATAATTTATTCCTAATGACATCTCATAGCTCCTCCCCCATAAGTGTGGCGTGCTTCACACCCATGAAGAAGGCTCTACTTGATGCAGCTTTCAGACACCCTAGGACACTTAAACCCGATGCTCTAATACTAAGTTTGTCACACCCCGAGGCTACCCCCTTATGACATCTCATAGCTCCTTCCCCATAAGTGTGGGGCGCTTCACACTCATGAAGAAGGCTCTACTTGACGCGGCTTTTATACACCCTAGGACACTTAAACCCGATTCTCTAATACTAAGTTTAACACACTCCGAGGCTAACCCCTATATGCGACATGGTACTTATTGTCACCAGTGACCCCAAGCTAACTCATGGCATGGCATATCTATACGGTTTTAATTAAAACATGCACTGTGCGGAAGCTAAAAATAATCTAATATCTGAAGTGGGAAAAAGCCCTAAATGTCTGAGTATATAAATATATAAGAGAGTATAATAAAGTCTAAAAACAACACTAATAACTCAAGCTGAATCTAGTCTATGTCTGAAAGCCTTTAACTGATATGAGTTGATGGTACATGCCCCCAGCTAACTCTAACAATTCTGAAAACGGATATAAGAAGACTGAAAAGTAAAGCATGTCCATAATCCTCGAACTGTGAGGACTCACCAATGAAGCTGCTGAGTATAGACTTGAAGTCGACTAAGAGCGGTCTGGATACTGAGCACTTGAACCTACATCATAAAATGATGTAGCACAAAAGTATGCGTCAGTACTTCGAATGTACTAAGCATGCGGGATATGGACTAAGCTAAACAACATAATAACTGAACATGGAAATATATATACTGAAGAATAAACTGAGAAGTAAGCTGAGATGCAATGACTAAATAAATATCATGAGTATATAACATGCTGAACTAAATAATTGAATATAAGGTCAATGCAACGTGAGTCTGACTGTGGGATACACTATTAACTGACATACCCCAAGTTGAGCTAACTATAGGGCCAACTTGTAACCCTGGATGGAAGGGTGTTCATACCTTGCCAAGGGAACGAACAAGTCTGACGTGGATCCACTAAACTGATGTTCACAAGGGACAAAGGTGACCAGCCTAATCTGACAGTTGACCCCTTTCTGACATACGGTGGTGCCATAGTTCTGGGAATTGGGGACTGCTACTAAAGGTCTCAGCCTAATCTGACAGCTAAGACTTCATCCCCTCATCCACTCGGTACTAAGTCTACTCCCAACTGAATGTAAGCAATAATACAACTGTAATACTAGATAGCTCAAATACTAATAAACTACTGAGAATGCAACATACATATACTGAAGGATATGGCATTCGAATTCTGAAGCATGATTGTATGACTAATTTGCCTAACAAGCATAATTCATAAATTTCTGGAATTAACACAAACTAGGGTTTCTGAGTCTTATTCATGAACTATACTAAATCTCCAAGAAATGTGTAGTTAATACCATAGAAACTATAGCAGCTGAATTACAATGAATCCCTAAGATTTAGGAACCCTAGGTCTGAACAATTCATGGAGAAGTTGAAGAACAGACTGAACTCTAGGGACCTAATGGGTGAAAGGAATCCACTACTGATATCTCACATACCTGGAGAAGAAACTACAGAGGAATCCTTTGGATTTTGGGGCTGAACTTGAAGAAGACCTTTCCTTGTTCTTGAGAGAAAGTTGTTGCCTCTTTTGTTTTCTTTCTTTCTAAGGCTGATAATTTTAGGAGAATAGAGGTTTTAAGTAGTTATTGACTAATTAATCAGGCTTAGAGTAGTCAAAACGTCATAGCTTAGGCTTTAAAAGAGGTAGAAAAAATCCAAAATACCCCTAGGAAATTTTAAAGAACTCTTTTGAAAATTGCAACTCCATGATCACGGCTTAGTTGATGGACCGTAGTCCTGGATGATGGTCCATCAAATGAGTCATGGTCCTGGCTAGGGGTCTTGGGGGTTCTCTGATCTGAGGGAACCATGACTGCATAGGACGGACCGTACTCCTGAAAGAGAGTTTGTCATGTGGCTCATGGTTCTTGGGACTCTAGTCTAGTCTAAGGATTCCATGGGTCAAAGGAAGGACCGTATTCTTGAAGTACGATCCATAACTCGACTCGTGGTTTATGGGACAAGGGTTAAGGGTCTTTGAGGTTCTGGTTCCATGAGTCCATAGGAAGGACCGTGGTCCTGAATGATGGTTCGTCGTATGACTCCTGGTTACTAAGCTCTGGACGGATGGTCCTATGATTAAGGGAAACCATGAGTGATAGGACGGACCATGGTTCTAAACTACGGTCCGTGATCCCGTCCGTGTTTCTGAGTAACGGAATTGGTACTTCCTTGATCTTTGGATCCATGAATCAAATGACGGTCCGTGGTCCTGGACTATAGTCCATGATTTGACTCGTGGTTCCTGGAGAATGAATTGAAGGTCTACTGGAAATAGGAATTACGGTTGAGATGACAGACTGTGGTTCCAAACTACGGTCCGTTATCTTAACCGTGGTTCTTGGAAACTTAGAATTTTTTTTCTAAAATTTTATTTTCTTCTGGTTTTCTGAACTAAGTCTGGGCTTGGAAGTTCTGGGGTGTTACATAATTGAAGTCACAAAGTGAATAACTGGAGTCTATCTAGGTCTAAATCCGTGAATCAAGTCTTACAAACCCCATTAAGGGTGCCCGGGCATAATCGGGTCCAAAATAGTAGTAAAATAGGTCTGATGCTCGGTTCGATTAAGTCTAGTATCATCTCATATCAATAGTAAAGCATGCCTAGTACCATGGCTCAGCCCAGTCTAGTATAAGTATGAAAACGGTGATAAAATCATCCTTTTAACTCTTTTACCCCAAGAAGATCCATGAAAATCAGTTCCAAACCTTTTATAACCATTTCTTTATCGAAAATGGGCTCTCGAGGCCATGCAAGATTTAGAAAACCATTTATAGTGGGCTCGCAGCCAAATCAATAGTAAAACATAAAAAAATCTTTTTATATGCGTGATAATGATATTCCCAAATGTAAACAACAGCCCAACGGCTCATAATCAACCTATCAACCTTGCACAGGCTCCAATCGCTCTACAATATAAATAACCAGCTCTAAAATCACAATATCAGTGTCCGAGACTCATGAACATTCCCAAGGAACCCACCCTATATGGTCTAGAGACTAATACAAGGCCACACAGGACCACAAGGGTAATACTACCAACTACAATAAATACTACAACCATAGGAGCAAAAAAAAAATGGATATGAAGAAGCGGACAAGGTCTGGGGTAACAAGATAATAAACCCAACCCAAGGATGCTAATTAGTAAAATTATAGCCTATATACGCAAAGTCTAGAAAGTTTAAACCGTAACCTACCTGTCTTCCGATGACAAGCTGCTAGAATGATGATGTCCAAGCCCTAACCACTCCAAGAAGCTCCGAAATTCAATCACACTATCAAGAAGGCAATCTACGTGTTAAATCAATACTAATGATACCCATATTGCTAAAACTATAGCCGGGTTAAAATTTGGGTCACAAGAGGGCCCGTAGGTCCCGTAACCTAAAGCCGAAAATGAAAAACACCATAATGTTCCTCATGTTATCGGGAGTTCATGCTCCAAAATTGAGCGGCAATGGACCATAAATGAAGGCTCAAACAGGCCAAAAACCAAGGGAATCTAAGAGGGAAAATAATGGAATTTTAACAAAAATTAATGAGGAAACTTACCAATTCAAGAAGCCAAGAAAGAGCATGGACCAAAAATAAATAGTCCTCCAAGTTTTATGAATGAATCAGGTGAAGAAATGGTGGTTTTTAAAGCTATTTCAATGGTGAAAACGTAATTGGAAGATGAGGCAAAGAGCTGGAAATTGAGAATGGCCAGCTTAAGTAGCTGCCACGCCAGGCGCCCCTGCGACCATACAGGCGCAGGCGCGTTGTGGCAGCAGCGGCCACACGTTGCAGGTGCACAGGGGTGCTGGTGGACATGGCACGGTTGGCACGCAGGCTCGGTGCCCAGTGGAGTAGGCGCAGCCTAGGCAACACCCTGGCGGCATACCAGCAACAACACATGTTACTGCCAACTTTGGGAAAATTTCAACGGAAAGACCTCCAGAAATGCATCTGGGGTTCAACAAACACAAACGAGCTGAGCTATTTGACTAAAAATGGCATTTTAGACTTAACAGAATTGAAAAAAATCCTGACGGAGGTTGATTTAATAAAAAGTGAGCCCCACACCCAAAAACCAGCTTTAGGCTAACTTTTCCCAAACTGGAACGCCATGGCCTAAAATGAGTCCAGAAGCCTTAAGACCCGAACTAAAGGTCCCCTAGCCCAAAGTCGATATTCCAGAGCTAACAGCGTTGTCAGAATTTCCATTCGAGGTTGTCTTATCCGAATGTTGACCAAAGTCAAACTTCCAAGTTCAACTGGCTAAAAAACACAAAATGCAAGACAAAACTAAACCAAAAGCTTCCAGACCTCGACCAAGGACCCATCTAGACCAAAATCCACGCTCTAGAGCTAACTAAACTGTCGAAATTTGATTCCAAGCACATTTACCAAGAATGTTGACCAAAGTCAATGATATCCTAAGTTTAAGCTCTAAAATAGGGAAATAGCCATAACGACCAAATGAATGGCCAGGGCACCGAACCATCAGTCCTAGCAAGTCATAAATGACTTGGGGCCGCTACAGGTAAGCTTTAATAGTACAAATAAAGCGTAAATACAGGAATGTCTGAAAGGGTCATTATATCATTCACTACTAAAAAGGTCTTTCGTCCTCAAAAGTCAAGAATAAAGGAGTACCTGAAGGCTCAAACAACTGCAGATACTGAGCCCGCATCTCACTCTCAGTCTCTTATGTAGCCTCCTCGACTGGGTGGTGCCTCCACTGAACCTTAACAACCAAAATCTCTCTAGACCTTAATCTTTTGACATCTCTGGCTAGAATAGCAACCGGCTCCTCAACAAAAGCCAAACTCTCATCCAACTGAACTCTACCCCACTGCAACATATAAGACTCATCTGGAACATACCGTTGCAACATTGATACATGGAAAACCGGGTGTATAGCTAAAAACATCAGAGGCAAAGCTAACATATAGGAAACACTACCAACTCTCTGAAGGATCTCAAAAGGCTAGATATACATGGGGCTAAGCTTGCCCCGCCTACCAAATCTCAACACCCCCTTCATGGTCGATAAATAGAGAAACACCAAGTCACCAACAGTGAACTCTAAGGCACAAAGTCTATGATCAACGTAGCTCTTCTCCCTACTCTGAGCTACCCAAAGTTTATCCTGAATCACTAAGACTCTGTCTAGGGAATCACGAAGCAAGTCTGTACTCTACGGCTTAGACTCCAAACTATTAAACCAACCCACTGGTAATCTGCAACACCTACCATACAATTTCTCAAATAGTGCCATGCCAATACTCGAATGAAAACTATTATTATTTGCAAACTTGGTCAAAGGCATAAACTGATCCCAAGAACCTCTGAAGTCAAGCACACAGGACCGTAGCATATCTTTCAGGACCTGAATAGTCCTCTTGGACTGGCCATCTGTCTAAGGGTGGATTGTGGTACTAAGCTAAACCTCTGTACCCAAGTCTTGCTAAATTGCCCTCCAGAACTGATATGTGAACTGAGTGTCACGGTATGAAATGATAGAAGCTAGGACCCCATGCAAATGAACAATCTCACAAAGGTAAATCTGAGCCAACCTCTCTACACTCTAGGTAGAATGGACCAACAAGAAATGCATTGACTTAATCAGCCTATCAATAATAACCCAAATAGAATTGAACCCTCAAGAAGTATGTGGAAACTGAACTATGAAGTCAATAGTAATCCCTTCCCACTTCCACTCTAGAATGGAAAGTCGCTACATCAATCTACCAGGTCTCATGTGCTCAAACTTAACCTGCTGACAATTCAAGCATCAATATAAAAACTCTGCTATGTCCCACTTCATACCCCTCCACCAGTAAAGCTGTCTAAAATCTCAATATATCTTAGTAGTGCCAGGATGGATAGAATATCAAGTACAATGTGCCTCATGGAGAATCAACTGAATCATATCCCTAAATCTCGGAACACAAAGACGACTGTCAAACCTCAGAACACCATCAAAATCCAAAGTAGCCCGACAGGCCTCACCTCGAACAACTTGATCATGAAGGTCACACAACTGCTGATCCTGAAACTGATGCCTCTGAATCTGATCAACCAAGGTGGAACGAACCATAACACCGGCGAGAACTATGCTGGGATCTGACAAGTCAAGCCTAACTGATAGATCCACACTGGCATACCTCCATTCAAGTTGATGGGTTTTAGTGGGAGATCAAAAAGATGTTTATTGTGGAAGAAAAGCCCAAGAATGAGCCCCAAAATTGTAGAGAAAAATGAGCTAAAGGCTACATATATTTCATGGTTCAAATACAAGCTCCAAAGAAGGAAGATAGAGGCTCACATGAAACCCAAAGAGCTAAAGACCAAGCCAACAAAGAGGCTGAAATTCTACCAACAAATGGGCAACCATGCACACCCACGTGGCAGCAGATTAAAGCCAAAAAGTGGTTATTCTGGAGCTGCTTCTCATGCCCAAATTTGGGTAGAATAGTCACGCCCAAAAGTTGGGTTGCTTGGTTCTATAATTGAAAACTTTCACTTATTTTTGTTAGCTAGTTTTTGGAAGTATTTTTACTAGTTTTCCTAGTTTAAAAGTTTTATAGTTTAAAAAGTTTCCTAGTTTAAAAGTTTTCTAGTTTAAAGTTTCCTAGTTAGGTTTTATTAATTCCATAAAAGTAGGATTCGAATCTCATGCTATTTGGGATAGGTTTCTCCCTATATATAGGGATAAATTTTATTATTTTCATTAAAAATATTATGATTAATATTATTTGAGAGATTTTTCTCTTCTTTACACCTTTGTGTATGGTGACTATGGATTTATCTTGCAACCTTATAAGAATGATTCTTTAAGAGGTAAAATTAATTCTTAACTTGATATATTTGGTTTCTATTAAAGTAGATTAAAGAAGGTGATTAGTCTTATACTAATTTTTGTCTCTAATTTCTTCAAAATAGGAGTCTAGATCACTTTTGATCTAAGTTCTTGAATTGACTCTATTAGTATCATAATTAGTCTTAATCTGCTAATTTATGAATACTAAGATCAATTAGGGTTCTTACCACTAATCTTAAAATTTAGAGATTTATTCTCAAATTTCACATATCTTTTAATTTCTTGTCTTTAATCTTAGTATATTTGCTTTTGCATTATTTTCTTGTTTATTCAAGTAACCCGATTATTATCAAGTCGTATAAGCGTGGTTCTATCAGGGTTCCTGTAATGACCTATTCAGTTGTTACTAAAAAAAAGTACCTCATTATGGGTGAGCTATTCGTGCAAGGAGCGGGTTAGAAAAACTTCCAGGTTGGGGAGTTAGAAAATTTGGACTAGGCTAGTCTCGGATGGATTCTGAGCGAGGTAAGGTCTAGGGAAACCCAGCAAAGGATTGGGTAAAATGTCTAAGTTTGAGCTATATTTTCTATTAGCTAGGGCATTAAGTAGTCCGTAGGACTTTTCAGAAGTGAATTCGGGTGAGTAGAACTCCCGATATCAAAGTTCACGTGAAAGGGTTGGTTCAGAATGTCAAGATTTAAAGTGTGTTGTGAAATGGACACATTTAGGGAACTTTATGACTTTCTCTCTCGTGTCAGCCATTGATACAGTGCTATCATGACCTCCAATATAGCGGAGAAATTATCGCTATAGCGAAAGTCAATGCCGGTCAACACCACTATAGCGGTCGGTTTCGCTGTGGCAGTACCGCTATAGTGGAGCATGGACCTCTATAGCAGATTGACGGGATCAGAAAACTCATAAATAGGTTTTATAATTTCATTCTCTCCTATTCAGCCCCACAAACAAATGAGGGTTACTCCAAGAACCCTCTTAGGCTTCTCCAAGGCTTGGGAGCCATAGGGAGGGGAGATTCTAGCTAAAACAATGTGAAACCATGGATTTCGGGCCTGTCATCCATCAGGGAATGCCTTTATGGAGCCAAAAATTTTATTATACAGCTTCTAGGTGCCCAGGTAGCCTATGTTTTCTCTATTTTGAGTAGATATTGACCTGTTTTCATTTTGTATCATTGGGTAGATAAAAAGGAGAAACCATGTCTACGCCTTTGGGCACAAAGTCTGGACGAAAATTGTGTTTGGCTGGATTGAATTAGACAAGGATTGGGTTGAGATATGGTTTGTAAAATGCATGGTTTTTTAAGATTATTATGGGTTGTATGATTATAGAATTCAGGAACTAGAGTGTCGTGAAGGTTCGGGGAACCAGAAATACTATGGTAGTTAAGGAACTCATTAAAGGGAGTTTCCGAAAATGATTGTATAAAAAAGAAGTAGAATAACAGAAATGGTCGAGGTATCAATGTTAGGGGATGTCTTCCCCAGGTTGTGTTGTCTTAAAAGGGAGGATCCCGAAATGAATATATCTACTAGTTGTGTGTCTAAGGGGTGAACAAGGATTTAGTCTTCGGACGGTAATCAAGGTTGAGTTTATGTACCCAGGGTGGTTTAGGTGATGGTTACTGATTCCTAATATGCATTATGTGTTCATGTACCATTATTTATTATTGTATGAGTTGCATGCTTAGGGAATAAATTATGAATGACTAATTGTCCGGTTATCAGTCTTGTGAAATGAACTTGTTTGTTGCTTATTGGTTTACAAATATGTTTTTCTCATTGTTTGTGATTGTTTAGACCTTGTGTGATATTTGGTTGTCTCAGGAACCACGCCTGGTACAGAAATACTAACGGTTAGCTTGGGTACCACACCTAGTACAGTAATACTAACGGTTGGCTCAGGTACCACGCCTGGTATGGAAATACTAACGGTTAGCTTGGGTACCATACCTGGTATAATTTCTATTTTGGTTGGCTCGGGTACCACGCCTGGTATGGGTTTGATTTACTTGCATTGATTGTACTTTTGATGGTTCCATGAGTGTACCGGGTTGTATTCTTGAATCTGTAATTGATTATATTGGTCCTTGAGAGGCCGGGTTACTATATTTAAATGTGGGGATGGTCCTGGGGTAGATCGGGAATTGCATATTAACACTAGATGTTGGTATAGGGATCTTTGGTTGGTCTGGGAAGGATAAAAAGGGTATATGCTATTGTTACTTGCTCATCATTTAAGTTGGTTGTTGAACCTATTCCATGTGGTTGATAAATTTAGAAGGAAGACTAAGAGTCCAGAATTGTATTGTTATGAGTCTAATTGTTACTTATTGTTATTCACATGTTGGGTTCCTGAGAGGGTCGGGATTTATTATTATTTGGCGTATAGTTGGTCCTTGAAGGGTCGGGTTAGTGTGCTTAAGTGACAAGATGGTTCTTTGGTGAACCGTGGTTCTTCGGTGAACTGGGGTCACATCTTATTGGTATAGATAATGTCCTAGGGATCCTTGTTTAGTTCGGGTTATGACAAAAGTATATATGTTGTTGTCACTGAGAAGTATCAATGTCGGTTAGACTTTTTACGTGCAATTGATAAGCTAAGGAAGAGACTTGTGGTCTGTTTATAATATTAGCTGTAGTTAATTGTCGAGTATGGCCCTGAGGGTCATTGGGGTGGTTTTGTACTAGTAGGTGGCTATACGACGTGTGTGGTCTACGTCACCAAGTAGTGGGTCTTACTCTAGGTTGTTAAGTAGTAGTGGTTGACTGGGGTAAGGGAATGATAGCCCGGGTATAGGCATAAATTTTGGGTAATGACAAGTGTGACTTGGGAAGTCTAGGTGTCAAGGTGACTTGGGAAGTCTTGGTAATAAGTGTGACTTGAGAAGTCATAATACCGAATGTGGAGTTAGAAAAGGGGGGAGTTGGAAGCGGAATGGACAGGAAGGTTTGAGGAATGATGTATAGGTAGGTGGTTGGGCTGATGTAAGGTTAAGGTTGGTAGGTATGGAAGTTGAAGGGTCGAAGGATTATAGTTAATTGTACATTTTCCCTTTATTTCTTATATGATGGTATCAGTGGATTCGGGTCAACCGATGATGCCTACCAGTATGTGTTTTGTACTGATTCTACTCTTGCTATTCCTTTTTGGGGTATAGTCTGGTTGCAGGGTCGGTGATGTTTCATAGGTACGCGATGATGGCAATCTCCAGCAGCTCCTACTTCTTGCTTCTATGGTGGGAGTTGTGTCCTTTTTCATTTTCTTATATTACTCTTATATAGATTTTGTAGTAGCTCTTGTACCGGCTTAGACTAGATCCTAGGGAGGGTGTTTATATTTTAAAAGATGTTTTTCGCATTAAATTGTAAATGTTTTCATGTATTAAAGGAGTCATTCATAATTTTACTTTGTTTTCTGCATTACCTGTTGGATCGGATGGTATGGGTTCTCCTATCTATGTGAATTAGAATAGGTGCCTGCACGGCCCGGTAGTTGGGTCGTGATAGATGGTATCAGAGCATAGGTTATCAGTCTCCCAGTACAAGGGCAAAATATTGAATAGAGCTCCGCGGATTGGTGTGTTGACGTTTACATCTAATCTTTGGGAAGCTATGAAACATTCTAGGAAACATCTCTTGTATTTCATTCCTTTCGTGTAGTTTGTTACTTGCTTGTATGGGTTGAGTCCAATTTGTATCTCTCAATCTCAATTGGTATCTTGACAAGGAAAACGAGTGTTATTTGACTCTAATTGAGATAATACAAGCAAGGGAAATTGGAACCGGGAAGGTTCCAATTGGTATCTGGCCTGAGAGGCTGTGGTAAAACATGGATAACCGACTAATGGTCATCCATGAGGCGAATAAAAGATATTAGATGTAACTTGATTGTGTTGTAGCTTGAAACTTGAAACTATGTGTATTGTATTACTTGTATGATTGCAGTCGTGTAGGGTGAATTTTTTTGCCTTGTGGTGAATATTTTGGTCAGGGAGGAGTCATAACTTGAATTTGTGTGATTTGATTAGTAATGACTTTCTATGTGTACTTGAATTGATCAGTAAAGTGGTATTACACAATTTGGGAATGGACTTGCCATTGGTAAAAATGGTAAGGGAACAAGGCTTACAACTGTAGGGAAACTCCAATTTTGGGACAGTGGGGATTGGTTGGGAACCATAGGGAAAAAGGGATATTATTGCTTGATAGCGGGAATTGCGGTAAGAAAATTTTTGTGTAAATTGATGATTGTGACTTAAGGAAATTTATTCTGGCTTTAAAAAATTTTGATTTGCTTTAGTGATAAATTGTGGTATGCCTTAATTGGAATGGTTTGCATTACTTTCGGGTATTGACTTGTCATTTGTATAGATGGTAAGGGAACAAAAAGGGATTGATGATTGTGGGGAAGCTTCGATTTTGAGACAGTCAGGATTGGTTAGGAACCATAAAAAGGAAAAAAATGGACTAGTAGTGTATGATAGCGGAATGTGTTATTGTGCGCGGTTCTGGTGTGTTTCGTAATTTGTTTTATGATAATATGGTACTAAGTTCTCAACCTATGTATAGTTTAGGTTGGTCTTGAGGTTATGTTTTAAGACCATAAAGTGATTCTATGTGTTAATGTCGAAAGCAGGGAAGGGGAATAAGAGAATTTTTCAGAGAATGGTAAATTTTCTGGGCTGCCACTGTTGGGGGTCGCCATAGCGGTGTGCAAGCCGCTATAGCGGGATGGGCAGGGCATAATACTTATCCTGTTTTCCCCTATTTTTTTAATCATTCCCGAGTCATTTTTAAATCGCTAATTGAGATGTGAGCTATTACATGAATTATTTAGCATCCATGCGCGATACAAGGAAAGGGTGGATGTGGTAGCCCGGGGTATTGGTAAAATTACGATTGACCATTGGTGGAAATAGTCACCCATGTAGAATTTAGCAAAATGACCTGTAGTTGACGGAGTAGTGTTGGACACTGCTCATAGGCTTATGTCATGAGGGTGATTATTGGTTAGTTTATTATTGATGATCCTTAGTGGTAGGTTCGGTTGAGGGAGTGGGGTTATTAAATAGATTCTTTAACATTGCTATCCCTCTGGTCAGTCATGATAATACCTGGTGTCACTGCTCATTGGGTGATGGAGGTATGCTCTCTATAGCATTGGTTAGGGTGTAAGTGCCCGGGTAGAATTCTCCCTGAAATGAGAGTTGACAAAAATATCAAGCTAGGATAGGTTCCAATGGAATTTTTGCTGTTGTTTTGTTTATAAATACGTGGTGTATCGGGGCATAGTGTCGATACGAGTAAGGTGATACTATGATATGTGAGGGGCATAGCACCCGTAGGAAGCTTATGGAATGGAAAACGGGTTAGTAAAACTCTAGGTATAGCGGGAAAGGGGTTGTCATGGTGGGATCTAGTCCCCTTGGCATGGAAAAATTATTTTTGTTTGTTAGTTGAGTTTCTTTCGCTCCGGTGTTTCGATGAGGCCCCGGATTTATTGTGCACTCGGGGAGGGGTAATCTAGTTAGCCTTGTGCAGCTCGAAGGAAGGAATTCCTTGATAGAGCGGTAGTGAATTAAATTGTGATTGAGTTGGGTACACCAAGGTATTTGGAAGTTTTGGTGGTTTGCGTAAGGTTATATTTACACTGTCATGATAAAGCATTAAGGTTCAGGGGGCGGGCTCCTTCTTCTCTTTTTGCCTTAGAGATTGTTTGAAGATGAATGATGGGTAAATTGGTATTTGTTATAACGAACTATTCAGTCATTACTAAAAAAAGCACCTCGTTATGGGTGAGCTATTCATGTGAGGAGCGGGTTAGAAAAACTTTCGGGTTGGGGAGTTTGAAAATTTAGACTAGGCTAGTCTCAGAAGGATTCTAAGTGAGTTAAGTTCTAGGGATATCAGGGAAAGAATTGGGTAAAATATCTAAGTTTGAGCTAGATTCACTATTAACTAGGGCGTTAAGGAGTCCGTAGGACCTTTTAGAAGTGAATTTGGGTGAGTAGAACTCCCGATATCGAAGTTGATGTGAAAGGGTTAGTTCGAAACGTCAAGATTTGAAGTGTGTTGTGAAATGGACACTTTTGGGGAACTTTACGACTTTCTGTCCCATGTTAACCGCTATAGCGGTTGACACAATGCTATCGCGACTTCTGCTATAGCGGAAAAATTACTGCTATAGCAGAAGTCAATGCTGGACAGCACCACTATAGCGGTCGATTCTGCTACGTTGGTATCGCTATAGTGGAGCGTGGACTGCTATAGCAGAGCGAGGGGATCAAAAAACTCAAAAATAGGTTTTATAATTTCATTCTCTCCCATTCAGCCCAAAAATAGACGAGGGTTATTCCGAGAACCATCCTAGGCTGCTCCAAGGCTTGGGAGCCATGAAGAAGGGAGATTTTGGCTAAAAGGATGTGAAACCATAGATTTTGGGCCTGTCATCCATCAAGGAATACCTTCACGAAGCTAGAAATTATATTATGCAGCTGCTTGGCGCCCAGGTAGGCTAGGTTTTATCTATTTTGAGTAGATATTGATCTGTTTTCATTTCGTATCATTGTGTAGACAGAAAGAAGAAATCATGTCTAGGCCTTCGGGCACAGAGTCTGGAGGAAAGTTGTGTTTGGCTGGATTGAATTAGTCAAGGATTGGGTTGAGATATGGTTTGCAAAATGCAGGGTTGCTTATGATTATTACGGGTTGTATGATGATAGAATTCAGGAACTAGAGTGTCGGGAAGGTTCGAGGAACTGGAAATACTATGGTAGTTAAGGGATTAATTAAAGGGAGTTTCCAGAAATGATTGTATAGAAAAGAAGTAGAATAACAAGAATGGTCAAGGTATCAATGTTAGGGGATGTCTTTCCCAGGTTATGTTATCTTAAAAGGGAGGATCCCAGAATGAATGTATCTGCTAGTTGTGTGTCTAAGGGGTGAATACGGATTTAGTCTTCGGATGGGATTCAAGGTTGAGTTTATGTACCCGGGGTGGGTTAGGTGATGGTTACTGATTCCTAATATGCATTATGTGTTCATGTACCATTATTTAGTATTGTATGAGTTGCGTGCTCAGGGAATGAAATGTGAATGTCTAATTGTCCGGTTATCAGTTTTGTGAAATAAACTTGTTTGTTGTTTATTGGTTTACAAGTATGTTTTGTTCATTGTTTGTGATTGATTGGACTTGGTGTGACATTCGGTTAGCTCGGGTACCATGCTTGATAAGGGACTACTAACAGTTGGCTCGAGTACCACGCCTAGTATGGTAATCCTAACTGTTAGCTCGGGTACCATGCCTAGTATAGGAATACTAACGGTTGGCTCGGGTACCACGCCTGGTATAGTTTCTATATCGGTTGGATCGGGTACCACGCCTGGTATGGGTTTGATTTACTTGCATTGATTATATTCTTTCGATGGTTCCATGAATGGACCGAGTTGTATTCTTGAATCTGTTATTGATTATATTGGTCCTTGAGAGGCCGGGTTGCTACATTTAAATATGGGGATGGTCCTGGGATGGACTGAAAATTGCATGTTAACACTAGGTGTTGGTATAGGGATCCTTGGTTGATCCGGGAAGGATAAAAAGGGTATATGCTATTGTTACTTGCTCATCGTTTAAGTTAGTTGTTGAACCTGTTCCATGTGGTTGATAAGTTTAGAAGTAAAACTGAGAGTCTGGAATTGCATTATTATGAGTCTAATTGTTACTTATTGTTATTCACATGTTGGGTTCTTGAGAGGGTCGAGATTTATTATTATTTGGTGAATAGTTGGTCCTTGAAGAGCCAGGTTAGTGTGCTTAAGTGACAATGTGGTTCTTCGGTGAACCGGGGTCGCATGTTATTGGCATGGATGATGTCCTAGGGATCCTTATTTGGTTCGGGTTATGACAAAAGTATATATGTTGTCGTCACTGAAAAGTGTCAATCTCGGTTAGACTTGTTATGTGTGGTCGATAAGCTAAGGAAGAGACTTGTGGTCTGGTTATAATGTTGGCTGTAGTTACTTGTCGAGTATGGCCCTGGGAGTTATTGGGGTGGTTTTGTACTAGTAGGTGGCGGTACGACGGGTGTGGTCTACGTCACCAAGTAGTGGGTCTTACTCCGGGTTGTTGAGTCATAGTGGTTGACTGGGGTAGGGGAATGATAGCTTGGGTATGGGCATAAATGTCGGGTAATGACAAGTGTGACTTGGAATTCTAAGTTACAAGGTGACTTGGGAAGTCTAGGTAATAAGTGTGACTTGAGAAGTCGTAGTACCAGGTGTGGAGTTAGAAAAGGGGGAGTTGGCAGCGGAATGGACAGGAAGGTTTGAGGCACGATGTATAGGTAGGTGGTTGGGTTGATGTAAGGTTAAGGTTGGTAGGTATGGACGTTGAAGGGTCGAAGGATTATAGTTAATTGTACATTTTCTCTTGATTTATTATATGATGGTATGAGTGGATTCGGTTCAACCGATTGTCACACCCCTTTTTCGAACGATAGCGAACGAGTGAAAGGGTTTTTCTAATTGAAGTGAAGGTATTGAATAGGGATTATTTTTATTTACAGAGTCAGCACTTGCAATTTAGTTATGGTGTTCCAAGTCACCTTTTTGAATCCCTAATCAAAAGGAAATGACTCTTATTTTAGTCTGCGAAAACAAAAGACCGGGTAAGGAATTCTGTTGACCGAGGGGAAGGTATGAGGCACTCGAGTCCCGTGGTTCTAGTACGGTCGCTTTTATTGACTTATTTATGGCTTGAATTAACTCTTGGATAAGCGATGCTTGGTTAATTGCTTAAATTACCTAAATAACATGTTCAAACTGGTGACTTATATTTTTTGGATTAGAAACGTAACCGCACACAAAGCCTGAGTTAGCCAAGGAGAGTAACCGCACACATGGTCGTACTTAAATATTTTATTATTGTTATCGTGCCTAAAGCTCATCTAACATTAGAGGCATTTGTTCGTCTCTTGTCAATTTGAGAAAATTTATTTTCTTAATTTTCCTATCACCCCTCTCTTCTTTTCGCGATCAGTTTTAGATTAATCTGCAACTCGTTTCATTCCCCCACAATTGATGTTTCCTCTCTTTTCTTTTATCAATTGCAATGGGTCTTGAATAAATTTGTAACCCGTCTCGCTCTAACTCACCTTAATTAATCGATTAGGCATTAAATATAATTTAAGCCTATACAAAAATATTAAGAACGAAAGGATTAAACCGATGATTATAACACCTCAAAGTAGCACACATGGTATTTCAAGTATTACAAATACTAGGGGAAAAAAGCGTGCAACAACTAGAAATATGCACACTTTAATATTAACATAGGAGTATTTAGTAAAATAATAAACATCTACTAAACTTTATTTAATTCACCAATCTGTTTTTTTTAACAAACAAAATCATAAAATAAATTATTTCCCCTAAATAAACAAGGGACAAATCCATGTTCATTTCATTCTTGAATTAACCTCACATTGCATCATCACACCAATTCTCACAAAAATTACCCCAATCTTAAATCCCATTTTCCTAATGTTAAAAAAACATTCACAACAACATGATGAATTTTCCTAATTATAGAACATGCAAACGAACTAACTTTTTCCCTACTAAGTTCATTATTCAAGATTATATGCTATATAATATGACAGTAAAATCGTGACGTCACGCTGAACAAATCACGTTCTCAATCACAAGAACACAACGACATTCAGAAATAAATTGAAGAAAAACTAATAAAGAGAGAGAATGGACCTTTATAAGCTGAAAATTTCTTCCACTACATAAGACCAAAGAAGCTCTAGGCTTACGTACAAATTCGTGGTTTATTTTTATGTACAAACTTGTGATTCACTTTTTATATTCAAAGAAGACAATACTAATCACATCTAAAACTATATATGAAGACGTAGAATAAATACAACAAAATATTATGGCTGAAACAGAGAAAAATAGAGGGCAAAACAAACTCACGTTTTCATTTACATCATTTTAAACTATATGAGATAATTCAGATATTATCTCTTGTGAAAATTTCACGTTAAAAGGACTACAATCTATGTACAGATTTTCAAAGTTAACAATAGCTAACTTTCAGATCCATGAACTCGAAACCACGAACGAAAACCTCGAAACTCCAACCTCAAGCTCTCTAATTTTTCTTTCTCCTTTGTTTTCTTTTCTATCTCTATATTGTGCTTGTTTCTTCTGTTACTCTCCCTTTGGTGCTTTGTGTTGCTGCATATATATAATTGTATAGTGAATGTGTGTGCGCAATGTGTGAGTCGTGTGTGTGTAGTGTCTAGTGTGTAGTGTGTGTGTGTTGTACAGATTAGTGGAGGGTAAAGGGGAGTGAAGCGAGGGTAGTGGGGATTAGGGGGTTGGGTAGTGGGTTTAGGATTTTCTCTTCTTCTTTTTGGCAACAAATAAATAAATAAAATATAATGATAAAAAATATTAATTAATTATTTTGAATTAATAAAAATATAGAAAAAAATTAAATAGCTAGACTAAATAAAATATTTCTAAGAAGATACTAAAACTACTAGCTTATTTATTAAAATTAAAATTAAAAGAAATATATATATTTTTGTAAATTTCTTTTCTTTTTGAAAACAGAACATTATCCTAAAATGTGACTCTATTTATGAAACTTTTTTTTTCACAATTTTCAAATAAAATCTACTAAAAAAATGAAATAACAGCTAAAATAAAGATTAGACGAAAAATAAATATTTAAAGCTAAAATGAGTTAAAACTCGGGAAGGGTCAAAAATCACGTGTCTACAATTTTCCCCTCTTTGACTGAAAAGACGAAGAGTTTTCAGACAAAGAAGTATATAACGAGATTAGTTTTGACCTGCCTGCTATTAGGAAAGAAGAAGAGAAGAAGAAGAAAAGAAGAAAAGATGTGATCGAGCCCTGGTTTTGGACAGCCTACATATCCCGGGTTATAAGGGAATCAGGTCACGTATAGTTCAAGGAGATAGAATGATGAGTTCGAGGTCGAGTGAGGTCCCGTCGAGTTTTCGGTTTGCGGCTCTTCTTCTTACATCAAGAAATGAAAAAAAAAATATAATAATAAAAAAAAAATACAAGATCCCTATCTACTCTACATGTCTTGAGTCTTCCTTTAAATCTTCGCTTTGGATCTTTAGTTATCGCCTCACCCAATTCTGGTGGGTACCTGGATCTCAAAGTTTGATTTTGAAGTTAAGATTTGAGACTTGAAACTTGAAACTTGAAACTTGGACGGAGTCATTGACGATCTCCCAAATGATGATTTGTAGAGTATTCTTGGATACTTGTTTCTTGATTTGTAGAGTATTCTTGGATACTTGTTTCTTGATTAGTAGTTGAAAAGGAATGGATCTCACGACGCGGAGTTGTTACATGCATTTGAACAACTAATTCCGGCTATCATTGAGATTGAGTGTTCTGGAACGAGTTGAAACTATGTCCTTGAATATCACGATCATGTTTTACTAGAGAAAACCTGCAAGCCATCATAAACAAAAGAAACAAACAAAAAAAAAATTCCAGTTTTCACTGAAATTTTTTTGTGAGTTATTAGCGAATGTGAAAAATAAAAATTCAGACTAGAATGTGTTTATCCTAGGAGAAAATGAAAAATGACTATCTCAGATTAGGAAGGTCCCATTGTCCAGGAGGGTCCTGCTACGCTAAATCCCATTTTTCAGGAGAGTCCTGCTACTAAAAATAAATCTCATTGTCCAGGAGAGTCCTGCTAGTCCCATTTTCCAGGAGGGTCCTGCTACTAAAAGTAAATCCCATTGTCCAGGAGGGTCCTGCTAATCTCATTTTTCAGGAGGGTCCTGCTACTGAAAATAAATCCCATTGTCCAGGAGGGTCCTGCTAGTCCCATTTTTCAGGAGGGTCCTGCTACTAAAAGTAAATCTCATTGTCCAGAAGGGTCCTGCTAGTCCCATTTTTCAGGAGGGTCCTGCTACTGAAAATAAATCTCATTGTCCAGGAGGGTTCTGCTATGCTAAATCCCATTTTCCAGGAGGGTCCTGCTACTGAAAATAAATCTCATTGTCAAGGAGGGTCCTGCTAGTCCCATTTTCCAGGAGGGTCCTGCTACTGAAAATAAATTCCATTGTTTAGGAGGGTCCTGCTAGTCCCATTTTTCAGCAGGGCCCTGCTACTAAAAATAAATTCCATTGTCCAGGAGGGTCCTGCTAGTCCCATTTTCCAGGAGAGTCCTGCTACTGAAAATAAATCCCATTGTCCAGGAGGGTCCTGCTAGACCCATTTTTCAGGAGGGTCCTGCTACTAAAAATAAATCTCATTGTCCAGAAGGGTCCTGCTAGTCCCATTTTTCAAGAGAGTCCTGCTACTAAAAATAAATCCCATTGTCCAGGAGGGTCTTGCTAGTCCCATTTTCCAGGAGGGTTCTACTACTAAAAGTAAATTTCATTGTCCAGGAGGGTTCTGCTACTAAAAGTAAATTTCATTGTCCAGGAGGGTCCTGCTACTAAAAGTAAATCTCATTGTCCAGGAGGGTCCTGCTAATCCCATTTTCCAGAAGGGTCCTACTACTGAAAATAAATTTCATTGTCCAGGAGGGTCCTGCTACTAAAAGTAAATCCCATTGTCCAGGAGGGTCCTGCTAGTCCCATTTTTCAGGAGGGTCCTGCTGAAAATAAATCCCATTGTCCAGGAGGGTCCTGCTATACTAAATTCCATTTTCCAGGAGGGTCATGCTACTGAAAATAAATCTCATTATGCAGGAGGGTCCTGCTACTGAAAATAAATCTCATTGTCCAAGAGGGTCCTGCTAGTCCCATTTTCCAGGAGAGTCCTGCTACTGAAAATAAATTTCATTATCCAGGAGGGTCCTGCTAGTCCTATTTTTCAGGAGGGCCCTGCTACTAAAAATAAATCTCATTGTCCAGGAGGGTCCTGCTAGTCCCATTTTTCAGGAGGGTCCTTCTACTGAAAATAAATTCCATTGTCCAGGAGGGTCCTGCTAGTCCCATTTTTCAGGAGGGCCCTACTACTGAAAATAAATCTCATTGTCCAGGAGGGTCCTGCTAGTCCCATTTTTCAGGAGGGTCCTGCTACTGAAAATAAATCCCATTGTCCAGGAGGGTCCTGCTACGCTAAATCTCAAAGATACATAACACATTTTATTTTTGCCCCAGTTTGAACCAGGATTTTTTTTATATGAATGCAAACTAGTTGTGCCAAAGAAAAAATTCAAGATTAATATGCAAATAGGGTGTTTGTTCCCTATAATCAAAATGCAACTAGGGTGTTTGTTCCCTATGCTGAAAAAGAGATAGGGTGTTTGTTCCCTAAAATACCACTAGGGTGTTTATTTCCTAAGGTAAAAATGCAATTAGGATGTTTGTTCCCTTAGGTACCGATAGGGTGTTTATTCCCTGTGAAAGCAGGAAATTTTTTTTTTCTTTTAGAGAATAAAAAATAAGAAAGAAAAAAAAATGCCCCTCTGTTGATGTCGAGAATTTTTATTTTTTTTTACCTTTAAAAATAAAAAAATTCTAGATGTAAGAAAATTTTATTTGAAGAGACCGAGCCCCATTGTAGGACTGCCTTCGAATCCCGCCATTGCAAGAATCAGGTCAAACGTAGTTCACATAAAAACACAACTTTCTTTTTCGCTTTTTCTCTTTTTTTTCCCTTTTTGAAGAGTATTTTTCTTTTCTCTTTTTTTTCTCTAAAAACGATATAGGCTAAAATGTGATTATCCAATAAACGACTTTAGGCTCAAAAGGGGAGGTCTAGGGATTACATGTTATTCGGTAGGCTTCAAAGACACAATGGGGTTAAAGAAAATCTACAATCCTTTCCAAAGTTAAGTGTTGCTCAAAATTTTGTCTCAACAAACATTGGGGCCAAGTTCTAGATCAACAAAGCCATGCCACTGAATTTTTAATCTAAAGCTCACCTCACAACGCACATGAAACAATGAGATCAGATTTATTTTAACCCTGACATTAAGCAAGAGAGTTTCTCAAGTACTACTTAAGTATAATTAAGAGGCACCAAAAGAATCTATGGTTCACAACAAAATTGGTCCGTTCAATAATGTCAAATCACTCATACTTTTTTTTTGCACACTTTTAAATATTTTGGTACCAACCAAATCAACAAAATTCTTTCATTTTTTTTGTGGGACCGAACCTTGAAAAAGATTGCCTACGTATCTTATCGAGACAAGAATCAGGTCAGACGTAGTTCCAGACACTTGAAATATGAAGTAACTTCTTTTTGATTTGTAAAGGAAGAAAACTTTTTTTTTAATTTTCAAGTAAAGATAAAAACCTTTTGAAACTTTTTTTTTAATAAAGTTCATCGAACCCGAGGAGGGTTGCCTACGTATCTCATCAGGTTGAGAATCAGGTGTGCGTAGTTCGTCCTAACTCGCAAAAAATATATACTTTTTTTTTAATAAGGATGGAAACTCTTTTTTTTTCTTGAATAATTTTTTTTAAGAACCACCGAACCCGAGAAGGGCTGCCTACGTATCTCATCGAGGTGAGAATCAGGTGTGCGTAGTTCGTCCAAACTCGCAGAAAGAATTGATCTTTTCAAAAATCTTTTTGAATAAGAAATAATTTTTAATTAATTATTTTTTTTTGAAAAGGATAAAAAAACTTTTTTTTCAATAAGAATAAAAAATATGTTTTTTAAACTTTTTTGAAATAAGGTCACCGAACCCGAGAAGGGCTGCCTACGTATTTCATCAAGTTGAGAATCAGGTGTGCGTAGTTCATCCCGATTGGACATTTAGACATTTAAAACTATATATGAAGATGTAGAATAAATACAACAAAATATTATGGCTGAAACAAAGAAAAATAGAGGGCAAAACAAACTCATGTTTTCATTTACGTCATTTTAAATTATATGAGATAATTCAGATATTACCTCTTGTGAAAATTTCACGTTAAAAGGGCTACAATCTACATACAGATTTTCAAAGTTAACAATAGCTAACTTTCAGATCCATGAACTCGATACCACGAACGAAAACCTCAAAACTCCGACCTCAAGCTCTCTAATTTTTCTGTCTCCTCTGTTTTCTTTTCTATCTCTATATTGTGCTTGTTTCTTCTGTTACTCTCCCTTTGGTGCTTTGTGTTGCTGCATATATATAATTGTATAGTGAATGTGTGTGTGCTATGTGTGAGTCGTGTGTGTTTGTGTGTAGTGTGTGTGTGTTGTGCAGATTAGTGGAGGGTAAAGGGGAGTGAAGTGAGGGTAGTGGGGATTAGGGGGTTGGGTAGTGGGTTTAGGATTTTCTCTTCTTTTTTTTGTAACAAATAAATAAATAAATAAAATGTAATGATAAAAATATTAACTAGTTATTTTGAATTAATAAAAATATAGAAAAAAATTTAAATAGCTAGACTAAATAAAATGTATCTAAAAAGATACTAAAACTACTAGCTTATTTATTAAAATTTAAATTAAAAGAAAAATATATATTTTTGTAAATTTCTTTTCTTTTTGAAAACAGAACATTATCCTAAAATGTGACTCTATTTATGAAACTTTTTTTTTCACAATTTTCAAATAAAATCTTCTAAAAAAATGAAATAACAGCTAAAATAAAGATTAGACGAAAAATAAATATTTAAAGCTAAAATGAGTTAAAACTCGAGAAGGGTCAAAAATCACGTTTCTACATCGATGATGCCTATCAGTATGTGTGTTTGTGCTAATTCTACTCTTTCTATACCTTTTTGGGTTATAGTCGAGTTGCAGGGCCGGTGATGTTTAATAGGTACACGATGATGGCGATCTCCAGCAGCTCCTACTTCTTGCTTCTATGGTGGGAGTTGTATCCTTTTACATTTTCTTGTATTACTCTTGTAGTAGCTCTTGTGCCGGCTTAGACTAGATCCTAGGGAGGGTGTTTATATTTTAAAAGAGGTTTTTCGCATTAAAGTGTAAACATTTTCATGTATTAAAGGAGTTATTCATAATTTTACTTTGTTTTTCGCATTACCTGTTACATCGGGTGGTAAGGGTTCTCCTATCTAGGTGGATTAGAATAGGTGCCCGCACGGCCCGGTAGTTGGGTCGTGATAGTTCCGTTCTTGATAATCTTGAGAGTTTCAAAAAAATCCAAAAAAAGATCAATTTTTTTTAAATTTTTATTGTAGCAGCTTAAAAGGTAAGTTACATAGCAAAAAAAAAAAGCAAACAAAAAAGGGGGCAAAAAAATGAAAATTTAAAAAAAAAAGGGGAGAAAATTCAAGTTCTTAAAAATTAAGTTGATTTTTGAAACTCCGGGTTTATTGTGGTTCTTGGTTTCCAACATCAAGAAGTAAAATTAAGAAGAAGAGAAAATTAGAGTTTCTTTTTTGTATACAAATTGGTCTTTTTCTTGTCTCATCAGAACCCAATCTGTCTGGGTATTGGTAAATTCTTTTTCTTTCTACATCTTATTTCTAAAGAGTTGTTACTACTAGAGTTTATGCATAAATCCATAAAGATCCAACCAAAGGTTGTAATTTGAGTGAAAAAAGACAAGAGAGAGTGAGATCAATAGAGAGAGGGAAAAAAAGGCCAAATTGAGAGATATTTATTTTTTTGATATTTTCTTGAGATGTCTCAAACAGGTAAGGAAACTGAAGATGGAACTCAAAACGACACCAACTTAGCTGAAGTGCTCTGTATGAGAACCACATCATTGGAGGATATAAATGACACCGTAGTTGATTTAAGGAGGGAAAATATTTTTCATACAAGGTGTGGAATAAAGGGTAATATTTGCTCTATGATTATTGATAGCGGGAGTAATGCTAATATGGTGAGTTCATACGTAGTGGAGAAGTTGAAACTTACATACATGATAATTTTAGTGAGCTTCAGGTGACTAAGCAATGCATGATTTCTTTCTCTATTGGGAGGTATTTTGATGATGTTCCTTGTGATGTAATTCCAATGAAAGATTGTCATATCATGCTTGGGCGTCCATTGGCAATTTAGTAGGAATGCAATTCATGATAGAAGAAAGAATAAAGTGTCTCTTGAGCTAAACAAAAGAAAATATATACTTGCACCTTTAACTCCATCCCAAGTTTATGAAAATCAGAAATGTGTGAAAGAAGCAATGAAAATTTTTGAGAGAGAAAAGAATAAGAGGAGCAAGGAAATGCATATTGATATCCCAAGAGAGGAAAAAGGAAAGGATGTGTTGTGTGAAGAGAATGGGATATCAAGTGAGATCGACAGAGAAGAAAAAAGAGATGATCATGAAAGTAAAAAGGAGAGAGATGATTGTGAGGTAGAGAGAGAAAAATAAGAGAGTTTGAGTGAGGTTATTTCTTATTCTAACTCTAACATTCCTACTTTTTCTTTTAGTTGTTTTGACTCTCTTTTAGGTGCTCATGAGAAAGTTTGCATTGAAAAATCATCATTGGATGAACTTAATCCTAAGGTGGTTGAAACTATATATCTCATTGAGAAAGTGCATATTGGTGAGAAGGATAAGGGTAAAGAGAATTATTTTGGGCATGTCCAAAATAAGACTCATGACAAGAAGTTCAATAAGGCAGTTGTAGATCTAACACCAATGAGAAAGAAAAAACGAGGTGATGCTATTCCTTTATCACATAAGACCAAGTACGGTATGTATGATTTGTTTATTCACATTCTTGAAATTTCTAGAACACCTAAGATCTTTTTGGAGGTGATGAACTACACTCTTAATTCTTACATTGGTGACTTTATTAATTTTGAGAATGATGATATTTTATTCTATAATAAGTCATTACTTACAACCTCTAAGTTCAACTATAAGAGTCATTCGTTCCCTTTTGAAATTGAGCATGACATGGTTGATTGTGAATTCCCAATTGATGAAAAGAAGCATACTGTTTGTGGGAGGAAGATTACAAATGAGTTGAAGTTTAAGGGTTCTTCTATCCTTTTTTGAAAATTCAAGTGTTTATGTGACTTGCGTGTATGAGAAAGAATCTGTGAGAGGTGTAATTGGGATGCTTGGCTATATCATTAAAGTTTCAAATTCGATGCATATTCTCGGGATCTTAGGTCGTCTATATCAAGCCCATTGGAGTACCTTATTGACAGAGTTGAATTGGAGAGGCATGTATCATTGCCTATGAAATCTAAACGAGATTTTTGTTGTGCTTATATAAGTAGAAGAATTTTCTACTCGGATGATGATGTCCACATACTTTATAAGGGTGTATTTATACATGCTAGGATTAATTGGGTCAAGTGGATACATGGTCACTATTTTATTTTATTCCTACCATTGTTGCTTTCAAGTAATAGATGTTGTTTACTACTGCAAGTCTTATTAATTTTGCGAGATTCAAATTCGAGGACAAATTACTTTCAAGAAGAGGGGAATGATAGCATCCACAGTGGCATACCTCCATTCAAGTTGATGGGTTTTAGTGGGAGATCAAAAAGATATTTATCGTGGAAGAAAAGCTCAAGAATAAGCCCCAAAATTGTAGAGAAGAATAAGCTAAAGACTACATATATTTCATGGTTCAAATCCAAGCTCAAAAGAAGGAAGATGGAGGCTCACATGAAACCCAAAGAGCTAAAGACCAAGCCAACAAAGAAGCTGAAATTCTACCAATAAATGGGCTACCATGCACACCCACGTGGCAGCAGATTAAAGCCAAAAAGTGGTTGTTCTGGAGCTGCTTCTCACGCCCAAATTTGGGCTGAAAAGTCACGCCCAAAAGCTGGGTTGCTTGGTTCTATAATTGGAAACTTTTCCTTTTTTTTTGTTAGCTAGTTTTTGGAAGTATTTTTACTAGTTTTCCTAGTTTAAAAGTTTTCTAGTTTAAAAAGTTTCCTATTTAGGTTTTATTATTTATTTCCATAAAAGTAGGATTCGAATCTCATGCTATTTGGGATTGGTTTCTCTCTATATATAGGGATGAATTTTATTATTTTCATTAAGAACATTATGATTAATACTATTTGAGATATTTTTTTCTTTTTTACACCTTTGCGTATGGTGACTATGGATTTATCTTGCAAACTTATAAGAATGATTATTTAAGAGGTAAGATTAATTCTTAACTTGATATCTTTGGTTTCTATTAAAGTAAATTAAAGAAGGTGATTAGTCTTATTCTAATTGTTGTCTCTAATTTTATCAAAATAGGGGTCTAGATCACTTTTGATCTAAATTCTTGAATTGACTCTATTAGTATCATAATTAGACTTAATAATTTATGAATACTAAGATCAATTAGAATTCTTAGCAATAATCTTGAAATTTGGAAATTTATTCTCAAATTTCACATATCTTTTAATTTCTTGTCTTTAATCTTAGTATTTTCACTTCCACATTATTTTCTTATTTATTCAAGTAACTTGATTCTTATCACTAATCAAACGGTTAGCCAAGGCCTGGATGTCCAAGGCCAATGGCCGCTCTGAAATTGAAAGTGAAGCTTGGTTGCCTATACTCACCGTCTTTTGACTCAAGACATCCGCTACCACGTTTTCCTTGCCGGATGATACAGAATAGTGAAGTCATAGTCCTTCAGTAAGTCAATCCATCTTCGCTGCCTCGAGTTCAGCTCTCACTGACTCGTGATGTATTGAAGACTACGGTGATCGGTAAAGATCTCACAATGAACCCCATATAGGTAATGCCTCCAAATCTTGAGCGCGAAGACTACCACTGTCAACTCCAAGTCATGAGTGGGGTAGTTGCGCTCATGGACCTTCAGCTGACTCGACGCATAAGCTATCACATAATCACGTTGCATCAATACACAACCAAGACCAACCCCTGAAGCATCACAATACACTGAGAAGCTCTAACCCGCAACTGCCAAAGTCAACACTGGAGCTGAAGTCAATAAGGCCTTAAGCCTCTGAAGACTATCCTCGAACTGATCTGACCACTAGAATGGGACATCCTTCCTAGTCAACCTAGTCAAAGGTTCTGCTATGGAATAAAACCCCTCAATGAACCTCCTGTAGTACCCTGCTAACCTAACAAAGCTGCAAACTTTGGTAGGAGTAGTAGGTCTTGGCCAATCACGAACTGTTGATATATTCCCTGGGTCCACACAAATCCTATCCTTAGAAACTACGTGTCCTAGGAATGCTACTGACTCAAGCCAAAACTCATACTTTGAGAACTTGGTATAAAGTCGATGTTCTCTCAAAGTCTGGAGTACAATCCTCAAGTGTTTCTCATGATCATCTCTACTCCGTGAGTATATCAGAATGTCATCAATAAATACTATCACGAACGAGTCCAAATACGGGCTGAGCACACTGTGCATCAAGTCCATGAAAGCTGCGGGGGCATTAATCAACCCAAAAGACATCACCAGGAACTTATAGTGGCCATAACGTGTCCTGAATGCTGTCTTAAGGATGTCCTCCATCATATTTCTCAACTGGTGGTAGCCTGGCCTCAAATCTATCTTTGAAAATATGGTTGAACCCTGAAGCTGATCAAACAAGTCATCTATGCGCGGCATCGGATACCTATTCTTCACAGTTACCTTATTCAGCTGCCTATAATCAATACACATCTGCATCTACCCATCTTTCTTCTTCATAACCAGAACTGGAGCACCCCAAGGCAACACACTCGACCTAATGAAACCCTTAGCTAACAAGTCCTGGAGCTGATCCATAAGCTCCCTCCACTCAGTTGGAGCTATACGATAAGAAGAAATAGAAATGGGCCTGGTGCCCGGCTCTAACTCAATAGCAAAATCAATATCTCTCTCAGGTGGAAGGCTTGGCAGGTCGGTCGAAAACATATCTAGGGAGTCTCTAACCACAGGAACCGACTCAGGGGAAGAAGGGTCAGCACTAGCATCTCAGACATATGCTAGATAAGCCAAACACCGTCTACAAATCAACTTCCTAGCTAGAACACAAAAGATTATCCTAGACGGTGCGCAGCTAACAGAACCCTGCCACACAACTGGGGATACGTCGGGCATGGCTATGGTAACAGTCTTGGCATAGCAATCCAAAACCGCACGGTGAGGGGATAACCAATCCATGCCCACAATCACATTAAAGTCTAACATATCAAGAATCATCAAGTCACCCCAAGTCTCCAAATCACTAACAGAAATCATACAGGATCTCACAATCCTATCCACTACTAAAGAATCACCTACTGGGGTTGAAACAGAAGCATAGATAACAACTCACTAGCCAACCCCAAACAAGGAACATAGTAGGCAGAAACATATGAGCAAGCAGATCCAGGATCAAGTAAAGCCAAAGCTGACTGGCGGCATACAGAAATCATACCTATGATCACAGCATCCGAGGCCTCTGCATCCGATCTCCTAGGGACCGCATAAAACTGATGCCAACCTTTACCAGATCGACTTCCATCCCTACTCCCTGTCCTACCATGTTGGACACCACCTCGACCCTGAACACCACCTCTTATAGCTGGTGGCTGAACTGCTCGAATAGGCTGAGCGGTTGGTTGAACTATGCCCCGCTGGGGGTAATCTCTAGCATAGTTATCGATGCCCCAGAAGATGTACTCCTCAGAGTCTGACCATCATAACTCTGATGACTACTCTGACCCCGCTCAAATTGAGACCCATTGGAAGCCTAAAGTGATGCCTGAACCGGTCGACTAGACTGACCCTGGTGCTGTTGTGGCTCAAACCCTCGGCCCCAATGGACTGAACCTCTACCACTATAATGAAAACCATTATAGCTGCCCTAGTGACGTATCCTCTTATCTCTGCCCTCCAATCATGACGGTGCAAATCCTCTATTGTGCGAACATGATCTACTATAGCCTGGAAGGATTGACCGCTAGCAACTAACACCTAAGCTATCTGTTTGAACTCTAATTTCAACGCACAAACAAATCTATGGACTCTGTCAGGCTCAGTATTGATAATCATGGCCCTAAATAGTTCAAGCTAGTGAAATTGAGTCTCGTACTCAGATACGGTCATAGATTCATGTATAAGTCTGGTGAACTGCTCCCTACGATTCTCTTTATCGCTCTGTGGCAAGAACTTAGCCATAAAGGCCTCATAGAACTCTAACTAAGGTAATGGACAATATGAAGATGGTCTGCAAGCAACCTGGGCCCTCCACCATAACTTAGTTGGGCCCTCCAGCTGATAAGTAGTGTATCCAACACCGTGAGTCTCCAACAAACCCAAATGGTGTAGCATCTCCTCATAAGTAGAGATAACATCATAAGGAAACTGACCAGGAGTACCAGAAAATCTAAGTGGATCCAACCTTAGAAACCTACCCAATGCCTTCTGCTCCGTGTCTGTCATAGTTGGACGAGGAGCAAGAGGTTGTGCAGTAGATGGTACCAGAATAACCTCAGCACGAGGAACCGAAGTAGCTGGCTACGCTCCTGAACTCTGAACACCCAGGGCTACCCCTTGAGTGGATATGTGTGTTGCATCTGAAGGCAGAACCTCAATCATACCCAACAACTAAAGAAGTAAACCCTGAATATTTCACGAAGGAGTTGGGGCTGAAGCCGGCATAGAAGTTGGTGCTGGCACTGGTGGTACCTGGGCCATTCCCTAGTCTACAGGTTATTGCTCTAGGACTAACTCGGGCTCAATCTCAACCCTTAGAGCTTAAGCTGGTGCCACTGCTCGGGCACGTCCTCGACCCATACCTCTACGACCACCCTCACCCCTAGCTAGAGTCGTTTGTGCTAGGATCAAAGGGTCTCCCTCGCTCACTGCCAAAGACCTCGTATGATCCATCTGCGTAAGAATGAACTAGAACAAGTGAGATTTAAAGAAATCATCAAGGATAATATGCACGATATAGAAGCAAGAAACGAGTCATATTTCCTAATATTACACTGTAGCCTCCCAAAGATTGAGTGCAGACATCTCCTCCCTGACCCACAGGACTCTATTAGATATTGGCTCCTATACCGATGAGACCGGTGAACCTAGGCTCTGATACCAAGCTATCACGACCCAATTTCTTGGTCATGATGGCATCTATAACCCCCCTATAGGTGAACCAATCCTCGTAGCCCAGAATAATTAGTAATGGGTTACTATCTAACAAGCATACGGAAGAACGATATAAATACCGGAAGCAAAGGAACAAGGTAAAAAAAATAAGCAACATGAATATATATATATATATATATAATTAAAACTAAACCACCCCACGGACTGGTATAAAGTATAAGAGCCGATACTAAATATACAGAGTACAAAAGGTCCAAAAGAATATATAGATATGTCTCTGAATAACAAAAGAGTACATAATATAAAAGATGAGATAATAGCTAAGCTCCGGATGCCAGGAGCCACCCTCAGTCTCGGATAGTCCAAAATTAACTCACACAAGTCTTTTTTGAGTCAACGGCGATGGCCCACACGAGGCTATGCACCATGAATATGCAGAGTCTAGTATGTGCACCAATTGCTAAGCCATGGGTACCCAGTATGCATCATAGGCCGACTGAGTGTATATAAGATATAAAAGCAATAATATAGTAAAAATTAAAAAGGTAATCACAAAAGCAACGAATAAGCACACGAAAGCTAGCACAGAAAAAATACAAGGAGAAAACAATCATGCTCAGCTAGCTACTAGAAATATACATCAAAAAACACAGGTGAAGGGAAGAAGGACGCACCTGAGGTCCTTGCAATGACAATATATATAAAGAGAGAGTTTTAGAAAAATAGGCGGTATACCGGTAACCTCAAGTAAAAAGGGAAGGAAGGAAAGCAAGTAAACAAACTCATGCTTGAAACCCAATTCTAACAACTAAATCATGCCAATAATATACTCTTAAAGTAGGAATAATCAACCAATAATCCAAAAGTGTAACCATGATGTGAACCAGAAGTATATACAACCTAACTCCCAAATATGAAACATCGAATAAGATCCCAAATATAACCATAATCAGAACTAGAAATGCGATAGGATAACAATAAGTCTACTACAGTCCCAATGGGCTCCCATACACTCGAGGAACACATACAAGTGAAGACAAACCCTTCGGCATCTCATACTACCAGAGCGTACACTCAGCAAATAGCAAACAAGGGTGGAATCAGACACAATGAATTATATGATATAATAATATGAAAACCAAGTGGAACAGTAGCTTTGTATGTACCTCCCCCGGTGTCTACGGGCCCAGTAAGTAAGATCCATAGAAAGGAACTGCTCGTATACCTCAATTACACCTACACCCCTCTTCCAGCACACTCAGTGAGTAGCCCCTGGTCCATATTGGTAAGGTCCATGGAGGTCCTCCACCACATACTGAATCTCAGAATCTTAATATAAAAGTCCAGAGTGTATCCAGATCCAAATAAGTAATCAAAGTCTCAAAGTGCATGCCCGGAGTCTATCCAGGTCTAAATCCGTGAATCAAGTCTTGAAAACCCCATTAAGGGTTCTCGAGCATAACTGGGTCTAAAATAGTAGTAAAACATTCTAAAGCTCGGCTTGACTGAGTCTAGTATCATTTCAAATCAATGGTAAAGCATGTATAGCACCACGACTCAGCTGAGTCTATTATAAGTATGAAAATGGTGATAAAATCATCATTTTAACTCTTTTACTCCAAGAAGAACCATAAAAATCAGTTCCAAACCTTTTATAACTATTTCTTTATCAAAAATGGGCCCTTGGGGGCTTACAAGATTTAGAAAACCATTTATAGTGGGCTCGCAGCCAAATCAATAGTAAAACATGCAAAAATCTCGTTATATGTGTGATAATGATATGCCCAAACACAAACAGCATCCCAATGGCTAACAATCAACCTATCAGCCTTGCACAGGCTCCATTCGCTCTACACCATAAATAACCAGCTATCACAATTTCAATGTTCGAGACTCATGCACATTCCCAAGTAACCCACCATCTATGGTCCTGAGTCAAATACAAGGCCACACATGACCACAAGGCTGATACTACCAACTACAATAAATACTACAACCATAGGAGCGAAAATAAAAAAGATATGAAGAAGGGGACAAGGTCTGGGGTACCAAGCTAATAAACCCAACCTAAGGATTCTAATTAGTATAATTATAGCCTATATACACAAAGTCTAGAAAGGTTAAACCATAACCTACCTGTCGTCCGACGACAAGCTGCTAGAATGATGATGTCCAAACCCGAATCAATCCAAGAAGCTCTGAAACACAATCATACTATAGAGAAGTCAATATACGCATTAAAACAAGACTAACGATACCCATATTGCTAAAGGTATACCCAGATTAAAATTTGGGTCACAAGCGGGCTCGTGGGCCCCACAATCCAAAGTCAAAAATGAAAAACACCACAATATTCCTCATGTTCCCGGGAGTTCATGCTCTAAAATAGAGCAGAAATGGACCATAAATGAAGGCTCAAACAGCGCAAAAACCAAGGGGATCCAAGAGGGAAAATAATGGAATTTTAACGGAAATTAACGAGGAAACTTACCAATTCAAGAAGCCACGAACGAGCAAGGACCGAAAATAAATAGTCCTCCAAGTTTTATGAATGAATCAGGTGAAGAAATGGTGGATTTTAGAGCTATTTCAATGGTGAAAACGTAATTAGAAGATGAGGCAAAGAGCTGGAAATTGAGAATGGCCAGCTTAAAGCTGCCTCACCCAGGCGCTTTAGCGGCCATGCAAGCGCAGCCGTGCTGGTGCAGCAGCGGTCAAACGCTATAGGCGCACTGGCACCTAGGCGGGCTGGCACACACAGGGGCGCTGGTGGCCATGGTATGGTCGGTGTGCTGGCACAGGCGTGGCCTAGGCGACGCCCTGGCGCCATACTAGAAACAACACATGTTGCAGCCAACTTTGGGAAAATTTCAATGGACGGACCTCGGGGAATGCATCCGGGGTCCCGTGAACACAAATGAGCTGAGCTATTTGACTAAAAATGGTATTTTAGACTCAAACAAATCAATGAAAATCCCAACAAAGGTCGATTGAATGAAAAGTGGTCCCCCTAAAAACTAACTTTAGGCTAACTTTTCCCAAAATGAAATGCCATGGCCTAAAACAAGTCTGGAAGCCTCGGAACCTGAACCAAAGGTCTCCTAGCCCAAAGTCAACATTTCCAAGCTAACAGCGCTGTCAAAATTTCTAGCCGAGGCTATCTTCTCTGAATGTTGACAATGTCAAACATTCAAGTTTAACTAGCTAGAAAACACAAAATGCAAAACAAAACTAAACTGAAGGCTCCCAGACCCCAATCAAGGGCCCATCTAGACCAAAATCCATGCTCCGGAGCTAACAGAACTGTCAAAATTCAATTCCAAGTGCATTTACCAAAAATGTTGATCGAAGTCAATGATATCCTAAGTTTAAGCTCTAAAATAAGAAAACGGCCATAACGACCAAACGAACGGCCACGACACTAAACCACTAGTCCCAACAAGTCATTAATGACTTAGAGCCACTACAGGAAAGCTCTAATAGTACAAAGAATGCATAAATGCTAGAATGACCAGAAGGGTCATTACAGTAAGGAGAGCTTCCAAAAGCTCAAGACACTTTTGACTACAGCTCCTATTCTATCCCTGCCAGTTGAAGGTAAATATTTTGTTGTATTTTGTGAATTTCACATTCGGGTTTGGGTGTTGTGTTGATGCCAGACAAAAATGTCATAGCTTATGCTTCAAGGCAATTGAAGACTCACAATAAGAACTACCCGACCCCTGATTTGGAGTTGGCAGGGGTGGTATTTGCACTTAAAATCTGGAGGCACTATCTCTATGGTGTCAAATGTGAGGTGTTCACAGACCATTGCAGTGTGCAGAATGTGTTTACACAAAAGGATCTAAATCTGAAACAGAGAAGGTGGATGGAGTTGTTAAAAGATTATGATGTGACCATCCAGTATCAGTCGGGTAAGACCAATATGGTGGCAGACGTATTGAGTCAAAAAGCGGTTAGCATGGGCAGTTTGGATTGTTTAGGAGTGTCAAAGCGACCCTTAGCTAGAGAGATTCAAACTCTAGCATCCAAGTTCATGTAGTTGGGCATCTCAGAAAAGGGTGGAGTGTTGGCCAGTATTGAGGTTAAGTCCACATTCCTGGAGGAAATCAAGGCCAAATAGTTTCAAAATGTGCAATTGAACAAGCTCCAGAACAAGGTGGTATCTGGTGAGACTTCGGACGCCACACTTGACGCGTGTGGGGTGTTGTGTTTTAGGGTCCAGATATATATTCCTCGTGTTAATGACTTTGTTTAGAATATGTTGGTTGAAGCTCACGGTTCATGGTACTCTAATCATCCAGGTGTGACCAAAATATACTGGGACTTAAGGTAGCTTTATTGGTGGCCTGTGATGACGAGGGACATAGCTGAATATGTGTCCAAGTGTCACAATTGTCAGCAGGTGAAGTATGAGCACCAAAGGCCTGTAGGATTGCTTCAAAGGATGCCCATTCCTGAGTGGAAATGGGAAACGATAGCCATGTACTTTGTGGTAGGTCTTCCTAATACTTTGGGAAAGTATGACTCAATTTGGGTCATCGTGGATAGGCTGACTAAGTTGGACCATTTTATTTTGGTTAGGATGGATTACAACTCTCAACAGTTGGCCAAGATCTACGTCAAGGAGATAGTGAGGCTGCATGGGGTGCCACTTTCTATTATTTTAGACAGAGGTGCGTAGTTTACTTCTAAGTTCTGGGGAAGGTTACACGAAGAGTTGGGCACCCAACTCATTTTTAGCATAACTTTTCAGCCTCAGACTGATGGTCAACTGGAGAGGATGATTCAGGTGCTTGAGGACATGTTGAGAGCATGTGTGATTAACTTTGGGGGTCATTGGGACCAGTTTTTATCGTTGTGTAACATACAATAATAACTATCACTCCAGTATTGACATGGCACCGTTCGAGGCACTTTATGGGAGGGGATGTAGATCGCCAATAGGATAGTTCAAGGTGGGTGATGTGAAGCCTTTTGGCATTAATTTAGTGAAAGAATCCCAGGAAAAACTGAGGGGTATCCAAACCAAGCTGTTGGCAACCCAAAGTAGACAAAAGTAATATGCAGATCGAAAGGTAAGAGACATGTCATTTCAGGGTGGTGAACAAGTTCTATTGAAGGTGTCATCTATGAAAAGAGTCATGAGGTTTGGCAAGAAAGATAAGCTTATCCCTCAGTATATCGGTCTATTCGAGGTTCTCAAAGATGTAGGACCGATAGCTTACAATTTGGCATTGCCGCCCAGTTTGTATGATATCCATCCAGTTTTCCATGTATCTATGCTGAAAAGATATCATGGGGATGGGGATTACAATATCAAATGGGATTCAGTCTTTCTAGATAAGGACTTTCAGCATGAGGAGGAGCCAGTTGTTATTCTTGATAGGGATGTCCAAAATTTGAGGACAAAGGAGATCAGATCAGTAAAGGTTCAATGAAAGCATCATCCAGTTAAAGAAGCCACTTGAGAAACTGAGAAGGAAATACAGGACAAGTACCCTCACTTGTTTGGGGATTCAGGTACTACCTTCTTCTTGATTTAGCTCATTTTCTTATTTGATCATTCGGGGAAGAACAATGGGTAAATTGGTGTTTGTTATAATGATATTTTCTTTCATTATGAGTGAGCTAATCGTGCAAGAAATTAGGTTAAAAAACTTCTGGGATGGGGAGTTGAAAATTTTGGGCTAGGCTAATCTCGAACAAAATTTAATTGAGGTGAGGTCTAGGGGAATCCAAAGAAGGATTGAGTGAAATGATTAAGTTTGAGCTTATTTTTTCTATTAGCTAAGGCGTTAAGGAGTCTGTAGAACTTTTCAGAACTGAATTTGGGTGAGTAGAACTCCCAATATCGAACTTGACGTAAATGGTTTAGTCCGGGACGTCATGGTTTGAGGGTGTATTGTGAAATGGGAAAAATTGGAAGGATTTCCAAGTTTATGTCCCATGACACCCGCTAGAGCAGGTGACAGGATACTATCGCGATGCTGCTATATCAGAGAAATTCCCTCTATAGCGGGAGTCAGAGTCGGTCAACTCTACTATAGTGGGAGAATGTCGCTATGGTAGTGCAGCTATAGCGAGATTGGGCCATTATAGCAAGATTAATCACTGGAAATGCAAAAACTTTCCCAAAAATTCTCATTATTTCACAAAAGCATTTTGGGGAAGACAGAGGCGATTTTGGGCAAACTCCATTGTTTTTCCATCAAAAGTCTTTGTAAAGGTAAGTGTTTTATCCTCATAAACTAGTACTATGATTCCTATGGCTTAGAATCGCAAGTTACAGGCTTGGGGGAAGGTTTAACTTAACCTAGGTCAAATTTTCTGGTGTAAAAAGAAATGTTAGGGGATCAAACCTTGGATTCTTGGTTTAACTTGCTTATTAAGGATTCCTTTACTGTAATTCACTCGTGTAACCATGGAATTGGTAGTAATTAGGTGAAATTATGGTGGAAAGGCCCTAGAATGGGAGAAATGATCATGAAATTGACCTCGAGTTTTGGATTAAGATGTAATCAGTGATATTTAGGCTATGTTGGTTGATTATGTGTTTGCATTCTTGTTCTTAGACCACAATCAAGCTAAATTTGCAAGAAACGATAAAGCTCAGGTCCAGTAGAGCATTAAAGCTTGGATTGAGGTAGGTGATGGTTGTTGTAATTCCAAATTCATAATGTGTGCATAATAACTGTCTCATTAGTATTACTTGCACCATGTGTGTTCAAGGAAAAAGGGAATAAGTGTTGGTTATCTTAAGTGTCAATCTCATGTAATGAACTTGTTTTAAATGCTTGTTAGTTGTACAAGTGTGGTATGTTATTCATTGTGGTTATGATTGTTGAGATATTGTGATTCTTTAGTTGACTCAGATATCATGCCTGGTACAGATTTATGATTGGATCGGTATCACACCTGATACAGGTTATTTCATCGGTTGGCTCAGGTATCACTCCTGGTACATATTCATTTATGGTTGACTCGGGTACCACGCCTGGTATAGATTTAATTGTTGTTATGTGTGTTGATTCCATGAGTGAATCGAGCTTATCTGTTGTGATGTTATTATTATATGTTGGTCCATGAGTGGTCGGGTTGGTATGTTTAAGTGCTAAGGTAGTTTCTTGAGTAAATCGGGATTGCATATTGCACGCCATAGACGATGTCCTAGGGATTCTTGGGTGGTTCGGGTTTCTACTAATTATGGGTTTTTGAATATGTCTTATATGGTGGTTAAGTCAGGTTGATGACTAAGAGTCTTGCTTATATGTACTTGACTTTATTTATACATATTGTCCTGTTTTACTAAGTTATGGTTGTTTGTTTATATTTCGTATCTTGAAATTGGCCGATGATCCTACCAGTACACTATTATTTTTGTGTACTGATACTGCATTTGCTCTTCTTTTATTGAGCACAGAGCATATTTTGATGACTGTTTTGAGATCTCAATTGTGATCCAGACGACTTCTGAATTCAAGGATGAGCTGCATCTTTTTGGCTACCATGGATTCTTCTATTAGTTCCAATCCCTTATTCGGACTTAGACTTTGTTTATTTTGGTGTTGTATTCCTATCTTTTAGACATGTTTAGAGTTTTGGTACACGATTTTAGATTCTATGGGAATATTTCTGCAGGGTTTTCTATTATTTATTTGTAGATATAAATCTTGGATTATTCATTGCAAATTAGTTTTAGCTGCTTAGTTTCTGGTTAAGTATTAGTTGGTTAATTATTTCTCTCACCGGGGGTTAGTAGGTGTCACTCACGGTGGATTAGATTGTGAAACATCGCTAGAGGTGAGATCGCATCCGAGCTTCTGAAATACGGTCTGCACTCAATAAAGAAGAGTACATGGTAGTATCAGTATAAACCACTATGTACTGGTAGGCATCATAGGTTGATCCAATTTGAAACAAGTATGCAACATAAATCAAATAATAGTGTAACGACCTGTCCAGTAGTTATTCTAAAAATCACCATATCGCGGATTTTGGAAATAATTCAATTACGTTTCAATTTAAGTGGGGATAACATGATGGAAATTTTAGACTTTTGAAATTTATCTGGGCTGATGTTATCCTGCTATAGCGAGAATTTTACCGCTAAAGCGTCACCATTGTAGCGGTCAGCCGGCTGCTATAGCAGTATGATAGAGGCAGTAGCTTAAAAATGCAAAAATTATTTTAGACTTCTCTTTCTCAGTTAGAAAATAAATGAGGGTTGCTCTAAAAATCCTCCAAGGCTGCTCCAAAGCTTGGGAGCCATGGAGAGGAGAGATTTTCGCTGGAAGGGGGTGAAACTAGGGATTCCAAACCCATTTTCCTTCAGAAATCACTTTCACGAAGTCAAAAGTTTGCGTTCAGACCTCACAGTTGATGCTTGGCGTCCAGGTAGGCTAGACTTAACTGAGTAGTTATAGACCTATATTTTATTGCATATTATTGTTGTAGAATAATGGGAGAATTCATGCCTAGGCCTTCGGGCATGAAGTCTGGAGGGATAATGTATTGTTTGGGCTGTTGGATTGACGAGGGAATGATAGTATTGTGGGAATGTGATATAATTCTTGTGTTATCAGTTATGCGTGATTCTAAATTCTAGGTAAACTAGATTGTTGGGTAAGTTTGGAAAATCGGTAATGTTGTGAGTGAATAAATTGCTAGGTTGTAGCGGGTTCCTGGGAATATTTCAATTAAGGAAAATGGGATGAGTAGGAAGGGTCCGAAGTCCTTAGTGTCAGAGGGTGAATTCCCTAACGTGTTATTACCTTCAAGGAAGGGGTCCAGAATTGATGTAAATGATTATAGGTATCTAAATGGTAAATCGGAAGGTAATCTTCGGACGGGCCTCTAGGTTGGGGTCATGGACCGGGTTGTTGTGTAGGTGATGATTGTTGTTTTTTCCATTTGCAATATGTGTACATGGTAACTGTTGCTTAGTATTATATGTTCATTGCATTGTTTAGGGGATAGAATTATAAATGTCTAAATATCCGGTTGTCAATCATGTGAAATGAACTTGTCTTTATTACTTGTTGGTTTGCAAGTGTGATTGTGTTCATTATTGTTGATTGTTGAATTGTGTGTGATATTTGATTGGCTCGGGTACTATGCCTTGTACAGGATATATATCGATTGGCTAGGGTACCATGCCTGCTAGGGGATATGTATATCGATTGGCTCGAGTACTACGCCTGATACAGGTTCTATAATGGTTGGCTCGGGTACAACGCCTGGTACGGGTTTGCTTATACTTATTTGATTGTGTTCTGTGCTTGATTTTATGAGTGGACCGGGTTATTTCTTGAATTATGATTGTTGCATATTGACCTATAAGTGACCGGGTGATTGTATTTAATTATGGAATTGGTCCTTGTGTAGATCAGAATTGCATGTTGAACATTATAGGTGTGGTCTTAGTGAGCCTTGGGGGATCCGGGTACTTGTAAATGATAATATAAATATATGTGGTCTTATTGTGTAGTTGGGCATACTTCTGGTTGTAGAGTTAGAGTGGTTGACCTGAACAAAGGATGATAGTTCAGGTCTGGACTTAGTTGTCAAATCTGTGGGACGGTGTGACTTGGAAAGTTATAGTGTTAAGGGTGATTGGGGAGTTTTTGTGTTAAGTATGACTTGGAAAGTCTTAATGTTAAGTGTGACTTAGGAAGTCTTAGTGTTAAGTGTGACTGGAGAAGTCCTAATATTACATATTGACCAGGATGAAATGGTCGAGATACCCTCAATCCGTGCAGTTGGCAGCGGAGCATGGTAGGAAGGCTTGGGACGGAAAGTATAGGTTCTTAATGGTGATACCATGGGAATAAGGGTGGAGGATGAATGACTGGATCTTTGTAACTTATATTGCATATTTCTCTTGATTCTTATATGATAGTATGCGGTGAATTCGGATCGACCGATGATGCCTATCAGTACGTGTTGTTTGTACTGATACTACTTTTACTATACCTTTTTGGGTATAGTCTCATTGCAGAATCAGTGATGTTTCTTAGGTATAGGACGGTGGTGATCTTCAGCAGCTTCTACTCTTTATTTTCATGATGAAAGTTGTGTCTTCTTTTTGTATTTTGTATCTTTCCTTTAGAGCTCTTGTACCTGTTTAGACTAGTTCATAGGGAGGGTTTGTATCCAAGTTTGTAATGAATTTTGTTGTGCTAAAGTTGTGATATTTTTCCTGTATTAAAAAGGTTATTTTCTCATGTTTACTATTATTTTTCGCATTACCTGTTGGATCGGGTGGTAAGGGTTCTCCTATCTAGGTGCTTAGAGTAGGTACCCGCATGGCCCGATAGTTGGGTCGTGACAAACAGGTAGACAAGAGTTCAACACATAGTAAGTAGTTTATCAAACAAAACAATCACTTCAAATCAAACCAAACAATGTCTAAAAATAAATTATATAAAACACCAGATATTATCATAATAATCAAAAAACTCACAAACTCAATAATCACATCACAATATGGATCTATGTCCAACTTAATCTCACATTTATGTTTGTTTTTACTTTTATTATTATCATGATATGTCATGCTAACTCACACCTCAAACACTAAGTTGTACACACATGCTAAATGAACTTATTTTTATTCAACTAGTCATGACCTACAGGGCATGCACCAGAGTCCTTGTACCATACCAATGTGGTACTAGATTCATAATTGTAATAACATTATTGTATCGGTATGGTACTAGATTCATAAACTAATATCGTACCGGCGAGATAGTCAATCCCTTAACCAGTATCAACCTATGATTTTAAATTCTCTATCTCTCAGGATATAACACAGTGCACCAAATTACAAGTACACTTCACTATCACAACATACTTTAAATCAATTTCGATATGCAATAGCTTATTTATTCAAGCATTAACAGGATTATAATCATCAACTTTAAGTATGTCCGAAGATCAATCAACAAGTTATTCAATTCAAAAGTATACAAGTGCTAAATCAAGTCTCGACTCCAATTAAACTATAACCTACCTAAATCGAAGATCCAAATCTAATCTAGGTTGCAAATGCCTTGCCCTTTCTCAAAATTTCAAATTGTTCGAGGTCTAAAACAACAAATGCAAGAGTAATTAGTTACTTACTCTTCAATTTTAAGCCTTCAAAATTCAACCCTACTAGTTTTACCCTTATTCATAGCCCAAAATCTTAGTCAAGAATCTTTCACCCATCAATTTATCCTTAATTCTCAGAATTAACAATCAAGAGCAAATACTCTACGCTAGAAAGTGTTAACTAACAAGAATTTGTTGCTTTCTTAGTTAGAAAAAGGAGTTACCTAACTAGTGGAGTAAGGTAATTTACTTGTCTTTCCATGATTCCTACAATCTAGGATCAATTCTAGATAAATTCATATCTACCCATAGGATCTTTTTCTATTTTTCATAACTTTAGAGTTCTAACTCAAGAAATTTACCATAAACACCCATTTTAATGATTCTACAATTTGAATGGATTAATCATTGATAAGATGGAGGAATACAGTTACCTCTATGAAGGAAATCGCCCTAATTCAGTAGAAAATCGCCACTCCTCAGTCTAAAAATGAGCCCTTTAAATTTTTGAAAAATAAATTTTGAAAAACAGACATTCTGACCCCGTCATCCGCTGCAGCGGATGCTTTCTTTTTACAGCGAAACCGTTATGGTGAGCTTTGACTCGCTATGGCCAGCCCTGGCAGAATTTGCTAGTCTTGCTGTGGCGGAGCTCCGATCGCTACGGCGATTTTGCTATAGCCAGATGTTCTCCGCTGCAGCGGTCGTTGAAATAGAACCTCGAGAACTCAGCTAAATCACTTCATTTCACAACACAAATCTTGATTTTTGACATCACAGATTGATCCCAACACGACAACCATTACAATTGAAGTTCTATGATATCATTTATCGTCCCAAAATTTGTTACGGAATCCTACGCCACTCAAATATTTATTAATGAATACCACCCTATTAATTACTATACCACAAAACATCAATCATTTCTAAAGCACACAACACTAGATACAAGAGTGATTTTATCCTTATATAATTGCTCAACTCTAACAACTTTGTGATTACGGTCAGTAATCATATGATCAATATACGTGTCAATCACACATAATATCTCGATGTTATCAGTCATCGTTAACGCTAGTGCACCAATTTTTATACCTTCGATATATTCAATTGTGCCAGTATCTGAGTCAAACACAATTTCTTCATTACTGCTACAACCAACATCCTTATTTGTAGTGGATTCACCTCAAAATCAGAATTTATTTTCTTCAACTTCATATACAATCTCATTCTCACATTGTTTCATATTCTCATTGATGTTTTATTACCTTCAATGATGTATCTGACTTGTATTTTATGTTTCAATACATCCATTTTTAAATGTTTCAAAATTATCTAAATCAGATCATCGTATGAATCATAATTATTCATAGCAATTTTATCAATTTTATAGTTCTCGTCGATATTCTCCGAAATCAAAATTCTAGAATGCCTCAACAACAATGACATAAGTGTCATAGTAGATCTCAAATACAAACTAAAAATGGGACCTCCGTTGAAAAGATTGAGAGAAGACGAGAATTGAATCCGCAAACGCTTTTAAATTTTGAATTTTTCGATTGTTTTGAAAGTGCAGGGATACTCCATATCTGTTAGAAACAGTTATCACGTGATCTTACTCCTCATTTGTTGTGAATCAATTACGTTCTTTTTAAAATTCACTGAATTAATTACACATGCATCTGAAATACATGTTTTCAGTCACGAAATACACAGAATTGAGGTGAAACTAGTGGTAAAATACGTAATATTTAAAATTAATGATTGAGACCGTCATTAAGCCTCAAATTAGTATGTTTTGTGTAATTTACTCAATAATTAATTCTTAAAAGACTTTGATTTGATTTTTTTAAAGAAAAAAATCATTTTGGCCACAATGATTTTGGCCACAATGGAATAGAATTGTCTGTTCACACTAGAAGTAGGATTAATTATTGTCATTTTTGCCCTTTTCTTCAAAGTTTAATTTCTCTCATCAATTCAATTATATGTTCTTTCCCAATACATGAAAATGCCCACATAAATCATATTTCCCATAAACATAATCAATATTGACTTTTTTCCCTTCTTTTATTTTATAATTTATTATTACGCACATTAAACAAAAATATAACTTATTTTATAAAAAGTTCAGTCATGCATGAATTTATGATACTTATCGTTAATTTGATAACTTGTAAATTATTATTTATATTTGTTATTAATATGACCACTGATTAAATAACTTTATTAACATTATATTTAAATAAATTTAAATAATTTGATAATATTTTAATAATGATAGTTTAAATTCAAACACTTTAGCTATGATAGATATCAATATATTATAGAAATCATAAAAATCATCTAATTCACATGTATCGACCCTAGTTAAGAACAACTGAAGAGAGACACATTAATATTATAGTCTTGCACTCCTTATATTACGCCGATTTGATCACTCGTGAACTATTACTTATATTTGTTATTAATATGTTCTTTAATTAAATAATTTTAAAATTATTATATTTAAATAAATTTGAACTATATTTAAATAATTTTTTAAATATAATTTGAAGATATTAAAATAACAACAATTGAAACTCAAAACACTTTAGATATGATAGATATTGACACATTAAAAAAATTATATAGTTCATATGTGTCGATCCTAATTAACAACAACAATAGAACGTCACACATTAATGTTATACTCTTGCACTTTTATGTTATGCCGATTTGATAACTTGTGAATCATTACTTATATTTGTTGTTAATATGAGCTCTAATTAAAAAAATTATTAATTAATATGACGTCTAATTAAGTAACTTGGTTTGACTTGATTTGGTATTGAAAAAAACAAATTCAATCATAATTAGTTTGGTTTGGTTTTAACTAAAAAAATATCAAATCAACCCGACATTATATGTATACAATGTTTACAAATATTTATACGTACAACAAATTTATTTTAATGTAATTTATAAATACTTCTTAATTTATTTTCATAGTTTTTATTTTGTAACATATTATTTCAAGTTTGAACTTAAAATTTTGAATTATCCAATAAATTTTATAGTCTATAGATGTTAGTAACTCAAATAATATAAAATTAATATGAATGTTAACAAATAAAATTTAATTCAGCACTAGAAATGACAATAATGTTGAATATTTAGTCTTCAGCTTTGCATTGGTTTAGATAGTTTAAAATACGTAACATAATTTTTACTTTTTTCTTTAATGTTTAGTCATGTAATTAAAAACTTCGAGGAAATTTTTTAACTAATAAATAAGTCAAATATTTTTTTATTTCAGAAATAAATTTTCCTTTCCGTTAATGGCCTCCTATCACCGAATTAAAAAATTATTTGACTTATTTTTTAATTAAAAATTATTCTGTGGATTTAAAAAAATAAATATACCCATTTTTTAAAAGAACCATACCCGACCCACAAGTTTTTTTAAAAAAAATCATGTGACATGACTTATTTTTCAAAGCCAATTGATATTTTTTAATTAAAAAAATAAGTTAAAGAAATTTTTTAATTCAATAAATAGATTTGCTTCTGCAAAAGGGCAAATGTGCTTATACGTGCATGACTTTTTTAATGAGAAGTATCAACTCTAAATCATAAAATTGACGAGTATATTTGCTCATTTTTCAAACAAATATTGGAGGTCATTATAACTAATAAAATTAATGTCTTTATATAGTACAACAAACATAGTTGAGTATTAATAATAACATTTTAATGTGATATAATTTTTTTATGAATTGTTATTAAAATATGTTGTGTGATGCACGAATAATATTATAGTATAATAAAGTACTAGAAAGATTATTAAGTCTACGATCCAAAATTTTACAAGGATAAAAATAAGAACCGTATTTTCTTCTATGAAAACATGAAATAGTGATAGGAAGAAAAAGATAAGTAAAGAATAAAACACTTTAGATATGATAGATATTGACACATTAAAAAAATTATATAGTTCATATGTGTCGATCCTAATTAACAACAACAATAGAACGTCACACATTAATGTTATATTCTTGCGCTTTTATGTTATGCCGATTTGATAACTTGTGAATCATTACTTATATTTGTTGTTAATATGAACTCTAATTAAAAAAATTATTAATTAATATGACGTCTAATTAAGTAACTTGGTTTGACTTGATTTGGTATTGAAAAAAACAAATTCAATCATAATTAGTTTGGTTTGGTTTTAACTAAAAAAATATCAAATCAACCCGACATTATATGTATACAATGTTTACAAATATTTATACGTACAACAAATTTATTTTAATGTAATTTATAAATACTTCTTAATTTATTTTCATAGTTTTTATTTTGTAACATATTATTTCAAGTTTGAACTTAAAATTTTGAATTATCCAATAAATTTTATAGTCTATAGATGTTAGTAACTCAAATAATATAAAATTAATATGAATGTTAACAAATAAAATTTAATTCAGCACTAGAAATGACAATAATGGTGAATATTTAGTCTAGTTTTGCATTGGTTTAGATAGTTTAAAATACATAACATAACTTTTACTTTTTTCTTTAATGTTTAGTCATGTAATTAAAAACTTTGAGGAAATTTTTAACTAAAAAATAAGTCAAATATATTTTTATTTCAGAAATAAATTTTCCTTTTCGTTAATGGCCTCCTATCACCGAATTAAAAAATTATTTAACTTATTTTTTAATTAAAAATTATTCTGTGGATTTAAAAAAATAAATATACCCATTTTTTAAAAGAACCATACCCGACCCACCAGATTTAAAAAAAAAATCATCTGACATGACTTATTTTTCAAAGCCAATTGATATTTTTTAATTAAAAAAATAAGTTAAAGAAATTTTTTAATTCAATAAATAGATTTGCTTCTGCAAAAGGGCAAATGTGCTTATACGTGCATGACTTTTTTAATGAGAAGTATCAACTCTAAATCATAAAATTGACGAGTATATTTGCTCATTTTTCAAACAAATATTGGAGGTTATTATAACTAATAAAATTAATGTCTTTATATAGTACAACAAACATAGTTGAGTATTAATAATAACATTTTAATGTGATATAATATTTTTTATGAATTGTTATTAAAATATGTTGTGTGATGCACGAATAATATTATAGTATAATAAAGTACTAGAAAAATTATTAAGTCTATGATCCAAAATTTTACAAGGATAAAAATAAGACCCGTATTTTCTTCTATGAAAACATGAAATAGTGAAAGGAAGAAAAAGATAAGTAAAGATTAAAATAATATAGAAGAATTTAATTTTGTACCAACAGAAAAGAAGTATTCATTTTGAGAGATTATTGAATATTACCTATATTATAGTGTATCCTTATATTTGTTATCATGTTATACTTTTGATTTGTTTGTATCTCTTGTGATATTTGGAGTTTATCAAAATGTTATTTGATAATTATATCTAGGGGGTGTTCACGGGTCATTTGGATCGGTTATTGATCAATATCAAAATTAAAATAATTTAATCAATTTTAAAATTATTAAAATTAAACTAAATTAATCATAATATATATTTATTGATTTGGTTATTATTGATTCCGATTCAATTATTAACCATGCACAAAGATAATAATTCATTCAAAAAATAATAATAATCTGAGATTGCCACATAAAATATAACATGGCGTACGTCTAATACAAAATATTTAAAATATAAATAAATTTTGATGAAAATATATATAAGATATTTAAAATTATTTATAAAAAATAATATATTATGTTTATATAATTATTTAAAAAAAATAGGTATATAATTTATCGATTCAATTTGATTATTTATTCAATTTTTTGAACAAAATCAAAATCAGACCATATATTATCAGCTTATAAAAATGTATAATCAAACCAAACCAAACTAAATAAAAATCAATTTATTTAAATAATTTGGTTCGATTTTTCAATTTAAATCAATTCTTATCCAAATCGTGAACACCGCTAATAGAATCTATATAATTTGTCACCTTCAATTTTATTGAAAATTAGGTATATTTAACTGAAAAATAAGATGATAGTTAGATATTAATTAACTCAATGTTATTCAATTTGTTCAAATAAATTAAATTATAATCATAATTTAATTTAATTACAATACTAGTATTTTATTAATGACAATGTAGCCACACAATAGGAGCAACAAAGAACTAGTGGCAGTGAAAAAATTGGCACAAACACAGCAACAGAAAAAAAAATGCATCGGTGAAAAACTCAAAAATAACTTAAAAAAAAAATTATTGTCAAAAATCAATTCTCGTATGAAATAATTTTAGTTGTTCAATGAGTTTGGAAATAGAAAAGAGTTAGGGGTCGTTTAGTGTGAGGGATAAAAATAGATAGCCATGAGATAAAAAAATAGTCCAGAAATAAAATTTTAATATCTTATTTGGTTGCCAAGTTTAGAATAACTTATCTCACCATTTATACCACAGTGATGAGATAAGTTATCCATATACATGGTGGAATAACTTATCCTAAAATAATTATTAATCCTTGGATAACTTATTCCCCAACCAAACGACCCTTAATGTCCTTGGTAGTGTGTTTTGGAGGGAAGATTGTTGGGAACAAGGTCATGTAAGTCTTTTTATAATTGTGGCCAAATTTGGGCCAAATAGCAGCTCTCTTAAATAAATATGCAAAAACTTTTAACACAGTAAAAATAACCCGATTGAGCAGTAGGCAAAGCCTGCAAAAATCAAAAGAAAGGTGATCTGTTTCCTAAGTCCCAAGTTCAGAACACCTACTTAAAAACTAGGGAGTAATACAAGAGACTCTCTCTCCAGCTCAAGCAGCTTCCCTTGTTTTGGGGAAACCTCCAAGGTTACATACCAGGAATCAACCGTGGAAAATCTTGCCTAGGATAATTGAAACCATATTGGCTCTAAAAGAAGAAAATCAAAACTATATACATGTAAATTAATATAATCCTATAGACCTCTCTTCAAATCAACGACTACAACGCTAACATTATCAGAACTGTGCCTAGCCAAAGCCAGCCTTGTCAAGAGGATTGACGCATCAGTGCAAGCCTGGTCGGAGGAGCTCTGCCCATCATTTGCCGCCCTCCCAGATCGCAAGCACATGCGAGCTACACCACATGCTGTCTCGTTTGAAACAACGTCCCATAGCCCATCGCTGGCTAATATCAAGCACTCATCCTCTCCTGTTCTCTCCGTTATGGTCACCTCTGGTTCAGATGTAACATATGGTTTTAAATAATTGTCACCTGAAAAATGTTCCAAACAAATATAAGTTAAGTCTCGTATAGTAAAATTATCTTCATTGACAGAGCAAAATGTTTCTTGTTTACTCGGGGATTTAAAAAGCTGTAAATGTATGCTTACCAATTGCTCGAGACATAGCCAAAACTCCAAGAACTCTCGGACCATCCCAATAGATAACGCGACCACCAGCTTCTTCTATCCGATTGAGTTCATCGGGTCGATCAGGCTACAAACGAACAAAACACCAATTTAGAACAACTATTTTACCAATCCAGCAACAGGAAAATGTTTAGGAATAAATTTGGCACACACCTTGTGATCAGTGGACAGAGGAATTGCGACGCCGTTTCTGCAGAGCACAGCGCGAGAATCACCGCAGTTGGACACGATGATTTTGTATGGAGTTACGACGGCCACGACAGCAGTGGATCCAACGGCATCGCACTGCGGCGTTTGAAGTTCGCATCTACAATCGACACTCTGTGCACCTCCAGCTCCTTTAGAATATTCAACGACTTCTTGGTCCATTTTTGTGAAGCTCCGCGTCATCATTTCTTTCCATGTAGCTTCTCCTGCGCTTTCAACCTCGTTCTTCACTATCTCGTGCATTCTATCTTTACATTTCATAGCCGCCTACAGAAATAATCATTGAAAAATATTAGCAAAACGTCGCAAATGGTGGAAAATTGCATAAAAGAAACGTAGGTATTAAAGTTATTTACATGAGAGCAGCCGTGGCCGTCGTAGAGACCGAAGAAATGTAAGTTGCTGGACTTTTCATTTTTCTCCTGAAGAAACGAAGGGTAGATCGACACAGTATCTTCCATATCTCTTCTCCTTCCACAGACAGATGTCATGCCGAACTTTGGACAATCGGATACCCCCTGCCCCTGGCGTTCAATATTCGACGATATCGAAGCAGATTCCGACAAATTCAAAGCGTTCGTTTCGGTTTCTTTGTTCTCTGCTACCTTCTTTTCACCCATCTCAATTTCACTTCTGCACGGTAGCGATAGTGGCAGGGAAACAATTCTTTCCAACTTGGATCGCTTCTCTTTAATATCATAGCTCTTTACAGAGACAGTTTTCTCCAATTTCTGTCTCTTCCTTCCATTCTCCCTAGGTGGAGCCACCGTCATGTCGCTGGGAACAAATCGAAACTGGTGAATTTCCATGCGTCGCCTTCTTGCAGCTTCCGTACTCGGTTCAATTGGAGTTACAGTCTTAGTCTCACCAACAAAATACATTCCGCAATTAAAAAGAAATTATACTCACTCTTGTGATTGATCAATCGTAAAAAAAAAATCGAATTCAACAACTGATAAAAGAGAGAGGGATCAATTAGACGAAACAAGATGTTTAAGAAATCTAAGGAAAAAGTTGGAGAGGAGAAGGCCATAAATATAAGGCTTTTGTACAAGGAGGGTAGATGCGGCCTACGTCCGGGCAACTGCCCGTCACTGACCCGGGCAGACATAAAAAAAAGGTATAGTTGGTGTCATATAGAACTCTGAATTGCAAGGTGGAGAGATCTTGACCGTCAATTCGTATTCATAAAAGCTCTTCTTGGACCACGTGGAAACATATATTTTGGTGGATAAAATGGATCAATGAACTAACAACACGAATTCTGTGTAAACGACCTTCTTTCTCTGACACGAGTCTTGGTGAACTGTTTGTATTTTTAATCACGCTCGATTAATATATTATTTTCTCATGAGCAAGAAAAAAAAGCTTTTCTACGGAGGATCCACGTGGCTGGATCATTGAATCAGATGTTCGTGTTTGCTTTGTCCTTCTCCTTCCACACATTTTCTATATACAGTGGAACACTAGCTTCCTATGCTATTGTCAAACCCTCTATCTACGTGTTTAATTCGATTGTGTTTTTAGTCTCTTTTTCTTTTCATTGCTGTATTCGTATTTAATTTTAAACAATTCAAAAATTAATTTGTTCCTCCTAAACATATACATAAGTACATGCGATTGTATAAGTAATATAAAATTTGAATTCAAATATTATTCTTACAAAAATGTATGATTAATTATTTATTAAATTAAACTAATATTAATTATTTATTTATATAGAATAAAATAATTAAGATATGTGATCATATCAGATCGTGACATATGAAGAACAATAGGAGTTATTCAGAGCAAAATACATAGGTAAATAATACAATGACATGTGAAAGGTAACCAAGACATCAACAATTACTACTAAGGTCGGTGGTACAACCTAATTCGTGAAAAGCATATTGAACTTGGGCTCAAGACACCTGAAGGAAAAGTCAACAGCTATTGCTAGTCGTTATAAAATCGATTCATAGATGACACCATATGTTACTTTGTTATATTTATCATGAATTAATGAGGAATTAATGCTTAATTATTGACTTCTAAGAAGTCACCTCTATAAAAATTGTAGGATCATCGCTTTGCAAAGGGATCAAATTTTTTTATCAAGTATTTGTATCTTTCTCTAACATTAAAAAGTTCATCTTTGTCAAATGTGCCTAATCAAGCTTTACAGGATATCTCTTTGTTTAGAATACAATCGGACTTAGCATAATGCAGGCTCTATTTGCTCAATATATCATCTATTTTAATTATTTTACTATCTTCTTATTTATAACATTACTTACTTGCATATTTTGTTTATTCGATCAATTCAATTCATGTATCATTTAAACTTCATATTGGTTTGATCTCTCAATATTACTACTAATAATCTCTATTTTTGTGAAGCAAACTAACTAGTTGAATCAATGGCTGGTACTGAAAACGTTTATCAAATCAACGTTAACATCAACTCTATCTTGATCAATTTTGTGAACAATGAGGGTAATCCAACCACATCAAAAAATCAAGTAAAGGGGCAGGAAGCTTTTCATCATGACCAAACTCAACATGATGAAATCAATAATGATCCGAATGCGATTAGTCACTAGATCAGACTTGACGAAATTCTTTGCCTATATTAAAAACTCAACAGAAAGCAATATTGAATCTGCAAGAAAAGATTACATAAAGTCCAAAGACACCACGAGAAAAATTGTCACGCAATATCAGGGTCAAAGATTATGAAGAAAATAATACAAATGATATTGATAACGTAGAGTCGGCCAATCTCATTAAGTGCCTGATGGCACTCATGAATAGCCGTATGGACCAGAATGAGAAAAAATTTCACGCCCAGAATGATCTAATTTCAGGGGCCCTATCAGTATTAAAAGTCTCAGATTTGAGGAGATATGTATAACTATCATTTTCATCAAGTACGGCTCTAAAATTGATTCTCAAAAGATTCAAGATGCCTGACATCTTAAAGTATGACAGAATAACAGACCATCAAAAGCATGCAATGGCATACATATTTGCAGTGAAAGGCAATGTTATGGAGCCGGAAGAGATTAAATAGGTCGTCATCAAATAATTTGGAGAAACCTTTATTAAAGAGGCAATGACATGGTACTCTTTAATACCTAGACATTCTATTAAATATTTTGGAAGATCTTACATATTCTTTCATGAAAGCATATGCCAGAGCAATGAAGACGCAATCAAGGAAGACTGACATCTTCAAATTGCACAAGAAAACACTGAACTCCTCTGAAAGTTTGTGATCCGGTTTTAGAGAGAAAGGACATTGTTAGCTCCAATTTCGAATGAATAAACGGCGAAAGCTTTTACCCAAGGACTCAATCAAACAAGTTCAAGCATATCACTGAAAAGTATTAGAGCGAACAGACAATTTACTCATTTTTTACCTGGGTAAAGGAACGAGAAAAGATTGAAAGTTCAAGAAGAATTGAAGAATCAAAAGAAGGAGAAGGTTACATAGGTAAATTTTGGTTTCAAAAAATAAAGTAAAAGAGGAAAAAGGAGAAAAACAGATTTATTGGGATCTCAAATCATTATTGCGAAGTTTCAAAAAATTGAATTGCCTCGAAAATTAATCACACATTAATTCGTGTCCAGATAAAAACTTGGATGAATAACATGTGTAATAGACATTAAATAGAAGAAATGTTTCATGTCCTTCTAATGAAAAATATAATGCGAAGGAAAAATAAGAATCTGGTACTGATAAGAATGAAAAGTGAATCAATTACATTTCTTGAAGAAAAAAATATATATATTAAGTCTGGAGAACATGAAAAATATCTTCATAGGGTAAAAATAGTCCAAACACATGATCGTATGGAATTGTGAATTGTGAAAAACAATAAAAGTTATTCAAAGCAATATACATGACTAAATCGTATAATGATACGTAAAAGGTAACCAAGACAATAACAACTACTACTGAGAGCAATTGTACAACATAATTCATAAGAAGCATACAGTACCTGGGCTCACAAATGGAGGAAAAGTCAGCGGTTAATGCTACTCGTTATCAAATTGACCTACATATGACATCAGACGTTACTTCTTTACCTTGAATGTCATTAAATTAGTCATTTATCATGAATCAATGAAGGATTAATTCTTAGCAAATAGCTCCTAAGAAGCCACCCCTATAAAAATTATAGGATCGTCACTTTGTAGGGGGATCAAATTCTTTTAATCAAATACCTGTATCTTTCTCGCTCTATCATCACTGCTCTAAGTTCATCTTTGTCAAGTGTTAATCAAGCTCTACTGAATATGAAAATATCATTAAGGTTAGACTAATACATACTCTATTTATTGAATATATAATTTATTTCAATTATTTTACTATTTTTTTTATTTACAAAATTACGCACTTACATATTTCGCTTTATTCTATCTACTCAATGCACTTACTTTTTAAATCTCACTTACAAAAGTGATTGTATATTTTTTTAGGGCAAATATTATTCAAGCGATAAAATTTCAAAATATAATTATCAACTATTAAAAATTTAAAAATAATAATAGACTTGAACAAAGAAAAATATTTTTTTTATTTTATCAATGTGATGAATATTTTTTAGAGTTATTGCTACTAACCATTTAGTTGAGTCTTTTGATCGTCACACTTATTGATTTTTTTGAGTTACTAGTTGAAGATTGATATTATTTATTAAATAATTTATCGATAATTCTAAGCCTACTTGACTATCTCTAAGCTAACATATCTCTATAATCGTCGGATAATAATAAAGTGCACACTATTAAGAAATAAAAATATTTTCTAATTTATTAGATAATTTTCTTTGGTTATCAAATTGAAAATTAATGATAAGGTTATTATGATCTTATAAATGACATGTATTATCAGTTAAAAGAGTATATGGTGTTATTATATTTTAATTGATAAATGAGATTAAGAGAAAAAAATCACTTTCAATTATTTTATTAGTTAAAGAAATTTTGAACAAAAAATAAATAAGGAAAACATTCTTTAAAAATAATATATTTATTAAAAAATGTGTTTTTTCTAAAAAGAAAAAGATATTGATTAGAAAATAATATTTTTATCCAATTAAGTAATAATAGCGGCATTTCTTAGCTAACCTATTAATAATATATGTTTTTTTAGACCAAACTATTAATAAAATGTATTTTATTCAATTTCGCATAATTTAATAATATTTTAAACCCTTTTTCATTTAAATTATATTATTTTGCTTACCCATTAATTTAATTTACTTATTTATTTATTTGAAAAGGCCTTATTTAAAAGGGAAAAGAGACAAAATACTTCTCAATTGTGATTTAAAGTGAATATATTCTTTGTTAAAATGTTGATGCATATATATTCTTTTTGTGTAGAAATAGTATATATCTATTCTTTTTGTTAGCACAGTTAATTAAAAAAATAATCTTATAACTAATTTTTACATTTTAAAAATGTTATTTTTAATTTTAAAAATTATCCCGCTCATTTTTTTTACCTCTTCGGACCCCAGCTAACTAAAAAAAAACCAATTTCTTTTTTATTCAAATTGATTTAAACTCATTTTATGATTGAATAGGAGAAGTATTTGAATTTTTTTTATTTGCATCAGGTTTGAAAAAATTAAAATATGAGTAAAGTAATTTTTTAAAGTCACGTGATATTCTTGAAATTAAATATGAATTTGTTAATAAAAAGGTGCATTTGTTAGACAATGGGAATACATTATTTTTTATATTCACTCTAAGGGCCTCTTCGAACACGCAATACAAAATTATGATTTGAAATTCTGATACGAAATTAAATGATATAAAAAAGTTAAAATTTTATTTATATATATATATATATATATAATATATATAATATATATATATATATTTATATATATATATATATATATAGTTTAAATTTTTTAAGTTATATTTTTTTATAAACATAAAAATTAATAAATTGTGAAAACTATTAATTTTTTCTTAATTTTTACACAATATAATCTTACTAAATGAACAAATCATAATTCATAAATAAGATATCAGAATATCCTAAGACACCACATTGATAAATCACATATCTTCATGTTCTTTTTGTAAATAAATATTTGTAATTACAAACTTCTAATACACATAATCTAATTATAAAGATCCATTAGCCAATAATAATACTAGTAACTTGTTATTTTTTAATGTACTCATTTCACATGATACGAATAATTTCTTTATGTCGAACATGAGTTTTTTTAGATAAAATATAAAATAATAATTTTTTTATTAAATATAAATTTATGAGTCAAATTAATATTTTAAAAAGTTGATATCATAATTTAAAATTTGAGAATTTTATATTTCATTTCATGATTTTAAATTATAAATCCAAATCACATATTCAAATGCTAATTTAAAATAATAAAAATAAAATTACATGTTCAAATACTAATTAAAACACAAAATTAAGAAGTATATTTGCCTTTTTTTTCCTATTTAGAAATAAAAGTTAGCCCACATTATATCCTCCTACATAGGAAGTGAGACTTTAACAGCCGAAGCATCACACTTTGAAAATTTTTATATCCTTCTTCAGTTTAATTTGTTTATCTTATATTAAATTTTTTATAAATTATAATAATTATATTAAAAATATTATTAATTATAATAATTAATAACTTAAAATATATTTATATGAATTTTATTAATTTTAAAAAATAATATATGCATATCTAATAATTTTATTAACCTATATTTAAATTAAATATATTTTAAAATTTTAGAATATCAATATTGAACTAGTGCTTACCACGAAAACTGTATCTAGTTTAGTTTTCTATATAGCTGTGGGCGGCCTGTGAAGTGTAGAAGAGTGTACGTAAGTAAAGGGTGATGCAGACAGGAAGTGGGACCATGCATGAATCGAAGGTCGTAAAAATATCAAAAGTTTGGTCATCCACTGGTAAGAGAAGAGATACGTGTCTCTCGGTTGAGTTGAAGACGCAACGACCGCTCATCTTGCAATGCAACATAACACAGAGAAGAGATACGTGTCTCTCGGTGTCATTGAATTGAAGACGCAACGACCGCTCATCTTGCAATGCAACAGAACAGGTTGTGGGTGCAGAAGGACACTTGTTGAATCAACTATGAAAAATAAATAAAGAAATATGCCTCCCTCAACCTCACCGCATCATTGGAAATGAAAAAATAGTAGTTTAATTTGCATCTTCCCAATACCTCGTTAAACCACACATCTCCATATATTGCATTTAAAGTGACTGATGATTCTTTTCGACTTCCTTTTTTCCCTTTCAGCTGGATGCCATTTAACTATTATTTCTTCTGAAGATATTTTTCCCCCCTTCACTACATGTATGGTTCATTTCTTTACTCTTGTAGGAAAAATTGTTTAATCATCTTTTGGGAATCAATCACATTAACCATATACTTAACGTGAAAAGATAGAGTAAGTAGTCTCTTTAATTTATTTGATTTCTATATTAAAAATAAATATTTTATTTATATATCCATTTTAACAAATAAAGTTAACTTTTTTTACTTTTTATCATATTATCCTTAGTATTAGATAATTATTTAAAGCGATGATAATCAAGTTTAGAATTTCAAGTTATTATTAATAAGATTAATTTAGTAAAATATATCTTTAATTAAAATATTTTTAATAAATGTGTCAAATCAATAAAGATTAAATAATATGAAATGAAAAAAATAATTATTAAAAAATAAATTTACTACAATTATAATTAGGCTCTATTTCTACCCGATTATAGATGGGAAGAAAGGAAATGATACGGATAGGTAATTCTCCTTTTTGCAATATATAATTAAAAATGAGATAGCTTACTTGCTATTATAGATAAAGATGAAATATAAGAATATATTAATTTATATAACTTAACTTCATTAGAAGATATTGTATTTAATATTAAAAATACTGCGATCTATTGAACAAAAGTAATACGGAGTAGTTTCAACAGTAGCACATCAAATAATACTCGCTTCCTATTTGTCTCCTAAAACTAATCATTTGTAAGCTTTTTCCTTGTCATGATTTAGGTCATCTCCGATCACATCTTAAATTACTTTTTACTCTCGAGTGACTTCTCTAATTACTTTTTATTTTATTCTCTATTCTCCATAAATAGAAAGGAAGAAATAATAGCTCTCTAAATATAAATAACTACTATTTATCCTCTCTATTTCACTAATTATTATTTTTAATACTAAATATTTTTATTTTACATATTTTAAATTATATAAGATTATTAATTAAGTCCCTAATATTCATAATTATTTTTTAATATAATTTTAAATTTATATTAATTTATGTTATTTTTAATTTAATTTTCATAAATAATATTTTTATTTAAGATATAAAATACCAAAAAGATGTTGAACGTGCATTCGGGATTTTTCTATTACGTTTTGCAATTGTCGTTGGGCCATCACGTTTTTGGAGAAAAGAAGTGTTCCATGATATAATGACTACATGTAAGTGTATTATATTGCACAACATGATAATCGAGGATGAGCGTGCTCTTAACGCACCAATTCAAGATATTCCGAAAGTCCAACACCAACGGTAGAAATGGCAGTAGATAAAAATAATCTATTTGAATAATTTTTAGCCAGACATAAAAAAGTTAATGACAGAAATGCTCATTTTGAACTTCGTAATGCATTGATAGAACATTTATGGGAGCAACGTAATAATTTTGAAAGTTAAATATTTTTTTAAGATGTAATATTTATTTAATTGTATTTCATTTATGATTTTACTTTTATTTGAAATGTCCATTAATATGTAATTTATATAATATTTGCCTAAAATTTATTTTATTTAAAAATTTGAGGTAAAAATAATTTTATGTCACATGAAGATTTTGAAAAAAATATGAATAATATGTGGTGATTATGTAAATATAAAAGAAATGATTTATTTTAAAATATAGAAATATAATTGAAATAGAAATAATAATATAATATTAAAAAAATAGAAGATAAAATAAAGAATAAAATAGAGAGATTGAAATTGATCCCTTTACTTTCTATATTTAAAAATTAAAATACAGAATAAAATAGAATGTGATTGAAGATGCCCTCACACAAACATAATTTTTATGATCTTGATAGAGGGTAAAGTGAAAGATTTGCGATGTGATGTGATATTCCCTTGTATCAGAGGAGTCAATAATTTGCTTGGAGTCCAATCAAAGAGAAACAAGTTACTTAAATATATATATGTAGTGCGAAAAAACCTAATCGATATGAACGGAGAGATGCCTCCCTGCGTTCCAAGTTTTGGTTGTGTGAAAGAAGAAACTCGTTCTAATTAACTTAAGTAGTAATTGGCTAATTGGTTTCTTCTTTCTCTTTTTGTTTGGAAATAAATTATGTAGTTCCCATATTTGTACAGGCAAGCAAAATAAGGAAAAGAAGAAAGGTGGGAGCTTATTGAAACGTGTCACGGGACCAATTGGCATACTAAGATTTGTGGGACCCATGAAATCAGTAGTTAAAGTAAGAAAGCAGTGTACAAGGCCCGTGTACATGTATAGGCTGGCAAGCAGAGAGGTGATAGAAGGAAACTGATGCAGTCGTCCCGTCCCCTTCACTTTTCACTTTCACCACATATCCTGCACCCCTTTCTCTACTCTTGAGTACATTGTACTGAGTTCGCAATTAAAGTAGGGATAACCAATCTATGTGGTGTTTTAAAAAGTGATCAAAATGGATATAGTGCACTAAATTAGTGTGTTATATTCAAATCCACATATGAAGCAATATTAATATCGGTTAGCTGTTACTGGAGTATAGCACACTAATTTAGTGCGCTATAATTGTAAATAATGCTGATTTTTTGTGATTTTGTACAGGCTTTTATCACATGTTTTTTTACACTTTTGTACTTGATTTGACATATCATTATAGCGCTCTAAATTAGTGCGCTATATATTTATATTCACCCATTTTTTCTACTCCAAAACTTTTCAAAATTCTATATAAAGAGGCCCTAAAGTAGTGTACAACCACACTAAACTTCACCATTTTTCTTTATCTCTAAACAATTCCCCCTTATAGTTTTCTTCAAATTCTTGTCATAAAAATGTCTACTGAAGGTAATATTAGGGTTTCCTTATATTGAGATAGTGAAATCATCCATGAGGGTGATACTATATATTATAGTTGTCCGCCCCAGAAAAATATTAAGTTACCTTATGATCTTGGTTACAAAAGTTTTATTTCTAGACTATATAAGAAGATGAATGTTCATAAGGAAGATTATAAATTACGTATAATCGGACAATACCCAAAGTTTTTTACACCACACGGGACAACAATGTTTTGCAAGTATATTATTAATAATGACGAGTCTTTGACGAATTTTTTGAATGTTCCAAACGAGTATAGTGATCATATCAAGATCACTATGCTTCATATATATGTTAGGAAGGAGCGTAGGACTTGTCAGCCCAGGACTCGTCCACAACGTTCTCCTTCACATGATGAAGTATTTGCACAGACTGAACTCCCCATAAATCAGTCTACTGATTTTTCTGACTTAAATGTCTACGAAAATATTCTTACGGGTAACATGTCAATTGACTCGTTAAGACCCGATTTGAATCAAGCTATTAATGAAAGTGACTGGTAATAAGTGCTATTAACCTTAATAATGTTACTAATATTATTATAATTGTTATTATTATTATTATTATTATTATTATTATTATTATTATTATTATTATTATTATTATTATTATTATTATTATTATTATTATTGTTCTTATTAGCAGTAATTATAGAATATAATTCGTACAATTTTAATAATTATATGTGAATTTATATGTCTTTTGATTACTTTTTAGGAGTTTATCTCAACATAATTTTGATCAATCTTCTAATTTTGGATGGACGGATCATATTGGAACATCCTCAAATATTCCTGTCTCCTCGAGTTTTGGCGTTGATGACTATTATCGGTAGGGATATCATTTGAATATTTTTTTTGTTTAAAATATGAATGAAATATATTTTTATTTTTTGATATTATAGGAAAAATATTAGGTAAAATGTGTCTGTGATTTCAGAAGATGTCAATGATGATTCTGACCAGCCAAATTATAGCAAAATATTTGTGAGTGATGAAGATGGTGACAATGACAGTGATGACGTGCCTAACAATGCTCACGATTCGGGTGATGAAATTCCATTTTCATCATCTGAAAGTGATGATGATGTCATATTGCTTGATAGGTTGCATAGTCCAGTACATCAACTAGAAGTGATTCCACAAACACTGCCTCAGCAGTCAATACCAATGTCACCAACATTTCCTCGGATTCAAAATCATTCTCATGTAATTCTATTTTTTGATAATCTTCCGGAGGGACCAGATGTATATATCTATACGGTTGATGATGATAAGTGTCGACAAAATAGGTGGCAGGAACCCAATAATTTTAAAGAAGATGAGTTTTATCTTGATTCTGAAATGACTTTTACATTCAAAAAAATATTGCAAAGGGCTGTTAAACTTTGGCATTTTAAAATCGCGACAGAGTTCATTATTTGCGAGTCCTCAAAAAATTCTTGGCGAGTTAAAATGCAGACGTGCAAATGTAGGCTGTCAATGAATGCTTCGTGGTAGGCTGCAGAAAGATACTAACTTGTGGATTAAAAAATATATTACGGGGTTCACAGTTGTAATATTAGTTCATGCCCTCAAGGTCATTTTAATTTGAATATAGACATGATTGCAAGTGTTTTAGTTCAGGATCTTGAAGTAAATCCAAGGTACTATTTTATTTTTGACACCCATTTAAATTTTTAAAGAAATCAATACGTTATTTATTTTTGATGAATTTTAATTTTAAAATTTTTCAGGTTTTCTATCAAAGATTGTCAAAATTACATTTTAAAAGTGTTCAACAAAACAATAAGCAAGAGAAAGGCTTATCTTGGACAGAAGCGTGCTTTTGAAAATATCTACGAAACTTAGGAGGGCTCATTCCGATCATAATAGGATGCAACATATAGAGTATACGTCAGTACTTTGAATGTTAGAGCATGCGGGATGTGCAAAGTAACTGATGATGATAAAATACTAATATGGTGTTTAAAACTGTAAACTGAACTGTAGTACGTAGGCCAAAAATATAATCATGCATAAAATTTTGAAATACAAGAATATTCTGAAAAGCATAATGTAAAGCTGTAAGACTGAACTGAGGTCTTAGTACATACTACTGAGTCTAATTTTGTGGGAGAACCTGTTAACCGATATAAACTAAGTGAGCTAAATGTGAAGTCCGATGTATACGCCCCATCCAGAGGAACCAATATACCTTGTCAGTATATAAAGGCATAACTGACGTGATCACTAACTTAAGGCCCACTGAGGGGCTAAGTAAACCTATAATGGCTCGTAGTTCTGGGATTTTAGGTTATACTGAACCCTAGTATAACTTGATGCTAAGTACTACTCCCAAGACTGATATGCTAGCTCATTTAAAACTGAAGTTCTAGAATACTGTGTCATAACTACACTAGTCTAAAATCATTATTTTCTGAAAAGCTGTAAGTTAAAAGCTGTCTAAATTCTTGTTAAAACCCATTACTAGTAATCTAGGTTAAACTCAGAGGAAAGATAAATCATGAGAAAATAATACAAACTAGGGCTAAGTGCTTAATTTCTCATACCTTTGTAAAAACTCATGCTATTCATTGAAACTGAAGTATAGTTCATTAAAATAGGATTCTAAATAATAAAGTAGGACTGTGTATCGATCGGTTTGGTTTAGTTATGATAATTATCAGTTTTACTTAATTATTATCGGTTCTTACACATGCTAAACCGTTAAGAACCATTAAGATATCAATTAATAGATTATTGATTTATTAATTTTTTATTGTTATCGGTTCATTTATTGGGTTAACCGTTAATATTTTACACAAATTAAAAAAATATTCATAGACCCACACAAACATATCTTAATCTTGTGGTCTATGGAACATGTAGAACATGTAGAACTGTATACATACAGTACTCCACCGTCTCCATCTTTATTAAACAAATTTACCAAGTCCCAACTCATATACACTTACACAACCCACAATCTATACACAGTTACACCTACACACGATCCTATGTAGGCTGCAGCATGTAGCAACAAAGTTCACTGATGTGAACCCCATCAACTTGTTCATTTATCTATTATCCCAACTCACATACACAACCTACAATCTATACACACACAGAGTTCGTATATACTATACACTTCACCATTGCTCACATACGCTGATACGCATCTCTACTTCTGCTCAACAACAATCAAAGAAGGACAAACACACAGCTCAAGTCTATAAGAATTTCAATAATCAAAGCAGTCACAGTCTAGCACAAACAAAATTTAGGGTACTAAATTAAGTCCAAACATTGTATTAAATTAATTCATATTCAAGTCAATAAAACAATAACTAGTAGCTACTCAATCATTGAGGGTTAAAACTTAAACGATTCTGGTTCTGCTCCTTCTCCAAATAACGCTTAATATGAGACCTTAAGGAGTCAGTCCCAGTCTTCCACGAATGATAGCTAACAACACGATCACAATGAATACATCTCACTTTGCACCATCCATCATCATTTTCTTCAAGCTTTTTGTAGTGATCTCAAATAGGTGATCGGGCTTTAGGACGACGAAGTGGAGGCATAGTTAAACCTAATCAACAAAAAATTAGAAAAAGTATCAGATAACAGATATTCAATAGTTTTATTATGTAAAACCCCACAAAAGTTAAACATCAAAAAGAAATATTAAAGAAATTCCCAGCTTAGAGACACAACCTTCCACAGGTTCAAAAGATGCATGCTCAGATACAAAAGTTGTCATAACTGGGGGTAAACTATCCATGAAATTTTATTTCCATGGAAAGCATATTAAACTTTATAAGTTAGCAAGACGGCATTCCAAATGCCAATTAAGTTGAAATTTGAATTAGCCAGACCAAACATGAGAATGGTGATTTTAGAATCATCACATAAAGAACAGACATTAGAGTATAAATCAGCTTCTACAACTTTACTTGTTTTTGACACAACATGTAGTTGCTCATAAAGCTCGGAGTCTAGAATTTACATCCCATATGAAACATATGAAAGAGAAAAAAAAAACATCTGACAACAATTATAAGAGTTGTTTAACTTTTTCATATATAGAATGTGCAGAGATATATGAAATTTAAAACTCACAGAATAGTTGAGGTACTTTGGGGGTTTAAAGATTCAATAAGAATGGCAAGCTTTTTAGGGGCGAACTGGACCAAGATTCAATAAGAATGGCAAACAATCCTATGCTTCTAACCATGCCACTCCCATCAGTAAAATTTTATCAATCCATTTTATTATGTAAAATGAAAATAAAAGAGAAAGCATGGGGCTACAAAATCTTTTCCATTTGACCTTCAAACTTTCTTTCAAAAATAAAGATCTTAGCTGCCCAAGGAATTGAATAATAAACTTACCAAAGTTCATCTCTTAACAATGTATGATTATACATTTAATCAATGCAGAGTTCTTTTTCAAGATTGGCCAAATCTAAAGAGAATTACATCAACAAGTCAAGGTTCAAGTAACAAAAATATTAAATAAATAATTCACAACTTCAGATCAATGCAAGGTTCTTTTCTTACCTTGTTCAAGTTTCTCGAGAAAATCTGAATCTTCATCCATACTTATAGGTTGTGGTTCACTCCAAAGCCAATCTTGAAGGTACACTAGAGCTTGTACCAATTTAGGAGTTAGAGAACTCCTAAATGAATCAAGAATGCGCCCTCCAGTACTAAAAGCACATTCAGATTCCACACTTGAAATAGGAATAGCTAACACATCTCGAGCCATCTCAGAAAGAAAGGGAAATCTAGGTGAGTTAACTTTCCACCAAATCAATACATCAAAATCTATGCTTCCAATTTCAGCATCTTTTGCAAGATATTTATCCAACTCTGACTTAGAATTTGCACCCCCACTTCCAGATGTATGTCTACGTAGTTCCTCATAAGAATCACCATAATCTCCTATAGGTATAGACCTTGAACCGAAAGCTTCCACTTCTATTAAAGAAAGTTGATTACTTTTATCTTTTGAAGAAGATTTTTCATACTCATTAAATAATAATTTCATGTACGCTCGCACATTACTTTCTATATCTCGCCCTTTGTCCCCAAACATCTTCTTAAGTGCAAAACTAAGAGTGCCAAATTTATAGCGAGGATCCAAAATACAAGATATGAAAAGCATCTTATTCATTTTTTCTGTATCACCCCGATATTTCTCAAATTTCTCCTTCATCTTTGTTTTCATTTAAGCCAAAACAGTATCTTCACTTGATATCAATTTTGTCAAGTAACCACCAACTTGACAAATTACAAGAAACTGAAAATTTGATGTAACATATTGTGATCCAAATACCTTCAAAGTAAGCTTAAAAAACAATTCAAGAAATTTAATAATTCTCTTTACACTCTTTCAATTACTACTCAAAAGTGTAGCTGCAGGACTTCCATCCACAATATCAATAAACTCAAGATGATGTGTCAATCCAATATCACGATCATCATAATCTAAAATTGCACTCTCATATTCAATAGCCCTATTCAACATTAATTAGGTGGAATTCCATCTTGTAGGAACATCCAAGCATAAAGACTTTTTAACAAGATTTTCATCTTCACAACATTCCTGAAACTTCCTCCACTTAGCAGGAGATTGCCTAATGTACCTCACTGCTTGCCTAACTCGTTCAATAAACATAGTTGATTTTTTATACCATCTTGAACAACAAGATTTATAATATGAGTCATACACCTCACGTGAAGATGACTACCACCCATAAGATTAGTCCCCCACTTAGTTAATTGCTTAGATAACTCAGTCATAACCACATTATTTGAACTAGCATTATCAACTGTAACAGTAAAAATTCGATGCAAACTCCACTCGTGCAAACACTTACTAATGGCCTATATCTTCACCTCTATGACTAGAAATTGGATAAAAAATGATAATCCTTTATGCAAAGTCCATTTTTTATCAATCCAGTGAGCGGTAATGCACATATAATTGATTCTTTGCACGGAAGTCCAAGTATCAGTGGTTATACACACTCTTTGTTGTGTTTCCTTAAAACAAACTTCATTTTACGTTTCTCCTTATCAAACATGTCAAAACAATCACGAGTCATAGTGATACGAGAAGGAATCCAAAAAAAGGTTGTGCCACTTTCATAAATTGTTTAAAACCTTCTTTTTCAACAAATCTGAAAGGAAGTTCATCCAGAATTACCATACGACACAAAGCCTTCCTACACTCTTCTTGATCAAATTTCCATGGAACAATAGCTACATCATCCTTGTTACCCCCTGTAATCGGTTGAAATGCTAATTTTGCTTGTTTAATATCAATATTGTGAGGTATTTTGGTAAATTTAGTTATATGACCAAGCATTGACATTGTACCATGCTCTTTTGTGTCAGTAAAATATTCTTGTTTACAGTAGTTACAAACAAATCTTATTATTTTCGTCAGAATCAACTTTAGTAGTAAAATGATCCCATACATGAGACCTTTTTCTCCTTTCTTTCTTTACTTTGGACTGAATGCTTTGAGTTTGACTCATTACATTTGAATTAGAAGCTTCACTTTCACCAACCACTTTATCAATTATGATATTTTTAGCCATGTATTTATGTCGTTGTGAATTGTGATTTAAAAAGATAATAATCAAACAATGAGTAAATAAAACACACCCAAAAAAAGAAACTATGTTGATAGTCATGGAAACATTAGCACAATAGGTGGGAAAAAAGTAAAAAAGGTAACTCGTAAAACATTAGCACAACAACACAAGAAGATTGATAAATCAAAACAAGGACTCAGATATAGGTTTGAATGTGATACAGAACTTAGAAGCACTGAAGCAGCACATTTATACTCAAATGCAAGTTTAGTTGTGACTCATCAAGAACAAAGAGGAAGTGCAAGGCGCAGTGAACTTAGCAGAAAAGATGAAGAAGACTGAGAAATTGTGACTACTGACTTGACTTGTGAGTGACTATCGACTAAGCTCCGTAGCTTCTAGGTAAAAATGTAAGGAGATTCCAAGATTGTGAATAGTGAGCCGCAACTTCTGCCTTCTGGGTAAAGTGTAACCCTAGTCCCTAATGTCTTAATGACTTAGACAATTGAATTTAAATGAAGGTCGTCAATAACCCTTATCGGTTTATCGGGTTAACAGATATAGAATTAGAGTGGCACGAGGACCAAACCGGTAGCCCAATAAGTGATTTAATCCTACTGAAAATTGACCCAATGAGCCAATAACCTGAACCATTAACCCGTTAATCCAATTTTCAGTTCGGGTTATTGGTTTGACCTGAAAATTGTACAACGCTATAATAAAGTAAGCAAGACTGAATCTATGAAATCCACATGATAAGATAAGAACCCTAATTTCTAAAATGATGATTTCAATGTAAAATCTTGATGTATTAGGCATAAGGGTGAACAAGATCCTTACTGAATACCCACATACATGGTAGAAGATTAATCTTGAAGTAGAATTAAAGTTTGAAGCCTTCGAGAAGAAAACCCTAGGTCTGAAGCTTTGGTACGAACGTTTTTTTTCTTTCTCTAAAACCGAATTGGTTGGAATGAGAGAAAACTAGGCAAAATCTAATTAAAGCCTTTTGAAATAAGCCTAAAAGGAATTATTGTTAGAGTTAAAAATAAAGGGGAAAAGTCTAAATACTCCTGAAAAGGTTAAAATAAAAACTGTTGAATTTCTCTGAAATTGGGTTCCATGGATGAGAACCACGGGCCATAGATTGAACCACGATCCGTGGAACCCTCTCATGGTTCCTTGGGGAATATTGTTGGTCCTATGAAGCTGGTCAATGAGGGTGGTCCATGGTCCATGGACTGTTCCACGAGCCATGAATATAACTCGTGGATCCTGGAAAATTTTACAACTCTCAAAAGTTATTTCACGGACAGGGTTCATGGTCCATGAAAACCCTTCATGAACCTTGTCTGTCACTTTTGAAAAATAGACACCTATCTAGTAGAATGACGATAAGTTTTTACTCGAGACTCAGATTAACATGTGGTCGGTAGAATTGAAAAGAATACTCAAAGACGTATGTTTTGGTGAGTACTAGGCCACCTAACTCTTCATATACAAATATGGATGGTCGAATGAAGCTGAGTTTGGATGAGTTTTAATTTAAAAACTTTTGGGGGTGTTACACCACTACCTTGAAGACTGCTTCAGGCCATAAATTGATCTTTTCAATTTACAAACTTTTTTTCTTGGCCTTTAACAATGAAACTTACATCTTGTTCCAAGTAGATTTTCTCGTATAATTCTCCATTGAAGAAAGTAATTTTCACGTCCGATTAGTGTAATTTTAGATCCAAACGTGCAACAATAGCCAAAAATAATTGAATAGAGGTAAACTTCACAACTGGTGAAAAAGTTTTCTCATAAACTATTTCAGCTTTTTGACTAAAATATTTTGCCACCAATCGTGCCTTATGTCTTTCTACTAATCCATTTGATTTGCGTTTAACTTTAAGAATTCATTTATTCCTAATAGATCTACGCCCAGGAGGAAGGTCAACTAGATTTTAGACTTTTTTGGTTTTCATGGACTCTCATTCTTCTTTCATCTCTTTTATCCACTCCTCTTTTCTAGAATTTGTTAAAGGCTCAAACACAGAATTAGGCTCATCTAATTTTGTGGGAGATACCAAGTAAACATAGTTCTCAATCTCATAAGATCATTTAGGTACACCTTTTATGGTACTCTTACGTAATTGAAGTTCAGATTCTTCCACAGGATTCTGAGATTCAAAACTTCCACTTGAATCAGGAATCAATTCTTGATTTATTGAATTATCAAGTATGTCTGAAGACATTGTCTGGTCATCTGAATTCAACATTTTATAAAGAGGCTCACTTTCCTTTATTTTACCCTGTTTGGGAAAATTATTTTCTAGAAATTTGACATCTCGTGATTCAATTTTATTAGTACTTTCGTCCTTCAATTCACCAATGAACACATACTCATTGGAGTGTTTTGAATATATTATAATGACTATTTTTTTTATTATTTTTGGACTCAATTTATCAAACTGTCACGACCCAACTACCGAGCTGTGCGGACACCTACTCTAATCCACCTAGATAGGAGAACCCTTACCACCCGAACGAACATGCAATGTGGAAAAGAAAATAAACCATTAAATAAGTCTCTTAAATACATGAGAAATCCTTATTACAAATAGTTTAGAAAAATAAACGACTTAAAGAATTTGCGAAAAACATTTACAATATGAAACAACCTCCCCAGAACCTAGTCTAAGCCGGTACAAGAGCTTCTACAAGATGAGTATATGACATAAGATGACACAACTCCCACCATGGAAGGAAATTAGGAGCTGCTGGAAGATCACCGCAATCCTGAATCTGTGAAACATCACCAACCCTGCAATCAAACTATACCCAAAAAGGAATAGCAAGAGTAGAATCAGTACAAACACACGTACTGGTAGGCATCATCGACCGAATCCACTCCTACCATCATATAAAATTCAAGAAAAAATGCACAAGGTAAATGCTTCACCCCTTTCAACATCACTTTTATCAATCCCCCCATTCGGAACCGACTATCCTAACCTTTAGACTTACCAAGTCACCTTGTAACCTAGACTTCCCAAGTCACCTTGATATCTAGACTTCCCAAGTCACCTTTTCACCTAGATATTCAGACTTAACCCGGCTAACTTCCCAACCATAACCACTTATACCCGTAGTATTACTTACCAGTGTCCAGCCCTTCCCGGACCTCTAGGACAACTTTCCATCCTAGTTATAACAACCGACAACTATAACCCCAGACTTTCCGTCTTACTCCCAATTGACCAATCACATGAAAATCACCTAGAAACCATTGACACATTCAATGACAACAACAGAGTTATATCTAAATCCCTTTCTAATCTCGAAACCCGGACTCTACAAGGAACCTCTAACCATACCTAAGTGTTCAACAGGCTACCCGGTCTACACTAAGACCCACCCTTAGCTTATTAACCACAACGAATTCTTGACAGTCATTAATACACTTAATGAAAATAAATTGTGAACTTATAACCTTTTTTACATAGTCCAGACCCACTCAGATCTCCCTAGCACATCTAGGTATTAACATGACAACCCGGTCTACACCAAGACCAACTAATAGTTAACATCATAACCCGGTCTACACCAAGACAAACTAATAACATAATATAACAACCCGGCCTACACCAAGACCAAACTCATAATATAATTACCCAGCCTACACCAAGACCCAAAAGCACAATACAATATAATAACTCGGCCTACACCAAGACCAAACTCACAATATAATTACCCGGCTTACAACAAGATCAAAAGTACAATATAATATAACAACCCGGCCTACACCAAGACCAAAAGTAATATCATAATTTATAAACACAGCCCGGTCCACTCATGGAAGCAACACCAATCACACAATGCAACAATATCAATGAAATGATGCAGTAAAGTAAATCCATACCAGGCGTGTTACCCGAGTCAACCGTTAGTATTTTCCCATACCAGGTGCGATACCCGAGCCAACCATTAGTATTTCGGTACCAGGCGTGGTACCCAAGCAAACTGAATGTCAATCAAGATACAATTAAATAATAAACAAACAACTTGTAAAACCAACAAGCAATACACCGTTCAATCAACAGACTGTAATACAGGACTCTTAGACGTTCCTAACAATCCGCTAAGCAATGTATCTCATACAAACACTTAGATAAGAGCACACAACATACATTCCAAATAATTTCCTAAGCAATGTATCTCACACAAACACTTAGATGAGAGTACACAACATACAATATTTACAGGAATCATTAACCATCACCTACCCCTCCCCGGGTGGGTGACTTAGCCTAACCTTGGTCCGAGGACCAACCCGTTTCCCCTTACTGCCATATAATGAATGATTTCCTTTCTTAGCATAATTTAGCAATTACGTGATTCCCGGACTTTACCCAACACCGAAAACAGAGTGGGAGCACCTCCCCTTAGCCATAGTAAAACCAACAACTACATATCAGGCCATTTACATTCTCGAAACCTTATCTAGGAGTTTTCCATTTCCATTACCTATAGCTCCCAAGCATTCTCCTAGTTCCCCGAACCTTCCAGACTTTCCAGACATTCCAGTCGCGGAGCCTATCATTTTAGTCTACCAAGACAATAAAGATATCCCCATTATACGTATCATAAAACCAACCCTTTAATCCATACAATTCCTAATTCACACATAAACAATAATAAATCTGCCAGACTCCGTGCCCGAAGGCCTAATCATGGATTCTCCCTTTCATTCTACACAATAATAGGAAATAAAAATGGTCAATCTACTCTTGGGAAGAAACCTAGCCTACCTGGATGCCGAGCAACTGTTCCATACCCTTTTTGGCTCTATGAAGGCATTACCTGATGATTCTGCAGGCCCGAATCCATGGTTTTGCATCCCTTTCGCTAGAATCCCTCCTCCCTATGGCTCCCAAGCTTTGGAGTAGCCTAGGAGGGTTTTTGGAGCAACCCTCGTCTGTTTTTGACTAAAGAAGGGAGAATGGGATTATAAAACCCGTTTCTGGGCTTTCTGGTTCCGTCATTACGCTATAGCGGATGGCCAACCGCTATAGCGACCTAAATTCCGCTACAGCGGACTCAGATTTTCAGCACTGACAGTCTTCAGTAAAATAGTTATAACTTTTTAGTCGGGAAGCAAATTGACAAATGGTCGGTGGCATTGGAAAGAGGAATCAGAGATCTTTAATTTGGTGGGTATTAAGACCCCTAACTTTTTATATTCAAGGAGGAAAGTACGTTTGAAGTTAACCTTAGTTTGAACTTAGCCCGAAACTAAATCGGTAAGGCACCTTTCAACTTAACTTTGTGCTAAGAGTATTCTATTACCTTAATACATACCAAATGTACTCCCCATAGTAAAGAATCAATCCTAACTCTTATTACGAATGAGAGGCACCTGTCTTGATCGCAGACATTTTCAGTAACGAAAGAACAAGTCGTTACAACAGATACAAATTTACCCATCGTTCCTCCCCGAACGATCTCTAAGGCAGAAGGAAAAGAATGAACCAGCCCTTAGAAACTTAAGGCTCTACTATGACAACATAGAATAGCCTTACACGAACCACTGGACTCTCAAATCCCCCGGGTGTACCCCTGTTCAACCAAAATTTAATTTGATTCTGCTTTGTCAAGGAATATCTTCCTTCGAGCTATACGAGACTAGTTAGATTACTCCTCCTTGAGTTCCCAAGAAATCAGGGGCCTCATTGAAATACTGGAGAGAAAGAATTCCAAACATAAAGGACCAAAACTTAATTCCCATGCTGCAGTGCTGACAGTCGCTGACTTCCGCTATAACGGTAATTTCTCTGCTATAACGCAATAGAGATGTGTTCAACCGCTATGGTGGTGGTTGATATAGGACAGAAAGTCATAAAGTTCCCCAAAAGTGCCTATTTTACAACACACTTAATTTCTTGACATTCCGAAATAACCCCTTCACGTCAACCCACTTACCGAGAGTTCTACTTACCCCAATTCAATTCCGAAAAGTCCCCCAGAATCCTTTATGTGTTAGCTAAAAGGAAAACTAGCTCAATACAAAACATGTTACACAATCCTCACCCTGATTTTCCTAGACCATACCTTGCTCAGAAATCATCCGAGGCTAGCCTAGCAATAAAATTCTAACTCCTAACTCGAGAAAAATCTTAACCTGGGCAATTACACCCTAAACAATGATATACCAAACATAATATTACCAAACACGACACCATGTTTTCCCCTTGGGACTTTTACCTTATGACCCTTTTCACCCTTCCATGACCAACACATAAGAGTATACCATCTAGAGTATAACCAATAACCAATACACCACTATGGGTTTCGTTAAAGCCTAGATTTTCCATCATCTCTTACATTAGTCTATTTAACCCTCATCAATCCATCATTTATAACTAAAAAACTTTTTAGTTATCACCCGAGGTTAAGCTATGCTTATTTAGCCTCGCAACTAGCTTATAACTAGTCAAATTATCGACTCAACATGTCTCAATCACTCTAGAAATATAACAACTAAGTATTACCGTATCCACCCATTTCTTAACCAATCCCGACTGTCTTAAAACTGGAGTTTCCCTACAGTCCACAATCCCTTTTTGTTCCTTTACCATCTATATAAATGGTAAGCCTATACCCGAATGTAATGCAAACAATTCTAATTAAGGCATATCGCCATTCATCATTTAAAACAATCACAACTTTTAAGCTGGGAATAAATTTTCCTTAAGTTACAATCATGAGTTACCATAAAAGGTTTCTTACCGCATTTCCTGCTATCAAGCAATGATAACCATTTTCCCCCATGGTTCCTAACCAATCCTGACTGTCTTGAAACTGGAGTTTCCCTCCAGTCGTAAACCTTGTCCCCTTACCATTTTTACCAATGGCAAGCCCATTTCAGAAATGTAACACCACTTTACTGGCCAATTCAAGTACACGTAAAAAGTAATTACCAACCAAAGTACACCAATTCAAGTTATGACTCCTTCCGGAGCAAAACATTCACAACAAATCAAATAATTGCACACCACACATTTGCAGTCATTCAAACAACATCAATACACATAAGCACAATCTCAAGCCTCAAGCTTAAACAGTCAATCAAATTAGTTTCATTACTTTTTATTCGCCTCATGGATGACCATTAGCCGATTCATCCATGCCTTTACATAGCTTCCCAGACCAGATACCAATTGGAACCATCCCCATTCAAATCATTCTTGCTTGTTTGTCGTACCCGGAGTCCAATGACATCCTTCACCTTGTTGAGATACCAATTGGAATCGAGAGATACCAATTGGACTCAACCCATACAAGCAAGTAAAGAAACCGCATGAAAAGGAATGAAAGAAGAGAAGTGTTTCCCAGAATGCTTCATAGCTTTCCTAGGATTAGAGGTGGACGTCAACACACCAATCCGCGGGACTCTATTCGACATTTTGCTCTTGTACTGGAAGACCGGTAACCTGGGCTATATTACAATTTTTCACGACCTAACTACCGGGCCGTGCGGACACCTACTCTAATCCACCTAGATAGGAGAACCCTTACCACCCGAACTAACATGCAATGCGGAAAAGAAAATAAACCATTTAATAAGTCTCTTAAATACATGAGAAATCCTTTTTACAAATAGTTTAGAAAAATAAATGACTTAACGAATTTGCGAAAAACATTTACAATGTGAAACAACCTCCCCAGAACCTAGTCTAAGCTGGTACAAGAGCTTCTACAAGAGGAGTATATGACATAAGATGACACAACTCCCACCATGGAAGGAAAGTAGGAGCTGCTGGAAGATCACCGCAATCATGAACCTGTGAAACATCACTAACCCTGCAACCAGAATACCCAAAAAGGTATAGCAAAAGTAGAATCAGTACAAAGACATGTACTGGTAGGCATCATCGGCTGACTCAAATTCACTCCTACCATCATATAAAAATCAAGAAAAAATGCACAAGGTAAATGCTTCACCCCTTTCAACATCACTTTTATCAATCCTCCCATTCGGAACCGACTATCCTAACCTGTAGACTTACCAAGTCACCTTGTCACCTAGACTTCCCAAGTCACCTTGACATCTAGACTTCCCAAGTCACCTTGTCACCTAGATATTTAGACTTAACCCGGCTAACTGCCCAACCAAAACCACTTATACCCGTAGTATTACTTACCTGTGTCCGGCCCTTCCCATCCTGGTTATAACAATCGATAACTACAACCCCAGACTTCCATCTTACTTCCAATTGATCAATCACATGAAAATCACCTAGCAACCGTTGACACATTCAATGAAAACAATAGAGTTATATATAAATTCCTTTCTAATCCCGAAACCCGGACTCTCCAAGGATCCTCTAACCACACCTAAGTGTTCAATAGGCTACCCGGTCTACACCAAGACCCACCCTTAGCTTATTAACCACAAATAATTCTTGATCGTCATTAAGACACTTAATGAAAATAAATTATGAACTTATAACCTCTTTTACATAGTCCGGACCCACTCGGATCCCCCTAACACATCTAGGTGTTAACATGACAACCCGGTCTACACCAAGACCAACTTATAGTTCATAACCCGGTCTACACCAACACCAACTAATAACATAATATAACAACCCGGCCTACACCAAGACCCAAAAGCATAATATAATATAATAACCTGGCCTACACCAAGACCAAACTCACAATATAATTACCCGACTTACACCAAGACCAAAAGTTCAATATAATATAACAACCCGGCCTACACCAAGACCAAAAGTAATATCACAATTTATAAACACAGCCCAGTCCAGTCATGGAACCAACACCAATCACACAATGCACCAATATCAATAAAATGATGCAGTAAAGTAAACACATACCAGGCGTGGTACCCGAGCCAACCGTTAGTATTTTCCCATACCAGGCGCAGTACCCTAGCCAACCATATGTTATACCCATTCCAGGTGTGGTACCCGAGCCAACTATTCCCGTACCAGGCGTGGTACCCGAGCCAACCTAAAGTCAATCAATCCACAGTCAAATAATGAACAAATAACTTGTAAAACCAAAAAGCAATACACTGTTCAATCCACAGATTGTAATACAGGACTCGTAGACGTTCCTAACAATCCCCTAAGCAATGTATCTCATACAAACACTTAGATAATAACACACAACATACATTCCTAACAATTCCCTAAGCAATGTATCTCATACAAACACTTAGATAAGAGCACACAACATATATTCCTAACAATTCCCTAAGCAATGTATCTCACACAAACACTTAGATGAGAGTACACAATATATAATATTTGCAGGAATCGTTAACCATCACCTACCTCTCCCCGGGTGGGTGACTTAGCCCAACCTTGGTCCGAGGACCAACATGTTTCCCCTTACTAACATATAATGAATGATTTTCTTTCTTAGCATAATTTAGCAACTACGTGATTCCCGAGACTTTACCCAACACCGAAAACAGAGTGGGAGCACCTCCCCTTAAACCTAGTAAAACCAACAACTACATATCATGCCATTTACATTCCCGAAACCTTATCTAGGAGTTTTACATTTCCATTACCTATAGCTCTCAAGCATTCTCCCGGTTCCCCGAACCGTTTCGACATTCCAGTCCCCGAGCCTATCATTTTAGTCTACCAAGACAATAAAAATATCCCCATTATATGTATCATAAAACCAACCCTTCAATCCATACAATTCTTAATTCACACATAACCAGTAATAAATCTGCCAGACTCCGTGTCCGAAGGCCTAATCATGGAATCTCCCTTTCATTCTACACAATAATAGGAAATAAAAATAGTCAATCTATTCTTGGGAAGAAACCTAGCCTACCTGGATGCCGAGCAACTGTTCTATGCCCTTTTTGGATCTCTGAAGGTATTCCCTGACGATTCTACAGGATCGAATCCATAGTTTCGCATCCCTTTCGCTGGAATCCCTCCTCCCCATGGCTCCCAAGCTTTGGTGCAGCCTAGGAGGGTTTTTGGAGCAACCCTCATCTGTTTTTGACTAAAGAAAGGAGAATGGGGTTATAAAACCCATTTTTGGGCTTTCTGGTTCTGTCGTTCCGCTATAGCGGATGGTCAACCGCTATAGCGACCTAAAGTCCGCTACAGTGGACTCAGATTTTCAGCACTGACAGTCTTTAGTAAAACAGTTACAACTTTTTACTCGGGAAGCGGATTGACAAACGGTCGATGGCGTTGGAAAGAGGACTCAAAGATCTTTAATTTGGTGGGTATTGGGACCCCTAACATTTTATATTCTAGGAGGAAAGAATGTTTAAAGTTGACCTTTGAACGTTTGAAGTTGACCTTTGTTTGAACTTAGCCTGAAACTAAATCGGTAAGGAAGCTTTCAACTTAACTTTGTTCTAAGAGTATTCTATGACCTTAGTACATACCAAATGTACTCCGCATAATAAAGAATCAATCCTAACTCATATTATGAATGAGAGGCACCTGCCTTGATCGCATTCATTTTCTGTAATGATGGAATAGGTCGTTACAACAGATACCAATTTACCCATCGTTCATCCCTGAACGATCTCTAAGGTAGAAGGAAAAGAATGAACCAGCCCTTAGAAACCTAAAGCTCTACTATGACAACATAGAATAGCCTTAAACGAACCACTAAACTCTAAAATCCCCCGGGTGTACCCCAGTTCAACAGAAATTTAATTCGATTCTACTTTGTCAAGGAATATCTTCCTTCGAGCTATACGAGACTAGATAGATTGTTCCTACTTGAGTGCCCAAGAAATCAGGGGCCTCGATGAAATACCAGAGCGAAATAATTCCAAACATAACAGACCAAAACTTAATTCCCATGCTAAAGTGCTGACAGTCACTGACTTCCGCTATAGCGGTAATTTCTTCGCTAGAGCGGAGGTCGCAATAGAGATATGTTCAACCACTATGATGGTTGATATGGGATAGAAAGTCATAAAGTTCCCCAAAAGTTCCTATGTTACAACACACTTAATTTCCTGATGTTCCGAAATAACCCCTTCTCGTCAACCCACATACCGAGAGTTCTACTTACCCAAATTCTATTTCGAAAAGTCCCCCAAACTCCTTTATGTGTTAGCTAAAAGTAAAACTAGCTCAATACAGGACACGTTACCCAATCCTCACCCGAATTGCCTAGATCATACCTTGCTCAGTAATCATCCGAGGCTAGCCTAGCATTAAAATTCTAACTCCTAACCCGAGAAAAATCTTAACCTGGGTAATTACACCCTAAACAATGATATACCAAACATAATATTACCAAACACTACACCGTGTTTTCCCCTTGGGACTTTTACCTTATGACCCTTTTCACCCTTCCATGACCAACACATAAGAGTATACCATCTAGAGTATAACCAATAACCAATACACCACTATGGGTTTCATTAACGCCTATATTTTCCATCATCTCTTACATTAGTCTATTTAACCCTCATCAATCCATCATTTATAAAACCAACTTTTTAGTTATCACCCGAGGTCAAGCTATGCTTATTTAGCCTCACAACTAGCTTATAACTAGTCAAATTACCGATTCAACATGTCTCAATCACTTTAGAAATATAGCAACTAAGTATCACCGTATCCACCCATTTCCTAACCAATCTCGACTGTCCTGAAACTGGAGTTTCCCTACAGTCCATAATCTCTTTTTGTTCCCTTACCATCTATATAAATGGTAAGCCTATAACCGAATGTAATGCAAACAATTCTAATTAAGGCATTTCGCAATTCATCATTTAAAATAATCACAACTTTCAAGATGGGAATAAATTTTCCTTAAGTTACAATCATGAGTTACCATAAAATTTTCCTTAACGCATTTCCTGCCATCAAGCAATGATAACCCTTTCCCCCTCATGGTTTCTAACCAATCCCGATTATCTTGAAACTGGAGTTTCCCTAAAGTCGTAAGCCTTGTCCCCTTACCATTTTTACCAATGGCAAGCCCATTTCCAAAATGTAACACCACTTTACTGACCAATTCAAGTACACGTAAAAAGTAATTACCAACCAAGGTACACCAATTCAAGTTATGACTCCTCTCGGACCAAAACATTACAGCAAATCAAATAATTGCACACCACACATTTGCAGTCATTCAAAAAACATCAATACACATAAGAACAATCTCAATCCTCAGCTTAAACAGTCAATCAAATCAGTTTCATTACTTTTTATTCGCCTCATGGATGACCATTAGCCGATTTATCCATACCTTTAAATAGCCTCCCCGGCCAGATACCAATTGGAACCTTCCTGGTTCCAATCCTTCTTGCTTGTTTGTCATACCCGGAGTCCAATGACATCCTTCACCTTGTTGAGATACCAATTGGAAAAGAGAGATACCAATTGGACTCAACCCATACAAGCAAGTAAATAAACCGCACGAAAAGGAATGAAAGAAGAGAAGTGTTTCCTAGAATGCTTCATAGCATCCCTAGGATTAGATGTGGACATCAACACACCAATCCGCGGGACTCTATTCGATATTTTTCTCTTGTACTGGGAGACTGGTAACCTGGGCTCTGATACCATTTGTCACGACCCAACTACCGAGTCGTGCGAGCACCTACTCTAATCCACCTAGATAGGAGAACCCTTACCACCCGAACCAACAGGCAATGCAGAAAAGAAAATAAACCATTAAATAAGTATCTTAAATACATGAGAAATAATTTTTACAAATAGTTTAGAAAAATAAATGACTTACAGAATTTGCGAAAAACATTTACAATGTGAAACAACCTCCCCAGAACCTAGTCTAAGCCAGTATAAGAGATTCTACAAGATGAGTATATGACATAAGATGACACAACTACCACCATGGAAGGAAAGTAGGAGCTGCTGGAAGATCACCGCAATCCTGAACCTGTGAAACATCACTAACCTTACAACCAGACTATACCCAAAAAGGTATAGCAAGACTAGAATCAGTTCAAACACACATACTGGTAGGCATCATCGGCTGACCCGAATTCACTCCTACCATCATATAAAAATCAAGAAAAAATGCACAAGGTAAATGCTTCACCCCTTTCAACATCACTTTTATCAATCTCCCCATTCGGAACCGACTATCTTAACCTTTAGACTTACCAAGTCACCTTGTAACCTAGACTTCCCAAGTCACCTTGACATCTAGACTTCCCAAGTCACCTAGATATTCAGACTTAACCCGGCTAACTGCGCAACCAAAACCACTTATACCCGTAGTATTACTTACTAGTGTCCGGCCCTTCCCGGACCTCTAGGACAACTTTCCATCCTGGTTATAACAACTGACAACTACAACCCCAGACTTTCTGTCTTACTCCTAATTGACCAATCACATGAAAATCATATAGCAACCGTTGACACATTCAAAGACAACAACATAGTTATATATAAATCCCTTTCTAATCCCGAAACCCAAACTCTCCAAGGATCCTCTAACCACACCTAAGTGTTCAACAGGCTACCCGGTCTACACCATGACCCACCCTTAGATTATTAACCACAATTAATTCTTGACCATCATTAATACACTTAATGAAAATAAATTGTGAACTTATAACCTCTTTTACATAGTCCGGACCCACTCGGATCCCCCGAACACATCTAGGTGTTAACCTGACAACCCGGTCTACACCAAGACCAACTAATAGTTAACATCATAACCCGGTCTACACCAAGACCAACTAATAACATAATATAACTTCCCGGCCTACACCAAGACCAACTAATAACATAATATAACTTCCCGGCCTACACCAAGACCAAACTCATAATATAATTATCCGGCCTACACCAAGACCCAAAAGCACAATATAATATAATAACCCGACCTACACCAAGACCAAACTCACAATATAATTACCCAGCTTGCACCAAGACCAAAAGTACAATATAATATAACAACCCAACCTACACCAAGACCAAAAATAATATCACAATTTATAAACACAGCCAGATCCACTCATGGAACCAACACCAATCACACAATGCAACAATATTAATGAAATGATGCAGTAAAGTAAACCCATTCCAGGCGTGGTACCTGAGTCAACCGTTAGTATTTTCCCATACCAGGCATGGTACCCGAGCCAACTATTTGTTATACTCATACCAGGCGTGGTACCCGAGCCAACCGTTAGTATTTCTGTACTCGGCGTGGTACCTTAGCCAACCGAATGTCAATCAATCCACAGTCAAATAATAAACAAACAACTCTTAAAACCAACAAGCAATACACCGTTCAATCCACAGACTGTAATACAAGACTCTTACACATTCCTAACAATCTCCTAAGTAATGTATCTCATACAAACATTTAGATAAGAGCACACAACATACATTCCTAACAATTCCCTAAGCAATGTATCTCATACAAACACTTAGATGAGAGTACACAACATACATTCCTAACAATTCCCTAAGCAATGTATCTCATACAAACACTTAGATGAGAGTACACAACATACAATATTTGTAGGAATCATTAACCATCACCTACCCCTCCCCGGGTGGGTGACTTAGCCCAACCTTGGTTTGAGGACCAACCCGTTTCCCCTTACTGACATATAATGAACGATTTCCTTTCTTAGAATAATTTAGTAACTACGTGATTCTCGAGACTTTACCCAACACCGAAAACAGAGTGGGAGCACCTCTCCTTAGCCCTAGTAAAACCAACAACTACATATCATGCCATTTACATTCCCGAAACCTTATCTAGGAGTTTCCCATTTCCATTATCGGTAGCTCCCAAGCATTCTTCCAATTTCCCAAACCTTTCTGACATTCCAGTCCCCGAGCCTATCATTTTAGACTACCAAGACAATAAAAATATCCCCATTATACGTATCATAAAACCAACCCTTCAATCCATACAATTCCTAATTCACACATAACCAGTAATAAATCCGCCAGATTCTATGTCCGAAGGCCTAATCATAGATTCTCCCTTTTGTTCCATACAATAATAGGAAATAAAAATGGTCAATCTTCTCTTGGGAAGAAACCTAGCCTACCTGGATGATGAGCAACTGTTCCATGCCCTTTTTGGTTCCATGAAGGCATTCCCTGATGATTCTGCAGGCCCAGATCCATGGTTTTGCGTCCCTTTTGCTGGAATCCCTCCTCTCCACGGCTCCCAAGCTTTGGAGCAACCTAGGAGGGTTTTTGGAGCAACCTCGTCTGTTTTTGACTACAGAAGGGAGAATGGGATTATAAAACCCGTTTCTGGGCTTTCTAGTTCCGTCATTCCGCTATAGTGGATGGCCAACCGCTATAGCGGTACCACTATAGCGGTACCGCTATAGTGACCTAAAGTCCGCTACAACGGACTCAGATTTTCAGCACTGATAGTCTTTAGTAAAATAGTTATAACTTTTTAATCGGGAAAAAGATTGACAAACGGTTGGTGGCGTTGGAAAGAGGACTCAGAGATCTTTAATGTGATAGGTATTGTAACCCTTAACTCCTTATATTTTAGGAGGAAAGCACGTTTGAAGTTGACCCTAGTTTGAACTTAGCCCAAAACTAAATCGGTAAGGAAGCTTTCAACTTAACTTTGTGCTAAGAGTATTCTATGACCTTAGTACATACCAAATGTACTTCCCATAATAAAGAATCAATCCTAACTCTTATTACGAATGAGAGGTACCTGCCTTGATCGCAGATATTTTCAGTAACGATGGAACAGGTCGTTACACAAACTCACCAAAATGATCATTTACATATGCAGTACAACCCCAAGGTCACAGATCATTAAGGTTTGATTTATGACCAGTTCATAGTTCATAAGAAGTGAAAGGTACTAATTTAGAAGGCTTTTTATTCAATATGTAGGCTGCAGTCAATAATGCATCTCCCCAAAATGAGATAGGTAAATTTGTGGTGAGAAACAAGGTAAAATATAACAATAATAATATTTTTTTTATCAATGGCAAAATAATAATACTGAAAATCGAATAAATATTACTACTATAATATTTATAAATAATATCTAATAATATTTTTATAATACTTGAGTTGTGCTTGGCACTGTGCTAAGAAACTATTTTAGCAATATGAAATATTTCTCTAGGATTAAACAAGCCTTTTCTAATTGAATAGAGGATAAGAAAATCAGCAAACTTAATTAATATCACTAAGTTAAACAAGGAAATTAAAAGATTATACCAAAACCAAAAGACAATTAACTGAAATAAAGAAAAACAAAAAAAAAAAGAAAGTGAGAACGAGAGGAGAGGGAAAGAGTAAGAAGAATGGTAGTGTATTTTTGTGTGTTTTCCATAAAGTTGGAAAATCATATATATAGAAGAGTTGAGATGGTGGACTTAGCAAAATAAGAGGATATTAGTGGATACCTTTGGCACCAAGTAAAGGTAGTACTTTGTCATCAAGATAGTGTAGTACTTGGCCACCAAGTTTGCACATGTAAATAAATGAGGTCCACAAATAATTACTTTATTCCAAAATAATTTTAAAATATCTAACAATACCCCATATATTTTAAAATTTTTTGGAGGAGTAGAATTTAATTTGTTGGATTTACATGATCTAAATGCAATAGGTTCGGTGTCTTTTGGAATATGAACCAAACTTAGATCGATAAAAATTTTAACTTACAGAATTACTAGTGAAATATAATATTTCTATGAACCAGTAATTTTTATCGTAAGCCAGTGACTTTATCAATCACATTTCGACCTTCGTATGTGATGTGACGCTAATTTACGTCACTTTCGACTCCTTTTTACTAAGAACAATCGTACGTTTTCAAGCAACCGTTGTTGTTTTTGATGTTTTTATGTTGTATTTGTAGGAAATGGAAGCAAACACGAAAACGGAAGAAAATACGAGAAAAACGAAGTTCTGCCTAAGAGTGATGGCCTGAGTGACGGGCCGTCACACATGTGACGGTCCGTCACTGGGACCGTCACTCCAAGGCAGACTTCCAGGCGGCACCACTGCCTAGCAGTGACGGTCCAGGCGACGGTCCGTCACTGCCGTGACGGTCCGTCACCCCTGGCCGTCACGCTTAGGCAGTGACTCAGTCGGCGACCCGCGTTTTTGGGGATTCCTAGCCCGTTTTGGAATTGGTTTCTATTACTCCTATAAATACCCCATGTTAGGTTATGTTAAAGGTGTCGAATATTATTTTAAATTATTCTCCCATTAGTTTAAACAAGTTTTTAAGTCGTTTTTGAGAGCAACAACACGTTTCCGGATTCTTGAATTCGTGTTCTTGATTCTTTCGTGAGTTCTTGGTATTTCTTGCTCTTGGATATTGGAAGATTGATTGTTTCATTATATTGTAAGACTTTTCTTCCCTTTATTATGAATACAACTATTTTCTCTTATTTATCGAGCATGAGTAACTAAAACTCCCGCAACTAGGGTTGTGGGAGCCATGGAAACGTAGCAATATAGATTCCGGGTAGCGTTGGGTTCGATATATGTATTGTCATGTTGTTAATCATTCAATTAGTCACGTTTTCTAGTGGTTGCAAACATTAGAACATGCCTAGGTTTAATTTGCTTGAGTAAAGAAGTTAAAACCGGGAAAACTTGATTAACGACAAGGATTCGAGACTACCAACTCTCGTCTTAAAGATTAATGCCGTAACTGGATTAGTCTACTTGATGTTAGGATTGAAAGCTAAAAAGCACATCTTTTTGAGATCGAAAGAAGATAAAAGGAAATTTGTTTATTTGGTCGAGAGACGTTTAGACGATACAATTGACGCAATCACATCGTGACACTCATATAGAATGAACCCAGTTAAGCCTAGAATCGACATTGTTACAATGCCATGGTGACCACGTCCCTTGTTCGCATTCTCTCATACTGATTTAAACTCCTACGTTTAGTATTGTTTTGTTTACAATTTGATCACACAAAACCCCCCCTTTATTTACCGGAAACTGTTGACGACTAGTCATCTACTTCACTAAAGTCTTAATCATCACCATATTCTCTGTGGGATTCGACCCCAACCTTGTTGGGTTATATATTTGACAACGATCGCATACGCTTCTTAAATCGAGGTGTAGTTTGAGCGTTATCAAAAATGGCGCCGTTGCCGGGGAATACGGTTTTTGATTAAGTCTGGTGTGTTTATTTGACTCTTAGTTATAATTTCCTGCTTTACGTTTGTTTGTTGTTTTTGTTTTTGGACAGGGTACAGATTTGTGCATGCCAAGTACCCGAAGCTCGGGTGAACCAATACTACCTTACGATCCCGAGCTTGCTAGAACTTTGAGGCGGAATATGGCCGCAGAACTAGAGGCAGCAAGGCTCGCTGCCGAACTGCAGGCCCAACAAAATCTGAATGCTGGTGGTCTGCAGGATGAGGATTTCGAATTAGATGGAGCTGGCGCTACTGGCGCCATTATTGTTCCACCACTACCGCCCGGAGCCAAGTTCAACATCACTAGCACGATGATTCAGTTGCTGAACTTGAGAGGAGTGTTCCGAGGGGTCGCTGGGGATGATCCAAACCAGCACTTAATGAATTTCGTGGGCATCTGCAAGTCATTCGAATTGCCAGGAGTGAGTCAGACAGCGATCAGGCTCAGGTTGTTTCCGTTGTCTCTGTCTGATGAGGCAGCGTTGTGGTTGACGGAATTGACCCCCGACTCTATCGCAACGTGGGGCGAGTTGAGAGGAGCTTTCCTAGAAAGGTTCTTTCCTCCCTCTCGGATGATACAGTTGAGGGATGAGATTAGTAACTTCAGGCAGCAACCACACGAAGCACTGCACGAGACTTGGTTGCGATTTAAGAAGAAGCTGGCACAGTGCCCGAACCATCAATTGGCCGACAACGTCTTGATGCAGACATTCTATAGGGCACTAAATTCGGCTACGAAGCCGACGTTAGACAACGCAGCAGGTGGTGCATTCATGGGTCTATCGTTTGTTGAGGCTACAACTACTTTGGACAGGCTCACCAAAACCAACAGGGCCTGGCATACACGAGATTCAGAGGTTGCAGCTAGCACCTGTACAGTGGGTATGTCAGCAGAGCAGCGAAGGAAAGAGGAGGAGCGCGACCAAGACATGGCGCATCTTAAAACACAGTTAGATCTCCTGACAAGGCACTTGACGTCAGGAAATATAGAGAAGGTACAAGTTGTGGGTTCCCAAGGTATGGAGACTGAGGAGGCCAATTACTTGGGGGCTTTCCAGGCCAATGGCCAAGGAAACTAAGGTCGGAACTATCCAAACCACTATGAGAATGGTGGTTACAAAACTCGCGACCAAGGAAGCTGGAGGAACAATACCGATAGAGGTGGGTTGTATATACCACCTGGCAATCGGGACAAAACTGGCAGCGAAGCTGAAACGTCCAAACTTGAGAACATGATGGCGAAGATGCTGCTCAAGGTGGAGTCGACTGACTCTGGGGTAAAGGCAATGCGGAATGAGCTATCAACATTGAGTCTGGTAGTAGAGTCACACTCAACCGCGATCAAGCAACTGGAGCAGCAAGTGGGTCACATCTCGGCATCTCTAAACCCAAGGAAACCAGGTACTTTGCCGAGCGACACCACCCATCCGAAAAATGACACAAGCTGTATGGCGATCACCACAAGAAGCGGAAAAGTATTACCGGAATCACATCCGGTAATTCATGTTCAAGGTGATAGTGCGGATGATGAAGAGGCGGTAGAGGAGGAAACTCCAAAGCCTGCGGAGAAACGCAAGGAAGCTGAAAAGCTTCCAACTATGATGCCTCGACCACCACCTCCGTTCCCACAGCGTTTGAAAAAGAAAGCTGACGATGGTAAGTTCCTGAACTTCATGACCATGTTGAAAGAGATTTCAATAAACATACCATTGGTGGAAGCTCTGGAACAAATGCCCGGTTATGCCAAGTTCATGAAGGACTTGATTACAAAGAAGCGGACGGTAAGCTTTGAGCCGGAAGACAACCTCCATCACTGCAGCGCTATTTCCTCTAGATCATTAGTGGAAAAGAAAGGAGATCCAGGTGCGTTCACTGTTCCATGTACTATCGGAAAGCTCAACTTCGGAAGAGCTATGTGTGATCTTGGTGCTAGTATCAATTTGATGCCGCTAGCAGTGTATGACAAATTGGGTTTGGGAGCGCCTAAACCAACGTCCATGAGAGTGATGATGGCGGACCGTTCGGTAAAGCGACCCGTAGGGATATTGTCTGATGTGCTGGTCAAGATTGGTAAGCTTATATTCCCGGCCGACTTTGTGATCTTGGATTGCGAGGTGGATTTCGAAGTTCCCATAATCTTGGGATGACCGTTGCTAGCTACCGCGAGAGTGTTGGTTGACATGGAGAAAAATGAGCTGACCTTCCGATTGAACAATGAATTGGTCAAGTTCGATGTGTCCAAATTGATGAAGCAACCAAGTGACATGAGGGTGGTCGCGGTCATCAACACCATTGAGGAACCTCCTGCGGATGTGCACCTTGAGGAGAAGTGTCTGGGTGAAACTCTAGCTGTTGTAAGAAGGATGGTGCGAGAGAGGAAACATGTAGAGGAAGGCGGTGAAATTAAATCGAGAAAACGAAAACACCGCAAGAGAATCTGCAAAGAAAGAGCGAAGAAGTTGTCGCGACTAGCGATGGAGCCCAAAGAGGAAGCTGGAACGCCACACTCCATCGAGTTCTCTTGTTTTGGAGACCCTGGCGGTCTCCAACATCGTTCCGAAATTTAAGTCATATCGACTTCACAGGTATTCCTTTATTCTCACAGTTTTTAGCTTTCGCATATATGCATTGGGGACAATGCATGAGTCTAAGTTGAGGGTGTTGGAAAACCTGTGAGTCACCACCGAGGGTTTTTGTTGCCGATTTCTTTTCCCTCCGGTGTGCTATCTAGTAGAACCGGCATGTTTAGGTTGTTGTTTTAAATTTTTTTTTATTTTTTTTTTAGTATCTATAGCAAGCATGAGTTGTTCTTGTCCAAAAACGAGGCCCCTTGAAAAATTTTCTGGTTTTGAGCTTATGTTGAAACGATTGACTGTCTGGATCTTTGTATGTCATTGTGTGAATATGATTAGAATGAGTATGCTTAAGCCGAGCGGTTGTTTGATAGTTGGTAGCGATATAGTTTCTTGGTGCTAAGGGTGTGTGAGATTAATTGTTATAAATTCTTACTCTGTGCATGCATCTAGAACTTGCCCGGTCTATTTTGTTAAGTTTGAAGTTGGTTGCTTAGGAAAGGATCGCAGGCCCTTTTTGATGCAGTTCACTTAGCCTATATGACCGTCCAAATACAAATAATCCCTTTTGATCCCTGTTTGAGCCGTAATTGACCTTATTCTTTCAATAACCGGTCACCATTCCTGTTTAACTTTGAATCCCTATCTTGGCCCTGGTCCTTCCTTGGACATCGTGCACCTCAACGTAGGCAAAATAACCTAAGTTGAGGGTGGCTACTATAGAGGTAAACCCTGTTTTGGCCCTGGTCCTACCAATGGACATTGTGCACCTTGACGTAGGCAATCAGCCTAAGTTGAGGGTGGCTACTACAGTGGTAAAGGAGAAGAAAAAGAGATGGAGATGATTGTTGTTGAATAGAATGAAAATTCGGGTGTGCGCCTAAGAAAAATAAAAGAAAAATAAAGAAAGATGAAAAAGATCGAAAAAGAAACAAAAAGAATTGTCAATAAAGAGGCCACACCTGTATCTAGAATCAAGGAAATAAAAAGGTAAATAAGGATGGATAAAGTGGAGTTATGTGGTGATAAGATGTAAATGGTTCCAAGGAGGGCTTAGTCACTAACCCCTAAATGCATCCTACCTGCACCCGAAGCCTCATTACAAGCAAATACAAGTCCTGTAGTGATCCTAAGTAGCTTTCTGAAGAACTGAAATAGAATAGTAAGGGCAAGCCTATGGTATCGCGTGTGCATTGTTTGAAATCGTTTGTGAGTGTGAGCGCTTACCTAGTCCCAAATCTTGTGTGTGGGATTTCTTTGTGGTGAGGGCACCAAGATGTCTATATTGTCTATTGATTGTTAGGATAGCTGCGTATGTGTATGCATAATATTCTATCATATCAGAATGACATGTTTGGATCCTTGCAAGTTAGTGTTTCATACATTTGTGTGCTACGAGGGAGCTTGATTTAATTGAATAAGTTTGAATGACCATGAGTTGCTATAGACATGAGTTTGTGTTCTTAGTAGAGTCGTATTATTGTTTTATGTTATGTTGCTTGAGGACAAGCGAACATTTTAAGTTGAGGGTGTTGATGTGACGCTAATTTACGTCACTTTCGACTCCTTTTTACTAAAGACAATCGTACGTTTTCAAGCAACCATTGTTGTTTTTGATGTTTTTATGTTGTATTTGTAGGAAATGGAAGCAAACACGAAAACGGAAGAAAATACGAGAAAAACGAAGTTCTGCCTAAGAGTGCCGGCCTGAGTGACGGGCCGTCACACATGTGACGGTCCGTCACTGGGACCGTCACTCCAAGGCAGACTTCCAGGCGGCACCACTGCCTAGCAGTGACGGTCCAGGCGACGGTCCGTCACTGCCGTGACGGTCCGTCACCCCTGGCCGTCACGCTTAGGAAGTGACTCAGTCGGCGACCCGCGTTTTTGGGGATTCCTAGCCCGTTTTGGAATTGGTTTCTATTACTCCTATAAATACCCCATGTTAGGTTATGTTAAAGGTGTCGAATATTATTTTAAATTATTCTCCCATTAGTTTAAACAAGTTTTTAAGTCGTTTTTGAGAGCAACAACACGTTTCCGGATTCTTGAATTCGTGTTCTTGATTCTTTCGTGAGTTCTTGGTATTTCTTGCCCTTGGATATTGGAAGATTGATTGTTTCATTATATTGTAAGACTTTTCTTCCCTTTATTATGAATACAACTATTTTCTCTTATTTATCGAGCATGAGTAACTAAAACTCCCGCAACTAGGGTTGTGGGAGCCATGGAAACGTAGCAATACAGATTCCGGGTAGCGTTGGGTTCGATATATGTATTGTCATGTTGTTAATCATTCAATTAGTCACGTTTTCTAGTGGTTGCAAACATTAGAACATGCCTAGGTTTAATTTGCTTGAGTAAAGAAGTTAAAACCGGGAAAACTTGATTAACGACAAGGATTCGAGACTACCAACTCTCGTGTTAAAGATTAATGCCGTAACTGGATTAGTCTACTTGATGTTAGGATTGAAAGCTAAAAAGCACATCTTTTTGAGATCGAAAGAAGATAAAAGGAAATTTGTTTATTTGGTCGAGAGACGTTTAGACGATACAATTGACGCAATCACATCGTGACACTCATATAGAATAAACCCAGTTAAGTCTAGAATCGACATTGTTACAACGCCATGGTGACCACGTCCCTAGTTCGCATTCTCTCATACTGATTTAAACTCCTACGTTTAGTATTGTTTTGTTTACAATTTGATCACACAAACCCCCCCCTTTATTTACCGGAAACTGTTGACGACTAGTCATCTACTTCACTAAAGTCTTAATCATCACCATATTCTCTGTGGGATTCGACCCCAACCTTGTTGGGTTATATATTTGACAACGATCGCATACGCTTCTTAAATCGAGGTGTAGTTTGAGCGTTATCAGTATGTTTGCTGTTCAACACGGTTTTGCAACAATAGGTCATGCGTGTGCCTGATTATTTATGAGAGCTCTAGAGATTAGGCCAAAAATAGCCTAACTCCACTTCTCATATAGGCGAATTCATCAAGTGTATACTACTTTATATACACCATCCTTAAGGATTATGAATTTATTAAAAGTTAATAACTCAACCCTCATAATTAGTAGCAGTTCAAGTACTCTCTTTTAGTACGCAGTGTCCATACTGAGTTTTTATTACCCATACAAACCTACTTCATGGGATCTCCAATCACATAGATTGGGTTACCATCTTTATTCATAATCATATTGGCCTTAATCCCATCTCTTTTGAGGTTTGAAGAATTAGTTTTCTTTTCACAGGTTTAGTCAGTGAATCAGCCAAATTTAATTCTGACTTCATGTAGTTAATGAAAATTATTCCATCATTCAGCAGCTGCTTAACGACATCATGTCTCAGTTTCACATGTCTAGTCTTACAATTATAAGATTTTTTCTTCGCAATAGCAATTGCGGCTTGAAAATCACAATTAATGGATACAGGAGGCAACACATTCTTAGTTAAAGGGATATTTTCTAAGAAATTTCTTAGTCACTCAGCCTCAGAACCAGCTCGCTCCAGAGCTACAAACTCTGACTTCATAGTCGATTTAGCAATGATCGTCTTCTTAGCTGATTTCCACGATATTGCACCATCACCTAAGGTGAATACATAGCCACTAGTGAACTTCGTCTCATCTGAATCAGGGATCCAGTTTGCATCACAATACCTTCTAAAGTAGAAGAAAATCCACTATACATGATAACATAATTCATGGTTCCTCTCAAATATTTCATCAGTCTTATTAATGCAGACTAATCCTTTTTATTGAGATTATGAGTATATCTACTCTGTCTACACACAATATAGGCTATATCAGTCCTCGTAAAATTTATTAAGTGCATCAGACTTTCAACAATTTGTGCATATTTAAACTGAGCAACTGGGTCACAATTATTCTTTTTCAATTGAGAGTTAACATCATAAGGAGTGGTCATATGTGTCACCTTAAAATATTCAAACTTCATAAGAAGTTTTTTCATATAATGTTCTTATGACAACATAATACCATCTTCACTCCTTATAATTTTAACTCCCAATATCATATTTACTTTATCTAGATCTTTCATATCAAAATAGGTCCTTCTCACAATATTTAAACTTATACCAAATATAAGCATGCCATCAACATACAAGCATATTATCACAAAATTATTGTCTACTACTTTAGTATAAACACATTTATCTACTTCAACGGAAGAAAAATTACCTCTCATTAAAACTTGATCAAATTTCTCATGACACTATTTGGGAGCTTGTTTAAGATCATAAAGAGATTTAATTAATTTACAAATTTTATTTTGTTGTCCAGAAATAATACATCCTTCAGGTTGAACCATATAAATTTCTTCTTCTAAATCACCATTTAAGAATGTTATTTTTACATTCATTTGATGGATAAAAAGCTTATGAATAGAGGCTAAAGCAATCAAAATTTGAATAAAAGAAATTCTAGTCACTGGTGCAAATATATCAAAATAATTAATATTTTATTTCTAAGAAAATCCTTTAAATACTAAACGAGCTTTATATTTGACCAGGAAGAATTTATTTGGACTTATATTTTTAAGAGAAGGAGCCCTTTATTTTTTTGTTTGTTGCGAGGAGGCCTCCTGTTCAATTTTAGGCATGAATCCTTAGAACTTTTCTTTCTTCATTCTGAGTTGTTTTGAAACTCTTTGATTTCGTTTTAAGTTTTCAGAACTTGTTTGTCATGTATAACTTTTTTGTTCTCAATCTTATGGCATTAGAACTTTCTGTTATGTATGATCTTTATGCTCTCAACCTCATTTAAGCATTTCCTATTCTTGATTTGATTTAAATAGGAATAAGAATGCAAAATAAAGTTTTAAGAAGAATGATTTATTTTCTTGACTGTAGATCGAATTCGTACAATAGATATTTTTGCGGCCAATCGAGATTTGGTGCGTGCTAACCAAAGTTTGGACTATGCCAACCAGAAGAAGGTATATCGCCAATAAGTTGATCAACTTTTCTCTGATTTTTGCTCCTTAAAGGATGATATAGAAACCCAAGAGATGGACCTTTGTACTTGTATTGAAAGGGAAACCTTTCTTGAGTCCGAGCTTCATAGGTTAGAGACCGTGCTATCATCTATTGATGATTTAGAATAGGAGAATCTGCACAAAATCACTAGGAAACTTGTTAGGGACATGAGTAATGTCAAACTCAATTAGAGGCTATCAAATCATTAAATGATCATTGTTTCATTTTTTAGAGGGTTATATTCGGGAGCTCGAAGCTCAAAAAGATAAAGTTATTTCTGATCTCAAATGAAAGAATGTCGCCTCACTTTTCTGGTTGAGTTTACAAAGTGGAATGTCTGGAGGTATACTTTGGAAGAGGCTAGTGCAGGTGTTGAAGATATTGACGCTGAAATTCTCATGGCTCGTCGGTTAGAGGAAGAAGCCCAAGATAACCTGTTGCCTACCCTTTTGTTTAGCCATGTCGATATTTATGGGGCTGCTCTTGTTGAATGACAGAATTATCAAGGGGTGAATGACCCTCTTATGCTTCCCTCTGATACCTTGGTTTTGGGTTGTGAATCTCTTGAAGCTTCTCTGAGCCCAATTTAACAATTTTCATTTTATTATCTTTTGTGTAAATCTCTGATCTCTTAAACTTTAGTTATTAATATAAAATTTACATTTTTATAAAGCTATTCTCTTGTTCATATTTTCCTTGTAATATTTCTTGCATTCTTAAAATCTCTGAAATATTTTAATTTGTTAAGCATTTTACACCTGATTTTAGGCAATTAGTTTTAAGTTAATTTTGATATAATTATTGATCAAGTACTTTTTTGGTCCGTTGCTTTAATCTAAATATATTTTTTATCACAAGTTTGTTTTGAAATAAGTATTTATGGGTATTTATAGACTGAATTTCATTTAACCAAAAAAGATTTTGTTTGACTTTTAGTCAATATGCTAAAAAGAAAATTCAGGAATTGATGCATCTGACTTCTCGTCTAAATTTAGAAGAGATCATCCGATTTTTGGTACTAAAAATCAGGAATTGATACATCTGATCTTTTTTATATTTGACCAGAAAGAATTCATTTGGACTCATATTTTTTTAAGAGAAGGAGCACTTTATTTTTTTGTTTATGGCGAGGAGGTCTCCTGTTCAATTTTAGGCACAAATCTTTAGAACTTTTCTTTCTTCATTCTGAGTTTTGTTCGTCATGTATAACTTTTTAGTTCTCAATCTTATGGGATTAGAACTTTCTGTTATGTATGATCTTTATGCTCTCAACCTCATTTAAGCATTTCCTATTCTCAATTTAATTTAAATAGAAATAAGAATTCAAAATGAAGTTTTAAGATGAATGATTTATTTTCTTGACTGTAGATCAGATTCGTACAATAACTTTTCTTGCGGAGAACCGGACTTGTTTGAAGTGAAGATCTTAGACTCTTTCTGTGAGCAGTCCACGATTTCTTACTTTAGAGCGAATTTCTTACTCTCTTCGTTTGAGTAGTCCTCGATTACCTATCTCTTAGGCTCTTTCTCTGAGCAATTCTCATTTTCTTACTTCTGAGCGATGGTCTTAGTCTCTTCGCCTGGCTAGTCTCCGATTACTTGTCTCTTAGGCTCTTTCTCTAACAAATCCATGTATTCTTACTTATGAGCAAATGTCATAGTCTCTTCGCCCGAGTAGTCCCTGGTTATTTGTCTCAAAGGTCTTTGATCTTTTGTTCTGAGGAGTTCCCCAATGCCCAATTGTGACTTTTAAGAATATTTGGGCATTGGATAAACTTACTTTGATCTTCAATTTTTGGTACTTTGTATCATAATATGATTTACTTTATCGTCTAATTAAAAAACTCATTGAAAAACCTTTTGGCATAAAAATTGATATGAATAAAAAAGAGTACAACATATATTTTCTCATTTATTCAGTATAACTTCTCTTCGTTGTTTAGTGGTGCATTTTTGAACCTGCATCTTAAGGTTAATTTATATGTAAAAAAAATAAAAGAAATGTGCACCTCAACAATAGTAGCATTTTATATGGCTAATGTTCCAATTGTTGGGCATATCGGTTCATGTTTGGTCTATCATTTGTATGAACCTTTTCTAGTTACTTTGATAACTCGATAAGGTCTTTCCCAATTTGGACTAAGTTTTCCAGAATTTGAATCTTTAATGTTAATGGTTACTTTTCAAAGGATTAAATCTCCTTCCTAAAAGTATCAAAGGTTGGATCTTTGATTGTAATATTTTTTCATTCTTTTCTTTTGAGCTTTTATTTAAACTAAAAATAAATCTCTTCCCTCTTTTGTCAAGTCAAGATTTATGAACATAACTTTTTCATTGCTTTCTTCATTAGCATATTTGAATAATCGGAGGTTTGATTCTCCAACTTCTACTGGTATAAGAGCTTCAGCTTCATAAACCAGCGAGAAAGGTGTTTTTCTGGTGCTGGACATTGGTGTTGCACGATACGTTCATAACACCTCAAGTAACATTTCTCTCTAAGTTCTTTTTGCTGCTTCTAACTTCTTTTTCAAGTTTTGTATCACAAGTTTGTTCGTTGACTCTGCCTGCCATTTTCATTGGGATTGTATGGAGTGGATGTTATTCTCTTATCCTTCATACCTTCTAGGAATTCAGTAACACTTTTTTCGATGAACTGAGGGACATTGTGACAAGTTATTTATTGGGAATAATGAAATGACATACTATATGATACCAGATGAAGTCTATATATCAGATCTAATTCTCTTGATTTTTCTGTTAAGTTGATTTTCAACCTCAGCTTTATAAGATATAAAAGTATCAAATACATCATCTTTATTTCTAAGCAAATACAACTTAGTAAATCTCGAAAAAGCATCAACAAAAGTCACATAACATCTTTTATCGTCTCTAGTCATAGTTTATTTTAAATCGCCTAAATTAGCGTGAATCAAAGATAGTAATTCAATTTCTCTATCTACTAAAAACCATGACTTTTTAGTAATTTTAGCTTCTGCACATATTTCACACTTATTAATATTATTGGAGTCTAAATTAGATATCAGCCCAAGCGATTGCATATTCTTTATATAAGAGAAATTAATGTGTCTTAATCTATCATAACATAAAAAAATAGACTCAACCATGTAAACAAAAGTAGATGCTTTTTTTTTAATAACATCAAGAATATTGAGTACAAAAAGTCCATGATTACAATAGTATTTCCCCATAAATACATTATTTTTTACCAGTTTAATGATCGGGTTCATCATTACGGGTAAATCTTTCATATATTAAGTTTAGAGTTGGAAAACTTCCGGATTGGGAGTTGAAAATTCTGGGCTAGGCTAGTCTCGATCGGTTTTGGAGCGAGGTCTGGTCTAGGGAAATTTGGGTGAGGATTGAATAATGTATCTTGTAGTGAGCTAGATATTCCGTTAGCTAAGACATAGAGGGGTTCGTGGGACTTTTCGGAAGTTAATTTGGGTAAGTAGAACTTTCGAAATCAAGGTTGACGTGAAGGGGTTATTCCAGATCGTCGGAGAATTAAGGTGTGTTGTAAAATGAGTACTTTTCAGGGATTTCCTGGGTTTCTTTCAATGATGAGCGCTGTCACTATGCCGTAGCGGTGACTGCTATAGCAGTAAATTATCAGCCATAGCATAAGTCAATGCTGGTCAGCACCGCTATAGCGGACGGTTATGCTATGACGGCTTAGCTATAACAGAGCATGGACCGCCATAGCGGGAGAAACAGGATTTAATGCAGAAAACTTCCCTAAAACATTCAGTTTTCATCAAGAACATTTTAGGAGAAGGGCTAGATGATTTTGGATAAAATTACTCCATTTTCCACCATTTTTCTTCCTAAAGGTAAGAATTCTACTCCCCTAACTCCATACTATCTTTCCTATAGGGTAGAATTGCTAGTCTTGGACTTGCGGAAGGGTTGTGTCTAACCTAAGAATGGTAGAATCCAGGGGAAAAAGGGGATTCTAGGGAATGCTAGTGTCACGCCCCGAGAATATCCCCTAGACATAACACAGATGTCGGGACCACAAGTGTCCCAAGTTAACCCTTGGTGATAGCGTACTCAAATATATTTAAGAAAATAAAGTGGAATCATACATAATAAAGATAGAAATCCACAAACTGAAATGGGATAAAGTCTACGAAATACCAATCCAGAATATAAACTAGCTATGTCTGAAGCCTCTAAATCTGAAATAGGAGTTGATAGGAGAAAACCCCAACTAACTCATAAATCCAACAGGAAAGAGACATAAAAACACTACTCATAACTACGGTCCTCGGATGATGAGGACTCGCCAAGATAGTCCGGATAGCTGGCAACGACTAGCCATGCGCCTGAGGAGTAGAACATGAATCTGCATTATAATAGGATGCAACGTAAAATATGCGCCAGTACTATAAGATTTACTGAATTTGTGAGATATGTATGAATGTGATAAAACATACGTAGAACATAGTTAAAACTAAGTCATGCATTATGAGAGAAATCATAAGTCAAGATCATAGTTAAAGCTTAAAACATGAAATAAAAGAGCATAAATCATAAAACTTTCATACGGGAGTTTCTAATAACCGACATAAACCATAGTGAGCTTTATGGAGTCCAGTGTCATGAACCCACACTAAAAAGGGTTGTCCTAATAGGCAAGGTTAGAACCATGTGAATAGGATCCTATCATGAGCCACAGAGGGCAATTTATGGTGGCACGTAGTTCTGGACTGGGTTATCTGAACCCTCGTCGCTCGGTGCTAAATACTAATCCCAAAATAATACATATAGCTCATATCATACTTGTGGCATATCTGATGCCAAACCTGATCATAACGGATGACATATCTTATGTCATATCTGTTCGAAAAGCATAGAGACATAACTGATGTCATGCACTTTCAGTTCATAAATCTTAAAACTTAGCATAGCCATAATTCAAATATACTTTTCTTTCTAAATTCATGACTTGAAGAATTAGGCATGCGATTTCATGAATATATAAGATCATGTTATCTAAACATGTCAAATTTTTGCTTGAAAACATGCATTTTAATGGAATCATGCTACAAATCTACTTTAGTGCATGAGCTTTTGAAATCGATTAAGGGTTTTCTAATAAATCATAGATTAGTAATGAGAAACCATAAATTGATGCTCAAAAACTGATTTCATAAGTTTTCTACAATCTGAGTCAAAACCCTCATTTCACAAGTTCATAAATCAAAATAAGAATTCGGGATTTTGGACACAAGGGTGAAAGGAACCCATGGTTGAATACCCATATACCTTAGTTAAAGCTAACCCAACTGAAATTGAAAAGTAAACGAGGCTTGAACTTGGAGCTTGAGACTTGGAGAAGAGGAACTCTTTTTTCTTTTGAAATAGAATGATTTAGAATGATAAGATTTTAGAGTATTAGGGAATAAAACCCTACTAAAAATGTCCAAAACAACCACACTTAAGGGTTAAAGAATAGAGAAAAAGACCGGAATACCCCTGACTTAAAATAAAAAGATGCAGGAAGATTGTCGCCTCACGAGCTACCCGACGGGCATCGTACCCATGATGACCCATCGGCCAAGGCGTCTGAGCGAAAGTATAAAATCCTGGGGCACTGGAGGGTTCTGATGATGTTGTCCTACGGGCAGTCGCAACCACGACACTCGTGGTGACCCCCGTCGGAGAAAGGAAGGCAGGGGGGAGAAATCACTGGAGCATTCTAACGGTGAGTTCCCATGGGCCTTCATATTCGTGATGACCATCGTGACCGCCCGTTGGGCTGGGAGGAACTACGGACAAGAGCCACTGGACGCTTCCCACGGTGCGCCACAACCCGTTGGAGCTCTTACGCCCGCGGTGGCTGCCCGTGGTGTCCAACAGTTTCAAAATTTTCTAGATTCATAGTTTGTTAGCTAATTTGAATTTTAGTGTGTTACAATATCTCCCCCTTGGGATCATTCATCCTCGAATAAAGACTAAGCAAGAAAAATTTGGAGAGAAAACAACCCAACCTAACAACAAAAACATGAACTTCAAGGTCAAACATGAAAACTGAGCTTTTTAACTTGAAACATGATAGAACTAACTTCGGAAAACATGAATGCATTCTAGGATCATAAGAGAAACTGATGGAATAGAATCGGAGGAACATACTGAGGAGAAAACTATTACCTTAGGCTGGAATTGGATCGGAAGAAAAGAGATGAGGTTACTTGGCTTTCATGGCTGCTTCTGCTTTCCAAGTAGCTCCCCCAACTAGCTGATTTCTCCAAAGGACCTTTACCAAAGCGACTTATTTGTTTCTCAACCTCCGAATCTGACGATCAAGAATCTCCACGGGAACTTCCTTGTAAGTAAGGCTACCCTTCATACCCACATCCTCCAAAAAAACAATCAAGGTTGGATAACTAACACACTTCTTCAACAAGGAATTATGGAAAATCAGATCAACCACTTCTAATTCTGTTGGCAAATCCAACTCATAAGTAACACCACCAACTCTCCTCAGAATCCGATAAGGACCCACATAGCGGGGACTAAGTTTTACTTTCTTACCAAATCTCATCACACCCTTAATGGGTGACACCTTCATAAATACCCAATCAACAACCTCAAACTCCAATTCTCTTCTCCTCACATCTGCATATGATTTCTGTCCGCTCTAAGCGGTCATAAACCTTTCCCTAATGATCTGAACCTTCTCCATAGTCTCATAAACCGAATCTGGACCAATCAAAGTTTCCTCACCTACCTTAAACCAACCAATAGGAGATCTACACCTCCGCCCAGAAAGTGCCTCATAAGGAGCTATCTGGATTCTAGAATGAAAGTTGTTGTTGTAGGAAAACTTGATAAGAGGTAAGTGATCATCCCAATTACCTTTGAAATCAATCGCACAAACTCTCAACATATCCTCCAAAGTCTGAATAGTACACACTGCCTGTCTATCTATCTGAGAGTGAAAAGTTGTGCTAAGCTTAACCTGTGTACCAAGACCTCTCTGAAATGACTTCCAAAATTGAGATGTAAACAGAGTACCCCTGTCAGAAATGATAGACAATGGAACACCATGCAATCGGACCATCTCTCGAATGTAGAGTCTGGCATAATCATCTACTGAGTCCGTAGTCTTAACAGCCAAGAAGTGGGATGACTTAGTCACCTTGTCAACAATCACCCAAATAGAATCATGTTGCCTTCGAGTATGAGGCAAACCAATAATGAAATCCATATTGATCGCTTTCCATTTCCAAGTAGGAAGATCAATATCATGAGTCATACCGCTCGATCGCTGATGCTCTACTTTTACTTGTTGACAGTTGGGACACTTAGCCACAAAGCCTGCTTTCTTCTCGTAGGTCACGATACATCTTGGTGGCACTGGGGTAAATAGAATACTTGGAACTATTGTCAAAATCTGCTATCTCAACCCATCGATGTCAGGAATGCACAATCGACCCTGATATCAAAGCACACCATCTCCCCCTTGGGAGAAAACCTCTACTTTTTGCTGATGGACTGTACCCTTTAACTGGTGCAAAATATGATCACTATCTTGCTTTTCCTTCACTTCAACTACCAAAGATGATTCGTTACCATTCTGAAAAATAACACCACCTTCTGTCAAATCCATAAGGAGAACTCCCAATCAAGAAAGTCAATGAACTTCCTTGGCTAATTCCTTCTTTCTGTCTTCAACCGAAGACACACTACCCATGGACAATCTACTAAGTGAATCTGCCACAACGTTGTCCTTACTCTGATTGTAAAGCACACTCATATCATAATCCTTGAGAAGCTCAAGCCATCTCCTTTGACGAAGATTCAATTCTTTTTGAGTGAACACATATTGAAGACTCTTCTGATCAGTGAATACATCCACATGAACACCATACAAGTAATGTCTCCAAATCTTCAAAGCAAAAACCATGGCTGTTAACTCTTGATCATGAGTAGGGTATTTTTTCCAATGAATCTTAAGCTGTTTCAAAGGATAAGAAATCACCCTACCACGCTGCATCAACACACAACCCAAACCAATCTTAGAAGCATCACAATACACAACAAAGTCATCTAGGCCCTCGAGTAGAGCCAACACTGGAGCTGTGGTCAATCTAGTCTTCAATTCCTAAAAGTTCTTCTCACATAGATCAGACCACTAAAATTTAACTTTTTTCTGAGTTAACTGAGTCAAAGGGGCAACAATGGAAGAAAACCTTTCCACAAATTTCCTGTAGTAACCAGCCAAACTGATAAACGCTCAAATCATACTTTCCAAATATGGAGGTACGACGATCGTCAAGCAAAACACATTTATAAGTACCCAACAGGTGTCGGGGTCATACCCACAGAGACTTGATGCTAGCTATATGGAGATTGTATCAAAATGAGTTAGCAAAGAGAGTAAATGCTTAAAAATATGAAAGTAAAAGGTTGGGGGAATTGGGATTCTGTTACTATAATCGCAATTCATAAACAAAGCAAGTAAGTAAAGCGGGTGTATCAACTTGAGTAGGAGACTAGGGTTGTGTATCCAATGGGGCTTTAATGTGGGATAGGGTGTTTGCCTTTTCATACTTATTCATACTTATTGACATAGGTAGCCTTAGTCATGGGCGTGGTTGTTTATCTCTCGATCAACAACCACATATCCAATAATCTCGATTAGAGCACTATTGGTCAATGCAATAAACAACCAAGATCAAGCTTGGGGAGGTCATACTATCTCTAGATTTGACCCTTACATGGGTGATTCCATCGATAAGAGCTATTTCTAGCCTCAAATCAGAATGGATTCCCAAGTTCCCACTAGTAATCTCACATCTGAAACCATAAAATTCACTTTCAAGCAACAACATAGTCAAGTAATGACAATTAATGTTTGCACCCATCAATTTTAGGATTAAAACTTGGTGAAACTACTACACCCATATCAAATAAGCAATTATAAGAAAGAATTAGCAACACCCACACCCATTTGTCAAGCACCCATTATCAACACACCCCTAGAAAAGTGAAATCAGCCACTCATAGCAAAGGAGAGAGATACCACTAAATGGGTAAGTCAAAATCCTCTTCATTCAAGCTGAATTTCAAGTTCTAAGCTCAATTTGAGTGCACAAATGGTTAACCAAGAGAATGGATTCAAACCCTTTTCTCTTTGGAGAGAAAAACTTGTTCTCAAAGTAAAAAGATCTTCAAAATATTCAGGACTGAAGAATTCTATATACAACTGTGCATAATTAGCCTTTTATAGTTTCCCAAAATGTCACTAAAATTCAAGACAAAATTGCCTTACGGGTGGTGTGTGATGCGACGTGCGGTTCGCACATCGTGATGTATGTGTCGCACACCATCTTCAATTGAACCAGTGACTTCAGCCAATTTGGGAGGTCTCGTGCGATGTGGTGCGGTTTACACCATGGATTGTGCACATAGCACGATGACCGCACCCTATGATAGATTCTTCAGGAAATCCTAAGCTTCTTGCGGTGGGAGGTGCGGAATACACCACAGCTTGTGCGTGTCGCACAAGCGCCGCATCTCAGGGAAGATTTTGTCTTTTTTTGATCACTTCACACTTCACTCCTTTTGAGCTCTTTTTGGGTCCATTTACTTATTTTTTATCTTTGATCACAAGTACCTGCATAGAAATCAATAAAGGCCATAAGAACCTCTAAATCTATTCAAAACATAGAAATAATACATGGATATAGGCTCAATAAGTTGGTAGATTACCAACTTATCAAACCTCCAAACTTAAACTATTGCTTGTCCTCAAGCAAGATACTCACAAGGCAAGGAATGAATTATGCTCTAGACTCAATCAAGGTACAAAGGACTATTCTATACTAAAAATTAAGAAAAATAATAAACAAAAGACTCCAACAAAAGACTCAACTACGATGCTAATCTTAATTTGAACCACCACAAATTCAAATTGATCATTTCAAAAATCTTTTCCAAAATGAATTCATTTTTCATTCAAAACCAAGGGAAGGTTTTCATTCAAAACAAGGCATTTAAGCTTCTCAAGTCATTGGCATGGACTTTCAAGGTTTGCCTCGAGATTCTCCACACAACTTGTCTCCTTAATTCCCCTTAATTGAAATAGAGACTTCATGTTTCAATTCGAGAGCATGATGCCACTCACCATAATAGAGAATCTTACTCTCAATCATTCAATTCACAAACAACGAGATTATAGGAGAACCAAGATGACTACTCTCTCAAGGAAGTTCAAGTGCATATGCGTCAAACCATAGGCTTGCCCTTCATGTAAATGCCACTAATGCAGGGTAGCCAAGCTCGGAATCACCAAGGACTTGTGGGTTACGATGTTGGCTAGGGCTAAGGTGAGGATTTCATTTGGTTTAAGTGACTAAACCTCCCTAATACTCTTTGTTCTCATTTCAAACACCGCTTTCATTTTCAAATTTCAACTTCACCTTATTTCTCCCTCACACAACCCAAGCTTGTCCTTTCCAATCATGATCATTCAACTCCTTGTATCACCTTCATTTGGTAGCACCTATTTTTGCTTTTCATTTTTTGCTCATTGGATTGACTTTTGGAGCAATTTTCAATTCAAACCTTAGGTGCTACCTTGCACTTGAAGTGCATTCCTTTTCTTCTCCTCATTTGATCACATACACCCTCAAACTTAGGCATTTGCCTATGTTGTCTTTTTATCCCTCCCAAACTTAGGCTTTTAGCATACTTTTCACTTTCAAGCATTTAGGGAGGACATGTGCCAAGACGGAGATTCAAAAAGGTCAAGGTGTTAAAAAGGTGACAAAGAATGGTTATGGGTGAAGTGGCTGTCAAAAAAGGCCTAAGGTCATCTTTCAAGCTCGGTCACACCTAGAATTTTGCCTTGAATCACATTCGAGGCAAGTTCTAGATGACACGCATGCACAAAAATCAAGGTAAAGCCTCACCACACAAGGCATCATGCCACAAGATTTCTTTCATTAGTCTTAAAATCAATTAAGACAAATGATTTTTGACAAGCTATTCCGAGTTCATTACACACTCATTTGTGAGTCCATCAAGCCAAAGCGAGAGTGTGCAAGTCATGACACGAGAATGCTTTTCCTCAAAAATTCATTTTCCTTCTTCCTTTTATTTTCAAAAACAATTTGCCAACAAAGATTTTTTGGTGGGCTCATTTTGAGACAAGCAACTACGGACTCAATTTAAGACTAAAACTTGGCATTTTTCCTTAAGAAAGTCGCCTCTCAATCTATCATAGGGAAATACCAACCCGATTTGACACAAAAATAAAAGAAAATAATCAAAACTTTTGCTCCTTGGAAAAGAACCGTGGTATTAAGAAAACCTTTGGAGTTTATTGCTAAACTACTATTAACAAGGCGATATCCAATTATGCGCTCATGATTTAATTAAAAACAAGCCTCGGCGTAGGCCTTTAGAGCATTTGCAAAGCACGGGTAGTAAGATAATGGGGCATGTAAGACCAACCCGGCAACACAATCTCAACAACCAAAAATCAAGCCCGGGAGGGCGCGACTAAGCTCAAAACAAAAGCATAAGAAAAAGGCCCTGCAAGGGTAATAAGTATCACAATCATCATAAATATGCTCGTCAAGGGCCAAATCAAATCTAGCAGAACTAAAATGTCAACAAGGCCCAGCAAGGTAATAAAAATAATATCTCAAGCCCAATCACGGACCCCAATGAAAAGTAAGTAAATCCACCCCTTCCCATAAAATAAGCATTACCCTCTATGCAATGATCTCAAGGGAAAGAATGGTGAACTCCCTGGAGGCTATACTTCTTTATCATCACCATCAGAGCTCTTTCCACTCGGGCCAGCACCACCGTTTTGGGAGTGCACAAAAAGTGTCGAGTCGTGAAGAACTTGCTGGAACTTAGGGTCCTCATTATCATCCATACCTGCATCCTCATAACCGGGCCACACATCCGATCATCCTTATAGGATGCAAACAACTCGTCCATGGGCCCTCGCATTAGACAGGGCTTCGGTAAGGAGCTTAAATCTGCCACTTCGACTGGGGCTTTCCTTTTTACTTTGGCCACATCCTTCTTGAGTTCTTTGATGGACCCTTCAATTACATCCACTCTTTGGCAGAGTGTGGTCACTTTGTCGAAAACCCCACGGATAGCTTTCTTGATAGCCCTGTTAATCAACCCTGGTAGATATCTCGCCAAGTCGCTCAATTGCCTCTTATAGTTGTATGTTTTGTCAACCATGTCCTGAAGACCACTTTTTGTCAATGAAGGTGTGGGGGTATGTGCATGTGCCTCAAAAGTATCCCCAGATGGGGATGAGGCTATTGCTTCGGCATCTAACTCATCACTCTTAACATCTATCGTTCCTTCCACCCTGCACTTTTTGAATTTAGGGGCATCCCTGTCGGTCTTCTTATCAAGGTTGATAGTCACGATAGCATGAGTGAACTTATCACCAGGGAGGGTAGGGACATCAGCCTTAGCAAAGCTTAGTAATCAGCACCAGGAAGGGGAAGGAATTATTTCCTCGTTGAGCTTTTCTCCTTATCACCATAGCTGCCAATTCCCCAAAGTTTACATGCTCTCCCGTCATAATGACCGCAATTAAAATAGCCCCATCTTGAGTTATCTTCTGATCATTTTGGGATGGCAAGATTGTGGACGAGATCATACCAAAGATGAGCTTCGAAGAGCAAGGATTTCCTTGGAATGTCTCCCCCCATGGTGGACCAAATAGGGACACCCTCAGCAATGACATAAGCTATTTCACGATAAGGCTTTGGCTCCACAGCCAGCCTAGCTAAGAGTGCACGGGCAGGCTCAATTGGGTGACTCTAATAAATGGCATTGGTGGCAGCCAGAGTGACAAACTTTCTTTCCCCGAATGACAACTGAATCCAAGGTAGGGAACTTTTCCTTGTTCCCTGTGTAGCCTTTGGAGTCTTGTGTGGCCTGATAGGCCGCAGAGAATTCTCAACTTATCTCCTCAAAATACCCACCGGGCATATCCTGGAATGGCTTCCACTCTCGGTCAGCAAATTGATAGTGCATGTTGGGCAGCTCATCCCCAACTTCCCCCAAGTTAAACCTCTGCTCCACAATGAAGGTTATATTTTTGTCCCGCTTATAGAAGGTTTTCATGCCTTCCACCCCAAATCGAAGCCTTGCTTTTTCTGTGGCAGACAATTTCCCTAGTTGGCCTCTTGTGTTTATCATGCTAGAAGACATATTCTGCATACAGAGATTGTGAACCAAAAACAAAAAAAAAAACCTAAAAAGAAGTTAGCAACTACAAAAGATGGTATGCAACGGACTAGAAAAACAAAGTAGGTGACTGAAGGCTTGTGCGGACCATATGCGAAATACACCAGCGGGAGTGCACATCACATGTACTATCACATGAGCTAACATAATCCTACAGAGAATTTTTCCATTGAGGTGCGAAGCTGGTGCATTCCGCACTAACAAAAGTGAGCGTCGCACTACGCTTTGACCCTCGAAACAGTGAGCGCATAAGGTACCCACCCTACACACTGCATCTTTTGGTGTAAATCCTAGTGTGAGCCATCACTGCTAACTTATGGGAGACTCGTTCTTGGAGTTTTTGGTGATATTCTGGACTGAGGGTGAGCCCTTGGTGACCAGAGCTTAGCTTTTAGTTATCCTTTGATTATGTACTCTATTTCTACCAGAGACAACTTGTATTTATTATTTTGGACCCTTGTACTCCTTATGTAGATCCGGATCTTATATGCTATGATACCAGGTTTTGGGTTTGGTTTAGCTTCCGCATTGTATGCATATTACTCCTGTTATCTATTTTCTTTATCATGTTCCTTTGCTTCCACTTTTTAAGCTGTGCTTCCATTTGGATTGTTAGATAGTAGCCCATTACTAACCGTTCTGGGTTACAGAGATTGGTTCGCCTAATGGAGGGTTATAGGTGCCATTATGATTGAGAAATCGGGTTGTGACAGCTTGGTCTATCTTTTAAACATGGTGCGATGCCTTGTGTGACCCGCACATAAAGATCTATGCATCGCATGCAGAACCACAAAGGCACAATTGGAAATTTTGGTTCATTGTGTTCTTGTGAATTACACATGTGATCCATAGAGCAAGATGTACTTAGGAACTCGGCACCACACAACAAACCAATAATATCAAACAACCGAGGGGGTGAGAGGGAGGGAGTAAGGTATATCATGACCACAAATATCTGGGTACTCAGACTTCCTCAGATTTCCATTAACAACAACCACAAACAAGAAAAGAACTTAACGACTTCTCATAAGATGGACGTTACCCCGTCTATCATTGGGAATATCAAGCCCTTACTTGCAATAATGGGAATCAACAAATTTTAGCAATAATTAACCCCCTCCCCGCACAAGATCATACACCCAAGGATAATTTTCAACAATGAATCATGGGCATACATATAGCAAAATTTGGCCCTAACAATCAATTTTCAACCAAAACCTCATGACAAACGATGATTTTCCCTTAAGAAAGATGTCACCCAATCTATCATCGGGCCAAACCATTCGTTAATCACAAGTGAGTTACTCCGACTTCACCCCAAACATAGATTTCAAGGGCAAAATTCACTACTAATCAACATGCATTAAAAAAATTCAAGTTCTACCAAGTTGACAATAACCAAAATTATCAATACAACTCAAAATTGGGGATCCAAAATTTTCTGATCTCACCCAAAATCAACATGGCAATTCTACTAAGCATGCTTCATAATATGAGTTCCCAATTTTCATAAAAATAAGTATTTAACGTCGGAGAACTTACCACAAGTGAAGATTAGGTAGAGAGAAATGAAAATTGAAGCTTTTTGTAGTGCAATAATGGTGACCCAATCAACTCCCCCGGAGAGACTAGCGGCAGCGACAGTGGCAGAGTGGTAGAGATGGTTGGGTGAGAGGAGGAGAAGATTTTGGAAAAGTTTGAGGGATTTGTGGGAGGTTTTGGGAGAGAGGTTTGGAGAAAATATGATGAAAGAGAAGGTGGGAGGCTATTTTTAAAAGAGAAAGAAGAAGAAAAATTGGCCGGGTCATCTCCGGGTCGGGTCGGTCAATGGGTTAGGTCAATTAAAATTCAACTTTACCTCCTGTGTGCCGCGATATGCGATTCGCACCAGCCTTGGTGCGGACCGCATGGCATTTCGCACATCGCCCTTTTTCTCCCCTGGGTTTGCCCAGGCTTCTGGTTTGCTATGTGATGGAGGTGGATGCACACTTGGGATCGTGTGGACCGCATGGCCCAGCGCACGACACCTCTAATTTTTCAACTTTCTCCAGTCCTTCTGTTATGGCATGCGGTGAGCAGTGCGACACACACAATTGCTTATGCGGTCTGCACGATCCACCGCACAACTCATTTTTTCCATGTTCTCACTTGTCCATTTTCCCACTCCATGCATTACCTAAAAACACACCAAAAACAACAAAAGATAACCAAAAAAAAGTAAAGAAACTTGAGTTGCCTCCCAAGCAGCGCTTGATTTAACGTTGCAGCTCGATGATGCTACCTCGCATCAGTCATTCATTGGATTGGTGATGGTATCACTTGGCAGTGTCCCTTCATCCTTGGGTTTATTTGGCTCGAGAGGTGGTTCATTTAGGCCTCAAGATGCTTGATTGAGTCTCAGTGAGAGTTCACGGTTTGATAAAGTGTGGAAATTTCACTCTTTAGCTCACTCACTCTGTCGTATCCACCTTCTTGAGAACCAAGGATAACATGTCCTCTAGCTTGGAATGACCGCGGTTTCTTGTGCCCAGTTGGTAGAGAGAGTCCTCCTTGTTCGGAGGTATATAGAGATTTGAGCTCCGGTTATTGAAGTGATCACCATCTTTATCTCTATCCCTCCAATTTCTGGATGAAAATGTACTAAAGACTATGATGGTCAGTGAAGATCTCACAATGCACACCATATAGATAATGCCTCCAGATCTTCAATGCGGAGACTACCACTGCTAACTCCAAGTCATGAGTGGGGTAGTTTCTCTGATGAACCTTCAGCTGTCTGGAAGCATAAGCAATAACTTGACTCTGCTGTATCAACACACAACCCAAACCCATACCCAAAGCATCACAATACACTGTAAACCCTTGACCCTTGACTGAAAGAGTAAGAATTGGAGCTGAAGTCAATAAGGACTTGTACTTCAGAAATCTCGCCTCACACTCGTCTGACCACTGAAAAGGAACATTTTTCTGAGTCAATCTAGTTAACAAAGCTGCTATAGAAGAAAACCTCTTTACAAACCGTTTGTAGTAACCTTCCGACCCGATAAAACTGCAAATCTCGATAGGAGAAGTAGGCCTAGACCATTCATGAACGACTATAATCTTCGTCGAATCCACTATAATACCATCCTTGGACACCACCTGCCCCAAGAATTCCACAGACTTGAGCTAAAACTCACACTTAGTGAGTTTGGCATAAAACTGATAGTCTCGCAAGGTCTAAAGTACAACTCTCAGGTGATTCTCATGCTCTTCTCTACTCCTCGAATAGATCAAAATGTCATCGATGAACACAATCACGAAGGAATCCAAGTAGGCTCTGAACACATAGTTCATCAACTCCATAAACACTAATGGGGCATTAGTCAACCTAAAAGACATGACTAGTAACTCATAATGGCCGTATCGAGTCCTAAATATAGTCTTTGGTATGTATGCAGCCCTACTACTCAACTTGTGATAATCGGACCTCAAGTCTATCTTAGAGAACACTGTTGCTCCCTGTAACTGGTCAAACAAATCATCAATATGCGGCATCAGATATTTATTGTTAACTATCACCTTATTCAGCTGCCTATAGTCAATACACATACACATGGACCCATCCTTCTGCTTCACAAATATAACCGGAGCACCCCACAGAGACACACTAGACTTGATAAACTCTCTACTCAACAGATCCTGGAGCTGATCCTTAAGCTCCCTCAACTCAGTTGGTGCCATCCGATATGGTAGGATAGAAATATGCCGGGTGCTCGACTCAACATCAATACCAAAGTCAATGTCACGATCAAGATAAAGACCCGATAGATCAGAAGGAAACACATCAGAATACTCGCAAACCACAGAAACTGACACAAGATTAGGTGTGGTGGCAGTAATATCACAGACATAGGCAAGATAGGATAAACACCCCTTCCTAACCAACTTGTGGGCGCTCAGGAAAGATATAACTCCCCTCTACATATGGTTATCGGCACCTTTCCATACTATAAGAGGGATACCAAGAATCTATAGAGTAACGGTCTTGGTGAAGAAATCCAAGACCGTATCGTAGGGAGACATCCAATCCATGCCCAAGATCACATCGAAATCAACCATATCTAGCACAATCAGGTCTATCCACGTGTCATACCTTAGGATAGTCACCACCCAAGCCTGATACACCTGATCCACTACTAAAGAATCTCCTACTGGGGAAACTACACACAAGGGCATGGGCAATGACTCAAAAGCAGACTCCAAACGAGTAGCATAATAAGCAAATACATAGGAGAATGTTGACCTCAGAACAAACAATCAAGAAGCAGACTAATGAAAAACGGAGATCGTACTTGTGATGATAGCATCTAAAGCCTCAGCCTCTGTCCGGCCCAAAATTGCATACATGTGGCTTTGACCGCCATGACCACCCCTCTGGCTGGAGGTGCTGGAGCCATGGGGGATTGAACCATCTGATCATGTCTCCTATGGTGCGGTGAACATGAACACTCTAGAAAAGTGGCCTACCTCACCACACTTAAAACAACCCCAGCCAAACATACCTTGCTATGAAGACCCAGCTGAATCAGGATGACTACCATGAACTGTGGACCCTGAATGGGCACCTCATGAAACTGGAATAATACTCTTGATTCTCTAACCCTCAGCAATCTGTAATGCCGCTTGAACAGGCCGGCTTGGATGGAAATGCTGTTGGTGCTGACCCCTACCAAAGTAGCCCCTACCTCGTGCCTGTGAACTGCTAAAATTGCCCTGATGGAGGGGCCTCTTATCGCTGCCCCCTTGGGCCTTGCAAAGTACACCCTCAATAGTGCATGCATGGTCTACTACCTCCAAAAAAGACAGGCCTGATGCTACCATACCCTCTATATCCAAGTGGAGCTGTAAAGTAAATTCTTGGATAAATTGATGCACACTCTCATGCTCGGTGGGCAGAATAATAGTGGCGTGCCTAGACAACTGATGGAAGTGAACCTCATACTCAGAAACAGACATGGAGCCCTGGTCCAACCCAGAGAACTAATCCATCAATTGCTCTCTCAAGCTATGTGGTACATACTTCTCCAGAAAAGCTGTGGAGAACTGGGCCTAAGTAAGCGAAGGTGATCCGGCTTGCCTGCAAGCTACATATGACCTATACCATTATTTTGTTGGACCATCCAGTTGAAACACGATGTAATCTGCTCCGTGTGACTCAACCAACCCCAAATTATGCAATATCTCTTGGAAACTAGTCAGAAACTCATGTGCATCCTCCCTAGGAGCACATGAGAACCTCAAAGAACCTCAAAGAACCCAATCTCAGATATCTACCAAGCATCTTCTGATCCTTAGAAGACATGACGGTCCCAGCTCAAATAGGTGGAACAACTGTGGAAACTGGCAATACCTCTAATCGAGGAGCCGTAGTAGTAGGCTACAGTCCAGAACCCTGTGCCTCTGCCTGGGATAAATTCTGAGCCTCGTCTCTAACTTGATAACCAATCGGAGTACCGGGAAAATCTGCTGGTTGAGACATACCCTTAAGGAACCCAAGTAAGCAAACTTAAGTGTTCTGTAGCACTGGAGTAGCCATAAAACCTGCTCGATACTGGGCTGGCCCCACATTCTCTGGCTCATACTGTACCTCCTCAACCCCAATTTCAGGCTCTGGTAATGGTAACTTAGTCTGCGCCTGAGATGGCACCACAGCCCATCCCCTACGTCGACCTCTGCGTCGACCTTCACCCCATCCCTTAGATAGGGCTCTAACTATAGGTGTAGGGGACTCATCCTCACCGGCTGTTGATCTCATCTGAACCAACTGAGAAAGAGTGAAACAAAGATACTTAGAAGTTGATAAGGTCAAGAATGCATGATAAGAAATCAAGCAAGATGGAATCTTTCCTAAGAATGCCCTATAGCCTCTCGCAGATAGGATAAAAACGTCATTGTACTATTCCACGAGACTCTACTAGATATTTTGCTCTTGTACTGGTGATATCGGTGAACCTAGTGCTCTGATACAACTCTGCCATGACCCAAAATTGGGCTGCGATGGTGCCTACATAACCCCCCAATAGGCAAGCCAACCCAACAACGCTGAGGATAAAATAAAGTAGTTTAAATAGGGAAGGTGGAAGAGAAATATAAAGAAATAGGGGCCAATAGTAGAGACACATACCAACTGTAATAAATATACAAAAATGAACCTAAAGTATCCATGAAGACAATATATACACAAGAAACAACCTCAGACCTGGTGTCACTGGTACAAGAGTGCCTAAAGTACAAAGTAGCTATACAATAAGTACTGTCTATCCAAAATACAAAATATAGACAAAAAAGTAGATGGAAAGAAGTAAAAGTCTTCAAAATGCCGGGAGCTTAGCACGATTCGAACAATGGCTGGCCATGAATGATAAGAGGATCAACGAGGGTGACTCGTACTAGGTGCCACATCAGAAAAAGATGCAGCGTGTAGTATGAGTACCAAAACAATGGGTACTCAGTAGGCGTCATAGGCCGACCGAGCGCAAAAAGATAATATATAATATAAATTACAGAAAAGTAAGTTAACTATAGGGATCCACCTAAATCTAGTTATGAAAAGAAAACAGAACTAACTGAGCTGAAGGAGAAGAAGGTAATAACAACACTTAAATCAAGGTAACAGACAATCCGAGTGCACTTAGGTTAATGCAATGAAATGAGGGATGATATGATGCATGAATGTATAAAAAGAGTGAAAGTAAAAACCAATATCTGGTGCCCTGAGGTGCTCGAAATTTAACCTCGAGCTCATCAACAAATGCATGAAAAGTAAAACCCAGATATGTGCTCATCACGCCCTGAATCGAACACAAGCTCATCAACAGAAAAATAAATAGAGAAAAGGTCTGGGAACATCCCTTGGATCGGCATAAAAGTGGTACTTTTCATTTCCTTTCCAAGACCAGTAGAAAAACCAAAATAGTTTCTTTAAAATCCAAAAAATCATGATAATCATGGTAAAATCTCAAGTTTAACCAAAAGTCCTGAAAATTTCCTTTCTTTCTGTACCGCTAGGTGTGCAAATATAGTATGACCATATAACTTTCCAAATTCAAAGAGTATACCACACAAGAAAGGTAAACAGGGCAAAACACCCTCCCAATAAGAGAATTAATTTGGAACTCCATCCAATTCATGCTATGACCTCTGGCTCAAAGCATCGTCCATGGTAAAATAAAGCAGAAAGAACATAAATAACTACGAAAAAAACTAAAAGCATCTACTGTACCTCTAAGACCTCATAAAAGCATACTAAGGATTCTAGGCTAGCCACGACAGTTCTACAAGCTCTTAAGCTAAGGAAAAATAGGAATAATCCTAATCTACGAGCCGAAATGGCCAATTTATACAATTCACATGATTTATGCCTATTTGTACCCTAAGACCCAACCTTACATTCTAGTAATTTATAATATATAAAATCTAACTAAACTTAGTCTAGGAAAGTAAACCGTAACCTACCTTGGGGCTAAACTGCAAGCACGAACTATCACTCGTGTGCCTTTCCCTTCCAAAAAACCTCAGAAAGTTACCACGCTATCACAAATAGAATCCAAGTTTCAAGATGAGAAGAATGACACCCATATTACTATATGGAAATTCGGGCCAAAAATCGAGTCGAAAAATGACCCTCGGGGCCTGCACAATAAAATGGAAAATAAAATTCTTAATTATATTTGCAACGGGTTAAGGAACCCATGCTCAAAAGTTGAGCGAGAGAGGAACTCGTTTCGGGGCCCAAATCAGCCCCAAAGTCCACTTGTTCAAGGAGAAATTAACAAGGAGACCAATGGGAATTATCAGAAATAATGAGAATTAAGCAATGAAAAAGAGAAGAGGGATACAAGGGGACTTACCAGAGCAAGAGGGATATATACTTGAGGTTTGGACCGCAGATTAGGATCTCAACAATAGAGGAAACTCAGAAAAATGAAGAAGAAAATGAAGTTGGCATCTTAAATAGCTGCCAGGGGTCCTTTATCGCGGTCATGAAATAGCCCACGTAGTTGCGAGGAATAAGCTGGCCAGACCATTGCGATCGCGATGGTCCAGCCAAGAGATTGCAAAGAATAAGCTAGATTGGATCCATCCAGCCTTCATCGCAATCACAAAGAGCCACCATCGTAATTGCGATGGTCAAAAAGCTAGACCATTGCGAACGCAATGGCAACTTCGCGGTCGCGATGACCAAAAATGGTCTGCAACAAACAGCAGCAACTAGCAAAACTCTAAGGTTAAAAAGTCTTCAGATAGACCCACGGGACTCATTCATGACTCCACATGCGCAATTGAACTAAGCTATTCAACTAAAAACTTTAATCTGGACTCAACGAAATCGATAAAAATCCTAATGGAGGTTGATTTAATGAAAAATGGGCCCTACGTCCAAAGCTAACCTTTGGCAAACTTTTCAAAAATGGAACTCCATGGCCCAAAACAAGTCTGGAAACCTCAGGACCCAAACCAAAGGTCCCTCTAGCCTAAAGTCGACATTCCGGAGCTAACAACATTGACACAATTTCAATTCGCGGTTGTCTTCTCCAAATATTGACCAAATTCAACTCTACAAACCTAAATGGCTAGAAAACACAGAAAACAAGATAAAAACCAAACCGAAAGCTTCCAAACCCCGACCAAGGGTCCGACTAGACAAAAATCCGCACTCTGGAGCTGAAGGAACTGTCAGAATTCAATTTCGAGCATGTTTACCAAGAATGTTAACCGAAGTCAATGATTTCCTAAGTTTAAGTTCTAAAATAGGGAAATGGTCATAACGACCTATCAAATGGATCTGGCATCAAACCGTCAGCCTCGGTAAGCCATAAATAACCTATAGCCACTGAGGAAAATCTCAAAATGTAGAGAAAGCATGAAAAAATAGAAAATGACCTGGAGGGTCTTTACAATAAACATTAGACATTGTTTCTCCCTAGTGGACATGCAAGTGTACATGGTCGTGCAAGTAATAAAGTTGCTCTTGCAAGCCGAATATCGATCCCACAGGGACTTAGTGTTTAGCAGATGATCTAACTTAATTATTACTATTGAAGTTAAATAAGTGCAATTCGTACCCAAGAAGAGTTTGAGTTTTGATTTTGTAAACTAAATACTAGAATTAACAATGATATGAAATTCGGATTGTCAACAATATATGGAGAGAGCCAGGGTTGAGGAATTTACTCCATATTCATGCATAACTATGGTTTCTAGTCGGTGTTAATGTTTATCATGATTGTTGATCTACGACATTGGTATTACAACTTTAGAATGGTCATCCTCTAAGTCATATACCCAAATTAATCTCACAACTATATTGTTGAGCGGGGATGTGATTCTTTAATTCAGATGCACTAAACTATCTTCCCATTTCATTAACCAAGTGAGGCGTTTAGGTATATCACTATTCTAACCGCAAATCATCCTTTACAATTGATATCTACTGATTAAAGAAATGATCCACACTCTCTACATTATACATTCCATCCCTCCACTCCTATGGTCAATTCATTTTGAGACTTAAATTTATCCTAAAGTTCATGACACTTTAGAATAGTAAAACAAGAATGCAAGAACAATAACATGACATGATAAACATATAAACCAACTATAAAACCATAATTAAGCAATCATGGTGTAGACTCAACCCTAGAAATAGGGTGTTTATCAACTCATAGTCATACAATAAATATCCATATATGAGTTCATAAAGTAAAACTACACGAAAGAAAAGTTCAAGAACAAAGAACCCTAGTTTGAGCTCCTTGATGTCTTGTCTGCTCCCCAATTCATGTGTGCTGCTAAAGATGTGTGTAAATGTGGCTAACTGCTACTTATATAGTGTTTTAGGTTGTACATAGTCTGCCCCATAAGAAACATAGGAATTTACAACTTTTTCCCCAACTTAAACAAAGTTAAAACCCACTTTTGGACGATTTGGGAGGGGGAGGGGTTGCATCGTGTGGCTCATCGTGTGACCAAAACATTAGCCCCCTGCCTTGGTGTGAGGCATGGACTCCTCACCTGAATTGGGGGGGTGCGGTGCATGGACTTGACCCATGCCTTGGGGAGTGCAGCGCATGGCCCCCTACAAAGGGTGAAGGTTCGTCTGATCTTTGCTCCCTTCTCCTCGTGTACTTGTTCCTTGATTACCCACTTCTTGTAGCTTGTTTGTAGGCTTAATTTAGCTTCCATAGGTCCTTCAATGGTATCCTATAACAATTCATAATACACATTAGTCCATACAACATAATAGAACTCATCAAAGTACACTAGAAGACGCATAGCTCAAGCTAGCAACACTATTTTTTTTTCTAAACTCTATTTGATCATTTTGACTCTTGACTTGTTCCAAATGCACCTTAAACACTTTATACATGTACTTTAGCAACCAAATACACACATACACACTATATACCTCAATAGCACACCAAGTTATCCTCCAAACTAAGCTAAACGCGCATAGATAATGACACTTAGGTATATAAATATGCCTAAGATCACCACCCCACACTTAAAGCCTTGTTCATCCTCGAATAACACTTTACATTAATCACAATCAAGGAAGACACCAACATTCCTATTAAAACTATGACACTCAAACTAGAACTACAATGACTTCATGAATAGAAAGTTCTACCTTAGGCATGTCATATTGCAATTGAAACACATGAATACTACTTCAAGACTTCCTAGCCTTATGAATTGACTCTACCCAGTTGGAAAAATCATGCACATTACTTAACTTAGATATCATATAAGTCACCTATCCATCATTAAACTTGCATTCATACCAGAAGAGAGTCACCCATATTCACTCACACATATGCAAATTATCACAAGATTGGGTGTAAGAATAAAATTTCACTCACTCTCACAAAGAATCATGTCACATAAGATGAACCATAATCATGCCCGTCGTGTAGTACTACACTAATATCAGAATGTCAAAGCTCAAGATCAAGTAGGACTTTAAGGATTGTAATGTAGGGTAAAGGACGGGTAGGAACTATTTAGTCTAGAATAATGACTAGCTTCCCTAAGCGCTTTAATACATCACACTTTACATTAAACTCATCTCCAGCGAACCTATTTTACACCCTTATTATCTTCCCAACTCTCTTTTGTTTTGCCCCATCTTTTTAAGCTAGCTTACACGTCTTTAGTGGGGAGTATTTGCTATCAACACATGATTCACTTCTTTTGATCAATTTTTTTTTATTACATTACTCCATATATGAGTTCATAAAGTAAAACTACACGGAAGAAAAGTTAATGAACAAAGAACCCTAGTTTGAGCTCCTTGATGTCTTGTCTGCTCCCCAATTCGTGTGTGCTGCCAAAGATGTGTGTAAATATGGCTAAGTACTCCTTATATAGTGTTTTAGGACGACCATTGGCTGACCCATAAGAAACATATGCATTTACAACTTTTCCCTCAACTTAAATCAAGTTAAACCCCATTTTTGGACGATTTTAGGGGGGTTGTGTCGCGTGGCTCATCGCGTGGCTCATCGCATTCCCAAAACAGTAGACCCCTGCCTTGGGGTTTCCGAGGCATGGAATACTCCCCTGCATTGGGTGTTGTGGCGCATTTCCCCCTTCCCATGCCTTGGGGGGTTCGGTGCATGTCCCCCTCCAAAGGGTTAAGGTTCGTCTGATCTTTGCTCCCTTCTCCTCGTGCACTTGTTCCTTGATTACCCACTTCTTGTAGCTTGTTTGTAGGATTTATTTACCTTCCATATATCCTAAAATGGTCTCCTACAATAATTCATAACACATATTAGTCCATACAACACAATAGAGCTCATCAAATTACTCTAGAAGACTCATAGCTCAAGCTAGCAACACTAGTTTTCTCGTCTAAACTCTATTTGATTATTTTGACTCTTGACTTGTTAAAAATGCACCTTAAACACTTTAAACATGTACTTTAGCAAAAAAATACACACATACACACTATATACCTCAATAGCACACCAAGTTATCCTCCAAACTAAGCTAAATGGGCATAGATAATGGCACTTAAGTATATAAATACGCCTAAGATCAAGCATCTCTTCACATTGTTCTTTTATTTAAGTTTAACTCATGAAAACCTACCCAAAACATCCTAACCTCTAGAACATACTTAAGTAAATATGCATGAAACATTTAGAGGAAATCACAACATAGAAGATTAAACGTTTAAGCATATTGTACTAAACATATGCCCTCACATCAAAGAAACGCCTTCTCACTTATAAGATAGTATTATAACATGGCATACAATGCATCAAGCTCTAATTCTCAATATGAAAATTCACATGCGATAAAGGTTAACCATAAGTTTGCCTTTAGTGTACTTTCTCTACTGATATGTCAGGATTTCACAGCACTCTCAATGCTTAAACTAAGGATCTTTGGATTTCTTAAATGTTTTTTATGAGATATAATGTTTGTTCTTGTGCAGGAAAATGACTTTGGGCATGGAAGTTGTAAAATTTGGTGAAAACAGTGGCCCACGATCTGAAAAGTGCCTCACAAGTCGTGAATGCATCCATTGAATTTTTCTAGAATAAAAAAACAAGTATAATGCACCCGAATGATGCCATCAATGGATCGTGGGACATGCCATTAGCCATCAAGTCCTATCGTGAATCCGTTCTAGTGAGCCATACAAGATACACTTCAACCAATGGACGCTTATGACAGACTGTGAGATATTTCACGAGCTGTTGAGTTCAAATCATGAGATAGAGATAGAGAAGGTTGCAAGTTGGACATTAACCGATGGAAGCCTCTGACGGACCATATGGTATACCACAGGCCATCGATTTGATCCATGGGATCGAGGCAGAGATTTATTGGAGAAATTGAAGAGAAGTTCATAGTTCACCTTGATGAACCGTGGAGCACCCGATGGGCCATGAGGCAAACCATGAGACGTACGATTCTCAAGTTTCTTATTTCATTTAGGATTTGATTTTTATGTCTATAACTACTTTCCTTAGGATATTTTTATCCGTTACTCATTACGTATGACTAATATCAACATTTTTTTAACATTATTTTACATTGCTTTGAAGATTAATACAAAGTAGTTTTTTTGTTCTTTATTCTTGAAGATTGTTTTGGATATTGTTCTTGGATTTTAATGGTTAATACAAGTAAGTTACTTCTTATGAATTATTTTATGATTCTCTAAAGCATGAGTGGCTAATCACCATAATTAGGGTTGTGAGAACCATATGAATTAACAAATATAGGTTATTCAATTAGTGATTCTTGAATGATGATTATACCTGTATTGTTAATCTATTCACTTTAACTACTTTTTAATGGTTGCAAATGTTAGAACCTTCCATTAAAGTTTACTTGCTAGATCAAGGAGGTAATAGGTTAGGAAAAGATATTAACAATAGAGATTTGAGGCTATCAACCCTCATCTAATGATTTGAGATCGACCAAAGATAATCAATCTGAGATAATTAGTGATGTTTAGTAATTCTACACTTGTGAGATCGACTGTAGATCAAGTGAAATTCTTCTAAGTGGGCTGACCTGTCACGCCCCGATGCTACCCCCTAGACATAACACGATGCTTAGAGTCATAAGCGACCCCAAGTTAACCCATGGTCTGACATATCTAAATAATTTCAAGTTAAAAGCATATGCTATGCGGAAGCTGATAAATAGTTTAATATCTGAAGTGGGAAAAGCCCAAAACATGTCTGAATATAAAATATATAAAGAGTATAGTGATGAATGAAAACAACACTAACAACTCAAGCTGAATCTAGTCTATGTCTGAAAGCCTCTAACTGATATGAGTTACTAGGACATGCCCCCAGCTAACTCTAATAATCTGAAAACTGAAAAGTAAAACTGAAAGATGAAAACATGTATATCATCCTCGAGCTATGAGGACTCACCACTGAAGTTGCTGAGTAAGGACTGGAAATCAAGCTAAGAGAGATCTAGATGATGAGCGCCTGAACGTACATCATGAAATGATGTAGCACAAAAGTATGCATCAGTACTATGAATGTATTGAGCATGCAAGATATGGGCTAAACTGAACAACATAAAACTGAAAATGGAAATACATACTGAAGCATAAACTGGATAATAAGCTGGATACAATGACCAAGCACTAACATAAACATATAATATAATAAGCTGACCTTAAATAACTTAAATATATACTGAGTACATGGTCAATGCAATATGAGTCTAACTATGGGAGATACTATTAATCGACATAACCCAAGCTGAGCTAACTATGGGGACAACCTGTAACCCTGGATGGAAGGGTGTTAATGCCTTGCCAAGGGTACAAACAAGTCTGATGTGGATCCACTAAATTGATGTCCACAAGGACAAAGGTGACCAACCTAATCTGACAGATGACCCCTTTCTGAACTACGGTGGCGCCGTAGTTCTGGGACTTGAGGAATTCTACTAAAGGTCTCAGCCTAACCTAACAGCTAAGCCTTTATCCCCTCGTCCGCTCGGTACTAAATCTACTCCCAACTGAATGTAAGCAATAGAATGCAAGCTAAAATACTGGATAGCTCAAATACTAATAATTATATGAGAATGTAACATACATATACTGAAAGATATGGCATTCGAATTCTGAAGCATAATCATCTGACTAATCTACCTAGCAAGTATAATATACGAATACCAAAATTTAGACATGTTAGGGTTTCTGAGTCCTGAACATGTGACAATATTAACTCTCCAAGAACATGAAATAGATATCAATATAAGCAGTAAAATCAGAATTACAATGAACCCCTAAGATTCTGGAACCCTAGGTCAGAACAAATTAATGGAGAACTGAAGGACTGGCTGAAACTAGGGACTCAATGGATGAAAGGAACCAATTGATAAAATCCTACATACATGGAGAAGAATCTATGGAGGAAATCTTTAAGTTTAGGGCTGAGCTTGAAGAAGACCTCCTGCTTGTTCTTGAGAGAAAACTGTTGCCCCTTTTTCTCCTTTTCTTTCTAAGTCTGATGATTTTTAGGAGAATAGGTGATTTAGGTTGTTTTTGGCTAATTAATTAGGCTTAGAATAACCAAAATAACGTAGCTTAGGCCTTAAAAGAGGTAGGAAAAGTCTGGATTACCCCCGGGAAAATTAAAAGAAAATTGTTAAAATTCGCAACTCAGATTTCACGGGTGGGAACCACGACTCGTGGAACCCCATTATGGATTCCCGGGTCTGGAAATCTTGGCTACTGGAGTTGGGTTCTATGAGTGTGACCCATGACTCATGGAAACTTCCATGACCCATGGATCCCACTCGTGGATCCTGGCTGGCTGTTGACCCTCAGGTCTAGGTTACTGGGATTGGTTCCATAACTTGGGTTCACTACTCATGGATCATGGGCCGTAGAACCCAATTGTGGTTCTCAGAGGCAAGTCAGGATGTAGGTCTGGTCCCACGACTTAAGTTCACGACTCATGGATCCTTCCACGAGCCGTAGAACCCTATCATGGTCCTTAGAGGAATCTTCAGGCTTCTAGTCTGATTCCACGGGTCCAATCCACGACTCGATTCTAGCTGACAGTTGAAAAAAATATTTTTTTCTGGTTTTCTGAGCTTAGTCTGGGCATGGAAGTTTTTGGGTGTTACAATATCTCCCCCTTGGGATCATTCATCCTCGATTGAAGACTAAACAAGTTGATTTTGGAGGAAAAGAGCTGCAATCCCTACCAAATGTGTAACATCCTGTATTCTGCATATACTAGTCCTATTCATATATCACTTGATATAGCCTTGTTGTATAGGTGAGGGACCGAGTTTCTTATATGAGTAGTGATAGTTTAATGTGTATTGGGAGGTGTTGTAATGCCCTATTCAGTTCAGCACGTAAACGGCCAAGTTAACCTCGACAAAAGTATTTAAACTCGAGATGGTAAGGTTGTATTTGAGTAAATATTTAGGGTAAAGTTTTAAGTTAAAGCAAAAGGGATTAGAAATTAGAAAATAGAATAAAATAAGAGAGTTGCTTGCTTGACTTAACTAAGCTAGTAGGTGACAAGTAGGTGCATCACCTACTTTGACTTATTGACCAGCCTAAAGAACTAGGTAGGTGCATCACCTACTAAGACTATTTTGACTAGCTTAGAGGGCCAAGTACACCCATCACCCACTTGAATAAATTCTGGCCCAAAGAAGTGAAAGAAAGGGAAAGAATTGGCAGCCAAGGCCCAATAAGGTTAAGTCCAACAAAGCCCATGTAAAATGGCCAAGTAGGTGTATCACCTTCTTGACATTTTGTGGCTCAAAATGAGCAAGGAAAGTCGGCCAAAGCAGCCCCCCTTTAAAGGGGTTAAGACCAGCTCATTTCACTCATTTTAACTTGAAAAAAAACAGATTTTAGAAGTTCTTTCTTTCTCTCTCTCTTAGCTTCACATAGCAGCCATAAAATACCATTAGGGTTCTTAAGTATTCTCCCTCTTTTCAAGCTAAGTTGAAGGGGAGTTCAAGCTCTTGAAGAAGTACAAGTTAGAAGGACAGATTTTCAGAATTTAAGGTAAAGTTACTGCCCATTTTTACCCCTTTTTATATGCAAGTTTGATGGAGAATTCTGTATGTGTTTGTGTCAAGAACCATGGGGTAGTGATTGGAATCCTTGAGTTAAAATACTTTCTTATTATGTTTAAGGATGTTTGGGATTGTTTTAGGAGCGGTTTTATGTGTATATATTTAGGACAGCTTGGTTGAACTTGTAAAAGGGTGTGTGAAATTGTATTGAAGTATGGAAGGAGGGTGTGGTAATACACCACTTAATTGGGTGTTATGTTAACTTGCTGCCTGCACACCTTTGTATGTTATTTGGTATATGTTGTGAAGTCGGAAGAGTTTCAAGGGACTTTACGAGAAGGTCGTATAGTATGTAGATATGTTTAGAAGAGAAGAGGTGAAAGGAACACTCTTGGTTTGATCAATTATGAGCTTACTGCCTAGTTACTGATTTAGTGGGATCAAGTAGCCCAAATTAGTTAACTAGCTACTAATACTAGTTTTGCCACGTATTTCATTGTAGATAAATAATCTGAAAGAGGGAAGCTTAATTCGTTGTAATATCCGAGTTACACAACAAGGTATGTAAGGTTTCTCAGTTTCATATTCCTTGGCATGAACTCTTATATTTGTGTTGTTACCAACGAAGTGAGTTTCCTAGTAAAGGTACTTTCAACAGCAAGCTTTGTGAGTTATTCTCTAAGCCAAATGAGGTTCATTGTATCATATAAGCTCCTAAACAGTACGTTGATGTTACGTTTGTTCCTTATATCATTGTTACTGCCTTAAGTGCATGTCCACATGTCTTCTACTACTGGTCCATAGTTTTGAGCTCAATAAAGGTTACAACCACCAAAGTAACAATCTCAAAGATTAAAGAAACTAAATGAAGTAATCTGTATATGTGTGGGTGGCAGCCCAGGGGTGAAAGCCTAGCATGGGTCGATCCCTATTTGTGTACTTATGGGTGGCAGCCTAGGGGCGAAAGCCTAGCATGGGTCGATCCCAATTTGTATATTTATGAGGGCAGCATCCCAGGGGTTAAATTGCCTAGCATGGGACTCCTCTTCTACCACTGATCAGTTGGTCACGTGTATTACATGCCTTACAATGATCATAAAGCAAAGAAGAGTAACCAAAGAACGTAATATACATGATTTCGCAAGTGTAAGCAATGTGATCTTCTGTTCTTATTTACATGTTTATGCACTGATACCTTATTCTATTTGAGCTCTTGTTTACATATGGTTTACTTTATGCCTTACATATTCAGTACATTCTCTCGTACTGACGTCCCTCATGGGGACGCTGCATTTCATGCCGCAGGCACATGTACTCTGTCTAGTAGACCTCCCTAGTAGGAGCACAGGACACTCGGCTGCTGTTGGTGAGCTCCAGGTTGATTCGGGGCTTTACCGAGTCTTTGGTATATATTTTGGGTATTGTATAGTTAAGGGTAAGGCGGGGCCCTGTCCCGACCTAAACTAAGTTTGTCTATCTTGTAGAGGCTTTGTAGACCAATGTTAAAGTAAAACTTAGTTATGTCTTTGCTCTTAACAGTTGTGGCCTCAATGGCCAGATCGTGTACATAAGTTTTGGGCCTATCTATGTTGGTCTTGTTATTCAGGCAGCTTATCTATAGTCAAAGCTTCTTAATTGTCATAGTTATATGCATGATGAATCACAGGTTATAAGCTGGTTCTCTCGGGCCTTTAGGGCATCGAGTGCCTGTCCGTCTAAATGTAATTTGAGGCGTGACAAAAGTGGTATCAGAGCAGGTCATCCTAGGGAGTCTACAAAGCCGTGTCTATGTAGAGTCTTGCTTATGGGTGTGTTGTGCACTACATCTATAAACAGGAGGCTACGGGACATTTAGGAGTTGTCTCTTTTTCTTCATCTCTTAGATCGTGCAATAGAGCCAATGTTATAGGTTTATCGTATCTAACCTTTGAATTGTTTTCATTATAGAAAAAATGCCGGTTACTAGGGAAAGTAAGAGTACTGGTAAGCAAGTAGATGTGGCTACTGGAGAAGGGACCAGCAAATCACCACCTAGACGAGCTAATCAAAGTGAGGCTCAACTTTCTTCATCACGGACTTCCTCCACTCCTCCGTCTCCAGAAGAGCTAAGGAGGGCAGCAGCACCCCAAGAACCACCAGTTAATGCTACTGACCAAGATTTAAAGAATGCAGTCCAATTGTTGACTCGTATACTTCCTGGTCAAGGACAAGGGCAAGCAGGTCCAATTGCAGGTACTAGTGGTGCAAATAGGGAAGCTAGTGTGCGGATACGTGATTTCCTTAATTTGGACCCTCCATCATTCACCGGGTCAGATCCTAATGAAGATCCGCAAGACTTTATTGATCAAATCCAAAGGACCTTAGATATTATGCATGTATCTGGTAAGGAAGCAGTTGAGTTGGCAACATATAGATTAAAAGGTGTGGCTGTATTGTGGTACGAAGCTTGGAAACAATCTAGGGGTATAAATACACCTTCAGCTAAATGGAAAGAGTTTAAAAAGGCATTCCTTGACCATTATCTGCCATTGGAGATTCGGGAGGCCCGTGCAACTCAGTTCTTAAATCTTCACCAAGGGAATATGAGCGTGAGAGAGTATAGTCTCAAGTTTAATTCTTTGGCCAGGTATGCTCCTAATGTAGTAGCTACTATGGAGGATAGAGTTCATCGTTACGTGGATAGATTGGATTCATATCTGGTTAGGGATTGTACTATTGCTGCTTTGAACAAAGATATGGATATAGCAAGGATACAAGCTTTTGCACAAAAGATGGAGGATCAAAGGCAAAGGAGAAGGACACAAGAGTCGAAAGAGGGCAGGCCAAGAGGGCCAGATCTATGGGCCAGTTTACGCCATCCCAAGGTGAGTTTAGGCCTCGGTTTTCTAATAGACTGTCTAGGCCATCATCTTCCTACTCTACAGCTAGCGCTCCACCTCGGTTTCAAGGGTCTAGGGCTAATCAATTTGGGCAAAGGAGTGAGAGTCAAGGCTCACAAGTAGCAGGGTACCAAGAACAGGGAAGTGCGACCCAACCAAGACCTCCTAGACAGTCTTGTAAACAATGTGGAAGAAATCATCCAGGTATATGTCGGCTCGGAACAAATGTTTGTTTTTGGTGTGGTACACCGGGACACATGATGAGAAATTGCCCTCAAAGGGGCATGGGTAGCATGGCACAACCTACTGGATCGATTGCTGCATCATCATCATCGGTGCCTTCTTTAGGTAGAGGGCCACAGGTGCCTGCAGGTCGTGGTAGAGGTGGTAGAGGAACTGCTAGTTCTAGTGGAGTTCAAAATCGTACATATGCTCTAGCGGAACGACAAAATTTGGAGGTTTCACCTGATGTGGTTACAGGTACATTGTCCATCTTTTCATATAATGTATATGCATTAATTGATCCAGGCTCTACACTATCATATGTAACTCCATTGATTGCTGGAAAGTTTGAAGGAATGCCAGAATTATTGGTTAAACCATTTGAAGTATTTACGCCAACTAGCGAGTCTATTATAGCTAGAAAAGTCTATCGTAATTGCATAGTAATTGTTTGTGACCGTAACACATTGGCTGACCTTGTTGAGCTAGATATGATAGATTTTGATGTTATAATGGGTATGGATTGGTTGGCTTCATGTTATGCCATGGTAGATTGCCGAGCTAAGAGGGTGACTTTCCATTTTCCAAAAGAGGCAGTCCTTGAATGGAAAGGTAATGTTGGGACACCAAGAGGTAAGTTTATTTCTTATCTTAAGGCAAAGAAGATGATGTCCAAAGGGTACATATGTCATCTAGTGAGAGTGAGAGATATAGATGCGGAGCCACTAGATCTTCAGTCTATTCCAGTGGTAAATGAATTTTCTGATGTATTTCCCGAAGAGCTTCCAGGTTTGCCTCCAGAAAGAGAGATAGAGTTTGGTATTGATGTGATTCCAGGTACTCAACCCATCTCCATCCCTCCATATAGGATGGCCCCGGCAGAATTACGAGAATTGAAGGAGCAATTAAAAGATTTGTTAGAAAAGGGATTCATAAAGCCTAGTATATCCCCTTGGGGAGCACCGGTTTTATTTGTACGTAAGAAAGATGGCTCATTGAGAATGTGTATTGACTATCGACAGTTGAATAAGGTGACAATTAAGAACAAATATCCCCTTCCTAGGATTGATGATTTGTTTGACCAGTTACAGGGTGCTAAGTGTTTCTCGAAGATTGATTTGAGGTCGGGTTATCATCAAGTAAAAGTCAAAGAGAAAGATATACCCAAGACAGCTTTCCGAACACGATATGGTCATTTTGAATTTTTAGTTATGTCATTTGGGCTAACAAATGCACCAGCAACTTTTATGGATCTGATGAATAGGGTGTTCAAGCCATTCTTGGACGTGTTTGTGATTGTATTCATAGATGATATCTTGGTCTATTCAAGATCAAAGGAGGACCATGCTAAGGACTTATGGCAGGTGTTACAGGTTCTTCGTGATCGTAAGCTATATGCAAAGTTTTCTAAATGTGAATTTCGGTTAAAATCTATGGCATTCTTGGGTCATATTGTCTCTGATGAAGGAATAAGGGTTGATACTCAAAAGATAGAAGCCGTGAAGAACTGGCCAAGACCTACAACACCTACGGAGGTTCGTAGTTTCCTTGGGTTGGCAGGTTATTATAGAAGGTTCGTTGAGGGATTTTCCTCTATTTCTGCACCCTTAACAAAGCTAACACACAAGGCAGCCAAGTTCCAATGGAGCGATGCATGCGAAAGAAGCTTCCAAGATCTGAAAAATAAGTTGACTTCTACACCTATATTGGTACTTCCAGAAGGCATAGAAGGGTATGCAGTGTATTGTGATGCGTCGGGAGTGGGCTTAGGATGCGTATTGATGCAGCATGGTAAAGTAATAGCTTATGCCTCAAGACAGTTGCGGCCACATGAGAAAAATTATCCAACCCATGATCTAGAGCTAGCAGCGGTTGTATTTGCTTTAAAGATATGGCGCCACTACTTGTATGGGGTTCATGTTGACATATATACGGACCATAAGAGCTTGCAATATATCTTTAAGCAGAAGGATCTGAATCTGAGGCAGCGAAGATGGCTTGAGTTATTAAAAGATTATGATGTTGATATCTTGTATCATCCGGGGAAAGCAAATGTGGTGGCTGATGCTTTAAGTCGTAGGACAATGGCAAACACCTATGGGCAGTCCATGGAAAGACAAAGAATAGCTAAGGATCTATACCAACTAGCTAGCTTGGGGGTTCGCCTTCTTGAATCTCAAGATGAAAGGATTATTGTGCAAAATGCAGCAGAATCCTCATTAGTAGTCGAAGTAAAAGAGAAGCAATATAAGGATCCTATTCTATTACAGCTTAAGGAGAATGTACAAAAAAGGGTGACAAAGGCATTTGAGCTTACGCAAAACAAAGTACTCCAGTGCCAAAATAGATTGTGTGTGCCTAATATAGATGGACTAAGGGAGAGAATTATGACAGAAGCACATCATTCAAGATATTCTATCCATCCGGGCTCAACTAAAATGTATCATGACTTGAAAGGAGTGGATTGGTGGAGTGACATGAAGAAGAACATTGCAGAATTTGTTTCTAAATGTCCAAATTGTCAACAAGTTAAAGTAGAGCACCAAAAGCCTGGAGGTTATATGCAACATATAGACCTTCCAATTTGGAAGTGGGACATGATCAACATGGATTTGTCACTGGTCTGCCTCGCTCATTTCGGAAGTTTGACTCCATATGGGTGATAGTTGATAGACTCACCAAATCAGCCCACTTCTTGCCGGTTAAGGCTACTTATACAGTTGAAGAGTATGCAAGGTTGTATATTAAAGAGATAGTTCGGCTACATGGAATCCCAATCTCTATTATATCTGATAGGGGAGCTCAATTCACTGCGAATTTTTGGAAATCATTCCAGAAGAGTTTGGGAACACAAGTAAATTTAAGTACGGCCTTTCACCCTCAAACGGATGGTCAGGCAGAACGTACAATCCAAACACTTGAGGATATGTTACGAGCTTGTGTATTGGACTTTAAAGGTAGCTGGGATGACCATTTACCACTTATTGAGTTTTCTTACAACAATAGCTACCATTCAAGTATCAAAATGGCACCTTATGAAGCTTTATATGGGAGGAAGTGTAGATCACCAATCGGATGGTTTGAAGTGGGTGAAACTACCTTATTTAGGCCAGATCTTGTTCATCAAGCTATGGAAAAAGTTAAGGTGATACAACAGCGGCTGGCAACGGCTCAAAGTCGATACAAATCATATGCAGATATTAGAAGAAGAGGGCTGGAGTTTGCTATAGGAGATTGGGGATTTTTGAAGGTGTCACCAATGAAAGGGGTGATGAGATTTGGTAAAAAGGGAAAGTTAAGTCCACGCTATATAGGGCCATATAATATTATTCGAAGAGTTGGCCAAGTCGCATATGAGTTAGAGCTACCCCAAGAGCTTTCAACAGTCCATCCGGTATTTCATGTCTCAATGCATCGAAAGTGTATAGGTGACCCATCTCGTATTACTCCTACTGAAGATGTACAAGTTATGGGAGATCTCACTTATGAAGAAGTACCCATTGCTATTCTGGATCGCCAAGTTAAGAGGCTAAGAAATAAGGAAGTAGCTTCCGTAAAAGTACTGTGGAGAAACCAACAAGTAGAAGAAGTTACATGGGAAGCGGAAGAAGCGATGAAATCCAAGTATCCTCATCTATTTCAGTCCAATGAGAAAGGTGGAAGTGTCGAGTTGAGGCATTAACGAGTAAGTATAAGTCTATATATATTATCTGTCTAATAGTGGTACTTAACTTAGGCTTGAGCTTGTTTGGGCTGGTTAACTTTAATATCATTCGAGGACGAATGTTCCTAAGAAGGGGAGGATGTAACATCCCGTATTCTGCATATACTAGTCCTATTCATATATCACTTGATATAGCCTTGTCATATAGGTGAGGGACCGAGTTTCTTATATGAGCAGTGATAGTTTAATGTGTATTGGGAGGTGTTGTAATGCCCTATTCAGTTCAGCACGTAAACGGCCAAGTTAACCTCGACAAAAGTATTTAAACTCGAGATGGTAAGGTTGTATTTGAGTAAATATTTAGGGTGAAGTGTTAAGTTAAAGCAAAAGGGATTAGAAATTAGAAAATAGAATAAAATAAGAGAGCTGCTTGCTTGACTTAACTAAGCTAGTAGGTGACAAGTAGGTGCATCACCTACTTTGACTTATTGACCAGCCTAAAGAACTAGGTAGGTGTATCACCTACTAAGACTATTTTGACTAGCTTAGAGGGCCAAGTACACCCATCACCCACTTGAATAAATTCTGGCCCAAAGAAGTGAAAGAAAGGGAATGAATTGGCAGCCAAGGCCCAATAAGGTTAAGTCCAACAAAGCCCATGTAAAATGGCCAAGTAGGTGTATCACCTTCTTGACATTTTGTGGCTCAAAATGAGCAAGGAAAGTCGGCCAAAGCAGCCCCCCTTTAAAGGGGTTAAGACCAGCTCATTTCACTCATTTTAACTTGAAAAAAAACAGATTTTAGAAGTTCTTTCTTTCTCTCTCTCTTAGCTTCACATAGCAGCCATAAAATACCATTAGGGTTCTTAAGTATTCTCCCTCTTTTCAAGCTAAGTTGAAGGGGAGTTCAAGCTCTTGAAGAAGTACAAGTTAGAAGGACAGATTTTCAGAATTTAAGGTAAAGTTACTGCCCATTTTTACCCCTTTTTATATGCAAGTTTGATGGAGAATTCTGTATGTGTTTGTGTCAAGAACCATGGGGTAGTGATTGGAATCCTTGAGTTAAAATACTTTCTTATTATCTTTAAGGATGTTTGGGATTGTTTTAGGAGCGGTTTTATGTGTATATATTTAGGACAGCTTGGTTGAACTTGTAAAAGGGTGTGTGAAATTGTATTGAAGTATGGAAGGAGGGTGTGGTAATACACCACTTAATTGGGTGTTATGTTAACTTGCTGCCTGCACACCTTTGTATGTTGTTTGGTATATGTTGTGAAGTCGGAAGAGTTTCAAGGGACCTTATGAGAAGGTCGTACAGTATGTAGATATGTTTAGAAGAGAAGAGGTGAAAGGAACACTCTTGGTTTGATCAATTACGAGCTTACTGCCTAGTTACTGATTTAGTGGGATCAAGTAGCCCAAATTGGTTAACTAGCTACTAATACTAGTTTTGCCACGTATTTCATTGTAGATAAATAATCTGAAAGAGGGAAGCTTAATTCGTTGTAATATCCGAGTTACACAACAAGGTATGTAAGGTTTCTCAGTTTCATATTCCTTGGCATGAACTCTTATATTTGTGTTGTTACCAACGAAGTGAGTTTCCTAGTAAAGGTACTTTCAACAGCAAGCTTTGTGAGTTATTCTCTAAGCCAAATGAGGTTCATTGTATCATATAAGCTCCTAAACAGTACGTTGATGTTACGTTTGCTCCTTATATCATTGTTACTGCCTTAAGTGCATGTTCACATGTCTTCTACTACTGGTCCATAGTTTTGAGCTCAATAAAGGTTACAACCACCAAAGTAACAATCTCAAAGATTAAAGAAACTAAATGAAGTAATCTGTATATGTGTGGGTGGCAGCCCAGGGGTGAAAGCCTAGCATGGGTCGATCCCTATTTGTGTACTTATGGGTGGCAGCCTAGGGGCGAAAGCCTAGCATGGGTCGATCCCAATTTGTATATTTATGAGGGCAGCATCCCAGGGGTTAAATTGCCTAGCATGGGACTCCTCTTCTACCACTGATCAGTTGGTCACGTGTATTACATGCCTTACAATGATCATAAAGCAAAGAAGAGTAACCAAAGAACGTAATATACATGATTTCGCAAGTGTAAGCGAATGTGATCTTCTGTTCTTATTTACATGTTTATGCACTGATACCTTATTCTATTTGAGCTCTTGTTTACATATGGTTTACTTTATGCCTTACATATTCAGTACATTCTCTCGTACTGACGTCCCTCATGGGGACGCTGCATTTCATGCCGCAGGCACATGTACTCTGGCTAGTAGACCTCCCCAGTAGGAGCACAGGACACTCGGCTGCTGTTGGTGAGCTCCAGGTTGATTCGGGGCTTTACCGAGTCTTTGGTATATATTTTGGGTATTGTATAGTTAAGGGTAAGGCGGGGCCCTGTCCCGACCTAAACTAAGTTTGTCTATCTTGTAGAGGCTTTGTAGACCAATGTTAAAGTAAAACTTAGTTATGTCTTTGCTCTTAACAGTTGTGGCCTCAATGGCCAGATCGTGTACATAAGTTTTGGGCCTATCTATGTTGGTCTTGTTATTCAGGCAGCTTATCTATAGTCAAAGCTTCTTAATTGTCATAGTTATATGCATGATGAATCACAGGTTATAAGCTGGTTCTCTCGGGCCTTTAGGGCATCGAGTGCCTTTCCGTCTAAATGTAATTTGAGGCGTGACAACATATTCATCTCCAGAGTAGTAGTTCTCTCCATCATAATGTTCATGAACACATGATCCTTCATATCCCTCATTGGCTCCATCATAGCCTTCATAGGCCTCAACATTAGAATCATAGCCTCCATCGCTATCAATAGAGCTTTCCATGTCATCATCACAAGTATCCGAAGCTATGGATGACATGCTACCTTATATCTCCTTTTGTACCTACAAAACTCAACAAACAATATTAGTAGAAAAAGCCTCACATCACTCGTATGCAAACTCTCAACTCACCTACTAAAATGTCGTCTCAAAATTGGTAGTGAACTAACTTTGCTTGATCAATTCAAGATCATCTATCCTTTGTAGTGGAGTGGATTTTTGTGACTCTTGAAAGATGGACGACTCGATTGAAGGTAAAAGGACTTGAATCAAGAAATTTATCAACGAATTAAGATGAGACAAGTTGAAGAAAAAAAGCACGAAAGAAAAACGAACTCAAAAAAAACTAAGTAACAAAAGTAGAAAAGTTACTTGTGTTGCTTAATTGGAAGAATCAAAGAGATGATTTGATGATTAAAACGTTAACAAGTAATTAAAGATGTTAATTAGTTGTTAATTAGTAGAGAAATAGAAGAAAAATGAGTGTAGAAGAAGAAATTTGAAGTTTGGACACTTAGAAAAATTTTGAGGTCTTAAGAGTTCCAACACTTAGAAAAATTTTGGGGTCCCAAAATTTGAAGCATTTTGTTCAAGTTTGCAAGTGTGCATTTCATCCCCCAAAACTTTTTCTAAGGGGCAGATTTGGTCCTTTGGAATTTTTATTTTTATTTTTTTAAATTCCACTTGTGGACCCAACAAACATCTTTGACCACTTTGACTTGGAAAAGTTGGATAAAATGTACCTTTTGGCTTCTTCTTCTTCAAGATGTTCTTGATGCATATCAAAAACACCTAGAACACCAAGAACACACACTAAACACCAACACCTTCAAATCAACTCGGAATTGGCTCAAACTTTAGGATTAGCTTCCTCTCGACTTAGGGAACAAACCACAATAGTTTTTAAGCTCCAATTTCTCCCCAATCCAAAGACCCACTTTTCAAGTTTGCAAGTTTTTAAAGCTTCAAAGTCCTTCAATGACAACTTCACTTCTATAACTCCAAATTGAATATAATTTGAAATCTAGACTCAAAAAACACTAGGGAACAAGAATCTAGTGTCAAAAATAAGAAATCAAACAAGAAAAAATTTTGGTTTTTTTTTTTTGGACGATTTTTTTTTTTGGATTTCGAATATATCAAATTCCCAAGACTTAGATTTGTGGAAACAAACCCTAAACCGAGCTCTGATACCAAATGATAACGGACAAAGAGGAAAGAACAAGAAGGAAAGAAAACAAAAGAAGGATATGTGAGTTAATATTCAAACTCTTGAATTTATGGGCAACAAGGGACTTGATACCCTCACCTCCCAATTGAATTCAATAATTCAAACACAAACTCTAGTTTGAGAAAAATCAAAGGAACTCAAGAACTACAAATGAGCAACCTTCGATTAACCAAACCAAGAAGTTGATCATTAATTCCAAGATCCACACTACTAAAATTACCAACTAATTAGGCTTCACCTAGAAACTACAAGCTAAATACCTAGAAACTACAAGCTTCAAAGCTCAATATTCAATATTCATCAAAAACTAGTCTTCAAAATAAAGAAAAGCTACTACTTAAACTAAGGAAATAAGAAGACATTGGCTTTTTACAATATTTCCCTTAATGAAGCAAGGGCCTTATTTGGTTGTCTTCTTTATGGATTCTTGAATTTAAAGCCTAGCCACTTGCACAAATGGCCTCTTTTCTTCATCCACATCACTCCCACGAACTCATAAGCTTCCATTTGCATGAACATCGTATGTGTTATCTATTCTATCCATGCTCGTGTCAACCATGCTATCCAGGTTTGCGGAGCCACTAGATCTTCAATCTATTCCAATGGTAAATGAATTTTCTGATGTATTTCTCGAAGAACTTCCAGGTTTGCCTCTAGAACAAGAAGTATATTTTGGTATTGATGTTATCCCAGGTACTCAACCTATCTCCATCTCTCCGTATAGAATGGCCTTGACAGAATTATGAGAATTGAAAGACTTGTTAGATAAGGGATTCATAAGGCCTAGTATGTCCCCTTGGGGAGCACCGATTTTATTTATATGTAAGAAAGATGGCTCATTGAGAATGTGTATTGACTACAGGCAGTTAATTAAGGTGACAATTAAGAACAAATATCCCTTCCCTAGGATTGATGATTTGTTTGATCAGTTACAGGGTGCTAAGTGTTTCTCAAAGATTGACTTGAGGTCGGGTTATCACCAAGTGAGTGGCCTCGTAGGGGATGTGCTGAGTGATATCATATCATCCTCCCCTTCTTGAAAAGGATTCTTCCTTGAATCCATAGCTTCACCTACAACACAAGAAGATAGATCACTCACATTGAAAACATTGTGAACATTATACTCACATAGTAGTCGATCTTGTAGGCATTATTGTTGATCCTTTCAAGCACTTGGTATGGGCCATCACCCCTTGGACTCAACTTCCCCTTGCAGAGTTGTGGAAATCTTTCCTTCCGAAAGATCACTTTCTTGCTTCCATGGTTTTGTCAGAGAGCCACCTTAGAGTTGTTCTTTTCCATGGCCTCCTTTACCTTGGTGTGAATCTTCATCATCTCCTTTGCCCTTTTCTTTGCATCTAAGCTCATAACAATATCATTAGACAATGTGGTTAGGGATAGAATCAATGGGTTTAACCCATAACATACTTCAAATGGAGTCATGCCAATAGAGGTGTGAAGAGACCTATTGTAAGCAAATTCAATCAAAGGCAAATGGTCCTCCCAAGAAGTTGGGGATTCCCTAATCATACAATGAAGCATACTCCCAAGAGTCCTATTGACTACTTTGGCATTGATAATGATATCAATTGAAAATGATCAAAATTGATATCCGAAACACAAAAACAAACAACACAAATTGAAGATAGAGGGATAGATTAGAAAAATGGATGGGAATAGAAGAAAGAAGGGCTAATTGAATCCACAATCAACCAAGGGAGAAGAGAACACAATCCAATGCTTGAAAAACCAAATTGAATCCACAAGATGATAACTCAATGATCGATCAAGCAAAGAAGATAACACAAGCAATTCGAGAATCCACCCTAATCACTCGATCTAAGCTAACAATTAGAATTTAACCCAATCACTCCTCTAAGCTAAAGTAACTAAATATCAAGTCTATTCAAGATAATTCAATCATCAATAATCTAAGTATGAAAATGACTAAGGCAACTATTTATAGTTATTGCCTTTACACAAATAGCCTATTACAAAAATAGCCCAAAAGTGATTATTTTGGAAATAACCCACAAGGGCCCTTCTTGATTGCCCAAATGGCATCTTGATTGCCCATGGCCTTGTGCATTTGTTGCTCCTTGGCTTCCTCCGGGCTCCAAGCTATCATCCATATATAAAAGCCCCTCCTAATGTGCTCCAAGCTAACCATTATTATATCATCCTCCCCTTCTTCAAAAGGATTTATCCTCGAATCCGAACCTTGCAAAAATATAAGAAGGACAAACAACAAACATATCCTCATAGCATGAGGGTTAGCACATGGGTTATCAACCATACCAACTTGCCTAGGAGGTACACATTAGAAATACAACCAACTATCCTTTATGCCAAATAAGATCAATGCATTATAGAATATATACAAAGGATCCAACTATGAGAAATATCATGGAATAAAGAGGGTTCAAACACCCACGAGGGTTTACCGGGGTCAAAGATATGAAGACCCATATAGTTTGGTCACATAGGCAAATGGGCCAACCCAAGAAACTCTACCTCTCTATAAAACAAATCCCATACAAATATGGACATCATCATATGCAAAGAGGTAGTAGAGAAAGGTGTTACTTAAATGAACTTCATCCAAGGTGTGCCCACATATAGAATTACCCTTTGATCCACAAGCATTAAGGCCTTGATCAAGAATGGGGTCACACAAGAATGAAGGGGTCATTGGAGAACATACACCCTTTTTCTTTTGACCACTAACCCCTCCAATAGACGTACTATCATCTTTCAAGAAGAGAGTTTCATCTTTGAAAAGTATGTCATCATACCATAGTGGATTTTTAAACAATTGGTAGCCTTCAAGGGTGGCTACACTTCCAACATTATAAGACACACACCACTATCTTCATCATTCACATTAGTTATGTCATCAATGAATAAGGGATTATCCCTAAGTTCATACTCCACCTCAAGATCCTCATGACAAGAATTAGAAATGGAATCAACACCCAAGGAATCATCACTTCTAAGTAAAGATCCTACATGACTAACTACATGACCAACTATATCATTACCATTACTAAATTGAGGTTCATTTATCACATCACACAATTCCTCAATTAGTAGGTCATCATTACAAGCAAGTTGGTCAATATCACAATAAACAGTAGTTGGTAGCATATCAAGCTCAAAAGAATCATACACATGATTACCACCATTATAGCCAACTAGCATTTGACTACCCTTATTACATGACAATACATTTTCATTCAAGTCACAAGTGCTAACACTAGATAGACTCAAATCGATCTTACTAGAAGAATCAATTAAGTCATCTATAGGATCAACTAGTATTTGGGCATTCACAACAGTGGTATCATCATCATGCAACAAAGTGTCATCAAGATCATCACAGGTAAAGGCTCTTTAAGCTCACACATATACAATCTATCACTTACACTCAATTAGCTACTAACAACACAAGGATCTTCTACTTTTGACAAAGTGTAAGATTTAGCTTTGTTACCTTGTAGCTCATAGAAGGAATTGCATTCACCTTGTTTTTCAACATTGGCACACATTTGCTCCTTTGTGAAGCTTTTTAACAATATCTCATGATTTTTCATTGCTTGAGGTGCCTCACTAGGCTTGCTTCCAAGTATACCTACACAAGAATCAAGACAACTAGAAAAAGAAGAAAGGTTACAAAAGCTAGTATAAGGTTGTGACAACCCTCTCACATCACTCCACACAACCTCTCATTTTTCCACTCTAGAGTTTCCACTTATCACACCCTTACTCCTCTCAATCTTTTGTCTCTCAATTTCATTGGAGTTCGGATAAGTGCCAAGTATCCCTTGTGAAGGATTAGATGATCCCTTCACTTCAAGCTTCCACTTTGGTGCACAAAGTGTGGATATTTTGACTTCCATGTTCAACTCATTAGTGCTAGCATCACAAGGAGTAGCTTTCCTTGCTCCCAATGGCAACTCCTTAGGTTCATCTTCATGAGGAGTAGCTTTCTTCAATATCTTTTGTAACTCCTCGGGCTTAAGATTGGCAACCCATCGGATGACCTTGTCAAATCCTCTTTGTATGGTATTCCCTATGATACGATCATGGTTAGCTTGGAGCACATTAGGAAGGGCTTCTACATATAGATGATAGCTTGGAGCCCAAAGGAAGCCATGGAGCAACAAATGCACAAGGCCATGGGCGATCAAGATGTCATTTGGGCAATCAAGAAGGATCCTTGTGGTTATTTCCAAAATAGTCACTTTTGGGCTATTTTTATAATAGGCTATTTGTGTAAAGGCAATAACTATAAATAGTTGCCTTAGCCATTTTCATACTTATATTATTGATGATTGAATTATTTTGAATAGACTTGATATTTAGTTACTTTAGCTTAGGGTAGTGATTGGGTTAAATTCCAATTGTTAGCTTAGATCGAGTGATTAGGGTGGATTCCCGAATTGCTATTATCTTCTTTGCTTGATCAATCATCGAGTTATCATCTTGTGGATTCAATTTGGTTTCTCGGGCATTGGATTGAGTTCTCTTCTTCCTTGGTTGATTATGGATTCAATTAGCCCTTCTTTCTTCTATTCTCATCCCTTTTTCTAATCTATTCCTCTATCTTCAATTTGTATTGTTTGTTTTTGTGTTTCCGATATCAATTTTGATTATTTTCGATTGAGATCATTATCATCTTGGTATCAAAGCTTAGGTTTTAAAAGTTGTTCCATCAATCTTAAGTCCTAGGTTCATAAATTTAAAAACAAAAAAATTGAAAAATTCATCCAAAAAAAATCTAAATTTTTTGTGTGTTTGATTTGTTATTTTTGACACTAGATTCGTATTCTCTAGTATTTTTTGAGTCTAAATCCAAGATTTCAAGTGATTTTGAGTTGTATGGAAGATTCTACCATTAAAGGATCTTGAAAGTTTGAAAACTTGAAAATGGGTCTTGAAGATTAGGAGAAATTCGAGCTAGAAAAAGTATTGGGATTTGTTCTCTAGCTTAAGAGTAAGCTTCTCCTAAAATTTGAGACAATTTCAAATTGATTTGAAGGTGTTTCAAATTTTCACCATTGTTGAGCTTAAAAAAAGTTTGAAGAAGGTGAAGGGGGTTTGTTATTTGAGGCTAAATTGGAGTTTGAAAGGCATTAGGGTTTATTCTCTATAGCAAGGGGAGTCTAAATCTGGAATTTCTTGGAATTTGGAGCTAAAATGAAGAAGTTATGAAGATTTGAAATTCACTTGTTCATGGTATTCTTCATAGCTCAAAGATGGAGAAAATGGGTTTATTTTTGGCTTGGAATTGAAGGCTAAAAATTATTGGGGTTTGTTCATGGTGTTGAAAGGAGCTCGTATTTAAAATTTGGTGAAAATCGGAGTTAAATTGAGGGAGTTATGAATTTTGAAGTTCATCCATGTTGATAGTGTTCTTCATAAAATTCATAAATTGTTGAGGAAGAATCTTCAAAAAGGTGGTGTTTAATCCAAAATGAAAAGAAGGGGAAAGTGTAAAGGTGTTTGTGGGGCCAAAGGAATTTTGATATCTGAAAATTGAGGAGAAAAAAAAATCCAGCAAATTTCGTGGACCAATCTGACGCAGCTAGCTGTCTAGGTCCCACCCGTGCAAGCCAACCACGTCAGCTCCAGCAAAATTAAGCCCTGAGAGGATCTGCTTCCGTGTCTGAGCCGATCAGAATGCGACTTCCGTGTTAGCAAGCCGTCAACGATCTGGCTTCCACGCCCAGCCGGTGGCTTCCGTATCCAGCCGATCTACTCCATCAACTTTTGCCCAAGCCAGCAGCTCCAAGCCTCCTCCGTTGGCTCCAGCATGGTCCAGCCGGCTCCAAACCCCTTCAGCATCGGCTCTGGATGCTTTTCAAGAAAATTTTAAGTGTTTTTCAAGTTTTTCTCCATGGATTTCAACCAAATTTCTTCCCAAATAATTTTTCTAGTCCAAATCTTGGTAAATTAGTTTCTTTTTAAATCTACCTTCTTTTAGGTTCATAACTTGATTTTAATTAGTAGATTATCCTACTAAATCAAGTTTTTTGAGTCCATTTTTTTTCTTGAGCGTTTCTTTGTGTGCTTTTCTCGTTTTATTTCATAGTTAATTTCTTGATTCAAGTCCTTTTAGTTTTATTTGAGTCGTCCTTCTTTCAAGAGTCACAAGGATCCATTCCTCCATAAGGATAGTAACCTTGAATTGATTGAGCAAAATTAGTAACACTATCAATTTGAGAAAAAAGCCATAGAAGGTGAGTTGAGAGTTCACATAAAGAGTGGCGTGAGTTACTAACTTGTTTGCTAGTTTTGTAGGTACAAAAAGAGCTATAAGGAAGAATGTCCTCTATAGCTTCGGATCCTTATGATGATGAAATGGGAAACTATGCTTGTAGCAATGGAGGCTATGAGTATGATGATGATGGGGATTGTGGAGGCTATGATAATAGCCATGATCTTGAGCCATATGGTGATGAGAACTACTACTTTGGAGATGGATATGAAATGAATGGGGCTTATGGCCCTTATCATGAACATGAAGGAGTAGAAGTATCTTATGATGAATTCAATAGTGAAGATGAAGGGTATGGGGGTTCTCATATTACCCACCATGGTGATGAAGATGATATGAGGTATGATGTTTTCTCCCATATGTCTTATGAATCCTTTGAGGAAGATTGTGATAGAAGGGGATATTGTGAAGGTGAATTATCTTTCTTGTCTTGTGCTACTTCCTATCCTAGTCGAGGGGGTAGAGATGTGTGGATGAAACCAATTCGAAGACGTCATGTAGACCATAGGGAAAGAACATTCTCTACTTCTTGTAATCCAAGAACTTATGCTTCTTATTCTAATTTCAATGTGTCTTATTCGCAATATGGAAATGGTATTGAAGGTAGGATGGAAGGATCAATAGGCCATGAAAGTAGAGTGAAATCAAATTAGCCCCTTCCAGTGAGAGATCTTGAATCTTTAAGAATTAAAGAATTAGGGAATGCCATACAAAGAGGAGTTGACAAGGTCATCCGATGGGTTGCCAATCTTAAGCCCGAGGAGTTACAAAACATGTTGAAGAAAGCCACTCCTCGTGAAGATGAACCTAAGGAGTTGCCATTGGAAGCAAGGCAAGCTACTCCTTGTGATGCTAGCACTAAGGAGTTGAACATGGAAGTCAAAACATCCACACCTTGTGCACCAAAGTGGAAGCTTGAAGTGAAGGGATCATCTAACCTTTCACAAGGGATACTTGGCACTTGTCCAAACTCTAATAAAATTGAGAGACAAAAGATTGAGAGGTGTAAGGCTGTGATAAGTGACAACTCTAGAGTGGAAAAAGAAGAGGTTGTGTGGAGTGATGTGAGAGGTTTGTCACAATCTTATCCTAACTCATGTAACTTTTCTTGTTTCTCTAGTTGTCTTGATACTTGTGCAGGTATACTTGGAAGCAAGCCTAGTGAGGAACCTCAAGCAATGAAAAATCATGAGGTGTTGTTAAAAAGCTTCACAAAGGAGCAAATGTGTGCTAATGTTGAAAACCAAGGTGAATGCAATCCCTTCTATGAGCTACAAGGTAACAAAGCTAAATCTTACACTTTGTCAAAAGTAGAAGATCCTTGTGTGGTTGGTAGCCAATTGAGTGTAAGTGATGACTTGTATATGTGTGAGCTTAAAGAGCCTTTATCTTATGATGATCTTGATGACACTTTGTTGCATGATGATGATACCACTGTTGTGAGTGTCCAAACACTAGTTGATCCTATAGATGACTTGATTGATTCTTCTAGTAAGATCGATTTGAGTCTATCTAGTGTTAGCACTTGTGACTTCAGTGAAAATGTAATGTCATATAATAAGAGTAGTCAAATGCTAGTTGGCTATAATGGTGGTAATCATGTGTGTAATTCTTTTGAGCTTGATATGCTATCAACTAGTGTTTATTGTGATATTGACCAACTTGCTTGTAGTGATGACCTACTAATTGAGGAGTTGTGTGATGTGATAAATGAAACTCAATTTAGTAATGGTAATGATATAGTTGGTCATGTAGTTAGTCATGTAGGATCTTTACTTAGAGGTGATGATTCCTTGGGTGTTGATTCCATTTCTAATTCTTGTCATGAGGATCTTGAGGTGGAGTATGAACTTAGGGAGAATCCCTTATTCATTGATGACATAACTAATGTGAATGATGAACATAGTGGTGTGTCTTATAATGTTGGAAGTGTAGCCACCCTTGAAGGCTACCAATTGTTTAAAAATCCACTATGGAATGATGACACACTTTCCAAAGATGAAACTCTCTTCTTGAAAAATGATAGTACGTCTATTGGAGGGGCTCGTGGTCAAAAAGAAAGGGGTGTATGTTCTCCAATGACCCCTTCATTCTTGTGTGGTCTCTTGATCAAGGCCTTAATGCTTGTGGATCAAAGAGTGATTCTATATGTAGGCCCACCTTGGATGAAGTTCATTTAAGTAACACCTTTCTCTGCTACCTCTTAACATATGATGATGTTCATATTTGTATGGGATTTGTTTTATATAAAGTAGGGGTGTGCATTCGGTTTTTCAATTTGGTTTTGTATTATTCGGTTTTGGTTTTTTGGTTTTTGGTTTTGTAAAAGTGCAATCCAATCCGCTCCTTACTTAGCTTAGGAGTGGGGGAAACTGAACATCAATCAAATAAGTAGGTTTATTTCAGACCACTTGTGTAGGTCGGGGTTGAGAATTGGGGGGCCGCGCCCTACCCCGTCGGCCTAAGCCTCGCTATGAGAACTCATTTTGGATGCTGCTAGTGAAATAGCCCTTCTGGCTATATTTTCGGTTACTCCACCCTCTTCTTCTGATTCTAGTCGTCGTAACTCTCTCTATCTTAGGTGTCGGCAGCACCGGCCAAGGCTCCGACAGGACCTGCATCAGGAGATCGCTCACCAATAATAGGAGCCATCGTCTTCTTACTCAGATAAGCGGTCTCTTCTTATTATTCTCCGAAAACCTAGGTTTTGGCAATCACTCTACTGACAGAGAACCTAAGAGCTACCAATAAGCCTTTCGAACCAAAATAAATTTGGTTTGGTTCGGTTTTCCTCTATTCGGTTTGGTTTTATCGGTTTGACTATTTGGTTATATTAATAATTAATAACATAATCAAAGTTATATTTGCATGTTTTAAAAAATAAATATTATATACAAGTAAAAGTAATAATATTGAATGAATTGAATATACTTTTTAATATAGGTCACGAATAAAATATTAAAATACAATACCTAAAGAGTATATCATTAGATGTCCAAACATAATATATATATATATATATATATATATAAAATTCGGTTTTTTCGGTTTTTCAGTTTTTATTTTTTCTAAATCCGAAACCAAACCAAAAAACTAAAAAAGAAAATTCTTAATTAATCCAAAACCAAACCAAAAATCCAAAAAAAACAATCCAAATTAAAATTCGGTTTGGTTTTTCATTTTAATCCGAATAATGCACACCCCTAATATAGAGGTAGGGGTTTCTTAGGTTGGTCCATTTGCCTTTGTGACCAAACTATATGGGTCTTTCATATCTTTGATCCCGGTTGATGCAAGCCAAGTTTCCTCAAAACCTTGCACACGAAGCTGAGCTAAGGAGTTTGTAGACTTTTCATCGAGTCACTACTTTGGAGGCTTGGAAGGTGCATGGGATGAATACTTGAAGGCCAACAACTTTCTCAAATGGAAGTACAAGGAAGAAGAGAGAAAAAGGGCTATGTATGCAAAATGACTATTTTTAGAATAAAAGTCCTCAAGTTTAAGAAGACTAAGAAGATCCTCATTTCATTAAGGGTATTTTTGTAATAATTATTAGTAGTCTTCACCCTTAGTCTAGCTTAGTATAAATACTACACTTAGCCATTTTATTAGGGAAACTATTTTGATTATTGAGATTATGTGTGAAACTCTTGTGAGAGTTGAGGCTAAGGCCATTGTTGCTTGAAATGTTGATGTGATTGCTTACTAGAGGAAATCATTCCTCTTGAGGGTTATCTCTATAAGTTAGGTGTTTATTTGAATATTCGAAGGAGGTCGTTACTTTAATATAGTATCGGTTGCCTTTGATATCACTTTTGTGTCTACCTTTCTATCCTTCTTATCTTTAATTCCTTATTTTCTTTGTTTATTTATCTTCTGCGTATCCGTTATTGTATCAATTGGTATCATAGGACCTGCCACATCAGCAGACAGCTGACCGATCAATGCCACACAGCTGCCAGCGAAGCTGCCACGGGGGCAGAGTTGCCCATTCGCACCATGTGGCACTTGGCAGTCAACTTCAGAGAGTCAACATTGCAGAAAAGTTTTCAAAGTGTCAATTTCAGCCCCTAATTTTTTTTCCTGAGTGTCAGATTTGGTTCCTCCAAACTTTTTCTGACTTTCAGATTTGGTCCATTTCTTCTCCTACACTCATTTTTTTCTTTTGATTTCTTAACTAATTAACAATTAATTATCGATTTTAATTACTTGTTAACTAGTTCTTCATCCTCATCTCATTTCTTTAATTCTCTAAAACTAATTAACATCAAGTAATTTCTTCTACTTGCTTGATAATTAGTTCTTGAGACTAAATATTCTTTTTTCGTGCTAATTTTTTTTCTTTCTTCTTCAAGTTTTCTTGCTTATTTTCGTTGAAAATTCTTGGCTCTCGTCCATTAGCTTTTGAGCGTTCTTTCTCGAGTCAACAAAACTCCATTCTACCCTTAAGGTTGGCTTGTGACTCTTGGCAAGCGATTGATCGAATTGTATAGCAACTTTGGCTGGATTCTTGAGTGGTAAATGGCTAAAGTGTTTGAGTATATTTGAGTGGTGCTAGCCAAGCACAAAAGAGTGCAAATACAAGTGAAAAAAAAAGTGAGGAACTTTTATTACTAATCTTGTTTACTCGTTTTGTAGGTATTTGGAGTTATAGGGAAGTATATCTATAAATGCAAAGGTTCAAGTTCCCAATTTGAAATGGCCTATCTTATTTATGGAAGCTAGTGGAGAAGAGTATGAAAAATGGGAATTCATGATAGATGAAATCCATGCTAGCTACAACTATTCACAAGAAAGGAAGATAGATTTGATTTTTGGAACCTTTGAAAGAAAACTTGTCATCTATTGGAAGAATTATCTTAAGCGAGAAAAGGCGTTGGGAAGCCCAATTGACACTTGGGATGCACTAAAAGAAAAATTGAGGTACCATTATCCTGAACCTCATGAAAAGGGGTATAGGAGAATCAAAGACACTTCCCAAAAGAAGAAGCAAGATTCCTCAAAAAGGATTCTTTATATTTCTTCCAATGACAATGAGAGACAAAAGATTGAGAGGAGTAAGAGAGTGCAAAGTGGCAACTCTAGAGAGGAAAAAGGAGAGGATGTGTGGAGTGAAGTGAGAGAGTTGCCACAAAATCAAACTAACCTTCTTGTTTGTCCTTCTCTTAGTAAGGATAATTATGTAGGTACAAAGTTGACAAACGGAGGAGCACAAACTCTCAACAAGGAGATTACCCTTAATGATGTGATGAATGTGATAGTCTCCTTAGACAAACGGCTTGAAGCATGTTTCAACACATTGAGGGGAGTTTCACTCCAAGGTAAAGAAGGTCTTTCTTGTGAACTTCAAGGTAAAATAGCTAAACTTGACACTTTAAAACTCTCTAATGAACAAAGTGTGGGTTATGATAGCTAGTCTTCTTGTGAGCTTAATGATTCTTTACCATATCATGAATTCTTTGTGGAGAGTGTTCATACACTAGTTGATCCTATTGATGACCGAATTGATTCTTCTTGCAAGATCGATTTGTGTTCACCTAGTGTTGACACTCGTGCTTTGAATGATACTACATTATCGTGTGATTCTTTTCCATATAGTGATACTGTCTTTGTTGAGAGTGTTCATACACTAGTTGATCCTATTGATGACCGAATTGATTCTTCTTGTAAGATTGATTTGTGTCCACCTAATGTTGACACTTGTGCTTTAAATGATAATACATTGTCATGTGATGATGAGAGTGAAGAGAGTGATATGTTTGAAAAGAAAGATAGCATGCTTAAACTTCACTTATTGTCCTATTTCTTGAAATCCATTAAGAATATAGGGTTGGGTGATGATTGTTCTACCTACCCAATTGTTGATATCGACCTCTCACTTTTTAAAAAGGATGATCTTTTGGGTAAAGATAATAACATTAATTTGCTTGATTATTTGAGAAACCCAACTAGTGATTGTTCTTATGATGTTGGTCTTGATTGTGATCCTTTGTATGAAACCCCACTTTTGTTTGATAAAGATAAGGATGAATTACTTATTTCATGTGATGACTTAAGTGATAACCTCTTTGATGTCAGTGGTGGTTTGTGTCAAATTGGGGATTCTTCTTTTGAAAAGGAGGGTGATACTTGTTTGAAATATCTGACTTTTTCTTTGGATTGTCCTATTCTTGCTACTATGCTTGGTGATATTGTTGTATCTAATAGTGATCTTATAAGTGAGGACCCCACGGATGAAGTAATTTTGCAAAACACCTTTCTTTACTATCTATTTGCATTTGATGATACTCTTACTTGTGTTGGGTATGCATCTTGTGTTGATATTAGTTCTAAGAGGGTAGATGCTTATTTTATTGATCATGGTATCATTTTTGAAGTGGTTTTATCTTGAAACAGAGAATCAATTGTGCTTTATGTCTCCTAGAACCAATGGGATATTGACTACTTGGTATTTTGACACCATTGGAACTTTTAGGAAATCCATATTTCATGATCTTTGAAATAGCCAAGTATTTTGTATTTCATTTGAAAGATTGTTCCTTTTGAGGATAGTTGATGCTTGGTTATATAATAATTTTGTGTATCCTTGGCATGTTGGAAGGATTGATAGTGCTAAGACTAACCCTCATGCCTTGAGGTATTTGTTGTTGTTTGTTTTCCCTATGGTTTTGCTAGGTTTGGATTCGAGGACAAATCCTTTTCAAGAAAGGGAGAATGATGCAGGCCAAGTTTCCTCAAAACCTTGCACATGAAGCCGAGCTAAGGAGTTTGTAGACTTTTTATCGAGTCACTACTTTGGAGGCTTGGAGGGTGCTTGGGATGAATACTTGAAGGCCAACAACTTGCTCAAATGGAAGTACAAGGAAGAAGGGAGAAAAAGGGCTATGTATGCAAAAAGGCTATTTTTAGAATACAAGTCCTCAAGTTTAAGAAGACTAAGAAGACCCTCATTTCATTAAGGGTATTTTTGTAATAATTATTATTAGTCTTCACCCTTAATCTAGCTAAGTATAAATACTACACTTAGCCATTTTATTAGGGAGACTATTTTGATTATTGAGATTATGTGTGAAACTATTATGAGAGTTGAGGCTAAGGCCATTGTTGCTTGAAATATTGATGTGATTGCTTGCTAGAGGAAATCATTCCTCTTGAAAGTTATCTCTATAAGTTAGGTGCTTATTTAAATATTTGAAGGAGGTCGTTACTTTAATATAGTATCGATTGCCTTTGATTTCACTTTTGTGTCTACCTTTCTATCCTTTTTATCTTTAATTCCTTGTTTTCTTTATTTCTTTATCTTTCGCGTATCTGTTATTATATCACCGGTAAACCCTCTTTGGTGTTTGAACCCTCTTTATTCCATGATTTTTCTCATAGTCTGATCCTTTTTACATTGTACAAAGCATGGCTCTTATTGAACACAAAGGATTCTTGGTTGTATTTCAAGTTTGTGCCTCCTTGGCATGATGATATTGGTGTTAACCCTTGTGCTAACCCTCATACTATGAGTATTTTGGTTGTTTGTCCTTCTTATATTTTTGCAAGGTTCAGATTCGAGGATGAATCCTTTTGAAGAAGGGGAGGATGATACGATCATAGTTAGCTTGGAGCATATTAGGAGGGGCTTCTATATATGGATGATAGCTTGGAACCCAAAGGAATCCATGGAGCAATAAATGCACAAGGCCATGGGCGATCAAGATGTCATTTGGACAATCAAGAAGGATCCTTGTGGGTTATTTCCAAAATAGTCACTTTTGGGCTATTTTGTAATAGGCTATTTGTGTAAAGACAATAACTATAAATAGTTGCCTTATCCATTTTCATACTTAGATTATTGATGATTGAATTGTTTTGAATAGACTTGATATTTAGTTACTTTAGCTTAGGGTAGTGATTGGGTTAAATTCCAATTGTTAGCTTAGATCGAGTGATTAGGGTGGATTTCCGAATTGCTTGTGTTATCTTCTTTGCTTAATCGATCATCGAGTTATCATCTTGTGGATTCAATTTGGTTTCTCAGGCATTGGATTGAGTTCTTTCTTCAATTTGTATTGTTTGTTTTTGTGTTTCTAATATCAATTTTGATCATTTTCGATTGAGATCATTATCACCCTAATTCTTTAATTCTTAAAGATTCAAGATCCCTCACCAGAAGAGACTCATTTAATTTCACTCTACTTTCATGTCCTATTGATCCTTCCATCCTACCTCCAACACCATTTACATATTGAGAACAAGTAACATTGAAATTAAGATACGAAGCATGAGACATAGTAATTCTACAAGTAGGGAATGCACATTTTCTCCTACTCATTAGATGACTTTCACTTGTACCAACATACCCACATACACCACTTCGACTAGGCTAAGTACCACAAGAAAAAATATATGAATATTCTCTAACTCCATGGGTGTTCTCATCACAAGACTCATAAAGTATGTGGGAGAAAGAACTATACCTCAAGTCATCTTAATCCTCATAGTAGGTAGATTGAGATTCCTCATATTCTCCATCGTCATCATAGGAATGATACAATCATGGTTAGCTTGGAGCATATTAGGAGGGGCTTTTATATATGGATGATAGCTTGGAGCCCGGAGAAAGCCATGGAGCAACAAATGTACAAGGCCATGGGCGATCAAGATGTCATTTGGGCAATCAAGAAGGGACCTTATGGGTTATTTCGAAAATAGTCACTTTTGGGCTATTTTTGTAATAGGCTATTTGTGTAAAGGCAATAACTATAAATAGTTGCCTTAGCCATTTTCATACTTAGATTATTGATGATTGAATTGTCTTGAATAGACTTGATATTTTAGGTTAGGATATTGATTGGGTTCAATTCCAATTATTAGTTTAGAATGAGTGATTAGGGTGGATTCCCGAATTGCTTGTGTTATCTTCTTTGCTTAATTGATCATCGAGTTATCATCTTGTGGATTCAATTTGGTTTCTCATGCATTTGATTGAGTTCTCTTCTCCCTTGGTTGATTGTTGATTCAATTAGCCTTTCTTTCTTCTATTCTCATCTCAATTTCTTCTAATTCTCATCTTAATTTCTCCACTATCTTTATTTTGTGTTGTTGAATTCCGTGTTTCCGGTATCGATTTTAGTCACTCGATTGAGATCGTTATCATTTGGTATCAGAGCTTAGGTTTTAAGAGTTGTTCCATCAATTCTTAGGTCTTAGGTTCACAAAAAAAAATAGTCCAAAAAAAAAAATCCGAAAATTTTCTTGTTTGATTTCTTGTTTTTGACACTAGATTCTTGTTCCCTAGTGTTTTTTGAGTCTAGATTTCAAATTATATTCAATTTGGAGTTGTAGAAGTGAAGTTGCCATTGAAGGACTTTGAAGTTTTGAAAACTTGCAAACTTGAAAAGTGGGTCTTTTGATTGGGGAGAAATTGGAGCTTAAAAACTATTGGGGTTTGTTCCCTAAGTCGAGGGGAAGATAATCCTAAAGTTTGAGCCAATTCCGAGTTGATTTGAAGGTGTTGGTGTTTAGTGTGTGTTCTTGGTGTTCTAGGTGTTTTTGATATTCATCAAGAACATCTTGAAGAAGAAGAAGCCAAAAGGTACATTTAATCCAACTTTTCCAAGTCAAAGTGGTCAAAGATGTTTGTTGGATCCACAAGTGGAATTTAAAAAAAAAAAAAAAAAATTCAAAGGACCAAATCTGCCCCTTAGAAAAAGTTTTGGGGGCTGAAATGCACACTTGCAAACTTGGACAGAATGCTTCAAATTTTGGGACCCCAAAATTTTTCTAAGTGTTGGAACTCTTAAGACCTCAAAATTTTTCTAAGTGTCCAAACTTCAAATTTCTTCTTCTACACTCATTTTTCTTCTATTTCTCTACTATTTAACAACTAATTGACATCTTTAATTACTTGTTAACTAGTTTTAAAACATCAAATCACTTCTTTGATCCTTCAAATTAAGCAACACAAGTAACTTTTCTACTTTTGTTACTTAGTTTTTTTTTGAGTTCGTTTTCTTTCGTGTTTTTTTTCTTCAACTTTTCTCATTTCATTTCGTAGATAATTTCTTGATTCAAGTCCTTTTTAGTTTTATTTGAGTCGTCCTTCTTTCAAGAGTCACAAAGATCCATTCCTCCACAAGGATAGATAACCTTGAATTTATTAAGCAAAACTAGTAACACTATCAATTTGCGAAAGAAGCCATAGAAGGTGAGTTGAGAGTTCACTTAAAGAGTGGCGTGAGGATTTTATTACTAACTTGTTTGCTAGTTTTGTAGGTACAAAACGAGCTATAAGGAAGTATGTCCTCTATAGCTTCGGATCCTTATGATGATGAAATGGGAGACTATGCTTGTAGCAATGGAGGCTATGAGTATGATGATGATGGGGATTGTGGAGGCTATGATAATAGCCATGATTTTGAGCCATATGGTGATGAGAACTACTACTTCGGAGATGGATGTGAAATGAATGGGGCTTATGGCTCTTATGATGAACATGAAGGAGTAGAAGTATCTTATGATGAAAATGGTGGGGTAGAAGAACCTTGTGATGATTCCTATGATGATGATGGAGAATATGAGGAATCTCACCCTACCTACTATGAGGATGAAAATGACTTGAGGTATAGTTCTTCCTCCCACATACTTTATGAGTCTTGTGATGAGAACACCGATGGAGCTAGAGAATATTCGTATGCCTTTTCTTGTGGTACTTATCCTAGTCAAAGTGGTGTGAGTGGGTATGTTGGTACAAGTGAAAGTCATCTAATGAGCAAGAGAAAATGTGCATTCCCTACTTGTAGAACTACTATGTCTCATGCTTCTTATCCTAATTTCAATGTGTCTTGTTCTCAATATGGAAATGGTGTTGGAGGTAGGATGGAAGGATCAAAGGGACATGAAAGTAGAGTGAAATCAAATGAGCCCCTTTCAGTGAGGGATCTTGAATCTTTAAAATTAAAGAATTAGGGGATGCCATACAAAAAGGAGTTGACAAGATCATTCGATGGGTTGCCAATCTTAAGCCCGAGGAGTTACAAAAGATGATGAAGAAAATGATTCCTCATGAAGATGAACCAAAGGAGTTTCCATTAGAAGCAAAGCAAGCTACTCCTTGTGAGGATGGCATTAAGGGGTTAATCATGAAAGTGAAGGCATCTACTCTTTGTGCACCAAAGTGGAAGCTTGAAGTGAAGGGATCATCTAATCCTTCACAAGGGATACTTGGCACTTGTCCAAACTCTAATAAAATTGAGAGACAAAATATTGAGAGGAGTAAGGGTGTGATAAGTGACAACTCTAGAGTGGAAAAAAGAGAGGTTGTGTGGAGTGATGTGAGAGGGTTGTCACAATCTTATCCTAATTCATGTAACTTTTCTTGTTTCTCTAGTTGTCTTGATACTTGTGCAGGTATTCTTGGAAGCAAGCCTAGCAAAGCACCTCAAAATGTGGAGATCAAGAGGTGTTAAAGGCTTCCAAAGGAGCATTTGTGCTTCAAATGTTGGAAACCAAGGTGAAGACAATCATTCATATGAGCTACGAGGTAACAAAGCTAAACCTTACACTTTATTGAAAGTAAAAGATCATTGTGTGGCTAGTAGCCAATTGAGTGTAAGTGATAGCTTGTATATGTGTGAGCTTAAAGAGCCTTTACCTTGTGATGATCTTGATGACACCTTGTTGCATGATGATGATGCCATTGTTGTGAGTGCCCAAACACTAGTTGATCCTATAGATGACTTGATTGATTCTTCTAGTAAGATCGATTTGAGTCCATCTAGTGTTAGCACTTTTGACTTGAGTGAAAATGTATTGTCATGTAATGAGGGTAGTCAAATGCTAGTTGGCTATAATGATGGTAATCATGTGTGTGATTCTGTTGAGCTTGATATGCGATCAACTAGTCTTTATTGTGGTATTGACCAACTTTCTTGTAATGATGACCTACTAATTGAGGAGTTGTGTGATGTGATAAATGAACCTCAATTTAGTAATGGTAATGATATAGTTGGTCATGTAGTTAGTCATGTAGGATCTTTACTTAGAGGTGATGATTCCTTGGGTGTTGATTCTATTTCTAATTTTTGTCATAAGGATCTTGAGGTGGAGTATGAACTTAGGGATAATCCCTTATTCAATGATGACATGACTAATGTGAATGATGAAGATAGTGGTGTATCTTATAATGTTGGAAGTGTAGCCACCCTTGAAGGCTACCAATTGTTTGAAAATCCACTATGGTATGATGACACACTTTCCAAAGATGAAGCTCTCTTCTTGAAAGATGATAGTACGTCTATTGGAGGGGTTAGTGGTCAAAAGAAAAAGGGTGTATGTTCTCTAATGACCTCTTCATTCTTGTGTGACCCCATTCTTGAGCAAGGCCTTAATGCTTGTGGATCAAAGGGTGATTCTATATGTGGGAACACCTTGAATGAAGTTCATTTAAGTAACACCTTTCTCTACTACCTCTTTGCATATGATGATGTCCATGTACGTATGGAATTTGTTTTATATAGAGGTAGGGGTTTCTTGGGTTGGTCCATTTGTTGTTGTGACCAAACTATGTGGGTCTTTCATATCTTTGACCCCGGTAAATCCTCATGGGTGTTTGAACCCTCTTTATTCAATGATATTTCTCACAGTCGAATCCTTTGTATGTTCTACAATGCATTGATCTTATTTGATACAAAGGATAGTTGGTTGTATTTCAAGTATGTGCCTCCTTGGCAAGTTGGTATGGTTGGTAACCCATGTGCTAACCCTCATGCTATGAGGATATGTTTGTTGTTTGTCCTTCTCATATTTTTGCAAGGTTCGGATTCGAGGACGAATCCTTTTGAAGAAGGGGAGGATGATACAATCATGGTTAGCTTGGAGCATATTAGGAGGGGTTTTTATATATGGATGATAGCTTGGAGCCCGGAGAAAGCCATGGAGCAACAAATGTACAAGGCCATGGGCGATCAAGATGTCATTTGGGCAATCAAGAAGGGCCCTTATGGGTTATTTCGAAAATAGTCACTTTTGGGCTATTTTTGTAATAGGCTATTTGTGTAAAGGCAATAACTATAAATAGTTGCCTTAGCCATTTTCATACTTAGATTATTGATGATTGAATTGTCTTGAATAGACTTGATATTTTAGGTTAGGATATTGATTGGGTTCAATTCCAATTATTAGTTTAGAATGAGTGATTAGGGTGGATTCCCGAATTGCTTGTGTTATCTTCTTTGCTTAATTGATCATCGAGTTATCATCTTGTGGATTCAATTTGGTTTCTCATGCATTTGATTGAGTTCTCTTCTCCCTTGGTTGATTGTTGATTCAATTAGCCTTTCTTTCTTCTATTCTCATCTCAATTTCTTCTAATTCTCATCTTAATTTCTCCACTATCTTTATTTTGTGTTGTTGAATTCCGTGTTTTCGGTATCGATTTTAGTCACTCGATTGAGATCGTTATCAAGGAATCATCACAAGGTTCTTCTACTCCTTCATGTTCATCATAAGAGCCATAAGCCCTATTCATTTCACATCCATCTCCGAAGTAGTAGTTCTCATCACCATATGACTCAAAATCATGGCTATTATCATAGCCTCCATTGCTACAAGCATAGTCTTCCATTTCATCATCATAAGGATCCGAAGCTATAGAGGACATACTTCCTTATAGCTCTTTTTGTACCTACAAAACTAGCAAACAAGTTAGTAATAAAATCCTCACACCACTCTTTATGTGAACTCTCAACTCACATTCTATGGCTTCTTTCCCAAATTGATAGTGTTACTAATTTTCTCAATCAATTCAAGGTTATCTATCCTTGTGGAGGAATGGATCCTTGTAACTCTTGAAAGAAGGACGACTCAAATAAAACTAAAAAGACTTGAATCAAGAAATTAACTACGAAATAAAATGAGAAAAGCACACAAAGAAATGTACAAGAAAAAAAAGGACTTTAAGAACTTGATTATATTTAGTAGGGTAATCTACTAATTAAAATCAAGTTATGAACCTAAAAGAAGGTGGTAGATTTAATGAAAAAGAAACTAATTTACCAAGATTTGTACCAAGAAATCATTTGGGAAGAAATTTGGTTGAAATCCGTGGAGAAAAACTTCAAAAAGTGGAGAAGAACTTGAAATTGCTCTAAAAACGGAGCTGGCTGGGCAAAATGAGCTAGGGGCCACCACTGGGAGGCCTGAAGCCGACGAGGAAGGGTCTGGAGCTAATGGCTGCGCGCTGGAGCTGATGGACTGCACCTGGAGCTGATGGCTGGAGCCGACGCAAGGGCCTGGAGCTGCTGGCTTGACACGGAAGCCGACGGAGGTGGAGCTGAGCCGTTGCTGGACGCGGAAGCCAATGAGGAAATGGCTCGGACATGAAAGCCGAGTCCACACAATGGCTTGCTAAGGCTGGAGCCAACACGCTGGCAGGCTCTGATTGGCCGCGAAAATGGGTGGATTTTGTTTTTTTGGAAATTTCAGAATCTTTTGTAGTACTTTGGCCCCACAAACACCTTTTTTTTTCTTTTTGGATTAAACACCACCTTTTAGAAGATTCTTCCTCAATAATACATGAATTTCATGAAGAACACTATGAACATTGATCAACTTCAAAAATTCATAACTCACTTAATTTAACTTCGATCTTCACCAAATTTTAAACACGAGCTCCTTTCAACACTACGAACAAACCCCAATAATTTTTAGCCCTCAATTTCAAGTCAAAAATAAACCTATTGTCTCCATCTTCAAGCTATGAAGAACACTATGAACAAGTGAACTTCATATCTTCATAACTTCTTTATTTTAGCTTCAAATTTCACGAAATTTAAGATTTAGACTCCCCTTGCTATAGAGAATAAATCTCAATACTTTTTAAGCTCCAATTTAGCCACAAATAACAAACCCACTTCACCTTCTTCAAACTTTTTCAAGCTCAATAATGGTGAAATTTTGAAATACCTCCAAATCAACTCGAAATCGTCTCAATTTTTAAGAGAAGCTTCCTATTAAGCTAGAGGACAAATCTCAATACTTTTTTTTAGCTCAAAACTCTCCTAATCTTCAAGACCCATTTTCAAGTTTTTAAACTTTCAAGCTCCTTTAATTGTAGAATTTTCCCTACAACTCAAAATCACTTGAAATCTTAGATTTAGACTCAAAAAATACAAGAGAATACGAATCTAATGTCAAAAACAACAAATCAAACACAAAAAAATTGGATTATTTTTTGGACGATTTTTTTTCTTCAAATTTATGAACTTAAGACCTAAGAATTGATGGAACAACTCTTAAAACCTAAGCTCTAATACTAAGATGATAACGATCTCAATCGAAAATGATCAAAATCGATATCAGAAACACAAAAACAAATAACACAAATTGAAGATAGAGGGATAGATTAAAAGGGATGGGAATAGAAGAAAGAAGGGCTAATTGAATCCACAATCAACCAAAGGAGAAGAGAACTCAATCCAATACCCGAGAAATCAAATTGAATCCATAAAATGATAACTCGATGATCGATCAAGCAAAGAAGATAACACAAACAATTTAGAAATCCACCTTAATCACTCGATCTAAGCTAACAATTAGAATTTAACCAAATCACTCTCCTAAGCTAAAGTAACTAAATATCAAGTCTATTCAAGACAATTCAATCATCAATAATCTAAGTATGAAAATGACTAAGACAACTATTTATAGTTATTGCCTTTACACAAATAGCCTATTATAAAAATAGCCCAAAAGTGATTATTTTGGAAATAACACACAAGGGCCCTTCTTGATTTCTCAAATGGCATCTTGATCACCCATGGCCTTGTGATTTGTTGCTCCTTGGCTTCCTCCAGGCTCCAACCTATCATCCATTTATAAAAAAACCCTCCCAATGTGCTCCAAGCTAACCATGATTATATCAGGTTTGACCATCCATTTGAGGATGATAAGAAGTAGAAAACATGAGCTTAGTACCAAGCGTACTCCATAGACTCTTCCAAAAATGGCTAAGAAACTTGGAGTCCCTATCACTAACAATAGTGCGAGGTACTCCATGCAATTTAAGCACATGATTAACAAACAAAGATGCAACATGAGATGCATCATCACATTTATGACATGGAATAAAATGAGACATTTTTGAGAATCTATCCACTACCACAAATATACTATCATGCCCTCTTTTGGTTCTTGGAAGTCCCAACACAAAATCCATAGAAATGTCCATTCAAAGACCAAGAGGGGTAGGGAGAGGTGTGTACATACCTTGGGGTCGAGTCTTGGACTTAGCTTACTTGCATTCGAGGCATTGTCCACATAGATTCTCCACATCATGCATCATCCTTGGCTAATAGAATTGCTCCATGAGAATGTTAAGTGCCTTGGTAACACCAAAGTGTCCCATCATTCCACCACTATGAGCTTCTTTGAGTAAGAGCTCCCTTCATGAACTCATAGGAACACACACCTTGCCATCCCTGAACAAATAACCATTAATCATTTGGAAATATTCCACACGCTTCCCTTACAAGTTCATCACAAATCTCCTTGAAGTCGGAGTCCTTAGAATAGAACTTCTTTAATCTTTCAAAACCCACATTCTAGAAGTCAAGGTGTTAACCAATACGAACCTTCTAGACAAAGCATCGGCAACCACGTTTTCTTTCCCTTGCTTGTAGTGGATCACATAAGGAAATATTTCAATAAACTCCACCCACTTATAGCATGGTGCTTGTTCAACTTTGATTGGATCTTTAGATGCTTCAAGGACTCATGATTCATCCTTATCACAAACTCTTTGTGCCATAGATAGTGTTGCCAATGAGCCAACACCTGCACAAGTGCATACAACTCCTTAAAGTAGTTTAATGAGGCCCCCTTTAGCTTTTCACTAAAGTAGGCCAAAGGCTTTCCTTCTTGCATCAACACTCCACCAATGCCAACACCCAAAGCATCACACTCAATTTCAAAAGCTTTATCAAAGTCGGGTAATTGCAACAAAGGAGAAGTGCTCAACATAGACTTCAATTCTTGAAAGGCTTTCTCTTGAACATCTCCCCAAATAAAGGGTGTGTCCTTCTTGATCAATTCGGTTAGAGGGAAAGCAATAGTGCTAAAGCCTTTCATAAAGTGTCGATAGAAACTTGCCAACCCATGGAAACTCATCACTTCGGTTGCATTAGTAGGAGTTAGCCAAGATCTAATAGACTCAACCTTTTCTTCATCCACCTCTACACCATTGGCACTCACCATGAACCCCAAGAATACCACCTTCTCCACACAAAATGAATACTTTTTGAGATTTGCAAAGAGCCTTTCACATAGTAGGACATCAAATACTTTCCTCAAATGGCCAACATGCTCCTCAATGGTCCTACTATAGACAAGTATGTCATCTAAATAAACGACAATAAACTTATTGATGAAGGGCTTCAACACATGGTTCATCAATCTCATGAAAGTGCTAGGGGCATTAGTCAAGCCAAAAGGCATAACTAGCCACTCATACAACCCAAACTTGGTCTTAAAGGTCGTTTTCCATTCATCACCCGGGTTCATACGAATTTGGTAATAACCACTTCGAAGATCAATCTTCGAAAATATACTTGAGCCACAAAGCTCATCAAGCATGTCATCAAGTCTAGGAATAGGATGTCGATACTTTATCATTATTTTGTTGACGGCTCTACAATCAATACACATCCTCCAAGCGCCATCGTTTTTGGGAATAAGGATAACCGGTATGGCACAAGGGCTAAGACTCTCTTTGACAAGTCCCTTTTCAAGGAGTTCATCAATTTTCCTTTGTAACTCCTTAGTCTCCTCTGGATTGCTTCTATATGTCGGATGGTTTGGAATTTGAGATCCGAGCACAAAATTAATTTGATGCTCAATACCCCCTCAAGGGTGGCAATCCATCGGGCATCTCTTCGAGAAATAAACCCTCATATTCTTGCAAAAGAGATGACACTATACTAGGCAAAGCACTAGTATCTTGGTTGGCATGCAACAATAGATTCTTGTTAACAAGGCACACTAGAAAGAGTTCCTTATCAACACCTTTCAAACAATTGCTTGGCTTAGCTACCATGCACATCTTGCTCTTATTTTTACCCAAGTCATCCCCCTTTTCTTGCACACATATAGAGCTTGTACTAACATCCTCCACCAATTTCATTTTCTCCCGGAGCTCTTTCATGATCCAGTAATCATCACTAACTTGGTAGGGAGTTAAAGGAGCAAGAGAGAACTTTTGACCATCAAATACAAAAGAATACTTGTTGGTTCTCCCTTGATGTACAACATCTCTATCAAATTGCCAAGGCCTTCCAAGAAATATATGACACGCAAGCATAGGTACAATATCACAAAGAACTTCACCTTGATATTTACCAAGATGTGAGGCTTTTTCTACTAATATTGTTTGTTGAGTTTTGTAGGTACAAAAGGAGATATAAGGTAGCATGTCATCATAGCTTCAGATACTTGTGATGATGACATGGAAAGCTCTATTTGTAGCGATGGAGGCTATGATTCTAATGTTAAGGCCTATGAAGGCTATGATGGAGCCAATGAGGGATATGAAGGATCATGTGTTCATGAACATTATGATGGAGAGAACTACTACTCCGGAGATGAATATGAGATGAATGGAGCTTATAGCTCTTGTGATGATGTTGAAGGGGTAGAGGAACCTTGTGGAGAATATTATATTGGAGAAGAAGGTTATGAAATTCTCATTTTCCACACCATGAGTATGAAGGCGATGTGCACAATGCTTCATTCCGTATATCTTGTGAATCCTTTGAGGGAAATCTTGATGAAAATGGAAGTTGTGAGGTTGAATGTCCTCCTCATCTTGTGCGACTTTCTATCCTAAAAGAGAAGGTATTGATGTATGGTTGGTACCAATTCAAAGATATCGTATGGGCTATAGAAGAGGTACATTTCCTACTTCTAGAAATATGATAATTTGCGATTCTTATCCTAACACCAATGTGTCTTGTACATGATATAGAAATGGTATTAGAGAAAGTAGAGACAAGTTGATGTTTCAAGATAGGCAAGACCCGGAGAGACGAAGTTTTGAAACAAAAGTGAATGTGTATCGTACTACGGGGTTTGATCTTGTACTTGATGATCATTGTGTTTCTAACTTTATAACCCCTCAATTGGTTGAATTGTTTGGGATACCTTTTTGGCCGAAGCAAGACTCCTTTGTTACTCAAAAGGGTATCATGTTAATAAAAGGGTGCAAGTACCTATTTCACTTGGGAAATATCAAGAGGGGGTTTGGTGTGATATAGCTCCCATGGATACTTGTCACATATGTTTGGGAAATCCTTGATTCCAAAGTCATAGGATTCCACATGCACAAGATTGGTACAAGTATATCATGGATCGCAAAGGGGAACTTCTCTTTCCACTAATATTTCCTAGAGAAGAAAACACATCCACTCCTTATGCACCAAAATGGAAGCTTGAAGTGAAGGGATCATCTAACCCTTCGCAAGGGATACTTGGCACTTATCCTAACTCCAATGAAATTGAGAGACAAAAGATTGAGAGGAGTAAGGGTATGATAAGTGACAACTCTAGAGTGAAAAAAGGAGAGGTTGTGTGGAGTGATGTGAGAGGGTTGTCACAACCTTATCTTAACTCATGTAACATTTCTTGTTTCTCTAGTTGTCTTGATACTTGTGCAGGTATTCTTGAAATCAAACCTATTATGGAACCTCAAAATGTAGAGCATCATAAGGTGGTTGAAAGCTTCCAAAGAGAGCAATTGTACTTAAATGTTGATAACCAAGGTGAAGGCAATTCTTCCTATGAGCTACAAGGTAACAAAGCTAACTCTTGCACTTTATTAAACTTGATGGATCATTGTGTGGCTAATAGCCAATTGAGTGTGAGTGATAGTTTATCTTTGTATGATCTTAATGAGCCTTTAACATGTGGTGAGCTTAATAGCTCTTTCTTGTATGTTGAAAATTGTGGTGATCAACTTTCTTGTGATACTTGTCCATTAAATGAGGAATTTTGTGATGTGCTAACCTCAATTTAGTGATGATGTTGATGTAGTTGATCATGTGAATAGTCATGTAGGTTCCTTGCTTCTAGATAATGATTTCTTGATTAGTGATTCCATTACTTGTGTCTCTCAAAGAACTCATATGATGGAATATGTTGTTAAGGATAATATCTTATTTGATGATGACATGACTATTAAAAGTGTGCATAGTGGTAGCTCTTATAATGTTGAAAGTGTAGCTACTCTTGGAGGCTACAAGTTATTTGGTAATCCACTATGGGATGATGACACCTTTCCTGAGGAAGGAACTTCCTTCTTGAGGGACTGTGGACCTCTTACTTGCGAGGTGAAGCTTGGTCAAGATGACAAGCAAGATGTGGGTGAAGATTGTACTATCTACCCACTTGAAGACATCGGCCTATCACTTTTCAAAAGGGATGATCCTTGGGATAAAGCTAACATTGATTTGTTTGATGGTTTGAAAAACCCAACTAGTGATTATCCTTATGAAATTGATGATAATTGTGATCCTTTGTATGACACCCCACCTTTGTTTGTTAAATATGAAGATGAGTTAGTTAATTCATGCGATGGCTCAAATTCTAATCTCTTTGGTCTTAATGGTGGTGTGGGTCAAATTAGGGATTGCTACTTGAGGAATGAAGGTGCTTGATGAGGGCACCTTGAGGAGGATTGACAATCTTGACACCTTTCTTTACTACCTCTTTGCATATGATGATGTCTATGTTTGTATTAAATTTGTTTTCTATAGAGGTAGGGGTTCCTTTAATTTGCCCAATTATCTTTGTGACCACGATATGTGGGTCTTTTACTTCTTTCACCCCAATGAACCCTTATGGGTGATTGCACCACTTTTGGTGTGGCCTTCTTGCGAGATAATGAAACAATTGTGTCTTATGGCTCCAAAGTTAAATATGATACCATCATTTGGAATTCTTGATGCCACTAAGACCTTTGTATTTGCCTTGTCTCTTGATGTTTATCATAACCAAAACCTTTGCACCTTGTATGATGAGTTGCTTTTATTGGAAGCAAAGGATATTTGGTTGTACCTCAAATTTGTGCCTCCTTGGCATGATGATATTATTGCTAACCCTTGTACGTCCTCATGCTTTGAGGATGTTTTGGTTGTTGTCCTTCTCATGTGTTTTAAGGTTTGGATTCGAGGACGAATCATTTTCAAGAAGGAGAGGATGATACTAGCATGGATAGCATGGTTGACACGAGCATGAATGGCATAGATAACACATATGATGTTCATGCAAAGGGAAGCTTATGAGTCAGTGGGAGTGATGTGGATGAAGAAAAGAGGCCATTTGTGCAAGTGGCTAGGCTTTAAATTCAAGAATCCATAAAGAAGATAACCAAACAAGGCCCTTGCCTCATTAAGGGCAATATTATAAAAAGTCAATGTCTTCTTATTTCCTTAGTATAAGTAGTAGCTTTTCTTCATTTTGAAGACTAGTTTTGGATGTTGAATATTGATACTCTAAATTTGTAGTTGATATCTTAGTGATTAGTGATTAGTGTAATTCCCTTAAGGAATTAGTGAGTGATTAGGGTGAACTCTCCTAATTGTTAGTTAACTTCTTTTGTTTAATTAATCAAAGTGTCATCCATTTGTGGAATTCATTTGGTTTCCTTGGTTGATTGAGTAGGGTTAGTTTCTTATTTATTGAAATCAATTGGGAGGTGAGGGTATCAAGTCTCTTGTTGCCCATAATTTTAATTTCTAGTTGCTAAACCACATATCTTTTCCTTCTTTCCTTCTTGTTTGTTGTTTTTCCTTCAAGTCCTTTTCAATTGTAGAGGCATCATGAAAAGCCTCCTCTAAACTTGCATAGTGTTAAAGTCTCATGGGTTTTGAGATGTCTTGTCTCGAGTTGGTAACCAACCAGATCACCGTGTTTAGTATAGGCTCATTAACATTGGACCTCATTCTCAAACTCATCATAATATTCTTCCACACTTTTGGCATCTTGTCAAAGCATGTATACTTCTTGATGATAAGTAGGTGTAACATATCTCACTTCTATTAAAGCTAGCAATTCTTTCCATGTAAGCAAATCAAAAATGAGATCTTGGGCTTGTTCTCTCACTTTCGGCACCCACCATATCGATGCATATCCCTTAAATTGAGTAAGGGCATACTTTGCTTTCATAGGATCTGAAATGTTGTTGGTGAGAAAGATCCTTTCACTTTGTAACTTCCATTCAAGGAATTCCTTCCATACCACTCCTACCTTTGAACGTTGGAAGAGTAATCTTGATGTTGTGCAACCCTCTATCAGGTTCACCATAATCTCCTTGATGATAACCATATCTACCATCATAGTGACCACCTTATATTTCACCTCGATTACCATAATGATCAACATGTCAATCATCAAACCATTCACCTTGATCTCCATTCCCTTTCCATCTTGCACCATGATTTTGACCATAACCTCCTGGTTGCACTCGATCTCTCGGTGCACCATAACCTTGTCTTCCACCATGTTGAGGTCCATCATAGTATGTATTATTAGCATTTGCTTCCTCTAACTCTTTGTAGAGTGGATAGTGGTGGCTATCATGGTAAGTCTCTTAGTTTTGGTTATGTGATATATGCAAGTTAACAAGTGATGCATTTCAAAGTAAAGTTTGATTTTGGATTGCTACAAAAGGACGTTCCTCTTGTAGTGGGTAATCTAGATAAGTGGAGCTTTATCTAACATTTTTCGGATAGTAAGACATTTGGAAAGGAGGTTGTTGGTCATGTGGAGTGGAGCTTGGATTATTTTGGGGGTCGCATAACTCACGTGCATGATTCGGGGTGATAGTCATTGAGGAACTCATATTCCTATTTACTCTCGACCCATGAGTGTTATGAGGTGAGTCCTCCCGATTAGGACTCTCAACAATCACTATTTGTGTCACGCCTCAAATCCCATTAAGACGGACAGGCACCCGATGCCCTAAAGGCCTGAGAGAACCACTCTTAACCTGTGCTTACCATGAGTATATATGATGCTCATAAAGCTTTTCCAAGCATAAATAGGATACTTTGACAAAAAGACCAACATAGGTATGCCTAAAAATTACAAATTCATGACTTGGCCGTTGAGGCTGCAATTACTAAGAGATGACCACAACTGTCCTTGACTTTAATATTAGTCTACAAAGCCTCTAAAAGATGGACAAACTTAGTTTTAGGTCGGGACAGGTCCCTGCCTTACCCTTAACTATAATACAATATCAAAATATATACTAAAGACTCGGGCTACTCGATTTCACCAAACTAAAGGAGCTACTCAATTTCACCAAAATAGTAACCGGGCAGTAAGCCCATAATTCATCAAATCAAGAGTGTTCTTTCCACCCCTTCTCCTCTAATCACGTCTATATACTATACGACCTTCTTCAAAAGTCCCCAAAACTCCTCGGGTTTCACAATACCTACAAAACAGTAAACAAAAAGTGTGGCAGCCAGCAAGCTCACATAACATCCAATTAAGTGGTGTATAACTACACCCTCCTTCCATACTTCAACACAACTACATGTCATTTTCCAAGGTCAATCAAGCTGTAATATATGCACATAAAACAGCCCCTAAAACAGTCCCAAAACCCTTCAGCTTAATAGGAGAATATTGAACTCAAGGATTCATTATCATCCATGAGTATTGCATGAATATACAGAATTCTCCACCCAAACTTGTATGTAAGGAGGGGCAAAATGGGTGGTAGTCTACCTTAATTTCTTGAAATTTATTTTCTGAACTTGTACTTCTTCAAGAGCTTGACTGAAATCCTTCACACTTAAACAAATGAAGAAGAGAGAACTCTCTTAATAACAAGGAAATGAGCAGGCAGCTTGGGGAAAGATCTTCCTTATATTTTAAGTATGAACAACATGGTTTACTAGTCTTACATGGAAGAATTAAAATAAATCCATGAGTATTTTCACTTACCTTGACTTGGAAAGAGGAGGTCTTCTTCAAGAACCCTAGGAGAATTTGAGGCGGCTGTTATTTTTAGAGAGAGATATTTGTGAGCTGAGGGAGTTGTTAGTGAGTGAAACATGAAGATAAAAAATGGATCAGAACATTAGCCTTAAAAGGCAGTCCGTTGGCTCCGTTGGCCACCTCTCTTTCCTTCAATTTCCAGCCTCCACTTGGATTTGTCTGGGCCACAAAAAGGCTAAGTAGGTGATGCAACTGCTTGGTCCTTTTGGTTGGTTAATAAGTCTTAACACAAGCAGGTCACTAATGTTATCATCAATTTTCAAGTCTTAATCCCTTTTGCTTTATCTTAACACTTTACTTTAAACTTTATGCTCAAATACCACCTTACTACCTTGAGTTTAAATACTTTTGTCAGTATGAACTTAGCCGTATACGTGCTGAAATATATGGGGTATTATAGTACCTTCCAAACCTATTTTAAACCATCACTACTCCTATAAGAAACTTGGTCCCTCACCTCAACATGGCTATATCAAGTGCCATATGAATAGGACTGACTAGCATACGTAGAATACGCGGTGTTACATCCTCCCCTCCTTAGGAACATTCATCCGCGAATGTTAGCATAGTTAGACAGTCCAAATTAGTTCAAGCCTAGTTAAGTTCTACTATTAGACATATAATACATATAAACTTATACTTACTTGTCACGTAGAGTCTATTATACAAAAGCAAATTGGAAAAAAGAGCACTTACCATATGAATAGATGAACCTAATAGACGTGTGACATATGGACAATTGAATTATAGAAACCTGTGATATCAGTGCTAGTGGGATATGAAAGCATGTATCACATGCACATATAAATTATAAGATAGCACATGAGAAAATGAACTATAACAGATGGGTACAGGGATTATAAATGTATAGTATGTGAGCAAGTGGGTCATAAAACACATTGAGAAAATGGACTGGATAAGTGGACTATAAAATAGGTGGGATATAAGAAAGTGAATCATGAAACATGAATCACATTGAACAGGTGGACTATATCACATAGATAAGTAGACTAACACGTGAACAAGTATACATATGAAATTTGAGCAAGTGAGCATATGACACATGGGTAGATAAACAATAAGGCTTGTAATGCGTAAGAAGTAGGCTATGAGGCATGTAACACATCTAGGCAAATGGTCTATGAAGCATATAACATGTAGACAAGTGATCTTGATATCTATAACTCATGAGCACTAATTTAGCAAATGATCAATTAATCTGTGATGCACATAAAATATGAACTAGTCTGTAGCAAGTAACCGGTGTAACATATATAAGGTCTTGTGATACATATTATAGATTAGGGTTCTATGAAGCGGATAAGACCTACATGAAAGTGTTTTATGACATGTAACATGTAAGAAAATCATCCACAAAGGGCATATGACCTACAAATAGATAAGTTAAGTGCAAGCACACTATCGCTAGTGCTAAATCATGGGTGGGATAGTTTTGCTCATATTCTTTACTCACTTCAAAGCACATGCAATTGATTTCCCATGTCATCTTTTCAACCTCTCAAAAACTCTTCTTATAGGTGTTCCACCCATTGAAACTTGGCTGTCTTTTGAGTCAGTATAAATACTAGGGCCCAAATAGAGAAGAAATCCCCGAGAATTCATATGTAGGAGTAGGAGGTCGAGGTTAACTTTATCTTTGTTACTAGCTTGTGACACATTATTACGCTTGATGTTTGGTACCTTATGAAGGTTCAAATAAGCAAATGAATAAAGAAATTTAAAGGCACTATAGCATATGAACTATTATCTACGGTCAGTTACACATAAATGTCAAATATACATGAACTTATCTTATGATCTTGTAGCACATAAGGGTTAACAACTTTGGGCTTAACAAGTGAGGGTAATCCAATTCCTTTAGTTGATCAATTTAGTTAAGCTGCTATGCACCAAGTGAATTACAACATCACGGACCCAAGCGAATAGATGATACTTATACTTCATGATAATTCCAATAAGTCACCGGAAATCTATACATATGCATAATGAACTACCTCTTCCTTTAATAGGGGAAAAACAGATGCACCCTTAGGTATTATACCAGGTCAAATGTGTATCAAGGTGATCTTTGATTTATCTCTTAGTTTTTAGCTACATAGGTTGGGTACCAGAAATCACATCAATACCAAATTATCCCTCTATCTGGCGAATGGCCAAAAAGTTCTTTAGAGAACACTTCTGGTTGCACTTTTACAACTGGTCAGATTGAAGAATCAACATATTTTTCTTACTTCACGTTCTTGATAAGCACCCTTCGTAATAAGGAAACAACTAATGCCACTCCTCTGTAACCTCTTATAAAACTAACAATAATCGTACTTACTTTCAATGGACTTTACTCAACCTATCTCTCCCTAGCTAGAGCTCTATACTATGTGCACACTTGGCCTATGTTATTCAAATGGCATTCTCTTCTGTTGATATATAACAAATACATTCCCTGCTATCAATTAACTAATCTTAATGCCTACTTTGGCTCTAAATATCCAAAGGGATCACCACTTATGTCTAACCCCTCAATATTCTTTGACTTCAATTTTTAGTCATATACAAATCCTCTATAACCAAAACATGGATCACAACACAGAACTATTATGGTATATATAAAGTAAGTGAAATGCTTATCCCTAAGTCTTCTAATCACAAAATAGATCTCACATGTTATTATTACCTCTTCATGATGACCTCATACCGGGATGATATCTGGTTAGCATTCCCTATCATCCAACTAGGGATAATATTGTGCTGATACAGTCACCTATCAGACCATGCTACTGCCATATCTTTTAACTAATATAAAGCTAGTTAAATAGCTTCTATTTCTAATAGATGTGTAACTCTAAAGATTCTATGTATATTATTGATGAAGTACTAAATGTCCTCCAAGGATTAGATCCTAAAACCACTAGCAGAGTCATGTTTGAGCAAATCTCAAACTCATGAACTGGTCACCGCCTCCTAAGAAATTGTAATAGAAAATGTTGCAGCCCATCTCTGGGACTAGGTAACCATTTACTATGCAAGCATATGAATGACCCTATTATATCTCACTTAGATGAACCAAGATGATATAAGTGATACAAATGTGGTTGTAGATGCAAGTGACACAGAAAACGTCTACAAGCCTTTCTCTGAATTTTGATAAAATGAGATCTTTCTCTGAAGGTTGCCTCTTGGGCAATATTGGTGCTGGCCTTTTGGCCACCTATGACCTTAGCCGTGGTAGGCATAATTTGGATGAAATAGATCAAAATATAAGTAAGAATAGACTTCTTAACTTAGCTTTATCATATGATCTGAATTATGAAAGAAGGTCACATTTCCTAAATGTCCAAGCAGCCCCAAATTATAAATGTGGCGTGTAACACATTCATAAGTAAGTTTTTACTAGACACAACTTTGTAGACTCCCTAGGATGACCTGCTCTGATACCACTTTTATCACGCCTCAAATCCCATTAGGACGGACAGGCACCCGATACCCTAAAGTCTAAGAGAACCACTCCTAACCTGTGCTTACCATGAGTATATATGATGCTCATAAAGCTTTTCCAAGCATAAATAGGATACTTTGACAAAAAGACTAACATAGGTATGCCCAAAAATTACATATTCATGACTTGGCCGTTGAGGCTGCAATTACTAAGAGATGAGCCACAGCTTTCCTTGACTTTAATATTAGTCTACAAAGCCTCTAAAAGATGGACAAACTTAGTTTTAGGTCAGGACAGGTCCCCGCCTTACCATACAATATCAAAATATATACTAAAGACTCGGCAAGCTCTGAATCAACCTGGAGCTCACTAATGGATGTTGAGTGTCATGTGCTCCTACCAGGGAGGTCCACTAGCTGAAGTACCTGTGCCTGCAGCATGAAATGCAGTGTCTCCCATGAGGGACGTCAGTACGAAAGAATGTACTAAATATACAAGGCATAAAGTAAGCATATGTAAAATAGGGGCTCAAATGAAATCAGGTATCAATATATGAATGTATAGATAAGGATTAAAGACCACCTTTGCTACTCTTATGGGATCATCATGTACATTACATTCTTTTCTTTAATCTTCTTTGCTCTATAATCTTTGTGATATAAATGGCCAACTGATCAGTGGTAGAAGAGGAGTCCCATGCTAGGCAATTTAGCCCCTGAGATGCTGCCCTCATAAATATACAAATTGGGATCGACCCATGCTAGGCTTTTTCCCCTAGGCTACCACCTATAAGTACACAAATAGGGATCGACCCATGCTAGGCTTTTTCCCCTAGGCTGCCACCCATAAGTACACAAATAGGCATCGAACCATGCTAGGGTTTCACCCCTGGGTTGTGATAACGGAAATACAACAAACAAGAAGAAACGAAGGAAAAGATATGAGAATTAATAACTAGGAATTGAAATTATGGGCAACAAGGGGCTAAAACCCTCACCTCCCAATTGATTCCAACAACTAGATACTAATTCAACTCAACTAATCAAGGAAACCTAAATGAAATCCACAAGTGGGAGACCTTCGATTAATTAAGTAAAGAAGTTAAACTAACAATCAAGAGAGTCACCCTAATCACTCACTAATTCCTTAAGGGAATTACACTAAGCCTTACACTAGCAACTACAAGTTTAGAGTATCAATCTTCAATATGCAAAAACTAGTCTTCCAAAATGAAGAAAAGCTACTACTTATACTAGGGAATAAGAAGACACTAGCTATTACAGTTTTGCCCTTAATGAAGTAAGGGCCTTGTTTGGTTGCCTTCTTTTGGGAATTCTTGAATTCCTCCTTCCACCTCACTTTAATGGACCACCCACACATTGTATGCTTTCTTTTGCATGAACATCGTACGTGTCATCTATACTATCCATGCTCGTGTCAACCATGCTATCCATGCTAGTATCATTCTCCCCTTCTTGAAAATGATTCGTCCTCGAATCCAAACCTTAAAGACACATGAGAAGGACAACAACCAAAACATCCTCAAAGCATGAGGGTTAGTACAAGGGTTAGCAACAATATCACCATGCCAAGGAGGCACAAATTTGAGATATAACCAAATATCCTTTTCTTCCAATAAAAGCAACTCATCATACAAGGTGCAAAGGTTTTGGTTATGATAAACATCAAGAGACAAGGCAAACACAAAGGTCTTTGTGGCATCAAGTATCATATCTAACTTTGGAGCCATAAGACACAATTGTTTCATTATCTCACAAGTAGGACACACCAAAAGTGGTGCAATCACCCATAAGGGTTCATTCGGGTCAAAAAAGTAAAAGACCCACATATCTTTACCTCCATACAAAATAAATCTCACACCACTACGGGTATCATCATAAGCAAAAAGGTAGTAGAGAAAGGTGTTAAGCTCACTCTTCTCATCTAGGGCATGCCAAAAGATAAGGACACTGATAGATAAGAAGAGACATTTTAAGCACAAAACAATCCTCTCTATAAGACAACTTTCCAAAGGAAGAAAGTGCACCAACAAAGCCATGCTACTAGAATAGTTGAGGGATTTATTAGGAGTCAAATCACTCCATGCCAAATAATACTCCCAAGGAGTTTGGGGTCCCTCCTATCATAGAACCAAACATGCTTCCAAAAGTTCCATTTGAAACTTCAACTTGTCCAACCCTATGAAGGTGACAAGGAGCTTTCAATATCCATGGACTCTCCCAAAAATAAATAAGCAACTTAGCATCCACTCGAGGGTTCTCAATTGCAAATACACACTTTAAGAAAAGAATGTTAACAAGATGGCATTCACAATTTGGAACATAAGAGGACGAGATTAAGCATTTCAAGTACACTTCATTATTATTCCTCAAACAAACTCCCGCCAAGAATGGATAAACAAATGGAGTCATGCTTTTAAGAATCCATCCTAACACCTCAACTTGTCTAACCACATAAGTGTGACAAGCAGTAGAATACATAAATCGAGCATCACGAATGCACCATGGATTCTTTCCCAAACAATAACTATGGTTGGTATTCAAAACATGAAACACACATAACTTAAGCATATCCAAAACCAACCATGAATACATTGGAGCTATATCATCACTCTCATGGTAGGGTATGAGGTCATACAATTTCCAAAACCTACCTACCATAGGAAAAGTGTCATCATGACTCCAAGGATTGCTTGGAATAAGAGGGGAAGGGTACATACCTTGAAGACGGGCTTTTGAGTCTGCATTCTTGTGCACCACACTTGGTTTCCCAAAGCTTTCCCTCCAATGCATCATTTTGGACCCATAGACTTGGTCTTTGTGTTTCTTCTTAAGAGTTGACTTTCTAGGTAGCTCTATTATTAGGCCTTCAACCCTTTGTTCATGAGGGACTTTGTTCGGATCCTCCTTTAGAAATATTTGTCCATGAACCTGCAAAAGAGAAGGGATGGTACTAGGAAAAATGCTAGCACCATGGTTAGTAGGTAACAGGGGATTGGTATTGGCAAGTCCCAAAATTAAGTGCTCCTTGTGCACCTCTTTTAAGTCACTTCTTGGCTCATCAATCTCATACAACTTTTCTTCTTGAGCCAATTCTTTCTTCTCCATTTCAAGTTCCTCTCTCTTAAGTACTTTCTGAAGCTCCCTCATTATCTTGTAATCCTCACTCACTTGATAGGGTGTTAAAGGTACAAGAATGTGCCTTCGTCCTCCAAATACAAATGAGTATTTATTGGACTCCACTTGATATCGAACATCCCTACCGGCTAGCCAAGGTCTACCAAACAACATATGACAAGATTGAATGGGCAAAACATCACATAACACCTCATCTCGATACTTGCCAATGCTAAAATTCACGACCACTTGTTTGGTCACCTCTACTTCATAATTCTCAATGAGACATTGAAGTGTGTATGGCTTGGGGTGTCTTTGTGTAGGAAGCTTCATTCTATCAACCATAGTGCAACTCACCACATTAGTACTACTCCTACCATCAATGACCAAGGAACATACCCAATCCATCATCTTGAACCTTGCATGAAATAGGTTCACACTTTGATCAAGTTCCTCTTTAGAAAGATCCCCCATGATTCTCTTTAGATCACAAGAAGAGTTCAAATCCTTCTCCAATTTCTCATCAACAACATTTGAGGTTGCTTCAGCATGCCTAACCTTAGGTTCATCACAAACATTCCCAACCTCATACTCTATCACATTTTTAGCACAAGGTTCATCACACAAGATAACATTTGACCTCTTTTGTGGACAATTTCTAGTAATACGTCCTTCACCTTGACACTTATAACATCGACTGATAGAAGGAGAAGAAGATTGAGGTATATCATGATTACCTCCATAGGCTTGGTCTTCCCCTTTTGTGTTGTAGTTAGCTTGAATAGCTTGACTACCATCTTGGAACATTGGAAGACTCGCCATGTTGTCACCCATCCCATGATTTGGAACACCTTGACCACCATATCGATCACTTCGATCTTCACACCTTCCTCCTTCATTCCTATACCTATCTCCACTATCCCATTTTCCTTGACATCTCATGATGCCTTGGTTCATACCAAAGCCTTCGGGTCTTTCCCACCATTCATTCGGGCTAACCTCTTCACACATTTCATCATAAAGAGGGTTTTGATAATAGATATCTTGGTAGGGTACTTGTGGGTAGTGTTGTTGGGTTGGAACATAAGGTACATGCAAGGATGCATGTGATATATTTTGTGGAGGTGCTTGGCTTCTATCTTGGTTTTCCACAAAAGGACTCCTTTGTGGTGGATGATATGGTTGTGTATTTGGATGTGGGGTGACTTGCCTATCATAGCTTGGGTTCATTCGGAATGAAGTTTGAGGGTAGGATTGGTTCCAATTTGGTTGGGGGTAGTATAGGTTGAATTCTTGACCCGAGGTCCTTCTTGTTTCTTCACTTTGACTTGTCATAAGGAACCTCCTTTCATTCATACTATCCATCCTTTTTACCCTTTCCTCTATACCTCCAAACCTCCCATTTGTTTCAACCACCCTTTCATTCATATTGGTCACCCTCCTTGACACATTGAAATTCGTCCCCATGTTGTTCACCAAGCTCCTTCCTCCATGGTTATAAGGAAAATGATTAGACATTGTACCTACAAAAACTCAACAAACAATATTAGTAGAAAAAAAAGCCTCACATCACTCGTATGTAAACTCTCAACTCATCTTCTATGGCGTCGTCTCAAAATTGTTAGTGAACTAGCTCCACTCAATCAACTCAAGGTCACCTATCCTTTGTGGAGGAGTAGATTCTTGTGACTCTTGAAAGAAGGACGACTTGAAAGACTCTAAACGGACTTGAATCAAGAAATTAATCAACGAAACAAAACAAGAAAAGAAGAAGGAAGAAGCACGAAAGAATTCGGACTCAAGAATTAAGTAACAAAAGTAGGAGAAACCACTTGTTGTTGCTTAATTTGGACTTGTTGTTGCTTAATTTGGAGAATCAAAGAGATGATTTGATGTTTAAAAACTAGTTAACAAGTAATTAAAGATGTTAATTAGTTGTTAAATAGTTGAGAAATCTAAGAAAAATGAGTGTAGAAGAAGAAGTTTGAAGTTCCAACACTTAGAAAAAAATTGGGGTCTTAAAAGTTCCAACACTTAGAAAAATTTTGGGGTCCCAAAATTTGAGACCCCTCAAAAAACTAAGTGTAAAAACCTGCAGAAATGAGCCCTCTGAAACTGTAGTCATGCGCTGACGTGGCGGCTGACGTGGCAGGTCCACATGGATTTTTTTTTTTTTTTTTAAATTCCACTTGTGGACCCAACAAACATATTTGACCACTTTGACTTGGAAAAGTTGGATCAAACGTACCTTTTGGCTTCTTCTTCTTCAAGATGTTCTTGATGAATATCAAAAACACCTAGAACACCAAGAACACACACTAAACACCAATACCTTCAAATGAGCTCGGAGTTGGCTCAAATTTTAGGATTAGCTTCCCCTTAACGTAGAGAACAAACCCCAATGATTTTTAAGCTCCAATTCCTCCTTAATCAATAGACCCACTTTCAAAGTTTGTAAAGCTTTAAAAGCTCAAAACACTTTAATGGAAACTCCACTTCTACAACTCCAAGTCGCACAAAATTTAAAATTTAGACTCAAAAAACACTAGGGAACAAGGATCTAGTGTCAAAAACAAGAAATCAAACAAGAAAATTTTCGGATTTTTTTTTTTTTTGGATTTTGAAGATATCAAATTCCCAAGAGTTAGATTTGTGGGAACAAATCTAAACCAAGCTCTGATACCAAATGATAACGGAAATACAACAAACAAGAAGAAACGAAGGAAAAGATATGAGAATTAATAACTAGGAATTGAAATTATGGGCAACAAGGGGCTAAAACCCTCACCTCCCAATTGATTCCAATAACTAGATACTAATTCAACTCAACTAATCAAGGAAACCTAAATGAAATCCACAAGTGGGAGACCTTCAATTAATTAAGTAAAGAAGTTAAACTAACAATCAAGAGAGTCACCCTAATCACTCACTAATTCCTTAAGGGAATTACACTAAGACTTACACTAGCAACTACAGGTTTAGAGTATCAATCTTCAATATGCAAAAACTAGTCTTCCAAAATGAAGAAAAGCTACTACTTATACTAGGGAATAAGAAGACACTAGCTATTACAGTTTTGCCCTTAATGAAGTAAGGGCCTTGTTTGGTTGCCTTCTTTTGCGAATTCTTGAATTCCTCCTTCCACCTCACTTTAATGGACCACCCTGACATTGTATGCTTTGCTTTTCATGAACATCGTACGTGTCATCTATACCATCCATGCTCGTGTCAACCATGCTATCCATGCTAGTATCAAGAAATAAGGAAGTTACTTTGGTGAAAGTTTTATGGAGGAATCAGTCAGTCGAGGGAGCTACTTGGGAAGCAAAGGCAACCAAAATGGCCAAGTACCCTCACTTCTTCCCTCCTGATTCAGCTTCAGCTTGAGTTAATAGTTCCTCTCCAATGTCTCAGTTTACTCATGTGTATTTCAGTCTCAGTATCATATTCCCTCAGTCATTCTTGTATTTTAGCATGTTTCATGTCCATATAACTTAACTCAGTTAGATATCAGCTTCTAGTACTCAATTGGTAGGGATTGCAGCTCTTTCCCTCCAAACTTATCTTTTTTAGTCTTCATTCGAGGATGAATGATCCCAAGGGGCAAATATTGTAACACCCCAGAACTTCCAAACTTAGACCCAACTCAGAAAAACCAGAAATTTAATTTTTCCAAGTCACAGTCAGATCTACGAGCCATATCCATGAACTATGGAACAGTCCACGAGTCATGGACTGGACTCGTGGAACCCAGACCTGAGACCTAACATTTCCTCTGAAACTATGACATGTTTCCACTAATCGTGGAATGATCCATGAGTCATGGAATGGTCTCGTAGGACTCAGACCTGAGGGTCATCAATCCCTCAGGAACCATGATAGGGTTCCACGAACCATTAATGGTTCCACAGGTCGTGAACCCAGGTCATGGAACTAAAACTCGCAGCTAGAAGAAAATACCGAGGAACCACGACAGGTTTCTATAGGCTGTTGAATCATCCACGGACCATAGAACCTGTCTGTGGAACTTGAGTCACAAAGTTTTCCAGCAGTCTTCTTTTAATTAATTCAAGGGCATTCCAGTCATTTCCCTACCCTTCTAACTCTAATCCTTAGTCATTTTAGGGGGTGATTAAAGGGATTTTCACTCTTATTTCCCCATAATCCCAAAACTAATCAGACTTAGCAAAAGTTGGAGAAAAGAAATGCTCCTCCCTCTCAAGAACCAGCAGAAGAGTCTTCCCAAAGTTTAAGCTTCAATTACAAGATTTCCTCTATAGATTCTCTTCCAGGTATGTGAGATTTCATCAATGGGTTCCTTTCACCCATTGAGTCCCTAGATTCAGTCCAGTTCTTCAGTTCTTCATTAGTTCTTCAGACCTAGGGTTCCTAAACTTTATGAAATCATTGCAACTCAGATCCTATTATTTGTATGATAGTTATTACATGCTTTCTTGGAACCTAGGATAGACCCTAAAATGTGTAGAATTTTAGTATTTATGGTTTATAATTGCTAGTTTGATGATTCAGTCAGTTATGCTTCAGAATTAGAATGCTATCAATTTCATTATCATTATATTGCATTCTTAGATGATTATAAGTATTTGAGCTATCCAGCATTTCAGTTTTCATTCGTTGCTTTACATTCCGTTAGGAGTAGACTTAGTACCGAGCGAATGAAGGGATGGAGTCTTAGCTATCAGACTAGGCTGAGACCTTTAGTTGAACTCTCTAAGCCCCAGAACTATGGCGCCACCGTAGGTATGAAACTTTGTGGGCATCAGTTTAGTGGATCCACATCAGACATGTTTGTACCCTTGGCAAGGTATGAACACCCTTCCATCAAGGGTTACAGGTTGGCCCCATAGTTAGCTCATCTTGGGGTATGTCGGTTAATAGTAGCTCCCACAGTTAGACTCATATTGCATTGACCATGTACTCACTATCTATTTCAGTTATTCAGTTCAGTATGTTATATATTCATGTTAGTTACTTGGTCATTGCATTCAGTTCATCTTACAGTTCATGCTCCGATATGCACTTCCTTGTTCAGTCTCTATGTTGTACAACTTTGCATATATCCCGCATGCTCAGTACATTCAAATTACTAACACATACTTTTGTGCTACATCTTATCATGATGTAGGTTCAGGTGTTCAGCATCCAAACCGCCTTTAGTGCGACTTTCCATTCCTTACTCAAAAACTCAATGGTAAGTTCTTATAGTTCGAGGACGATAGTTATGTTTACTTCTTTTAGCTTATATTTCAGTTTTAGACTATTAGAGTTAGCTGGGGGGCTTGTCCCAGCAACTCAGATCATTCAGAGGCTTTTAGACATAGAACTAGAATCACTCTTTGCGTTATCAGTTTTACCTTTCAGACTTGTTATATTCTTATTTCTATTATATATTCAGACATGTTTGGATTATTTTCCAACTCTAATATTTAAATAGTTTCAATTTTCTGCACAGTTCATATTTTACCAGAATTTGTCTAGGTATGACAGACCATGGGTTAACTTGGGGTCACTTGTGACACTAAGCACCATGTTACATCTAGTTGGTAGCCTCGGGGTGTGACAGTTGTATAGCTACTCCATACTTTAGAGACTCTTGTACAGGTGACACCAGGTCAGGGTTGGTTCTTTTATATATTTTGTCTTCTTGGCCACTTTAGCGCCATTTTTGTATATTTATTACAGTTGGTACGTATATATACCATTGGTCATGTTCTCCTTATAATCCTCTTCCACTTTTTTTTATATTAAACTGCTTTACTTTGTCTTTCACATTGTTGGATTGGCTTACCTACTGAGGGGTTATGTAGGCTCCATCATGGCCCAATTTTAGGCCTTGATAGAGTGGTATCAGAGCTCTAGGGTCACTGGCATTGTTAGTACAAGAGCAAAGTATCTAGTAGAGTCTTGTGGATCAGTACGAGGACATTCGTATCCTATTTTCAGGAGGCTATAGGGAATTATTAGGAAAATTTCTCTATTCTTGGATCCTTATCATGTGTCATTGACCTTATCGACTTCTAAACTTAATTCGTTCCATTCCTTCTCAGATGCCTAGGATGAGTACGACAGTGGGTGATGACGAGGCTTCTACGTATGTTGATTTAGTGTTTCCTCTAGTGCCAGGATGTCAAAATGAGAACTTATTGCATCATCTGAGAGGGCTTAGGGCCAACCCAACTTTCGGTGGGATTTATGGCTATCCTAGTTCTTCAGGATACCATGGCTAGGACTCAAAGCCTTCCGAGAGGTGTATCTGTATCTCGAGTAGGGGCAACACCTAGTTTTTCGAGTGGTGCTTTGGCTAAATTTAAGGTTATGGTTTTCCCTACCATAGACCTTGTATATATCATCTATAATTGTATTTATTAGCATCCTTGGGTTGGGTATTCTAGGTTGGCACCCCAGACCTTATCCTCTTCTTCCATCTATCTTATTTCTTACTTAGGCTATCATATTTGATCTAATGATATAGTATTACCCTTATGGCACTATATGGCCTTTGTATATACCTTCGAACCATAAATGGTGGGATATTTAGGAATGTCTGCTAGTCCCAAACATGAGTTGTGATTCTAGGTTGGTTATTTGAGTTGTAGAGCAGTTTGAGCCTGTGCAGGGCTGATAGGTCAATTTTGAGTCATTAGGCTAATCTATTATTTGTGATCATATCATTTATGCAAGGGATTTTCAATATTATTTTACTACTACTTTTGTTGCAGGCCTACTATAATCGGATTTCCAAACTATGCATGGCCTGTGGACCCATTTTTAGTATAATGATTATAAAAGGATTTGAAACTAGCTTTATAGACTTTTTTGGAGTGAAAGAGGTGTTATGATGGTTTTACCACTAGTTTTCTCACTGATACTAGACTCGACTGAGACATAGCGCTGGATATAGATTTTACTTCGTATTTAGACCCGGATACACTCTAGGTATCTGTTATAGGGTTTTGAGACTTTGATCACTGATTTAGACCTGGATACACTTCGGGCAGCTACTTTTGAGATATCATGCTTTTTGTATATGATCACGTAGACCTGCATAGATCTTGCCAATATGGACTAGGGGCCACGAGCTGTGAGTACTGAAGGAGGTACAAATATCACTACTGTCACACCTAGTTTCATCATATCATTCATCTTGTGTTTGGATCCACCCTTATTTGTTGTTTGCTCTGGCTACGGTTTGGTAGTATGAGATGTTTGAGGGTTTGTATTCACTTGTATGTGTTCCTCAGGTACATGAGCACCTGTTGAGACTATAGGTAGATTAGCTTATGTAATCTTATTGTAGTTCTGTTTAGCGGCCTTTCGATCTTTGTGGATTAGCTCATTCAACCCTATGGTAGTACTTGTGAGTTTAGTAGTTATGTGTGTGATTTATCGATAGTTAAATTCTTTAGTAGTGGATGGGGTGGTTGAATTTGGGAGGTGACTTCCCGGGGTATGTTGACTCTTGGTTAGGTCTCGTTAGCTTAATTTCTAGTTTTTGCTGTGGTTTTAGAATATGTTTGAGTAATTCAATTTCTAGCAATTTGGGGTAGTTGTTGCCTTATCCGTGTCTAGGGTATGCTTGGAACCTTTTAGTTAGGGTGGTGAGGTATTGATATCTTGTGTCAGGGAATGTTGATTTTTCTTAAGGAACGTGGTGTTGGTTAAGCAAGTGGGTATTGGTTGTCTTTTCTTTTCTCGAGAGCTTAGGATCAAATTTCCAAAACTGTTTAGCTTAGGAAGGTGGCAGGTATATAGGTCATTTTTATAGTTTTCCTAAGTTTCTAGTTTGGTTGAGTTTAGACTATAGCATTGTGGTTGAGTTGGGCATTCGACCTATTCTTGTTCTGCCTTACTGAATGTCACTAGTAGAGTTGTGAGAGCAAAGGGAACAACTCCAGGATTTCCTGAGAAAGAGTCGGTCTAGTTTTGTGCATCTTTGGGAAGGGTTTCATTGGTTTGAGAAAGGACGGAGATGAATATTTATTTGTAGTTATGGGTTATTAGTAGCTGACTGAGGTGATGACTGAGGGTACGCCTTGGTTTGTGTATTGATGACTTGATTTGACTGACTATAGAGTGCAGTGTCATTGCCCTTATGTAAATTTGAGGACATGATTCCTTCTAGTAGCAATCAAAATGGTAGGCTTTTCAAGAACTACCTTAAGGGGATTGTTGCATCAGTGGTGATTGCCTTGTATTATATTCCTTGGAGGACCAATGTCTCAGCAACATCTATGGATTGGCCAAACTATATATTCAGAGCCTTGTTGGCTCTAGTTCCTATAGTAATGTTCATCGGCGGCGTGTGAGTCTACTCAGGGATCCGATAGAAGCATTAATCGGTAGTTGGAGTTGGGTTTCAAATCATGGGCTAGCAGGTTACCTTGTGTTGATTCGTGGAAATTTCCCTTCACTTGCAGCTTCTTTAAGCCATATGGTAGTAAGTGTGGACAACTTAGCTTCTCTATCTCAATTTAGGAGTGGTCGTTGGCCTTGGACATCTAGTCCTTAGCTAACCATTCGGCTAGGTTAGAATTGATGGATCTGAGTAGTGTTCTTGCCAGTGAGGAGGTCCATTCTACCTTGGTTGGACAGATTCAACGGCGTTAATTTTAGGATCAGTGGTCATGTGGTATATGTGGTCAGGTTGTTTAGGTTTAGATATGCAGGGCTACTTTAGATTCTGATAGTACTTTGAGATTGTTGGTTGCCTTTGTGTTCTGAGGGTTGGAGGTTTAAATTAATTGAATGTCTGAGAGGTTGTCTGTTAGATGGAATTCAAGCATACATTGGGCCCTGCCAGTGTGGGCCAGGAGTTATGGTATGTTGAAAGCTTCTAGAGTTGGTAGTTTGTGTACTGGTACAATAGAGCGGGTGTTTTGATCCAGAGGGTGAGTTGGGAGATAACGAAATTTTCTATAGCTAGGTGGCGACCTTGGACTCAGGCATCTTTTCCTTTACCTACTGGGTGGTTTGACTTGATATTCATAGCAAGGTGGGTTTCTTTCCGAGGTGGTACTAGTAAGGTGATCTTAAATCTAGATGGTGTTCGAGTCTTTAGAGTAGCAATGGTACTCTTAGAGTTTGGAGCTTATTTGGTGGCTATGAACTTAATGGTAGGCTTACCACATTCATTAGAGATTTAGGTTTGTTATAGGTCTTTTAGGGCAGGTTGCCCTAGTTCATTCACTCTCAGCCAATTCAGACTTTGCACGGTTCAACGATATTGGTTTTGTTCGACAATTGCAAGGTTTCTCTTTAACATAGGGTATTCATCCATGTCCTTCCCAACCCTAGTGTACAGGTTTCAGTTGGGCTCTGATGGTGGGTTCAGTTGGGTTTAGATATCAAAATCGATCTTAGCAAAGGTATTCGTTCATTGTTTGATAGTCAGTCGGAGAAGATTACTTTGGCTTTCGAGGACAGTAGACTAAAGCTTCACATGGATAGGGTTTGAGATGAAGGTGACCTCATTTGCGGTTGAGTATAGTGGGAACTATGGATATCTGGTAGGTTAGTTAATGTTTTGAGAGTGGATCGAGTGTTCGACTTGTGTAAAGCTTCATGGTTATAGGTGCAAAGGATTCAGGTTAGATAAAAGGGTTTTGTGGGCTAATGGATTCATGAGTTAGAGGTGTTTGGTGGTTTTCTGGGTGTACCTAGTTATAGTATGGAGGTTTTGAGTTTCGTGTGTTGATCGCCTGGGTTCTCTTGGTTTCGAGGTTGTGTCAGTGCATTGCAGTTGAGTTTCTTAATGTTCGATTTGGTTGATAGACCTTTGGAGTTTTAGAGTTAAAGGTTGGAGTTTAGCTTAGCTAGTAAGGGGTTAAGGGTGGGTAGCTTTCCTTTAGTTTAGCTCTGTTAGGTGCCATACGATCGAGGAGGCTACCCGTGTTTCCAAGACGGTGGTGCGGGATTAGTATCCATCTTTGATTGAGTCTCTAAGTGCTTACTTTGTTTAACTTTCGAGGACAAAAGACCTTTTAGTAATGGATGTTGTGATGACCCTCCAGGTCATTTTCTATTTTTTGTGCTTTTTCAGTGTTATAAGATTTCCTGCAGCGGCTACAAGTCATTTATGACATGCTGGTGCCCGGGCCATTCGTTAGGTCATTATGACCATTTCTTTGTTTTAGAACTTGAACTGAAGAAATCTTTGACTTAGGTCAACACTCTTAGCAATCATGCTCAGAATCAAATTTTGACAGTTCTGTTAGTTCCGAAATGGGGATTTTGGTCCGGATAGACCCTTGGTCGGGGTCTAGGAGCTTTTTGTTTGGTTTTTGTCTTGGTTTCTGTGTTTTCACACTAGGTAGGCTTGTAAGGTTGACTTTGGTCAATATTTGGAGAAGACGGCCTCAGATGAAATTTCTATCAGTGCTGTTACCTCCAAAATGTCATCTTTGGGCTAGAGGGACCACTGGTTTTGGTCCAGAGGCTTCCAAATACAATTTTGGCCCTAGGCTCCATTTTAGATTTGGTTGGCCTTAAGGGAGGGTGTGGGCGCGGGGCTAACTTTTCATTAAATCAACCTCCATTGAGATTTTCATCTATTCCATTGAGTCCAAAATGCCATTTCTAGTTATATAGCTCAGCTTATTTGTGTTCGTGGGACCCCAAATTCATTTTTGGGGGCCCATCATTTGAAGTTAGCCTTAGCTAGACTGGTGCCTGCAGCTGGTTGCTGGTGTGGTGCTAGGGCATCGCCTGGACTGTGCCTTCGTGCCGGCTAGCACTGGAATGCCAGTGCTCCTGCACCTGCCTGCTCACCTCGGTGCCAGCGCGCCTATGATTGCTTGGGCGCTGTGGCACAAGCGCACCTGCGCCCACCTGGCCGCCCCTGCGCCTGGGTATGGCAGCTTAAGTAGATGGAAAGCCTTCTTTTCTCCACTCATTTCCTTATTTCTCCAAAATGATTTCTCCATTTCTATTGAACCTAAAACCTCCATTTTCGCCCTTAATCATTCCTAAAGCTTGGAGCCACGTATTGATGTGCCGTGAGTTTGCAGCACTTTTGACGCTTTAAACTTGAAATCGTAGTATGTTCTTTAGTGATTTTTAGTACCTTTGATGTGTTTTTGAGTCTTTTGCAGGAAAACAGGGAGCGGAGATTCAGTGCAGGAAAAGATTGACATTTTGGTTGAAACTGACTACTACGACTCAATCCTACAAGTCGTGAACAGTTCCACGAGTCGTGGAAGTCAGTCGTGGAAAGAGTACTGAAGATCAAGCTGGAGCCTGAGTTCTACGAAAGGTTTCCATGAGCAGTGGACTTGTTCACGAGTCATGATTACTCCTCGTGGAACCTGATCAGAGAAGGGGCAAAAAGTCTGAGATTGATGACTCAAGTCCACGAGCCATGATTCAAGTCACGAGTCATAGGAAGAACTCGTGGAAGAGAACCCGCAGGATGACAAATACTCTGAGTTTCACGAGTGCTGATGACGACCCATAGAAACTTCCACGAACCATAGACTGTGTTCGTGGAAGCTATCGATTCCAGTTTCCTTGTTTAATTATGATAGGTTTTTCATTGTCTATAAATACCTTTCCTGTGTTTTATTTTGTGTTTAATGCTCGTTACTTTGTAGGAAACACATTGGAAATATTATGATTTTAGTTTGTTCTTGGTTTTGAGAGTTGAACACATTGATAGTTCATTGTTCTTGATTTCCATCTTCATCTATTCAAGATTATGGATTTCTTTATCTCTTATCGTAAGTATATGATCATGAACTCACTAATAACTCTTGAATTTTTACTTATGAACATGAGTAGCTAAATCCACAACTAGGGTTGTGGGAACCATGAAGGATTAACGAAGTAGGCAAAGTACTTGGGTACGCTAGGGTGGTGTTTATGCATGTATTGTTCTTCCCTTCGCTTTGATTGCTTTTTAATGATGCGCAATGTTAGAACTCGCCTTATCCTAACTTGCCATACCAAGGAGGTAATGGATGGGAAAAGGGTTGTTTAACAACGGAGATTTGAGGCTACCAACCCTCATCTAATAGCTTGACCTTGTACAGGAATAGCTAATCTGGGATCCAGGGTAAGGGTTAGTAAATCATACACCCACGGCTGGACCAAGGCATGTGGTGAAATTCATTTATTTGCCGGACCAAGGATTTAGGTGAACCTAACTTACCGATTCTATATGCTAAGCACCAAACTAGTTTACTAAGTACAATGCCTTACTAAGTTATGATCTCATAGGGAACAATACCCTAGTCATCTCTCCCATTGATTACAACTCTTAAAATTGTCACGTGTTACTTATTTACATTCTAGTTACAATTACTGCTTGTTACTTTAAAACCCCCTTTCGAGGGAAATAAATGACCAAAAGTGCGAGTAAACATTAATCGACCATAGTCCTACCATATTCCCTATGGGATCGACCCCAACCTTCGTTGGTTTCTATATTTGATCAGCAAATGCTTACGCTTTTAAAAGGAGGTGTAATTTGGCCGTATCAAATTTTGGCGCCATTGCCGGGAATACGGTTTAGGATTAAGAGAGATTGTGTTTATTTCAGTATTAGTCCTTATTTCCTGATTTTACTTTTTTTGTTGTTTTTGTTTTGTTCTACAGGTTGCACAGTTGTGTATGCCCAGTACAAGGAGTCAAGGCAATCCCTTGATCCCATACTATCCTGAGCTCTCCAAAACATTAAGAAACATGGCTAAAGAAGGAGAGCACGAGACACAGGAGCAGATCACAGCTCAGTTGTTAGTTGAAGCTGAGCAGAGGAAAAAGGAATCTGAGCAGAGGAAAAAGGCAGGGGAAGATGCCCTTGCTGCTGAAGATGCTCAAATTGTAGCTGACTTTGCAGCTTGAAAAGTGACCGCTGAGCAAGCAAGGCAAGAACGAAAATATGTTATCCGAGACGAGACAACAGTTAGACGAAATTTCCCATAGAATAGGGGCCAATAGATACAGCAGCCCAGGCAAGCCCCTCGCTACTATGATTATGATAAGGATAATGATGAGGAGGAATTGGGAATTACTGGACCCATAGTGTTGCCACCACTGATCGAGGGAGAAAAATTGACATCACCAACACCATGATCGAGTTGATGAACCATATGTGACTGTATGCTGGAAAACCTATGGATTATGCAAATCTTCATGTGAAGAATTTTACTCAGATTTGCAAGGCGTATAGTCTACCAAGAGTGGAGCAAGATGCTATTTGACTGAGGCTGTTTCCCTTTTCATTAACCGATGAGGTGACTGCGTGGCTCTCAGAACAGCCCAATAATTCCATATACACATGGCATGAGCTGAAGACTCAATTTTTGGAGCGGTTCTTTCCTCCATCAAGGATGTTGCAGCTGAAGCAAGAGGTCTACAATTTCAAGCAGCTACCTGCAGAGGCATTATATGAGGCTTGGTTGAGGTTCAAGAAGAAGTTGAAGCATGTTTCGAGATAAGAAATTCCTTCAAAGCATCTGATGGACATCTTCTACAAAGTATTGAATGCCAACACAAAAGCAGTAGCTGACACTGTAACTAGACGAGCATTCATAGAGAATTCATATTTTGAAGCTTCCGAGATGTTGGACAGAGTCGCCAAAACCAACAGAGCATGGCATACTAGAGAGTCAGAGACTCCAACAGGTATATATGCAGTTGTTAGGTCTGTCGATTTCAATGAACTTCAAGATCTCAAATAGGATATCGCCGAGATGAACACAAGTTTTGGGTTGATTGCCAAGAAATTCCTAAGTGAGGGAATAGAGAAGGTGAAAGCCATTGGCTCACAAGGGAAAGCACCAAGGCCAGATGATTACTCATCCGAGAAGGAGGTTAGTTATCTGAATGATCAAGGGGTAGGTTTTCAGGCCTCTGGCTAAGGAAATCAAGGTCAGAACAGAGATAAAGATGACTACTACAATCGGTCCAGTTACAGAGATAGGAGCAGATATAGAGACAGGGATGGTGACTGGAATAAAAAGGATGGGTACAAGAATGATAGAAGTGGTCTTTATGTCCCTCCTGGAAATCGAGAATATAGACCTGAACAACCTACTATGAGGGAGCTGCTCAACAAAGTATTTCAAAAGGTGGATTCTACGGATGCAAGCATGAAAGAGATAAAAGGTGACCTTTCAAATATCAGTAAGAGAGTCGATTCCTATTCTGTTTCCATAAAGCAGCTTGAGACGCAGATGCACCAGATTTCGGCTAGCATGAATCCACGTCAAAAGGGTACTCTCCCAAGTGACACCATTCAGAACCTGAAGAACGATCGACAGGTTATGGATGTGACTACCCAAAGCAGAAAGCAAACCATTAATCCTCCCATACCTATAGTTGTTAATGAGCCTGCCAAAGTTAAGAAGGATGATGCTGAGATTTTGGTCGAGTCTGTAGAAAAATATAGTGGTGAAGGTCCAAGTGAGGGACAATCTTTGGAGTTGAAAGAAAAGAGCAAAGACGTTGCACTGATCATGAATCCCATGCCATTGCCTCTTCCACCTTACCCATAGAGATTGAAGAAGATGGTTGAGGATGGCAAATTTCACAAGTTCATCTCCATGCTGAAACAACTTTCTGTCAATATTCCTTTAGTTGAAGCATTGGAGCAGATGCCTGGATAAGCTAAATTCATGAAGGATCTGGTGACTAGGAAGAGGATGGCAAGCTTTGTGCCAGCTAATAATTTAGACCACTATAGTGCAATAGCTTTTTGTTCTTTGGTGCAGAAGAAAGAAGATCCGGGAGCTTTTACTATTACTTACACGATTGGAGCATTCTACTTTGCTAAGGCGTTATGTGATCTAAGTGCGAGTATTAATCTTATGCTATTAGCAGTGTTCAAACAGCTAGGTTTAGAATCCCCCAAACTGACCATAATGCGGCTTCTTATGGCATATCGCACCGTGAAAAAGCGTGTAGGGATTCTCTATGATGTTCTTGTGAAAGTTGATACCTTCACCTTCCCTGCAGATTTTGTGATTCTTAACTGCGAGGTGGATTTTAAAGTCCCTATCATCTTGGGGCGACCATTCCTTCTACTGGACGCGCGCTTGTTAATTTTGAGACTGGGCAGATGAAGTTCAGATTGAATGATAAGGTAGTTACTTTTAATGTATGCCAGTCTATGAAGCATCATGATTACATGCGAGTGGTTTCAGTTATTGATGTGGTTGATGAGGATCAGTTAGTTATGCTGGTTGAGGAGAGACTCGGTGTTAAGGCACTTGCAGCTATGATTATGATTTTGAAGGAGATGATATTGATGAGTATGACGAGATGGTTGAAGCACTAGCAGGTATAGGGTCTTATAGCTACGCTCCAACGAATCTTGACTTGGACTTGAAAAATAGACAGACACCGCCTGCCAGACCATCTATTGAGGAGCCTCCGGTCATGGAGCTCAAAGCGCTTCCAGCCTATCTTCGGTACGTGTTTCTAGGAGAAATGAGACCTTACCGATTATTATTGCTGCATACTTAGTTGAAGGCAGGTTGAAGCTCTGGTTTCTGTGTTGAAAAAGTTTAAGAGGTCCATTGGTTGGACCATCAAAGATATCATTGGGATCCCGCCTGGAATCTGTACACATAAAATTTAGCTTGTGCCAGATTGTATTCTGAGTATTGAGAACCAGCATATGTTGATCAGCCTATGCAAGAGGTCGTCAAGAAGGAGATTATTTAGTGGCTAGATGCAGGCGTGGTTTATCCTATTTCCAATAGCAAGTGGGTGAGCCCGGTTTAGTGTGTGCCAAAGAAGGGTGGGATTACTGTAGTCCCAAATGCAAAAAAATGAGTTAATTCATATGAGGCCAGTCACAGGATGGCATATATGCATGGATTATAGGAAGCTGAATGCTTGGACTAAAAAGGACCATTTTCTAATATCGTTCATGGATCAGATGTTAGACCATCTTACAGGAAGAGGATGGTATTGTTTTCTTGATGGTTATTTGGGATACAATAAGATTTTTATTACTCCTCAAAACCAAGAGAAGACCACTTTCACCTGTCCATATAGGACGTTTGCTTTCAAGGGGATGCCTTTTGGTCTATGCAATGCACCAGTAATATTTCAGTGATGCACGATGTCTATTTTCTCAGACATGGTGGAGGACACTATTGAGGTATTTATGGATGATTTTTTTGTAGTGGGTGACTCTTTTGAAGATTGTTTGGATCATTTGAGTTGTGTGATGAAAGGATGTGAAGAGTGTAATCTGGTGCTGAACTGGGAAAAGTGTCACTTCATGGTGAAAGAGTGCATAGTGCTTGGCCATAGGATCTCCAACAAGGGTATTTACGTCGACAAAGTGAAGATTGAGGTGATTGAAAAATTACCTCCACCAGTTTCTGTGAAGGGGATTCGAAGCTTTTTGGGGCATGTTGGTTTCTATAAGAAGTTCCATCAAGGACTTCTCCAAAATTGCTAATCCATTGTGCAAATTATTGGAGAAGGAGGTAAAGTTTGTGTTTGATGATGCATGTTTGAAGGCATTTGAATGCCTTAAAGAAAAGTTGGTCTCAACTCCTATCATTATTTCTCCTGATTGGTCTCAACCTTTTGAGGTTATATGCGATACTATTGGAGCGGTGCTATGAGCAGTCCTAGGCCAAAGGCGTGAAAAGATTCTTCATCCCATATACTATGCCAGCAAAGCACTTAACCCAGCTCAAAAGAATTATACTGTCACTGAACATGAGCTGCTTGTTGTGGTCTTTGCCTTTGAAAAATTCAGATATTATTATCTTGGCACCAAGGTGGTGGTGCATACTGACCATGCAGCTCTTTGTTATCTCATGGAAAAAAATGCTGCTAACCCAAGGCTGATTAGATGGGTATTGTTGCTGCAAGAGTTTGATTTTTAAGTCAAGGACCAGAAGGGTAGAGAAAATCAGGTAGCAGACCACTTGTCTAGACTAGAAGAAGAAGCAATGTTGAAGCTGAATGATGAGCAATAGATAGATAATTGGTTTCCGGATGAACAAGTGCTGGAAGCTTCTCAAGATTTGATCCCATGGTTTGATGACATTGCCAACTATTTGGCAAGTGATTTGGTGCTTGATGATATGTCTGTCCACCAAAGAAGAAAGTTCATGTCCGATGTCAAGAAAATTTTCTGGGAAAAGCCATTCTTGTTCCATGTGTGTGCTGATACTATGATCCAGAGATGTGTGGATGAAGCTGAGATGATGGAGATATTAGAGGCTTTCCGTTCATCCCCTATTGGGGGTCAACATAGTGGTATCCAAACTGTGCACAAGATTTTACAATGCGGCTACTATTGGCTGACTATTCACAAAGATGCCCATGAGTTTGCTAAGGCTTGCAGTAGATGTCAAAGGGAAGGAGGTATATCAAGGAGGCATGAACTTCCTCTTAATCCCATCATTGTGATTGAGTTGTTTGATGTTTGGGGCATAGACTTCATGGGCCCGTTTGTGTCATCTAATGGAAATTGGTACATATTAGTGGCTGTTGACTATGTATCAAAATGGGTGGAGGCAGTTGCGCTTCCAAGTAATTAAGGCAAGTGTGTCACAACGTTCTTGAAAAGGAACATCTTCTCCAGGTTTGGTACGCCAAGGGAAATAATTAGCGATGGAGGCTAACACTTTTGCAATAGGTTGTTTCATGCTTTGCTTGAGAAATATGGAGTAAAACGCAGAGTTGCAACCCCATATCATCCTCAAACTAGTGGGCAAGTTGAGGTTTCCAACAGAGAAATAAAATTGATTATGTCCAAGACTTTCAATGCCAATAAAAAGGATTGGTCATGGAAGTGAGATGATGCATTGTGGGTGTACGGGACTGCATTCAAGACCCCAATAGGTATGTCACCATATCAACTCGTGTTTGGTAAGGCGTTCCATCTTTTGGTTGAGTTAGAGCATAAGGCCATGTGGGCATTGAAGAAGATGAACTTAGATTGGTCTAAGGCATCATTGAAGCGGTTTGGGAAACTGAATGAGTTGGATGAGTTCCGTCTGAATGCATATGAGAGTTCAGACTTATATAAAGAAAAGATGAAGTTGTACCATGACCAAAAGATAGAAAAGAGAAAGTTCCAGCCGGGTGACTTGGTCCTGCTTATCAATTCGAGACTTTGCTTGTTTCCTGGCAAGTTGAAGTCCAAGTGGATTGGACCATTCAAGGTGGTACAAGTGTTACCTCATGGGGCCTTTGAACTTGAAAACCATGAAGGGAAGAGGTTCAAGGCCAATGGACAGCGGATCAAGGCCTATTTCGGCACAACAGAAGATCTTAAAACAATTAAAGCTTGGAGCCTTGATGAGTTTGTCCCACCCAAGGCGCTTGATCAAGTCTGAGTAATCAAGCAACATGTGTCGTGCTGCAACGTTAAATCAGATGTTGCATGGGAGGCAAACCTGGATTTTTTATTTTATTTTGTTGTTTTTACCATTGTAGAGGTGTTTTGGCGAAGTCTGAGTAGCAAAAACACTCGCGTCGTGCCGCGAGGTTAAATTAAGCGTTGTTTGGGAGGCAACCCAAGGTTAATGTTTTCTATGTGTGTAGGAACAAGTGGACGGAGAATGCTGGAAATGATAACACTCCGAAAATGGGTAAGTCAGGTTCCACGAGCAAGGTTCATGAACCATGGATCAATCCACAAGTCATAGACCCAACTCGTGGAACTCAAGTAAAAACACCCAAGTGCAGAAAAACATCTACGAACCAGTTCCACGAGTCGTGATTAAAATCATGGCTCATGGTTTTAGGTCATATAAATGAGAGAATTATGGTCGTATGCAGAACTTAATCCACGAACCAATTCCATGAGTCGTGATCACAATCACGAATCGTGGTTCCTAGTCATGGAAGTCAGATGAAAACATGGGTGGTAGGAATTGTTCCACGAGCCTATCTACGGGCCGTGGTTAACTCCATGACTCGTGACCATGACTCATGGAACGCATGTAAGTTTTGTTTTAATTTTATTGTTCACCCCGCTTCATCCGACCTGACCCACAACCCCTATTATTTAAATTAACCCAAAATCAAATCTTTGCCCCATTTTTTTCTATCAAAACCGACCACCACCATCTCCTACTTCCATTCAAACACCCAAATCCCTTCCAATACACCATCAAATAAGTTAATGTCCTAAAATCACTCCCCATAATCTCCCCAAATCGATCGTGTCACTATTTTCCTCACCATAAGTGTCGAAAATTAGCATAGCAGTCCCTTGAAGTCATGGGTCATGGTCTTTGGTGCACAATCACTAGTATTCACTCAAGGTCTTCCATAAATTCGATGGTATGAACACAAATTCTATCTTTGTTTGAATTTTTGGAGAACATAACTTGACCTAAGGTTATTTTGGTTGAATAAATTGTGTAAACACCCTATGGAATGATAGTGTAGAGTGAATACTGAATCTGGGTATGAAATTATGTGCATATATGTTGCAAGTGTTTGAAAGATTAAAAAAATTGAAAAAAAACATTGGTTTTCTACAGCACAGTGTTCATGACTGCACTCTATGGGTCATGGTTCATTCCTCGAGTCGTGAAATGCACTCATTGAAATTAGAACAAAAACCTATTCTCAGGTTTGATTTTCACGAGGGTTGTCCACGAGTCATGGTTCATTCCACGAGTCGTGGATGGCACTTGTGAATCTCAGACCTGCAGACTTCAGAAGAGGTCTGATTTCCATGAGAGGCATCTACAAGTTGTGGTTCCAATCATGCATCGTAGATGCAACTCGTGGAACTCAGACTTGTAATCACATTTTGCTTCCCAAAGATCACAAGGGGTTTTCACGAGTCGTGGTTCATTCCACAGACCGTGAAACCCACTCGTGGAACCCAAGTTCAGTAAAAATCTAAATATTTTTTTGGGTTCTCCTTGGTTTGGTTGTACTAATATTTCCTCCACAGGTACCATGCGTTCGAAGAACACACAAGCATTCAAAGTGGCAGCTCATCAATTCAGGTCTAGACTCTTCGACGAACCTGATGAGCCAGCTGCTGAACCGAAATCAAGTGGGTCCGAGGAGATCTATGAAATTAAGCCCAAGCTGGATGTAGAGCCTCAAACCATGAGACGTGGGGCACAGACTCAAGTAGCTGAAGAGGCAGCACTATAGCTGGCACTCACAGTTACCCCACCAGCAACGACCACCGCTCCCAGTCTGAAGAGGGAGAGGGTCCGTCTGAGGAGAGTGATGGTAGCTAAGAAAAGAGGCTGACAAAGCACATAGACCGGAGGCTCATGATAATCGGAGATGGTGTTTTCCAGAGATGCAGACCATATACAGACAGGGGATTTTTCAGTCAAACAAAGGTCTACCCAAAAGGGGTATTTTTGAGGAGCCACAAATCTAGACTGAGGGCTTAGCATCCTTTCCAGATATTGAGGCCACATTCAATCACTACCAATATGGTTGAATGGATGAGCCCCCAGGTAGCTATTATCCCGAGATAGTTCGGGAATTTTATGCCTCATATAATGCCACAGGCAGCCAGCTCATTAGACCGAGACAACAATATCAAGATCTACCTCCACTCACCAGTACTTTGGTGTGGCATGCACCTATGGATATCTCTGAGCGGACTATTTAGCAGTTCTTATTTGGACTAGAGCATGAGTTACAGGTCAACACGACCGAGTTTGTTAGCAAGATGAATATTGTGCGAGGTAAAATAAAGATGAGGGACCTGATTCAGCGAGCGGATTTATTGAGATGGGCTGCGGGGTATATAGGTGAGAATGGTAAAGATGCATAATGGGTTCACGACGGAGACATAAAAAAGGAAACACTAAATTTTGCTGGCATGTTTTGGTGGGCCATTATCTGGTCTCGTATCTATCTGACTCAGGAAGATAATTCCCTGACGCCTGACCGTGCATTACTAGTGGCCAGCATCATGGCTGGATATGAGATTATTTTTCCATGCTGCATATTGGAAGAGATACATGAGCGGGTGTTCAAACCACACACCAGCATACCCTTTCCCTATTTGATTCATCATCTATGCATGGAGTCGGCAGTCCCGCGGATGCCCGATATTGACCACACTAAGGATGTGACTAGGATTCAGGATGCCGGGTTGATTAGAGATGTGGCTAACCCAGTTGCACACTGACGAGCGTCATCCTCTATTTTTGCTAGTACTATGCGAGTTGAGGGGTCCTCTACAGCACGACACCCAATAGACTTGCATGATACGAGGGTAAGTGTAGTCGCAGAGGGTGCCACAGCCACACCCACAACTTCAGCGCCATCGACCTCTCAGCCACTAGTAGGCATCTCTACCGCGCCTTCGCACCCAGCTTCTTCAAGTAGGATTACTATTGATGGCGAGTTTCTCTAGAAGCTAGTTGCTTGCCAGGATGATACGCAAAAATAGGTGAATGATTTGTTGGACCAGATGCAACCATGGGTTAGATCTACTATCGCAGCCATGGAGGAGAGGATGAAAGTTGAGATCGACTGGGTTGCACGAGAGATGACAACACAGGTTGATGCTTTTGAGCACCGAGTGAGTGCTCGGCTATAGTTCATACAGAGACCAAACTTGGGACATATTTAGGATGAGCTGGCACGACTCCGAGAGGAGATTTGATCTGTTAACACCAGCCAGACCCCTCTTATTCCCTCCATCGATATTAAGGTCACAGCACCCACGTGCTGAGTTATTAACTTATTTGCTGGGATTGAGCCTGTGCCTTCGGGTGATAGACCAAAGAAAGTGCACACTGATAGCACTTCTATGATTGAGATGGATCCAAAGAGCTTGTGACATGATACCACTAGTGCCATACGTCGATCTATTGATCATATGTGTCTCCGTGAGAAGGCAAAGCGGCAGAGACTTCAGGGTGCATCGTCTAGTTCAGCTCTAGTTGGTGGAGGAGCCACACTTCTTTTCTTGGGATTATGGAGTTGAGTACTTCTAAGAGGGCATCTACTGATGTTCCTTCGGTTATTAAGACATTGAGAATGACGGCCACCGTCGTTGCCACTGATATTGCGATGGGTGCAACATCACTGGCCCTGCCTACTTCATCGGACGCCGATGCCTAGGCATCTCAGGTATGTTCTTGCCTCCCTATGCCTTTATTATTTTAGTGCATTGAGGTCAATGCACATTGCTTTTTGGAGTGGTGGGGGAAGCAGCTGGTCCGCATTTTGATGGGTCTCTTGGTGAAGTCTGAGTAGCCAAAAGTCCCGTGTCGTGTCGCGATGTTAAATCAAGTGCTGCATGGTAGGCAACCGATGAGGGTACTCACAAGGTACCCAAGTCCTTGGGGTTTTCTTGCCTGTATTCTTTCCCCAAGGATTTTTAATTTCTGTTGAACCGGCACGTTTAGTATAGGTTGTTTGTAGTAAAATAAGAAAAGGAACTTTGTACAGTCTATGGTATGACTTTGAATTGGATTTTGATTGAAAAAGAATGTAGACCCCTCCAAAAAAATTGTGTGACATGAAAATATCTATTTTTGATAGACTGACCATTATGGATCTATGCATGACATTAGGTTAATCGATCTGATTAATGGCTTAAGCTAGAGTAAGAACCTGATAGTTAGATGTGATTGTTATACTTTGTGTCATGTGTGTGTGAGCGATATTTGTACTGTTCTTGCATTGTATGCCAATCTAAAACTTGCCCGATTAGTCTTTCCTAGGGTGTAGGATGGTTGGTTAGGAAAGGATCATAGGCTATTTTTGAAATAGTCCACTTTAGCCTAAATGACCATCCAAATGATGTGTATATCCTCTGATCCTTGATTTTGAGCCTAAATTAACCCTTTTTATTGTTTAGCCTAATCGCCTTCCTTGTTTTCTATGAACTTTCAGTTTGGCCCTGGTCCCTCCTTGGACATTGTGCACCTCAACTCAGGAAAATTGCCTAAGTTGAGGGTTGCTACTGTTAAGGTGAGTGTGAAATATGGGGTATGAAAAGAAAAGGTTAGTGATAAAGAGGGAAATAACGGGTGTGGCAGATTTACTAGAAAAAAAAAAGAAAAAGAAAAAAGAAAGAAAAAGAAAAAAGAAAGAAAAAGAAAAAGAAAAAGAATGAAAAAAAATGTGAGAAATTAAGTTGAGTCTGAAACAAAAGATGCACCCGTCACTTGATGAAAAAGAAAGAATAAAAAGGGAGAAAAAGAGTGAAAAAAATAAAATAAAAATAGAGGTTGTCTGGAAAAGTGGAAGAAGCATAGCGTAGTGCCAAGGAGGGCTTAGTCACTATTTCCCATATCTACCATACCAGTCCCCGAGCCTACGTCACAAGCAAAATAAAGTCCTATAGTGATCCTAACCCAACTGTTGAAAAGCCGAGGCATAGAAAATAAAGGCAAGCCTATGGTATTATGCACGCATTTCTTGAATATCTTTGTGAGTGTGAGTGTTCTAGTTCAGTCTCAACAATCTTGACTGTATTATTGTGCGATTGGGACTTTTTTGTGGTGAGGGCACTAGAGTAACATTGACCGTGAACTGTTAAGGTAAGACTCATATGTGTATGCTATATTATCTGTTGGTATCGTAATGTTGTCCATGGATCCTCTTGTGTTGTCTTGATAGGAAATATTTGTGCACTTGTTTGTATTGAAAAGAGGAGGGATACTTTTTGCAAATTGAATTTCTAAATCATATGACTGCCGTAGTTCCTAGTTTTCTTTTGCCCAAGTGTCATTCTAGGATACTTTTGTTTTGTCGCTTGAGGACAAGCAACAATTTTAAGTTGAGGGTGTTGATGTGCCATGAGTTTGCGGCACTTTCGACGCTTAAAACTTGGAATTGGAGTATCTTCTTTAGCAATTTTTAGTACCTTTGATGTGTTTTTGAGTCCTGTGCAGGAAAACAGGGAGCGGAGATTAAGTGTAGGAAAATATGGACATTTTAGCTAAAACTGACTTCTACGACTCAATCCTACGAGTCGTGAACACTTCCATGAGTCGTGGAAGTCAGTCGTGGAAAGAGTACTAAAGATCAAGCTACCTATATTTCCAGTTCATGATCGTTGTTGACTCTAAATTGGTAAGTTCCGCTTTTAAATTCCTCTTCTTCTTCATTTTGTTTCAAAGTTTCCCCAAAGCATTTTTTCTACCATTTTCTTGATCTTCTAAGCTCCCATTTCTTATGGGCTGATTCCAAATCATTGGGGTGGATAATTCTTGGTCCTTGATCAATTTTCCGACTTCTATTGGTAAGATTTTCTCATTAATTTCAATTATTCTTTCCTTAAACTCTTTTTGAACTAGTAGGACTTCGTGGCTATTTTGGGCCCCGAAATGAGTCCCGTTCGCGCTCAAATTTTGGGCATGGGTTCTTTAACCCATTGCAAACATAATTGTTATTTTTTTTTCCATTTCATTGTGCGAGCCCCGAGGGTCATTTTCCTGACCTGATTTTTAACCTGATATTTTGTATAGTAATATGGTTGTCATTTTTCTCGTCTTGACACCTGGAATGTGTTTGTGACAGTATGGAAGCTTTCTGAGGCTATTCGAAAAGAGAAGGCACACGAGTGTCGGTTCGTATTTGCGGTTTATCCCCAAGGTAAGTTACAGTTTACTTTCCTAGACTGAGTTTAGTTAGATTTTATTTCTTATATATTACTTGAATGTTAGGTTGGACTTTAGGTAGAATAAGGCTTAAATCCAGTGACTTGTATAATTTGGCCATTTCGGATCATAGATTAGAAATATTTCCAGTTATCCTTAGTTTAGGAGCATGTTGAGTTATTGTGGTTAGCCTAGAATCCTTAGTATGATTTTAGGAGGTTTTAGACGTAGGGTAGATGCTTTTAGTTGTTTTCATAGTTATTTTCTATTCTTTCCGCCTTATTGTCGATTCTGTGTTTAATTGTGGACCCAAGGCCATAGCACAAATTGGACGAAGTTTCAGGTCAGTTCTCTTAATTGGAGGGTGTTTTGCCCTGTTTGCCTTGCTTGTGTGGTAATACTCTTTGAATTTGGAAAGTTATATGCCCATACTGCATTTGCATACCTAGCGGTACAGAAAAGGAAAGATTTTTGAGGTTTATGGTTCAAACTTGAGATTTACTATAGTTATCAGGATTTTCAAATTTTAAAGGAGTTATCTTGGGTTTTACTACTGATTTTGGAAAGAAAAGGAAAAGTACTACTTTTATGTCAGTCCAAGGGACATTCCCGGACCTTTTCTTGATTTATTTTTCTGTTTATGAGCCTGATGATCGATTCCTGGCGCCTCAATTATCGCATATCCAGGTTTTACTTTTATGCATTTATTGATGAGCTCGATGGTAAATTATGGGTTCCCTGATGATCACATATCCGGGTTTTACTTTCTATTCATATGTTGATGAGTCCGATGTTAAGTTTTGGGCGCCCGATGCATTATTCTGGGTTTTACTTTTATACATTAATGCATCAGATCATCATCCCTCATTGCATTGCATTATGCTTGAGTGTACTTGGATTGTTTGTTGCCTTGATTTCATTTTTTGGTTATCACCTTCTTCGCGGTTAGCTCAGTTAGTTTCATTTTTGGTTTTATAACTAGATTTAGGTGGATCCCTATAGTTAGCTTACTCTCCTTAGTTTATATTATATATTATTTTTCTGCGCTCGGTCGGCCTATGATGCTTACTGGATACCCGTTATTTTGGTACTCATACTACACTCTGCATCTTTTTCTGATGCATCACGTAGTACGAGCCACCCTCATTGATCTTTCTATCATTCTAGGCCAGCTGTTGTTCAGATCGTGGTGAGCTCTCGATGTTTTGGAGACTTTTACTGCTTTCCTTTTACATTTCTGTCTACATTTTGTATTTTTGATAGACAGAGTCTGTTGTGTAGCTACTCCATACTTTAGATGCTCTTGTACTGGTGACACCAGTTCCGTGTTGGTTCTTGTGTATATTTTGTCTTCTTGGTCACTTTAGGGCCATTTTTGTATATTTATTACAGTTGGTACGTATATATACTGTTGGCCATGTTCTCCTTATAATCCTCTTACGCTTTCGTTATATTAAACTATTTTATTTTGTCTTTCGTGTTTTTGGATTGACTTGACTACTGAGGGTTATATAGGCACCATCATGGCCAAGTTTTGGGCTGTGACAATATGTTACCCAACTAGAAATGACATTCCAAAGCTCAAATAAATCATTAAAATGATAAACAGAGATCGCCATGATGAAATATGTCAACACTTTTTTCGATTTTTCATAAAAGTCACCCAAGTACCCAAAATGACTTCAAAAGCCTTGAGACCCAAAGTAAAAGTCCCACTAGCCCAACATCCATGTTTCGGAGGTAACGACCCTGACAAAATTCTCATCCGAACTTGTTTAGTCAGAATGTTGACCAAAGATAAACATTTCCACTTTATGAGTCGTAAAATAGGGAAACTCTTCTAAAACCCGACTAGACACCCCGAGAAATGTGCCACCTATCCCATCAAGTCACATAAGCAGTGTAAAAGCTATGAGAAGGATCAAAATAATAAAAATGCACAAAAAAAGAGAAAATGACAACGAGGGTCATTACAACATCCACTACTAAAAGGACTTTCATCTTCAAAACTTAGAGAATAGAAGGCACCTAAAGGCTAATAAAAGTGAGCATATCTGGTCCACATGTCGAGATCAATCTCCCAAGTAGCCTCCTCGATTAGACGATACCTCTACTAAACCTTAATTTAAGGAATATCCTTAGACCTCAACTTTCTAACCTGTCTGTCCAAAATAGCAATAGGCTCCTCCTTAAAAACCAAAGTCTCGTCTGACTGAACTGAATCCCATTACAACATGTGAGACTCATTCGGAACATACCGTCTCAACATGGAAAATAGGGGGAATACCCAAAAGAGCTGAAGGCAAGGCTAACTCATATATTACCTTCCCAATCCATTAAAAAATCTTAAAAGGCCCAATGAACCTAGGGCTAAACTTGTACTTCCTCCCGAACCTCATCACGATCTTCATAGGAGACACATGAAGGAAGACTTTATCACCAAGCATAAACTCCGGGTCATATACCCTTTGATCAGCATAGCTCTTCTTCCTACTCTGGGAGTATAGAGTCTCTCCTAAATCACCCAAACTCTATCCATGGAATCACGCAACAGATCGGTTCCCCAAGGCCTAACCTCAAAGGCATCAAACCAATTGACTTGAGACCTACAATGCTACCATACAATGCCTCGAATGGAGCCTAATGAATGCTAGAATAGTAGCTATTATTATACGTGAACTCAGCCAAGGCTAGGAACTATTCCTGCTAACCTCTAAAATTGATAACACAAGCCATAACATATCCTCGAGGACCTGAATAGTATGCTTTGACTGACCATGAGTCTGTGGGTGAATAATCATGCTAAGCTCAACTTGGGTACCCAAATCCCTTTGAATGAACCACCAGAAACACAATGTAAACTAAGTACCACAGTCAGAAATGATAGAAACAGGAACCCCGTGCCAATGGACTATCACCTGAATGTAAATCTCAACCAACCTCTCTGAACTATACGAAGTCTGAACCGGAAGAAAATGAGTAGACTGCATCAACCTATCCATGATGACCCAAATAACATTAAATATCCAAAAAGTATGTGGAAAGCCTACCACAAAGTCCATAGCTATCCCTTCCTATTTCCACTAAGGAATGGGTATTCTCTAGGTCAAACCACATGGTCTCTGGTGCTTGTACTTCACCTACTGACAGTTCAAGCACCTAGACATGAAATATGAGACATCCTACTTCATCCCACACCACCAGTAGTGCTGCCTCAAGTCACGATATATCTTTGATTTCCCTAAATGAATGGAATATCTACAACAATGGGTCTCCTCTAAGATCAAACTAACCAAATCCCCATCTCAAGGAACATAAACTCGACTCTCAATCCTTAAAACACCCTCCAAATCTAAGGTTGCCTTTCAGCCTCGCTGCTTAACACCTTATCTTGAATCATCCCTAACTTTACATTATCAAACTGTTATTCCCCAATCTACTCTAACAATGAAGATCTAGACTCAACACAAGCAGGAATCCTCCCAGGCTCTAAAATATCAAGTCTAACCAACCTATTGGCTAAGGACTGAATGTCCGAAGCTAAGGGCTAGATGTCCGAAGCCAAAGGTCGCTCCTCTTCCACTAAGAAAGCCAAGATCCCCAAAATCACCGCCTTCCAGGTCAAGGCATCTGCTATCACATTTGCCTTGCCCGGTGATAGAGAATCGAAATATCATAGTCCTTTAAAAACCCCAACCACCTACTTTGTCTCTCATTAAGGTCCTTATGTTTGAAAATGTACTGAAGACTCTGATGGTCGGTGAAGATCTCATAATGAACTCCATATAGATAGTGCCCCAAAGCTTCAATGCAAAGACTACCACTGCTAACTCCAAGTCATTAGTAGGATAGTTCCTTTTTTGAACCTTCAGCTATCCATAAGCATAAGCAATAACTTGGCCTTGCTGAATAAACACACAACCTAACCAAACTCAAAAAGCATCACAATACATCATAAAACCCTAGCCCTCAACTAAAAAAATATGAATCGAAGTTGAAGTCAATCAGGCCTTGAGCTTCAAAATACTTCCCTCACACTCGTCAGACCACTTGGAAAGGGACATTCTTTTGAGTCAATCTAGTCAAAGGTGCTACAATAAAAGAAAACCCATGCATAAATAGTCTTTAGTAACCTTCCAACCTGATGAAACCATGAACCTCGGTAGGATAAGTAGGCCTAGCCCAATCACAAATTGTCTCAATCTTTGTGGGGTCTACTATAATCCCTTTGTTAGACACCATGTGCCCTAAAAATGCCAAGGACTCAAGATAAAACTGTTGATCTCGCAATGTTTGAAGCATAACTCTCAAATGGTGCTCATGCTTCTCTCTACTCCCCGAGTAAACCAAGATGTGATAGATGAACAATATGACAAATAAATCCAAATAGGCTCTGAAAACATACTTCTTTAACTCCATAAACACTACTGGGCCATTGGTCAAACCAAAAGACATGACTAGAAACTCATAATTGTCATATCGAGGCTTAAAGCCTAGATTTGGAATGTCCACAACCTTGATCCTAAACTAGTGATAACTCGATCTCCAATCTATCTTAGAAAATACCGCCGCTCCCTGTAGCTGGTCAAACAAATTATTAGTATGCGGTATCGGATACATGTTCTTATTTATCACCTTATTCAGCTACCTCTAGACAATACACATATGCAAGAAACAATCCTTCTTCATGAACAGAACAAGAGCACCCCATAGAGACACACTAGGCCTGATAAACCCCTTACTTAGATGATCCTGGAGCTACTTCTTAAGCTCACTCAACTAATTATATGCCATTTGAAATGGCAGAATAAAAATCGGCTGAGTGCCTAACTCAACATCAATACTAAAGTCAATATCACTATTAGGAGAAAAACTCGATAGATCAGTAGAAAATACATCTGAATACTCATAAACAATAAGAACTGGCTCAATAGAAGGAGTGTTGGCACGAGTGTTACAAACATAAGCAAGGTAAGCCAAACACCACTTACCTACCAATTGTAGTGCCCTAAAAATGATATAACTTCCCTTGGCATGTGACTATCAGTACCCTTCTATACAATAGGAGGGATAACAACCATATGTAAGGTAACACTCTTGGAAAATTAATCTAAGACCGCATGATAAGAAGATAGTCAATTTATGCCTAAGATCATATTGAAATCAACCATATCTAACACAATTAGGTCTACCCATATGTCATAACCCAAGATAGTCACCATATAAGACCGATACACATGATCCACTAGTAAAGAATCTCCTACCACAGTAGCTATGCATAGGCACAGGCAATGAATCACAAACAATCTCCAGATGAGTAGCATAATAGGGAGAAACATATGAGAATGTAGATCCTAGATCAAATAATGCATAAGATGATTGATGACAAATGGAGATTATACCTATAATGAAAGCATCTGAAACCTCAACCTCTGGCCTACTAAAAATGCATACATGTGGCTTCACCCACTGTGAAAACCTATCCTACCCAGTTGAGAAGAACCTCTAGCACCTTGGGGACTACTCCCACTACCCTGTGCATCGCCTATAACTAGTAGAACTAGAGCCCTAGGGGCCTGTAGGTGCCATCATGTCCAAGAAATCAAGTCGTGATGGCTTGGTATCAAAGCCTAAGTTCACTAGTGTCATTGGAATAAGATCCAATGTCTAGTAGAGTCCTATAGATAAGGGCAAAGATGTCCATACTCAATCTTTGGGACGCTACAGTTGCATCTTAGGAAATATGGACCTTTTCTCGCTTCTATCTCATGCATAGTGATAAGTTGTATTATACCTACTTATTTACCTCTTAATCTTATACTTTTTGCTAATTTTAAGTGGGAAAATAGTGCAAATGACACAAATTACTTCAATTTTGCAGATCTCTGTGTTTTAGAAGTGTTCGGGAAGAATTTGGATGAAAATAAGTTAAAAGAAAGTTATTCGGAGAAGCAAGTGATTGGCAGCAACACATGCCTACGCCAATGCGGTGTCCCACACGCGTACGCAAATGTCAACTGAAGAAAATCTCCATGAATGTAATGTATTGACTGCGTACGTGAAGGTCAACCGGCCAAAGACACTTCACGTACGCGGCGGACCTTCCGCGTACGCGAAGAAGGAAAGCAGAGACAGCTGGGCAGTCTTGGAATTTCACACATTTGGAAACCCTAATCCACATAAAAGTCTTCGCAGTCATCTTGGAATACATCTTTGGCTATTCTCACAACTCTTGGTAAGTTTGGAGAGCAAGTTTATCAACCTACATCATAGGAGTGAAGATTTGGATGCTTTGTATTGTAAATATCTTAAATTCCATTCTTTATCTCTTGTTCTTAATTGCTAATCTGTAGAATTTAATTGTTTAATTGAGATTTGGGTTTTGTGTTAGAGATAATACTTATCTGGGTTTTAAATTCTAAATCTTGTGCTTTCTCTTGATTTATCATTTGGGTTTATTGAATCCTCCATGCTTTAATCTATAGTTAGTGGTTGCAAACATTTACGTAGCTTACTAATTTAGGTTTTTTCTTGAGAGAGGATTTCCCTAAATTTGGGAAGATTAAATAGTGGGGATTTGGGGTTTCCACTCTAGATCAAGGCTAGAGATAGTTTGGTTGCCGGAAACTCCCATCTAAGAGTTGGGGTTAGAGATAACCCAACTCACCCAAGTAAATTTGTTGGTTATTGCTCACTTATGGTTATTCGAGAGAACCCATGAGTATTGTTGCTTGATTGGTTGAAAGACAGTTATGTGCACCTTTAGCAAAGACTACCCATGTGTTAATCGAGTGCAAGTCTTGTGAATTAAATTCCCATTCCCAAGTCTCCCGTGTTGTCCTTGCTTAACGAAAGCAAGGTGAAATCCATTGATCAATCTAACTTTTATTTAATTTTCTTTTATCTTTAGTTTTAGTTTAAAAACCCCCTTATAGATATCTTTTCCCCTTTTTGTTAATGGAACTTAAATAAGTTTCTTGGATTCTTTATTAGCTCGACCGCGACTACATTATTCTCTGTGGGTACGACCCCGACATCCATTAAGAATATAAATGTGTTTTTCTCTGACGATCGCAATCACCTCCATTGGAGAGTGTATTTGAGATTTATCAAAAATGGCACCATTGCCGGGGAATAATTTTCCATATTGAGTTAGTTTAGAATTCTAGTTTACTTACTCTAGTTAGATTTTGTGAATAACTATTTTTATTTTGTTTATTTTCATTTTGTTGAATAATGCCATGGCATCTCAAAGTGAGGATGTTGTCAATGAGGCAAGTTTGAAGGTGGAGACGCCCAAAGCCCACTTCAACCATTGTTTGACCTTAAGTTTGATTGAATGGATGAAAGTCGAGGTAATAAAGCTTTTGGAAGGAGGGTGGATGAAGGTTTATTTGGTTTTGAGTTTGTCGTGGAAAGAAGGCAAAGCGTCCTTCCTCACTTGAAGGCTATAAAGTGTGAAATACAAAATCAAGAGAATGGCGTTCTCATGTTCAAACCTTTACCCCGGGGTTGTCACCGAAAATTCGATTCAAGTTTGGGTTGAAGGTTCAAATCCTCCAAATGGAGATACAAATAGTGAGGTAGCTTGTGTCGCACCGCGACATTAAATTGTGCACTTGATGGGAGGCAACCCATCCTTTTTTATGCTTTACTTCACTTTTTGTTTCTCTTTGGTTTGTCTTTAGGTGCCCAAAGGAATGAGAAGAGGAACTAAGTGTTGAGAAGCACCAAAAATACCTCTGAAAAAATGTGTTTTGCGCACCTAGAAGAGTGTCCGTCGCACGTGCCATTGCACAAGCAAACAGTGAACTGGTCAAAAACATTGGCATGTGCAAATGTGGTGTATTTTGAACCTCACAAAGTGGCTGTCGCACCCGACATTTCACATCGCAAATAGTAAAATAGAGAAAAATGTAAAAAATTCTGTTCCAGCACTTCTTATTCACGAACGCGGTGGACTGGCCACGAACGCGAATGCCAGTGAAATAACAGGCCATCCCGAATGCACTGGACCTCCCAAGAAGGTGATGCCTTTAGGCAGTTCTAGGTAATTTAAATGTTCCAAATTTCAGATATCTTATACGGTTCCTTCTAAAAACAAAGAACTATCTCCTCCTTTGGCACACAATAACTCCATCAATTTCTTCCATTCATTGCTTCACAACTTGCAATCCACCAGGTATGAACTACGCACTCTTTGTATCTTGAAATGAATTCTTTTCTTCCTCATCTCGATGTGTAAAAAAATGGATAATGGCAGCCTTGATTGATATCCTCTTGCTTAAATTCAACTCCTAATTATGCTTAATTGCTATATTGTTAGGTGAAATTGATTGAGGGGATGTCCTAAAGCATGGGACTAAAAAAAGGGTTTTTTAACAGTTCTAAAACCTTGAGAAATCAAGCAAGAATTGCTTGACTCCCATGTGTTTGAGAAAATGCCTCAAAGAGGATGAATTGGGCGAATGCACTGACCTTCACGTTCGCGGTCACCTGGCCACGTTCACGAAGGAAAAAACTTCTGAAAAATAAAACCCCTCTTTGGGAACGCAGCCACCTAGATGCAAACGTGAAGAAGGAATGTTTGGCAGTGTCAAAATAGTAGCTCCACACAGACCACCTCAAAATTTATCTCAGCTATTTTTTTGGCCTAAGTGCTTCATAATACCTTGTTTTAAGTGTCTCTAAGAACTTTTAACATATTGGTGTGTTTTGTAGGTACTTTAATAAAAAAGATTGCCTCCAACAGTAGTGACAACGAAGTTGAACAAGTTTTGGATGTGGAAATGGAGGAGAACTACGATTATGATAGGTTCCTATCGGCATCCTGTGAGCACCGATATAATGAGCTCATGTACAAGCCCTTTGTTAGGGAAAAAGGAACCAATATGGACAAAGTTGAACAGTAAATGCCGGAATTCTATAAGAGATTGGTGGAGAGAAGGTGGATTTGCTTTGCTCGTCCACCTACCATGGCTAACCACACAGTGGTCACGAAGTTCTATGCTAATGCTTCGATCACTGATTTCAAGGGCATACTACTCACTACCATTCAGGGAGTCCAAGTGAGCTTCAACCCCGAGATCATCAATGCACTCTACAACTTTACAGATGCCAACAATGAGGTTTATATTACAAAATCAAAAGCCGAAGGACACCAGTGGTTGGTAGAAAAGTTTCATAATGGGGTGACTCCGAATTAGTTGACTTAAAAAAAGGGGGTTGATTCATATGAGTTCACTACAAAAACTAAGTCTTGGCTTTCGATTATCTGTGTGAGGATCATACTATCCTCTTATGACACCGATGTGACCCCTAACCGATCATTGATGGTTGCAGCCCTCATTCATGGCATAGATGTGTATGTTGGGCTCCATATTATGGATTAGATGGCTGAGGTAGCTCGTGGAAGGTCTAAAAGCATTTTCTTCCCTTTATTTGTGACACAGTTGTGCTATGATGCTGGGGTCTCACCGAATCCAAATTACATTAAAAAGAAGCAAGCAACTATGATCAACACATTGTTGAAGAGAGCCCCAGAAGTGAAGCAGAAAATGAGAAATGTTGATGTAGCTTCTCCATCTTTCAGACAGTTTCCAAATTCTTTGACTTTAGCCCATTAGTCCTTCCACCATTACATCTGGATCATCTTATCTTGTGGTAGGTCTACAGTCCGAGCCCTATCTCATGCACCACCTTTCTAGTCAGATTTAGGGAGTGGACGCACATGTTCAGCAGTTGTTGGCTGGATTCTCTACTGGTTCAACTGGAGCTGACACACCAGCAGGATATGAGTCCCCCCATCTCTTGCCAAAGTAGCCAATGAGCAGAAATTGCTTAATGGGCAACTGAGTGCAATGAATACCCATTTGGAGCACATGAGCCATAGGCAAGGAAAAGTTGGAAAGCACCAAAAGAAGTTCAGCAAGCATAAGAAGAAGAAGATCAAGTTCTTGAACAAGATGATGGATATATTGAAGTCCTTCTGTGGATCGGGTACACCAGAGGATGATGATGATGATGAGAGGGAGGAGAGACTTGAGTTTCCCTCTTCCTCTAGTTCAGATTGATACACCTCAGGGAGCCCCCTCAAACTTATTCCTTACTTTGATGCAGTGAGGGGGCTGTCCTATTCTAGTTGGGGGTGGCGTGTTGATCCGTACTCTATATTTCTAGTTTATCTTGCTTTACCTATGGATATTATTGTGCCCTCTCTGAGTTTCTTTTGTCATTTAGGATATTATTGTGCCCTTGTTGGGCTAGTTTTATTTGTTTATATATTGGTGTGCCCTTGTCGGGTGTACTTTGTGAATTTGCACCCTCGTCAGGTTTTGGTATTGTCTGGAAAAAGTTCATGGCTTAGCTTTTTAGTTTTCGTTACTTTTTAGTTGTTTTTGCTATTTTGCAGTTGAGGTGTTATTTTTTGTGGGCTAGGGGAAGTCTGAGTACCCATTAGGCTAGATAGAACTTGTCTGAGCTGGGGAATACTTGTATCGCATATGTCGATGTACGAACTGCATGAGCTTCGCACATGCCCACTGACTGGTCTGTGCGTTGAACGTGCGACCTGTACTTTGACTTGAGCGAAACGTATATGCCCGGAGATTGTGCTGATTGTATTAATCCACCTTGTGTAGCCATACCGATTTAGATAGATGAATTGGCCCAATGATAGATTGAGTGACATCATTCTTAAGGGCAAATTGTCTTCTTTTGAGGTTTTTGTTATGATTGACTTGTTTGGTACTAATGAAGTAGTCTTGCATGTTAAGTGAAATAGGCATACCCTTTCCAAAAATTTTGTGAAAAGTGCATGGTGAAGAATGATATTTGTGACAACCCCTTGATCTTTTTGTGACTCTTAGCTCATTAGCGGTGATACTGGAAAATGTGGCTCCTTTTTGTTCTTGCTTAGGAAGTTGTAATTGATCCTTCTTGAATGATTCACATGCCATGTGTGGTGAGGTTTAGTTGAATAACTCTTGTCCTTGCTAGTGTAAACTAGAACTTGCCTGGTTAGTCTTTAAAGCAAGTTTTGATTACTTTTCATTGGAGAAATGATCTTAGGCCTTCTTTGTGGTTATTGAAGCCTACTTAGACTTAAAAGCCACCATTGCACTCAAATTGAATCATTAGTCACCCCTCTTGAGACTAATACCTCTTCTTTGGCAACCTCGGTACAAGCCTTGAACCATTTTGAAAATGAATCCCTCTCTTGAACATGTCCCCCTTTGAACTCTACAAGTGTGAAATCGAGGCTAAAAGCCTAAGTTTTGGGGTTGATTAAAGGTACCTTGGAGGAGTGATAATTGAGCTTATCTTGGTTTGTTGCATAAAAAAATTTGCCAAAAAGAAGAAAGATTTTGAAAAGAAAAGCAAAGAGCAAAGGAAAGAAAGAAAATCCTCCAAGGTGAAGTAAATGATAAGAATTGGGGCTTCAAATAAAAAGAAGTGAAATTGTGCCTCGTGTTGAATGAAAATGAAAGAGATGGCTTCGGCTTCAAATTGAAAAAGTTGTGTAGAGTTTGAGGAGGATGTAGTCACTTGAATCTAAATGCATATCCTACCCATCCCCGAGCCTACATTACAATCTTAGAAAAGCCCTTTGAGATCTCCGACCGATTGTTCTTAAGCTAGTGGCGAATGAAAATAAGGGCAAGCCTATGGTTGATACTTGTTAGCACTTGAACTTCCTTGTGAGTGTGAGTGTTTGTATTTGTCCCTTGTGATTGTCTTTGTACATAATGTGTTTTTGGGACCTTCATTCTTGTGAGGGCATGCGAATTAGGATAGTTGGTAACATTGATAAACTCCAAAAATGAGTCAAAAGAGCACGTGGTAAGCTAGTGGTTGGAGTCACATCGTGAGGATTGGTTGTTCTTATAGTTCCATTGCATCCTTGAATTGTGTTTTGAATTGAGGGGCATGTTTAGAGTATGTTATCATGTGATTGACTAATCATTAGTAACAACCGAAGTCATGCTTGGTGCTTGAAATGGGTTTCCCTTGGCTTGAAGTGATGTCTTTGCACTTAGGTTGTGTGCCTCTTGAGTTAGAATTTTTAGTTGCTTGAGGACAAGCAATAGTTCAAGTTTGGGGGTTTGATAAGTTGGTATTCTACCTACTTATTTAGCTCTTAATCTTATACTTTTTGCTAATATTAAGCAGTAAAATAGTTTAAATGACACAGATTACTTCTATTTTGTAGGTCTCTATGTTTTAGAAGTGTTCGGGAAGAATTCGGATGAAAACAAGTCAAAGGAAGTTATTCGGAGAAGAAAGTGACTGGCAGCAGCACATGCCTATGCGAACACGGTGTCTCACATGTGTATGCAAAGGTCAACTGAAGCAAAGCTCTGTGGATGTGATGCACTGACTGTATACGTGAAGGTTAACCAGAAAAAGACACTTCTCATACGCGACAGACTTTCCGCATAGGCAAAAAAGGAAAGCAGAGGCAGCTGGGCAGTCTTGGAATTTCACATATTTGGAAACCCCAATCCACATAAAAGTCTTCTCAGCCGTCTTGAAACATATATTTGGCTATTCTCAGAACTCTTGGCAAGCTTGGAGAGCAAGTTCATCAACCTACATCATAGGAGTGAAGATTTGGATGCTTTGTATTGTAAAAATCTTAAATTCAATTCTTCAACTCTTGTTCTTAATTGCTAATCTTTAGGATTTAATTATTGAATTGATATTTGGGTTTTATGTTAGAGATAATACTTATTTGGGTTTTTAATTCTAAATCTTGTGCTTTCTCTTGATTTATCATTTGGTTCTATTGAATCCTCCATTCTTGAATCTATAGTTAATGGTTGGGAACATTAACTTAGCTTACTAATTTGGGTTATTGCTTAAGAGAGGATTTCCCTAAATTCGGGAAGATTCAATCGTGGGGATTTGGGGTTTCCACTCTAGATCAAGGCTAGAGATAGTTTGGTTGCCGAAAACTCCCATCTAAGAGTTGGGGTTAGATATAACCCAACTCACCCAAGTATATTTGTTGGTTATTGCTCACTCGTGGTGATTCGAGAAAACCCATGAGGATTGTTGCTTGATTGGTTGAAAGATGGTTAAGTGCACCTTTAGCCAAGACTACCCATGTGTTACTCTGGTGCAAGTCTTGTAAATTAAATTCCCATTCCCAAGTCTCCTGTGTTGTTCTTGCTTAACGAAAGCAAGGTGAAAGCCTTTGATCAATCTATCTTTTATTTGATTTTCTTTTATCTTTAGTTTAAGTCTAAAACCCCCCTTAATATATTTTCCCCTTTTCGTTAATTAAACTTAAATAAGTTGCTTGGATTCTTTATTAGCTCGATCGCGACTATATTGATCTCTGTGGGTACGACCCCAACATCCATTGGAAATATAAATGTGTTTTGCTCTAACAATCGTAATCACCTCCACTGAAGAGTGTATTTGAGCGTCATCATGTAGTATGCTTAAAAGTTTCTTAAAATCTCACTTGTTCTAGTTCACTCTTCCAAATACGAGATCATCTGCATCAGGCGGAGGAGAGCCTTCAACCCTTGCACTATTGGCTCTAGCTAGTGGCCGCGGAGGTCACACCGGTAGATCTAGGGGACTTGCCTGAGTAGTGCCACTGGTTAGAGCTCTTAGGGTCGAGTTTGAGCTCGAGTATAAGCCCGAGATTGTCCCAGAGCAGCAGATTATGGACCAAGGGACAACCCAGGTACTGCCAGTTCCAGCACCAGCTTCAATGCCAGCTTCAGCCCCAACTCTTTTATCAGATATTCAAGGTTACTTCTATAGTTGTTGGGTATGATCGAGGGTCAGCCTGATGAGGTAGCACATATATCTGCTCAGGGGGCTGTCTTGAGTTTACAGAGTATAGGAGCACAAACTGCTACTATGTCTCCCCGTGCTGAGGTTCTTTCGGTACTATCCATTGCACAGCCTCTTGTTCCCCGTCCGGTGATGACAGAGATGGAGCAGAAGGCTCTGGGAAGATTTAAGAGATTGGATCCACTAGATTTTTCTAGTACTCCTAGTCAGGATTTGCATGATTTTATCACTTTTTGTGAGAAGATGCTACACCATTTGGGTTTTTTGGAGACTCACATAGTTAGGTACACTACATTTAGCTGGAGGTCCCGGCTAAGTTATGGTGGAGGGCGTAGGATTCTTGCAGACCATCATCATCACCTCTGTTACATTGGTCATAGTTATATGAGGCCTTTATGGCCAAGTTTTTGCAAGAGAGCATCGTAGGGAGAAGTTCACTAGTCTTATGCAGGGATCTATGACCATTTATGAGTATGAGACTTGCTTCCACAAACTTTCTCTAGTTGGGGCTATGATCATGCCTATTAAGTTTGACGAAGTCCGTAGGTTTGTTTGGGGATTACGTACAGAGCTTAGACAGCCAGCTGAGATATTAGTTACCAGTGGTCAATCATTTTAGGCTATCACAAACTATGTCCGTACAGTGGAGGACCTATATCGCCATGATCAGGGGGCCAAAGATAAGAGGCCTTGATATTAGGGACACTACAATGGCTCCAATTACAGTGGTAGAGGTTCAGGCCAGTGGGGCCAAGGTTATTAGCCACAGTAGCACCAGGGTTAGTCTAGCTGACCGGTTCAGGCATTACCTCAGTCTACTGGTAGTTCTTAATTTTAGTAGGGTCATAATAGCCAACAGAGTTACAATGGTCAAACTCTGAGAGGTAGGGCATCAGGTCATGGTGTCCATACAGGTGAAGCTAGTAAATCCAGGTAGGGTGGGACATCAAGGCCCTATTATGAGTGCAGAGTCTTTGGGCACTATGCTAGAGATTTCCCCCAGCGTGGTACAGTTCATTCGACTCATCCTATCTGTGTAGTTCAGCCACCGGCTAGATGGGGTGGTGGTCAGGCTAGAAGTTGTGCCCAACATAGTAGGACAAGTGGTAGGGATGGTGGTCTCTCAAGAGATGGTCATCATTAGTTTTATATTGTCTATGGGAGACCAAAGGTAGAGGCCTCGGATGCTGTGATCACATGTATTATTTCTGTATGCCATCAGTCAACTTTGGCTTTATTTGATCATGGATTTACTTGCTCGTATATTTCTGCCTACTATTTGCCTTCTTTGGGATTAGCTAGTGAGTCGTTATCTATGCTTGTATCTATTTTGACCCCAGTAGGAGATTCTTTAGTAGTGGATCGGATTGTTAGATCCTGTATGATTTTTGTTTGAGATATTGAGACTTGGGGTGATTTGATGATTCTTGATATGTTATACTTTGATATGATTCTGGGCATGGACTGGTTATCCCCTCATCATGTGGTTTTGGATTGTTATGCCAAGAACGTTACCATAGTCATGCCCAGCGTATCTCCGATTGTGTTGCATGCACTGTCTGGTACCATCTCTTGTCTTTAAGATAGGAAGTTGATTTCTCATATATGTACGAGATGCTAGTGCCGAACCTTCTTCCCCTGAGTCAGTTCTTATGGTTAGAGATTTCCTAGATGTGTTCCCTACTGAGCTGCTGGCCTTTCATCTAAGAGAGATATTGATTTCCCTATTGAGTTAGAGCTGAGCAACATTCCCATTTCTATTTCTCGTTATTGGATGGCTCCAAATGAGTTGAGGGAGCTTAAGGAGAAGATCCAGAACTTGTTATCTAAGGGGTTTATTAGGCCGAGTGTGTGGCCTTAGGATGCTCCTGTACTATTTTTGAAGAAGAAATATGGGTTGATACGGATGTGTATGGAATATATGCACCTGGATAAGGTGACTATGAAGAATAGGTATCCAATGTCGCGCATAGATGACTTGTTTGATCAGCTTCAGGGTTCTTCCATGTTTTTGAAGATAGATTTGAGGTCCAGCTACCACCAATTGAGGATTAGGGCGGAGGACATCCCTAAGACAACATTCAGGACACATTTTGGCCATTATGAGTTCCTAGTGATGTCTTTTGGGTTAACTAATGCCCCTACAACTTTCATGGACTTGATGCACAGGGTACTTACCCCGTACTTGGACTTGTACGTGATAGTTTTCATAGAAAACATATTTATATACTCATGGAGTAGAGATGAGCATGAGAAACACTTGAGGGTTATACCCCAGACTTTTAGAGATCATCAGCTTTATGGCAAGTTCTCAAAGTGCGATTTTTAACTTGAGTCAGTTGCATTTCTAGGAACGTGGTGTCTAAGGATAGGATCAGAGTATAATCAAGTAAGATTTCAGTAGTTCGCGATTGGCCTAGACCAACTACTCCTACCGAGGTTCGCAACTTTATTAGGTTAGCAAGGTACTACAAAAGGTTCATCGAAGGGTTTTCTTCCATAGTAGCACCATTGACTATGTGACTAGGAAGGAGGTTCCATTGTAGTAGTTAGATTAGTGTGAGGATAGCTTTCAGAGGCTCAAGGCCTTGTTGACTTCAGCTCAAGTGTTAACTCTGCCTGTTGAGGGTCAGAACTTCTCGATATATTGTGATGCTTTAGGGATTGGTATTGGTTATGTATTGATGCAGTAGGGTCAAGTGATAGAGTAAGCTTCAAGACAACTGAAGGTTCACAAGCACAACTACCCCACTCATGACTTAGAGTTGGCAGCAGTAGTCTTCACGCTCAAGATTTTGAGAAACTACATATATGGGGTTCACTGTGAGATCTTCATCGATCACCATAGTCTTCAGTACATCATAACTCAGTGAGAGCTAAACTCAAGGTAGAGAAGATGGATTGAGTTACTGAAGGACTATGATTTCACTATTCTATATCATCCTAGCAAGGCAAACATCATAGCGGATGTCTTGAGTCGGAAGACAGTGAGTATGGGCAGCCTAACTTCACTTTAAGTTTCAGAGCGACCATTGGCCTTGGACATCTAGTTCTTGGCTAACTGTGTTGTTAGGCTTGACTTGTCGGATCTTAGCAGAGTTCTCACCCACATTGAGGTTCATTCTATATTGGTCGATCAGATTCAGAGCCGTCAGTTTGAGGTTCAGTGGTTGTGTGACCTTTATGATTAGGTTATTCGAGTGAGGCCACCCGGGCTACTCTAGATTCAGATTGTGTTTGGAGGTTTGATAGTCATTTTTGTGTTTTGAGAGTTGGTGATTTGATTTAATTGATTCTTTGGGAGGCACATTGTTCTAGATATTCCATCCATCCTGGCATAACCAAGATGTACAGAGATTTGAGATAGCTTTACTGGTGGAGTGGTATAAAGCGGGACATAGTAGAGTTTATATCTTGGTGCTTGAACTATCAGTAGGTGAAATTCGAGCACATGAGACCTGGTAGATTGATGCAGTGACTTCCCATTCCTGAGTGAAAGTGGAAAGGGATTACTATGGATTTTGTAGTTGGACTGCCATGTACTTCTAGAGGATTTGACTCCATTTGGGTGATTGTTGATTCGCTGACTAAGTCAGCACACTTCTTACCAGTTCAGACTACTTTTAGTGCAGAGAGGTTAGCTCAGATTTACCTTCGTGAGATTGTTTGGTTGCATGGGTTCCCAGCTACTATCATTTCAGACAACGGCACTCAATTTACATCTTAGTTTTGGAGAGCTATTCAGTGAGGCTTGGGTACAGAGGTTCAACTTAGTACCTCATTCCACCCTCAGACAGATGGCTAGTCTGAGAGGACTATTCAGGTCCTAGAGGACATGCTTTGGGCCTGTGTTCTTGACTTTGGAGGTTCTTGGGATCAGCTTATGCCTTTGGCTAAGTTTGTCTATAATAATTGTTTTCATTCGAGCATTGGCATGACACCTTTTGAGGCTTTTTATGGTAGGCATTACAGATCGTCGGTTGGTTGGTTTGATGGTTTGGAGTCTACGCCACAAAGTAGAGATTTGCTTTGCGATTCCTTAGATAGAGTCCGAGTGATTTAGGGCAGACTTTGGGCAGCTCAGAGTAGGCAAAAGAGCTACGCTGATCATGGACTTCGTGCCTTAGAGTTTAGTGTTGGTGACTTGGCATTTCTCCGCGTATTACCCATGAAGGGCATTATGATATTTGGTAGGCGGGGCAAGCTTAGACCTAGGTACATTGGGCCATTTGAGATTCTTCAGAGGGTTGGTAGTGTTGCCTACATATTAGCTTTTCCTCCAATGTTTTCATCCATGCATCCTGTATTATATGTATCGATGTTGCGACAATATGTTCTAGATGAGTCTCATGTATTGCAGTGGAATACGGTTCAGTTGGATGAGAGTTTAGCCTTTGTGGAGGAGCCAGTAACTATTTTGGCTAAAGATGTCAGGAGATTGAGATCTAGAGAGATTTTGGTTGTTAAGGTTCATTGGAGGCACCATCCAGTTGAGGAGGCTACCTGGGAGACCGAGAGAGAGATGCGGTCTCAGTACATGCAACTATTTGAGCCTTCAGGTACTCCCTTGTTCTTGACTTTCGAGGACAAAAATCCATTTTAGTAGTGGATGATGTGATGACCGTTCCGGTCATTCCCTTATTAATTCTTTCCTTGTATTGTTAGAGCTTGCCTGTAGCATCCCTAAGTCATTTATGGCTTGTTGGGACCTGTGGTTTGGTGCCCTGGCCATTCGTTTGGTTGTTGTGGCCGTTTCCCTGTATTAGAGCTTTAACTTAGGAAATCATTGACTTTAGTCAACATTCTTAGCTAATGTGCTCGAAATAAAATTCTGATATTTTTGTTAGCTCTGGAGCATGGAGTTTGGTCTAGTTGGACCTTTAGCCGTGTCCTGAGAACTTTCGATGTGGGTTTTGTATTGGTTCATTTATTTTTAGGCCATTTAGAGTTAGAAGTCTGACTAGGGTAAGCTTTTGATGATTGGAGCATCAGATTTGAAATCCAACGATTCCATCAGCTCTGAAATGTTGAGTTTGGGTTAGGTAGGTGGTTGGTTTGGGTATTGATAAATGCTAAAACATACTCTCCAAGGTGGTCGTATCAGCGATCGTTAAGCAAAACACATTTATAGTTCCCAATGGATGTCGGGGTTGTACCCACAGAGACTTGTAGATAGGACAATTATGCTTGTAATGAAAAAACTTCACTAAGAGGGTAAATGTTCAAAAACAAGAGAGTAAAGTATTGGGGGGAATTGGGATGTCTATCACAAAATCTCAATTCAAGTAAGGCTATAAAGTAAAACGGGTATACAAATGACAGTAGACGACTAGGGATGTGCATCAAATGGGGCTCTAGTGTGGGATAGGGTGATTGCCTATTCATGCAAATTCTCTCTCATTGACATAGGTAGCCTTGGTTATAGGTATGGTCATTCATCTCTCAATCAACAGCCATATATCCAACAGTCTCGGTTAAAGCACCATTGGTTTAACAATAAACAACTAAGCTAAGCTTAGGGAGGTCATACTATTTCTAGTTTAGACCCTTAAATGGGTGGTTCAGTCGATATGAGTTATTTCTAGCCTCAATCTAAATGGAAGCCCAAGTTCCCACTAGCAATTTCACATCCAAAGCTATGAAATCTCTTTCAAGAAACGACATAACCAAGTGAGGAAAATCAATGTTTGCAACCACCAATTTTAGAGTTAGAATGTGGTGAAACTATTAGACCCATGACAATTAAGCAATTATAAGCAAGAATTAGCAACACCCACACCCATATGTCAAGAACCTATCATCTACATATCCCTAGACAATGAAATTAGCTACTCATATTTAAGGAAAGTGATATACCAAGTGGGTAAGTCAAATTCCTCTTCATTCAAGTGTAATTTCAATATCGAAGCTCAGTTTTGTACACAAATGATGAACTAAGAATTGGAAGAGAGAATTGATTGAAACCCTCTTCTTCTTCTTAGAGAGGAAACTTGTTCTCACAGCTAAAATTGTTCAAGAGTGTTCATAACTTAACAATTATATTTATAATTATGCCTAAAATGGGTTTAAATACTTTCCCAAAATGTCACTAAATTTTGGACAAAAATGCCCTTCAGGTGGTGTGCGGCGCAACGTGCAGTTCACACGTCAGCATGTGCGTGTCACACACCCTCTACAGTTGAACCAGTGACTCAGCTAACTTGGGAGGCCTCATGCGAAGGGGGTGCAGTTCGCATCAGGAGTTGTGCGCGTCGCACAACAACCGCACCCTTTAATATATTCTTTGGTCGATTCAAGGCTCCATGTGGTGGGAGGTGTGGAATGCACCAAGGCTTGTGCGTGTCGTACAAGTGCCATATTTCAAGGCAGAATCTTCATCTTTTTCGATCACTTCACACTTTGCTCCTTTTAAGCTCATTTTGGGTCCATTTCCTTATTTTCCATCTTTGATCACAAGTACCTGCATAGACATCAATAAAGGCCATACGAACTTCTAAGTCTATTCAAAATATAGCAATAATTCATGGATAAAGCTCAATAAGTTGGTAAATTATCAACTTATCAAACCCCAAAACTTGAACTATTGCTTGTCCTCAAGCAAAATACTCACAATATAAGGAATGAGTTATGCTCTCGACTCAATCAAGGCACAAAGGACTAATCTATACTAAAAATCAAGAAAAAGAGTAAACAAAAAGACTCAAACAAAAAGACTCAACTATAACGCTTATCGCAATTTGAACCACCACATCATTAAGGCAATTGGTCATTTCAAAACCTTTTCAAAAAGGACTTCATTTCTCATTCAAAATCAAGGGACTTTTGTCATTCAAAACAAGATGCTTAAGCTTCCCAAGTCATTGGCATTGACCATCAAGGTTTGACTTGAGATTCACCACACAACTTGTCTCATTCATTCCTCTCAATTGAAGTAGAGACTTGATGTTTCAATTTGAGTTCATGATGCCACTCACAACAAGAGAGAATCTCACTCACAATCATGTAATTTACAAAATAAAGGGATTATAAGAGATCCAAGAAGACTCTCACTCTCTTAAGGAAGTTCAAGTGCACACACATTCGCCCATAGGCTTGCCCTTCATGTAAATTGCCACTAATGTAGGGTAGCTAGGCTCGGAATAACTAAGGACTTGAGGGTTATGATATTGGCTAGGGCTAAGGTAAGGATTTCATTTGTTTCAAGTGACTACACCTCCCTAATTCTCTTTGGTATCATTTCAAACACCGCTCACATTTTCAGATTTCAACTTCACCTTATTTCTCCCTCACACACCCAAGCTTCTCCTTTTTAATCATGATCATTCAAACTCCTTGTATAACCTTCATTTGGTGGCATTTATTCTTTCTTTTCATTTTGCTCATTGGATTGAACTTTTGGAGAAATTTTCAATTCAAACTTAAGGTGCTACCTTGCAATTGAAGTGAATTCCTTTTCTTCTCCTCATTTGATCACATACACCCCTAATCTTAGGAATTTTCCAATGTTGTATTTTTCATGTCCCCCCAAACTTAGGCTTTTATCCTATGTTTCACTTTCAAGCAATTAAAGAGGATGGGTTCCAAGATATAGATTCCAAAAATGTCAAGGTGTTAAACAAGGTGCCAAAGAAAGGTCACAATCTCAAAGGGGTCACTAGGATTGATGTTGAGGGAAGTCATATAGGTGAAGTGACTATCAAAAAGGGCCTAAGGTCATCTTCCAAGCTTGGTCACACCTATAATTTTGCCTTGAACCATATCTGAGGCAAGTTCTAGATGAAACTCATGCACAAGAATCAAGGTAAAGCCTCACCACACAAGGCATCATGCCACAAGACTTCTTTTATTAGTCTCAAAATCAATTGCGACAAATGACTTTTGACAAGCTATTTCGAGTTTATTACACACTCGGTTGTGAGCTAATCAAGACAAAGAGAGAGTGTGCAAGTCATGACAAGAGAATGCTTTTCCTTAAAAAATTATTTCCCTTCTTCCTTTTATTTTCAAAATCATCTTGCCAAGATTTTTTTTCTATGGGCCCATTTCGAGACAAGCAACTACAGAATCAATTTTAAACTAAAACTTGGAATTTTCCCTTAATAAAGTCATCTCTCAATCTATCATAGGGAAACACCAACCCGATTTGACACAAAAACAAAAGAAAAAGAAAAATAAAGAAATTTTTTACTCCTTGGGAAAGAACCATGGAATTAAGAAAACTCTCGTAGTTTATGGCTAAATTTCTTTTAACAAGGCGATGACAAAATTGTGCGCTCATGATTCATTTAAAAATAAGCCTCGACATAGGCCTTTTAGCGCAATTGCTAAGCACAAGTAGTAAAATAATGGGGCGTGTAAGACCAACCCGGCAACACAATCACTAAATAAAATTAAAAATCAAGCCCGGCAAGGGCACAAGTAAGCTCAAAATAAAATAAAACATAATATGAAGGCCCGACAAGGGAAATAAGTATCACAATCATCCAAAATATGCTTGACAAGGGCCAAATCAAGTCTAGCAGAACTAAGAATGTCAGGAAGGCCTGGCAAGGGCAATAAAAACAATATCTCAAGCCCAATCATGGGCAACTAATAAAAAGCAAATAATAACACCCCCTCCCGAGAAAAAAAGCATTGACCTTAATTCTATAAGTTCAATTAATGGAAAAGGGGGTGCAACACTCCTTGGAGGAGTATGCCTCATCATCATCCACTGGTGCCTCATCAACTGTGGTATTTCCACTAGGACCTGCATCACCCTTTCGAGAGTGCGCAGTATTCATGGAATCTCTAAGGGCCTACTAAAAATCTGGATTCTCATCATGATTTAGATCTGCATCTGCATCACCAGACAGTTCAGCCTCATCCTCTTCATAGGCTGCAAGCAATTCCTCCATAGGCCCACAAGTGTGATGGGATGGAGGTAAGTTGCTCAAGTGTGCCTCCTTAATTTGCTGCTTCCCTTTGGCTTTGGCCACATCTTTCTTGATTTCCTTCACATCACCCACAACAGTGTCCACCCTTGTTCTGAGTGAGGTGACTTTTACAACCACTCCTTCCATGGCCCTTTTTATAGCCACTTCAATTAAATCGGGCAACTTGTTTGCTAACACGTTGAGCTGCCTCTTATGATCATAGCTTTTTTCCACCATATCTTGGAGCCCACTCTTTGTCAAAAGACCTCTTGGTGTGGTGGTTCTGGGTTCTTCTGAAGTGGCCTTAGAATAAGATAAAACATTTGCTTCGGCATCTGAGTCATCAACCTCAACCTCTACCGATGGCTCTGTCCTACATCTTTTGAAATGAGGTGCATCCCTGTCAGTTTTCTTGTCAAAATCTAACACACCAGTGGTGGGGGTAGGAGTGTCACAGCTAAAATAAGGAATGCCCATATTTGCACAAAGTTTACTAATGAGCACAGAGAAGGGGAACACATTATTCTCTCGATGAGCCTTTTTCTTGATCACTAATGCAACAATCTCACAAATTCTGAAATGGTCCCTTACCATGATTGAGGCTACCAGAATGGCCCCATCATGGGTGACCTTTTAGTCATTTTGAGAAGGTAGGAATCGGTAGTAAACAAAGTTATACCAAAGGTGAGCCTCAAAGGGCAAGGACAATCGTGGAATGTCGCCACCCATAGTGGCCCAGAGAGGTGTGTCAGGAGCAATAATAGGAGCCGCCCACTCAAGAGGTTTTTTTTGGTAGTCATATTAGACATGAGTGCAGATGCTGGCTCAATTAGAGTGCTCCAATAAACAAAATTGATAGCATCTGGAGTGAGTTGGACTTTCTTGCCTCGAACAATGTTGGATTCTAAGGCGGGAAAGGTTTCACAACCTCCTTTTATCCCTTAGAATCTTGCGTTGTTTGGTATGAATCAAAGAACTCCTGGACTATCTCCTTATAATAATCTCTGGGCACATCTTGAAATGGTTGCCACTATTGGCGGGCGAAATGTTTGAGGATGTTAGGTAGGTTATCCCCCACTACATCCAGATTAAAACTTTGCTCTGTGTTAAAGGACCTACCCATGTCACACTCATAAATGGCCCTCATTCCCTCCACACCGAACCAAACTCTCTCCTTCTCTGAAACTTGGTTACGTGAGGATGAGGATTTCTTCTTCCCCTTTGAGGTTGGATTAGAGGAGAAGGGAGTTGTCAGCCTTCATGAACTCCGATCGGTGTTTCCCCTGTTAGAAGACATGTTCTGCATATGGAGATTGTGAGTCCAAAGACCAAAACAAAATCTTTTTGTATATTTATCATATGTGAAAGAAAATGATCAAAAAGAAGCTAATAAACAAAAAGTACAAAATGCAAAGAAGTAGAAAAACAAAGTAGGTGATTATTGGCGCATGCGGACCACGTGCAGACCACGCCAGATGAGATGTGCATCGCATGTGGCATCGCATGAGCTAACAAAAATGTTCAATGGTTTCAGCTTAGATGTGCGATGACTGGTGCAAACCGCACCAACCATGATGCGCATCACATCAGCCACTGCACATCAAAATAGTGAATTGGCATTCTATTTTCTCATGGTGTGGTGAATTGTGCGTTCCGCACATCAAGATCTATGGATCACATGCAAAACGCACAAAGGAACAATTGGAATTTTTCGGTTACTTGTGTTCTTGTGAATGACATATGTGTTTGTAGAGCAAGATTTGCACGAAGCATTTGGCACCAAGCAATAAACAAACAATTATAACAATGGGGGCAAGGGATATCATGACCACACAATTGTTCGAGTAATCAGACTTCCCGAGATTTCCATTATCACCAATCAACAAGCAAAAGAAAACTCAATGACTTCCCTTAAGAAGGATGTTACCCCGTCTATCATCGAGAACATCAAGCACTCAATTACTCAATTGGGAACACAATAACCAACAATAATTACCACCTTCCCGCACAAGATCATACACCTAACAAAATTTTCAATCAAGATCATGGGTATATAGGTAGCAATAATTTTCAGCGCAAACAACAATCATCGACCAAACCTCATGAAAAATAATGATTTTCCCTTAAGAATGACGTCACCCAATCTATCATCGGGTCAAATCATGGATCAATCACAAGTGGGTTACTTAGACTTCACCCCAAACGCAGAAAGTAAGGCTAAAAATCACTACCAATCAACATGCACTAACAAAATTTAAGTTCTACCTAGTTGACACTAAGCGAAATTCTCAACACAATTCAAAATTGGGGACCCAAAATTTTTGAATCTCAAACAAAATCAACATGGAAATTATATTAAGCATTCTTCACAATATGAGTTCCCAATCACCATAAAAACATGTATTTAACATTGGAGAACTTACCACAAGTGAAGATTTGGCAGAAAGAAGTAAAAAAAGGAGCTTTTGAGAAGTACAATAGTGGCCCAATCAACTTTCCTGAAGAAATGAATAGCGACAGTGTGGAAGAGCGATGGTGGAGATTATGGGGAGAAGAGGAAGATTTTGGGAGAAGTAGGGAGAATTGTGGGAGGTTTTGGAAGAGAATTTGAGAAGTTGGAGAGAAAATATGGTGAAGATGGTGAAGGTGGCAGAATATAAAGACAAAAGAAGAAGAATAAAATTGAGCCAAGTCATCTCAGGGTCAGGTCGGTCAACTAGTTAGGTTAATTAAAATTTTGAATTTACCTTTGGTGCGGCGTGACGTGCGGTTCGCACAAGCCCTTGTGTGGACCGCATGTCATTTTTCACCTCACCTTTTCATGCCCTGGATTTGCCCAGGCTTCTGGTTCACTATGCGATAGAGGTGTGACACGCACTTGGGCTCGTGCGAACCGCACGGCCCAGCACACGTCACCTCTTTTTTCAACTTTCTTCCAGGACTTCTGTTCTTGGCATGCATTGGGCCATGCGACATGCACAATAGGTTGTGCGAACCGCATGGTCCTCCGCACGTCTCATTTCTTGCCCTGTTGTGCACTTGTTCATTTTTCTCCTCCATGCATCTTTAAAATACACCAAAAACAACAACAAATAACAAAAAACAAAGGAAATAAACTTGGGTTGCCTCCCAAGCAGCACTTGATTTAACGTCAAGGCTCGATGATAGTACCTCAAACTCAGTCATTCTTTGGATTGGTGATGGTATCACTAGGCAATGTCCCCTTCATCCTCGAGTTCATTTGGTTTGAGAGGTGGTTCATTTGAGCCTCAAGATGTTTGATCAAGGCTAAGTGGGATCTCACAGTTTGATGAAGTATTGAAACTTCACTTTTTAGTTCACTCACTCCGGTATTGGGTATCCACCTTCTTGAGAACCAAGTACAACATGTCCTCTAGCTTAGAATGACTGGGATTTCTTGAGGCTGATTGGTAGAGAGAGTATGCTTTTTTTAAAGGCACAAAGGGATTTGAGCTTCGATGATTGAATCGATCACCATCCTTATCTTTATCTTTCCAATTTCTATCCCTTTCCTTATCTCTGATCCAACCTTAGTTCTCTTCCCTCGGGCGATAATACCCGGGATGAGAACCCGTCAACACAAAGCATAGTTTACCATCTATAACTGTCATCAGCTCACTATCACTCACTTTGATTTCAGGTGTACTCATAGCATTCACCGTCTTAGCACCACCAGCTCCCATTACATGCTTGTCCATCAAATCAATTTGTGTCATCATTTTTGCCATTGTCTCATCTCGCTCCTCATCCCTTTTTCTCATTTCATTGGTCAATATGGATAAGGGTGCTCCCAAAATTGGCACATCTGCTTCTCTTGTATGACATGCTTGGTTGGTCTTGGTCATTCTTTCTAACAAAGCCGAGGCAATGGGGAATTTCAAGTCCATGAAGGTTTCACCTCCAAGGTTGTTAGCCACCAACTTATACATAGAGTTCAACGACTGATAGAAGCTTTGGAGCAATACATTGTCTGGTAACCCATGGTTCAGATACAAGACAAGGTTCTTTTTGAACCTCAACCAAACCTCATGTAGAGGTTCATCCGGGAGTTATCTAAAGTTGGTAATCTCGTCTCTTAGTTGTATCATGCAAGACAGAGGGAAAACTCTTGATGTAAATGCGTCAACCAACTCGCCCCAAGATGTTATAGACCCGTTCAGAAATTCTTCCAACCATGTCGTGGCTTCCCCCATCAAGGAAAAGGGGAATAGTCGTAATCGGATGGATTCTTGGGAGATATTATGAAATATGAATGGTTGGCAAATCTCTATAAAATTTCGAATATGCCAGTTGGCATCTTCATGAGCTGCTCCACCAAACATTCCCTTCATCTGGATCAATAGAGCATGGTACTCATAATGTGGAACACCGCATTTCCCACTGTTGGGGGTAGGCTGATTGCACCTACTCCCACTTGTATCATCGGCTCAGCAGCCTCTGTATCCATGAAGCCTCTGTTGACACTCTCATTGTCACCAGCCTCACTCATGGACCAGCCTGCTCAATAACAACACAAACAACAAACAAATAAAAGAACAAGCACTCTCAAAGTTATTTCAAGTCTATAATCAAAAGGGATATCAAATTAAGTCCCTGACAATGACTCCATTTTTGATAAATGGTCAAATGTATTCTCCAAGATGGAGGTATTGATGATCATCAAGCAAAACACATTTATAGTTCCCAATGGATGTCAGGGTCATACCCACAAAGACTTGTAGATAGAACAATAATGATTGTAATGAAAATACTTTACTAAGAGGGTAAATGTTCAAAAACAAGAGAGTAAAAGATTGGGGGGAATTGAGATATTTGTCACAAAATCTCAATACAAGTAAGGCTATAAAGTAAAATTGGTATACATATGAGAGTAGACGACTAGGGATGTGCATCAAATGGGGCTCTAGTGTGAGATAGAGTGATTGCCTATTCTCTCTCATTAACATAGGTAGCCTTGGTTATAGGTATGGTCGTTCATATCTCAATCAACAACCATATATCCAATAGTCTAAGTTAAAGCACCATTGGTTTAATAATAATCAACCAAGCTAAAGCTTAGGTAGGTCATACTATTTCTAGCTTAGACCCTTAAATGGGTGATTCCATCGATATGAGCTATTTCTAGCCTTAATCTAAATGGAAGCCCAAGTTCCCACTAGCAATTTCACATCCGAAGCTATGAAATTATCTTTCAAGCAACAATATTACCAAGTAAGGAAAATCAATGTTTACAACTACTAATTTTAGAGTTAAAATATGGTGAAACTACTAGACCCATGTCAATTAAGCAATTATAAGCAAGAATTAGCAACACCCACACCCATATGTCAAGCACCCATCATCTACACATCCCTAGACAATGAAATTAGATAATCATGCTTAAGTAAATAAATATATCAAGAGGGTAAGCCAAATTCCTCTTCATTCAAGTGTAATTTCAATATTTAAGCTCAGTTTTGTACACAAATGGTGAACTAAGAATTAGAAGAGAGAATTTATTGAAACCCTCTTCTTTTTCTTAGAGAGGAAACTTGTTCTCAAATCTAAAATTGTCCAAGAGTGTTCAGAAATAAAGCATTGTATTTACAATTGTGCCTCAAATGGGTTTAAATACTTTCCCAAACATCACTAAATTTTGGACAAAACTTCCCTTTTGGTGGTATACGGCGTGACGTGCAATTTGCATGTCAGCATGTGCACGTCTCATACCCTCTTCAATTGAACTAGTGACTCAGATAACTTGGGAGGCCTTATATGAAAGGGGTGCGGTTTACACCATGAGTTGTGCACATCGCACAGTGACTGCACCCCTTAATAGATTCTTCGTTAGATTCAAGGCTCCATGCAGTGTGAGGTGCAGAACACACCAAGGCATGTGCGTGTCACACAAGCGCTGCATTTCAAGGCAGAATCTTTATCTTTTTTGATCACTTTACACTTTCTCCTTTTAAGCTCTTTTTGGTCCATTTCCTTGTTTTCCTTATTTGATCACAAGTACCTGCATAGACATAAATAAAGGCCATAAAAACCTCTAAATATATTCAAAACATAGCAATAATTCATGGATAAAGGCTCATTAAGTTGGTAGATTACCGACTTATCACGTCCCAAGAGAGTCGAGCTCATTTCGGTTGTTGGTTGGTTTTAGTAAGTGTTAACTTGGGTCAATATTCCTCGAAAATGACCTTATATGGTATTTTCATCAATTATGTTGAGTCCGAAACATAGTGTCCACTCTAATAGCATTCTTGATTTTTGAGTATTGGGTTTCGTTTGTGCCTGGAATACCCCATAGAAGTTTTTAACAGCTGGTTTTTCTACAACTATTGGCCTTCAGTGCCAATAGCGCCCAGGCAGTGCGATGGCGCTATGCCTGTGCCTGCCCTTTAGTGCGTTCATGCTCGGCCACTGTGATAGCACCCTAGCACTGGCCTGCTTTCCAGTGCCGATAGTGCCTTGCCTGCACGATGGCGCCTCAACACCTGGCCTCCTACCCTTCTGCGCGATGGTGCTCATTTAGCGTGATGGCATCTCAGTGCCTGCTTGCCTTCAGTTCTATAGATCTCTTCCAGCGCTGATGGCATTGGCATGCGTCCGGCTTTATAAAATCCCTTTTCTTCGATTTTCAGCCTTCAATTCACAAATTTCCCAATTCCACACTCATTTTCTCTCAAACCAAATTGCTCCTATCAGTTCTAAGCCTTGGGGATTTCATCTAGTTGGAGGATTTTATTGCTCCCTCATCGTTTAGTAAGTCTCCTTCCCCAAGTTGCTTCTTCTCCATTAGCAAACCTTCATTGTTGAGTCCTTCTCAAGCTTGAGTTTTCTTGGATTATAGCTTTCCATTTGGATTTGATTGTTCATAATTGCTAGGAGATCACTTCGATAGCTTATTTCTCTCATCATGGTAAGTAGACTATTACTATATTTCTAGTTTTTACTCTTGAATTACCTCTTTTATTCCTTAATTAAGCGGGCTATTTTGTCCCCTTTTTCTTGGCCAAATTTGCTCAAATTTAGAGCATGAACTCATGAGAGTATTGTGTTCATCATATGACTTTTCATTTCTAATTTTGGGTTGTGGGCCCTCTTTTGACCCAAATTTTGACTTGGCTATTATTATAGTAATATGGGTATCGTTGGTCTTATTTTGATGCATAACTTATGTTTATGATAGTTTGATTTCATTTTGGAGCTTCTCGGAGTAGTTCAGGCTTGGACATCATCATTCTAGCAGCTTGTCATCGGATGACAGGTAAGTTATGGTTTAACTTTTCTAGACTTTGCGTATATAGGCTATAATTGTACTAATTAGCATCCTTGGGTTGGGTTTATTAGCTTGGTACCCCATACCCTGTTCGCTTTTCCATGTCTGACTTATTTTTCACTCCAATGATTGTAGTACTCATTGTAGTTGATAGAATCACCCTTGTGGTCATGTGTGGCCTTTTATTATAACTTTGGACCATAGATGGTGGGTTATTTAGGGATGCCTATGAGTCCTGGACATCAATATTTGACTATTGAGCTGGTTATTTGTGTTGTAGAGCGATTGGAGCCTGTGTAGGGCCGATAGGTTGATTGTTAGCCATTAGGCTACTTTTTTTATTTAGCATGCCATTATAATGTATATAAAGATATTTCTTTATATTTTACTATGGTTTTGTCTTTGAGCCTACTAATGATGGTTTTCTGAACCTTGCATGGCCCCGAGGGCCTTTTTTCAGCAAAATATGGTGATCAAAGGGTTTGGAATTGTTTTCATGGATCTTCTTGGGATAAAAGAGTTAAAAGGCTGACTTATCACTGGTTTTCATACCGTTACTAGACTCGGCAGAGTTGTAGTGCTAGACATGTTTTACTCGACTTGGTCGGACCAAGCAATAGATTGCTTTTACTATAGTTTTAGACTCAGTTATGTCCGAGCACCCTTGTTAGGGTTTTTGAGACTTGATTAACTGATTTAGACCCAGGTAGCACCCCGGGCATGCATTTTTGAGATTTGGTTACCTATTTGGATCCGGATACACTCCGGACGGTTATACTTAGATACTGAGATTTAGTATATGGTCGAGGACCTCCATGGACCTTGTCGATCTGGACCAAGGGTTGTGGGCCGAGTGTGCCAGAGGAGGGGTATACAATGTAGTTGAGGTATATGGGTGGTGTCCTTCCATGGATCCTACCTTCTGGGCTTTTAGGCACTAGAGAAGGAACATAACGGGTTACTGTTCCACCTAATTTTCACTTTTGCATCATATCATCTATTTGTGTTTGATTCCACCCTTGTTTTTCTATTTGCTGAGTGTATGCTCTGGTAATTTAGGATGTCGGAGGGTTTGTTTTTACTTGTATGCGTTCCTCGGTTTTATGGGAGCCCATTGGGACTGTAGGTAGATTTGGTCTTACTATATCCTATTGCAGTACTATCTCATGCTATAAATCTGGTGAATTTTTATGCGATCATATTTACCTTGTGTGGTTTACTACCATCCTATTTATGTTCAATTACCTTCCTTCCTTTCCTTTCTTGAGGTTACCAGTATACTGCCTTCTTCTTAAACTCTCTTATTATATATTGTTATTGCAAGGACCTCAGGTGCGTCTTTTCCTCCTTCACCTGTGTTCTATGACATATATGTCTAGTAGCTAGTCGAGCATGTTGTTTGCTTCTTGTATTCTTCTATGCTAGTTTCTGTGTACCTATTAATTTTTTCTCTAACTACTTGTTTCATATCTACTATATTATTTCTCTTATATCTTATATATGCCCAGTCGGCATGTGATACCTACTAGGTACCCGTTGCTTAGCAATTGGTGCTCATACTACACTGTGCATCTTCCTGGTGCAGATCCAAGTGTAGGCCATTGCCGTTGATTCATGGAGACTCATGCGGGCTAACTTTTGGCCTATCTGAGAAAGAGGGTGAGCTCGTAGCGACCGTAGTATAGTTTTTATCTCATCCCTTGTACCATGTACTCTTTTTACTATTCAGATATAGATATGTATATACTCTTTTGGATCCTTTATACTCTGTATATTTAGTACTAGCTCTTATACTATGATAGCAGGTTTTAGGTTTGGTTTAGATTCTGCTTATGCATTTTTGTTGCTTATTTCTTTATCTTGTTTCCTTGCTTCTGCTTATTTATTGTCCTTCCACATGCTTGTTAGATAGTAGCCCATTACTAACAATTTTGGGCTACGGGTATTAGTTCGCCTACTGGGGGGTTGTAGGTTCCATCATGACCAAGAAATTGGGTCATGGCAATCATTCAGGGGTTCAGGGGCAGGGAAGTTTTTGTGAGTATTATAGAGGTAACAAAGAGATACAAATGAAGAACATCATGAAATGTTCTTCCTTTATCCCATTAGCACTTCTATTGTATATTAACTTAATAAAGTAAAGTCCAAGTTGTGATAAGGGTAATCGTAAAAAAGGGTATGTCAATGTTTCTCTATTCCTTATCGACATGAATCTAAAAATGGAACTCTAAAGTTCTGAAAGAAGGAATTTGAGTATTGTGTTGTAAGGGAGATCCATGGTAACCAAACAAGTATTAAGGAATTAAGTGATATGCTATGGCGAGTCAAGTGACTTTCTTATAAAAAGATCTGATTTTTGAAAATGAAATAGAAGTTATTCTTTTATCGAGTTTCCCTTTTTATTGTGATCCCTCATCAAGCTATAAAAAAGTATAAGAGGGGGTTTAGCGGGTCAAATATCTATCCATATTAAGTTTGTAAGTTGAGTCCAAAAGAGTTCTTTGGAATAATGTTTAGTAAGTTAATCATAAATAAGTTAGCTAATGAAATCTTCATAATTAACAGAAGCAACTTCAAAAGTCACTCCCAATAATACTCTTATTATGCGTGGGTTGCGTGTGTTAGTATGTGTCAAGGTGCTATTTTCATATTGATGTTATTAAATACATAGTATGCAGCGAGGCACTACTGCCATATTGAGGATATTATATACATAGTGTGTGTCACGCCCCAAATATGGATGAGGATGATAAGTACTAGATATACATATATGTTATGTAGATAATCTATGACAGATGATATATCAAAGATTCATGTACTAATGATAATTGATAAGGATGATACATGCATATACAATGGCGTATGACCAACTAATACAAAATAATTGTACTATAGTATCCATGAAGCCTTTAAAAAAGTAAGAAACTATGCAACTGCCAAGTGGTCAGAATAGGGCCCCGTCATACCCATATTGTAAAAAAAAGTACAAAAAAAGTACTATCTCTATACTGGCATATTGGCTCCAGGTAGAAATGCAGCTCACTGACTACTCTGTTGATATACGATAGTACCTACTGAGGAGGTCTGCAACTCTTTATACCTGGTTCCATATTTAAAAGAATGCAGCACCCCATGCCATACGGTTGTCAGTATATATATAATATGTAGTGGTATGTAAGAAAGACAAAATAATAAGTATATATAAGATAGCACAATGAAAGAATCAATATTGTGCTCATGTTAGATCTACATGTGCCAGGAATTAACCTATGAAACTGTAAATCATATAGAATAACTCTGAAATTATTATGCAAGTGTCTTCTAGGTGGTTTATTATTATGGTATTCCATGGTAAAATGTTTTGTGAATAATATAAATTATATAAGTTTGAATTGACCAATAGTAACATTTGACTAAAGTAAGCCTCGAGGGATTCATCATATTCGAGGCATATAGACTCTATTATCTCTAAATATCATATTTGGTTTATAAGTCATATAGTCTAAGATCTTTAATGGTCTTCCATAAAGGCTCACCTCTGAGGGTCAGCCCGCAGGCAGGTACATCATAAATGGCTATACTCTTAAGGTATATAACAAAAATAGGCTGATACTCTAGTAGGCTCAACTCTGAGGGGCTGTGGTCTCAGCCATGTGCACAAGGTAGTATCTCATTATGAGTCAAGTGAATATAATATCTCTAACCTTCCCCCACCATTGCTTAATTTATATTTTAACAACTAATGCAATGAAGGCCTCTGAATAATTAATTACACTATGAAATCAACTGTACAAATAGTATACTTTGAATGATGAAATCAACTGTACAAATAGTATACTTTGAATGACAATTTATGAACTCTAGGTAGCTAATGGTAGTCTCTGATTATGTGAATCAACTAGTAAACTTTGCTCTATTTCAAATGAATCATATGGACATGTACGTAGTCTATAGATGATGAATATGCTATAACAAGATAATTATCTCTAGAAATATTTGACAAATATACTATATGAGTTCTATGGAATACAAGTAAAGACACATATATAACTCTGATGACTATATGGATACTTTGACTCGTAATAATTAGGTCAAATACTCTAAACATATGGAGAATGAACAACTAATGTGTAGGGGTGATCACTATGAAGTATAGCCTTGCGGTGACATAAAAACGGAATACCATTCTATATAATTTATATAAACTATATAGACAATTATAAACAAACATGTGACATGGGATCATGCCTTGCGGTGAAGGAGGTAAGCCTTACATACCTCAATTCCGAGTCTTGAAAACTTATAGTGGACATTACCCCTTCCTACTAATAGATAATCTACACAAAATCAAGTTGTAAAACTAATACAAATAGCCACAAATACATTCTAGATATATCAGAAACGTATCGGATATTAGGTGAGGGACTTGTTTGCCAAACTGCCTTTATACTTATGATTCTTTCTACTCCCATTCTTTTATTACAAACATAAGTTATACATAAATTGGATATATTTATAACAGCTAATAATTGTGTGGGACCCAAAAAAATCCACCACAATCAAACGGGCAGCCTGCCCGCACAATAATAAAAAACTCAGTGTATTGACACACCCTCCAATTCAAATCTCAAAAATGAAAAAACCAACCCCAAATATGAGGTTTCCAACCAATACTGTAAAGACCATTCAGGTCATTTACACATTTTTGCTTTCCTTGTACTGTTAAATCTTGCCTATAGCGGCCGTAAGTTATATATGGCTTATTGGGACCGGTAGTTTGGTACCCGGCCATTTGTTTGGTCCTTTTAGCCATTCCTTGTTTTAAAGATTTAGACTTTAGAAATCATTGAATTCTGTTAACATTCTTGGTGAATGTGATCAGAATCGAATTTCAAAAGTTCCATTATCTTTGGAGCATGGACTTTGATCTAGGAGGACCTTTGTTCGGGATCTGAGAGATTTTCAGCTTGGAATTGTCTCTCGTTCTATGTTTTCAGGCCAGTTGGGCTTATTTGGTTGACTTTGATCAATATTTGGAGAAGACAACCTCGGATGGAAATTCTTTCAGTGCTGTTAACTCTGGAATGCTGAGTTTGTGTTAGTTAGTTGGTTGGTTCGGTCCCAGGTGAGCCAGGCTTATTTTGGATGTTTGGTTGGTGTTATCTAGTGTTGACTTGGGTCAACATTCCTTCCAGACTACCTTGTATGGAAGTTTCATTGATTCCGATGAGTCTGGAACATCGTTTCTACTCTAATAGCATTATTAATTTTTGAGTATTGGGTTTCGATTGTGCCCGGAATGCCCCGTGAAGTTTTTTCTAATGCTGGTTTTTCTAGTTCTTGTGGCCTTCAGTGCGATAGTGCTTGGGAAGCCTGATCGTGCTAGCCTGTGATTTTCTCTTCAGTGTGATCGCACTGAGGCAGCACGATTGCACTGGTCTATGATCCTTCCTTCAGCGCAATCGCGTTAAAGAAACGCAATTACGCTGGTCTATGACCTGCAACTTATAAAGCCTTCTCCTCAATTTTTCAGACAATTTTATCATTTCTCTCTCATCCAAAAAAAATTTTCCTCTCCTAAATAGTTTCCAAATCAGTTCTTGGCTCGGGAATTCACCAATTGACACTTAATCTTGCTCCCTCTTTGTTTGGATAAGTCATTTTCTCCCCCAAAAAGCTTCTTATCCATTGTTGACCTCCATTGATGACTTTCTTAAAGCTTTGGGAAATTCTTGGTTGTAGTTGCTATTTTTGGGACTGCATGATCGTGATTTTGTGGGATTCGTTCCATAGACTTGATTCCTCTCCCTGTGGTAAGCGAATGGTCCCTTTATTCTGGTTTTCTTTCCTTAAATTCCCTCTTTAATTTATTGGTTTAGCGGGTTGTTTTGAGCTCTTTTCTTAGCAAAATTTGCTGAATTTTGGAGCATGCTCTCTTGGTATTGTTGTGATCATCGTGCTTCCTCTCATTTTTAATTTTGGGTTGTGGGCCTTATGGGATCACTTTTGACCTAAATTTCTACCCAGCTACACCTGTAGCAATATGGGTATCGTTGGTCTTATTTTTATGCATAGATTATTATGTTGATAGTATCTTCAATTCAAAACTTTTCTTTTCACAAAAAACCTTAAAATAATAAGAAAACAAGTCAAAGACAGTACTACATTGAAAGAGGCTGCCAAGGAGTTTGTTTCTCCAAAGGCTGCACAAACTCTCAAAAAGTGTGGAGTTGATATAAACCACCATAACCATGTTAAACCATGATATTATAAATCCTAAAACATACCTTTAATCCTTGGAAAAGGTTGAAGTATCAAGAAATATAGAATGGAGAAAAAAGAGTGGTACTTTTCTTCAAAGAGAGAGAGAAAGATTGGTGTCTTGTTTAACTTATGGAAAATCTAGAATTTCAACTAAATATATGGATATATATTGTCTTTTTTAGGGTTTATTTTGGGCCTGACCCTTGACCCTTGACCCTTGACCCTTGACCCAACCCACTTTTCCATTTAGTTACAATTTGGGTCCAAAGAATTTAAAGTAGGTGATCTACCTACTTGATATCTTTTATGTGTTGGGCCTAACATCTTTTAAGTTTTGGGCCTTATTTCCATTAAGCCTTCCATTTAATATAGGATGCATACACAAGTAGCTCAAGCAAGTAAGACATCAAAATAAATAACTTAATCACATAAAAAGTCAAAATACGTAGGACGTTTACACTAGTAGGTGAAGCACATATATCTAGAAAGTAGGTGGCTTTCTTGTTCCCAACTTTAATTGCCTTTTCAAGTCTCATTCCCACAAACTATATTTTCTCCTTTAGTATAGGATACTTAGACTTTGCCTTAAATTCACCCTTATTTTCTTATGTACAAATAAACTCATCGACATTACCTTAGTCGTACATATATTTAAAGGTATGGGGTGTTACATTATCCCACCATTTGGACTAATCATCTTTGAATCCAGACTTCAGCTCTGAATAGAACTAACTATAGAATTTCTCTAAAATTTTGCCAGAGTTTCCATTGTAAACGGGGATACCCAAAGTTTATCAACTAATAAGAATATAGATATACAAGCCTCATATGGCATCACAACAGGTGTAGTATGAAATAGAAAGTATTGTTTTGCTTACTACATAACGAAATAACTATGAATCTAATTTACCTTATATTCCTCTGTATGTTCTAACTTTTACTGCGACATATGAAAGATATAAACTTGCAAGCATAACTGATACAGTTGGATATGTATATATAATATGTAAGTAAAAATTAATTATGTATATGTTCAACTAAAACTATGATTCGTATAAATATGATGTATGTTACAAGAAACTTTCTCCTTGCTTTTGAAAAAAGTGTGGATATATGGACCTCATAGAGTCCTCAGATTCTCAAGTGACTTCTTTGACATTTTGATTCCTCCATAGTACTTTAATGGATGCTACATCTTTTGTTCTGTACTTTCTAATTTGTCAATAAAGAATAGCCACAAGAACCTCTTTATAAAACAAGTTTTCTGTGATTTCTATTGTAATGACCCTTGTGGCCATTTTTCCTTTTCATGCGTTCCTACCATTTTGACCCTTCTTATAGCTTCTACCCTACTTTTGTGACTTGATGCGATAGGTGACACTTTTCTCAAGGACTTCAGTCAGGTTTTAAAAGAGATTCTTATTTTGGATCTTTTAAAGTTTAAATATTTTACTTTATTCAACATTGTTAGTAAACAAGCACTGATGAGAATTCCATCAATGCATTTAGCTCTAGAATGTAGATTTTAGGCTAGTAGAATCTTTGGTTTGGGTCCCAGGCATTCAGACTTGTTTTAGGTACTTGGGTGGTTTTTATTAAAAAATGTGAAAAGTATTGACTTTGGTCAACATTTTATCAAGACGACCTCCTTTGGTAATTTTGATGATTCTGTTAATTTCGGAATATTGTTTCTAGCTGGATAGCATATTTGGTTAATCTTTACGGGTTTTCCAAATGAATTCCAAGGTCCATTTGGAGTTTTTTTTAGACTTGGTGTTTGCTAGTTTGGGAGCTACTGGTGTAACTCATGGTTCCTCTTTGCATTTGTGAGGGTACTACTGTATTTGTGTGCTCTTATTCATGATGGGTCTTACACATTTGTGAAGAAAAGTCATCGAGACACGGTCAAGGTCCCTCTTTGCGTTTGTGAGAGGGATGCTGTATTCAAGAGCTCGCATCTAAAATGGGGTCTCCACATTTGCGAAGAAGGACCCCTGGTAGTATATAAATCCTCCACTTCATTTTTTTCACCATATTCACTCAAAAAAAATTCTACTAGGATCTTAGGAGATAATTTTTGTGGGAGTTGCACTCATATTATTCCCGGGTAAGTTCCTAATATATCCCTCATGTTTTCTCATTGTTAATACTCATTTATTTCCATTCTCCACTTCACTCCAATGGACCATCCACATATTGTATGCTTTCCTTTGTTATTCCTCAAGCTTCTCCAAATCATCCTTTTTCATGAACATCACTCGTAGGTCTTGGAGCTCTTTAACTTGACTACGTGTGAAAGTTTTTTAAGGATAAGTATCATTCATGCTAGTATCATCCATGCCATCCATTCTAGTATCATCCTCCCCTGCTTGAAAAGGATTCGTCCCCAAATCCAAACCTTGCAAAAATATAGGAAGGACAAATAACCAATAAATCTTCATGGTATGACGGTTAGCATAATGGTTAGCACAAATAATATCATATTAAGGGAACATATTTTCAAGGAGCAACCAAGTATTATTCCCTATTGTCATGACAAATAAATACGAAGATGGAGTGCAAGGAGTTGGTTATTCCTCACATCACAAAGATAAGACCACCCTAATGATGGTACCACCATAAGTTCACATACCTTTAAAGGGTCTCCGGGGTCAAAAGGATAGAAGACCCACATAACTTGATCACAAAGACAATTGGACCAATCAAAGGAACCCCTACCTCTATAGGAAACAAATTCAGTACAAACATAGACATCATCATATGCAAAGAGGTAGCAAAGAAAAGTGTCAAGATTACCAATCCTCCCTAAGGTGCCCTTAATTGCAAGATCACAATTAGGTGCACCAATTCTATCAAGCACATCAACACAAGTTGGTACACATGAAGACAAGATACATTGTAAGAAAAGCCGACCTTCCTTCCTCAAGTAGCAATTCCCAATTTGACCCACACCACCATTAAGACAAAGGAGATTAAAATTCGAGTCATCGCATGAATGAACTAATGAATCTTCATATTTAACAAACAAAGGTAGGGTGTCATACAAAGGGTCATAATTATCACCAATTTCATAAGGATAATCGTCAGTTGGGTTTCTCAAATAATCAAACAAATCTATGTTATCTTTACCCAAATGATCATCCCTATTGAAAAATGATAGGCCGATGTCTTCAAATGGGTAGTTAGTACAATCGTCACCCACATCTTGCTTGTCATCTTGACCAAGCTTCACCTCACAAGTAAAAAGTCCACAATCCCTCAATACCTCTAGCTTACCAAGAGGGGCATCAGACTAACGATGTCTATCACTAGACGGAGTAGTCAATGCTGAAGGCTCGACCATCCCTCTCCGGGGACAATCTCTAAAATAATGACCAATTACCCCTACAATAATAACAACCCAAAGAAGCCCAGCTCTGACGCACGATATTTGTTGACTCTGGACGGATACATGAACCACCTGACTGAAAGTCACCTCTACTTATCAAGGGACCACCCCTACAATCCTTCACAATGCCTCTAGCTGGTGGAACTTTGGAACTCTAGGAGATAACACCTGCTCACCCTATTGGCTGGAAAGCATGATCATGGGGAAATCCCTAGCAAAGTGCCTAAGCTCACTACACGGAAAACAAGCTTTACCAGATGAAGTCTATCGGGAAGATCTAGTTGACCCTGATCAACCACCATGACCTATATGCCCTGAATGCAAACCTTGAAGAACCTAACCCATACCATATCTACTCAACTCAACATGCTCTATATAACCACCCTCTGAAACCTGAGGATCCACTGAAACTATCCTTCTACATAGAAAGCAATGAAATCGATCCCTAGCAGATAATCCCCTACCTCGAGTCTGAGAACCTCAAAAACTGTCGTGACAATGACACCTCTTGGCACTACCTCCATAATCCTCACGTCATAAACTCTCTATAGCCCAAGCATGATCAACTACCTAAAAAAGGTAGTCCCAACTGTAACCAAGTGCTCGGTCACAAAATAGAGAGGTGAAATCAAACCTCCCACAAAACTCTGAACTCTCTCAAACTCTATAGGAACAGCCCTAATAGTGAGCCTAACCATCTCACGAAACCTTAACTCATACACTTATACTGACATACAACCCTGCTGAAGAAATAGAAGCTGAACCCTAACTGAAGCACCACTCAAAAAACTGGGTACTTCCTCTACCTGGGGAATTGATACACCTTCCGAAAGACTTAAAGTCCTAGCCATGGTGTTATGAAGAATTAGGGTAGCATTAAACCCTACCAAAGGCTAGGCTGGCCCCAAACCCTCAAACTGATGTGGTCTGCTCGCACTCTGAAATCTTGGCACTGACAGAATCACTGAAGCAACAGGCACAGAAGCCTCGACATCACCCGTTGTCATACACGTCCTAGGCATCTAAGAAGGAATGGACTAATAAAGTTTAGAAGTCAATAGAGCCAGGAACGCATGATAAAAAGCCAAGAATATGGAAATTTTCCTAATAATGCCCTGTAGCCTCCCGCAGATAGGATACAAATATCATTATACCAATCCAGGAGACTCTACTTAGACACTTGATCTTGTACCAATGACACCGGAGAACCTAGAGCTCTGATACCAAGCTATCACGACTCAAAATATATATATACAAGGAAACTACACCAACCCCCAAGACTTGGTATCGATAATGCAGGAGCTTCTAATAGAATACAAGTGTTAGAAGTAACAAAACAAAATATACAACTGTCTCTGAATAAATAAAGAGTAACAATGCCAAAAGATGAGATGTGATTAAGCCTCGGCCATCAGGTGCTTACCTTAGACTCGAATATCCAAAAGCTACATAAGTCTCCACGCAATCAATGACCAAATCTCACAATAATATTTGTACCAAAAAAATGCTGAAGTGTAGTATGAGCACCAATTGCTAAGCAATGGGTACCCAGTAGACATCATCGGCCGACTGAGTGCATATAAGATATAAAAATAGTAAGAAGCAGATAGCAAAGAAGAAGTCATAGAAACAATAGAGAAAGCACATGGAAACTAGCACGGATAGAAGTCAACAAGAATTACAATCAAGTTATGCTAGACACAGAAGATATATATAACACATAACACATGTTAAGGAAGGAAGAACACACATGGAGTCCTTGAAACAACAAATATATAAAGAGAGAGTTGAGAAAATGGCGATATACCAGTAACCTCAAGTAGAAAGGGAAAGAAGGAAATTCAGTAAACATAATCAAGCTAAAGCAATATAACTAACATAACCATGCTTAAAACACCATTCAAGATCAGAGAAATCAAATAGCAATCTTACAATTACAACCCTAGGATGGAATAAACTAAGCCACAATGAAACTGAAACCACTAATCAGCACCAAGAAGAAAGGGCAAGATCCTCTAACCCATAAATACTCAAAAGGACACATAAATAGTGCATTAATAATCTAGGAACCACTAGTCCATCAGTGAATAAAAGTCCAATAATCGGAGCCTCAACAGACTAAAATCCACTAAACTACCAAGAACCAAATGCCATAACAAGATCTATATACGGTAGGAGAATATAATCTACCTATAGTCCCAATAGCCGCCTATACAACTGAGGAACACAATCAAGTGAAAATATACCCTCCATCATCCCATACTACTGGATGATACACTGAGCAGACAACAAACAAGGGGGAACTCGAATACAATATGCATGATGATGTGATATGATTGAACCAGGTGTGATAGTAGTACCGTATGTTACCCCTTCTGGTACCTAAAAATCCCAATAGAGGCAGGATCCATGGAAAAGATTCCCTCGAGTACCTCAACCCCACTATACACATCTCCTCCAGCACTCGCGACATGTAGCCCTTGGCTGGGATAGGCAAGGTACATGGAGGTCTATTTGTAGACCATATGCTAAAACTGCAAAATCTCAAAGTAGCACTGCTGGTGTGTATCCATGTATAGATCAATAATTAGAATCTCGTAGTACATGCTCGAAATCAAACTGGGTCTAAAATAGTAGTGGAAATCTCAAAACCCCTATGAAGGATGCCCGAAGCATATCTGGGTCTCTAAATCAGTAATCCAGTCTCAATAACACATATAAAGGGTGCCCGGAGCATATTCGGGTCTAAATACATAGTAAAATATTTCTAGCACTCTGGCACAATTGAGTCTAGTGTCACAGTGAAAACTGGTGGTAAAATCATCGTAATATCTTTTTTACTCCAAGAGGTTTCATAAAAAAATCATTTCCAAAACCTTTTCATAATTATTTTACCAAAAATGGGCCCTCGAGGCCATGTAAAGTTTAGAAAACCATTTTTAGTAGGACCAAAGCCAAATTAGTAGTAAAATATGTAGTAAATTCCTTTGAATGAATGATACACTCGCAAACACTGGATTTTTCCAACAACTCACAAACATTCCTATCGGCCTTGTATATGCACAATCAGGTCTACAACCCAGATATCCATCCTAAAGTAATATTACGATGTCCAGGACTCACAAACATTCCAAAATATCCTACCATTTATGGTCCATAGGCATAAACAAAGGTCATACGGGGCCACAAGAGTAATATTAGAACATTACAATGAATACTACAAACAACACATGAAAAAAATGGACAAAAGAGGCAGATAAGGTCTAGGGTATCAAGCTATGAAACCAACCCTAAGATTCTAATTAATGTAGTTATAGCCTATATACACAGTCTAGATAGGAAAAACCATAACCTACTTGTCGTCAGACGACTAGCTATGAGAACAACATTGTCCAAGCTCAAACTTCTCTGAGAAAGCCCAAATCACGAACACACTATCACAATAATATTATATGCATCAATACAAAGTCAACAATACCCATAATGTTAGAAGCATAACCGAGTTCAATTTCACGTAACAATCGAGCCCATGAGCCCTGTAACCCAAAGCCATAAATGAAAGAGTGCAGAATGATCACCATGATCACAAGAGTGCATGTTCAAAGAATTAAAGATTTTTGACCAGAAATTGGGGCTAAAACAGCCCACCAATTAAGAGAAATCAAAGAGGGAAATCAAGGGATTTTACCGGAAATTTACAAGAAAACTTACCGGGTTAAGGTCGGGAACAACCACAAAGCAATGATAATCCTCCACTAAGAACTTGAATGATAGGTGAAAAGAATTAAGGTTGAAGCTTGTTTTAATGGTTGAAACTAAGCTTGGGGTAAATGAAATGGAAAAGAAGAAGTTGGCCAACTTAAAGCTTGCCAACAAATGCCATGCGTGCATCCAGGTGCTGCCTACGTGGCCCATGCGTACACGGGCGAGTACAGGTGCACGAATAGGCCTGGAACTGCCCAGCATGCAATGGCCGAAAGCTGCATACGCGGCCCATATGCATGCAGCCCAAGCGATGCGTAAGCGAAGGCCAAGTGGAGGGGGCGGCCGGTACACTATTGTATGGATGGAGCCATGCCCATGCGTGGGCGATGGCCTGCTGGTGCTATGAAAACAACCGTCTGCCAACAACAATGCCAAAATGGAAAATTACTCTGATGGACCCTCGGGAACACATCTGGTGTCCCGCAAACACAAATGAGCTAAGCTATTCAACTAGAAATGGAATTTCAGATCCAATGGAATCAATGAAAATCTTATCAGAGTTTGATTTAACAAAAAGTGGGCCCAACACCCAAAATCAACCTTTAGGCCAACTATTCCAAAATGGAACCCAAGGGCAGAACTCAATTCCAGAAGCCTCGAGACCCAAACCAATGGTCCCTCTAGCCTGAACTTGATATTTTAGAGCTAACAATGCTGGTGGCATTTCCATCCGAGTCTATATTCTCCAAATGTTGACCAAAGTCAACCATACAAGCTCAACTAGCATGAAAACATAGAACGGGAGAGAATTTCAAGCTGAAAAGCACCCGGATCCCGAGCAAAGGTTCAACTAGACCAAAGTCCATACCCTAGAGCTAACGAAACTATTGGAATTCAATTCCAAAAATGATTACAAATAATGTTGATCAAAGTCAATGATTTCCAAAGTTAAGGTTCTAAAACAAGGAAGAGGCCAAAAAGACCAAACAAATAGCCTGGGAACCAAACTACAGGTCCCAACAAGCTATAAATGACTTGGGGCTGCTACATGCAAGATCCTACAGTACAAACAAGGTGAAAACATGAGAATGACCAGAAGGGTCATTACATATAAGTATAATGATTATCTTGACAATTGTAAGTTTTGTGGACATGCTCGGTATAAGCAGAATCCCAGTGGAAAGATGGTTCCAATTAAGGTGATGCGCTATCTACCTCTTATACCTAGGTTAAAGAGGTTGTACACTTCGATGAGTTTTGCCCCGCATATGAGATGGCACTATGAAAATAGAAGGCCACCGGGTGTCTTGTCTCATCCATCAGATGGAGAAGCTTGGAAGCATTTCAATAGAACATATCCTAATTTTTGCTAGAGAACTAAGAAATGTAAGATTGGGATTGTGTGCAGATGGTTTCACACCATTCTCTATTAATGCTGCACCGTATTATTGTTGGTCTATATTTCTTACTCCATATAATCTCTCACATGAAATGTGTATGACAAATCCCTATATATTTCTAAGTTGTATTATCCTGGGTCTCCATAATACAAAAAGTTTAATTGATGTCTATCTTCAACCATTGATAGATGAGCTAAACCAAATGTGGTTTGACGGTGTAGTGACATGTAATATATCAACTAAGCAAAATTTAACTATGCATGCTTCTTTATTATGGACTATTAATGATTTTCCTGCGTATAGGATGTTGTCTGGTTGGATAGTTGCTGGAAATTTAGCTTCCCTACATTTCATGGATAATTCTAAAGCATTCACTTTAAAGCATAACCAAAAAATAATTTGTTTGATTTTCATCGTCATTTCTTGCCAATGGACCATGAGTTTAGAAAGATAGAAAATGCATTCAGAAAGAATAAGGTTAAGGATCCACCACCTCCATCATTTTTAGGACATAAAATTTGGGAGAGAGTTAGCCAGTTGCCTAAAATTATAGATTTGGGAGAGAGTTCTAGACTTTCTGGATATGGTGTTGAACATAATTGGACCAAAAAAGCATATTTTGGGAGTTACCATATTAGAAGGATAATCTTCTAGACATAATCTTGATGTGATGCACATTAAAAAAATTATTTTGATAATTTGTTCAACACAGTGATGGATGTTAAGGGCAAGACAAAAGACAATCCAAAAGCTAGAATGGACTTAAAGGAATATTTTAGGAGAAAGGAGTTGTGGTTGCAGGAAATGAGAAACGGTAAAGTGGTTAAGCCCAAGGCAGGTTTTTCATTCACATTGGATGAGAAACGAGAAATTTGTGAGTGGGTAATGAATTTAAGAATGCCCGAGGGCTATGCTTCGCATTTAGGAAAGAGGACAGATATGGATGAAGCAAAATTAATTGGTATGAAAAGCCATAATTGTCATGTTTTCATGGAAACTTTGATTCCTATCGCATTTAGCCACCTTCCCAACAAGATATGGAAACCAATCAGAGAGATAAGTCTATTCTTTAAAGATTTGTGTTCTAACACTTTGTTAGAGAGTAGCTTGGAAAGGATGCAGCAAAATATTCCTGTCATCACCACGAAGTTGGAGAAGATCTTTCCATGTGGTTATTTTGATGTGATGGAGCATCTTCCAGTTCACCTTATAGAAGAGGCACTCCTTGGGGCCTAGTTCAAACAAGGTGGATATATCTATTCGAGAGGTAATGATCCTTTATTGTTTTTGTTATTCTTGCTTAAACATATTATATTAATTACCTAACATGCAATTATATAGGACAATTAGAAAGTACAAACAAACTATTAAGCAAAGGGAAAGATCGAAGGATCAATTTGTGAAGCTTATCTTGCAAGAGAAACTGCTCATTTTCGTTCTGACTACTTCGGGAATGAAGTGCTACGTAAGAGAAATAGGGTAAATATCAATGATGATGGTGATGGTGATCATATGTTTGAACCAAGTTTAATTTTTAATCAACCTGGGCGAGAATCTAAAAAACATCAAAGGTGAGGTCTTACTAGTATTGAAAAGCAATCAGCTTGGATACATAGCACAACAATAAAGGGAGAAGAAGGCATAAGATCATACACCTAAGAAATTGTTCAACAAAGATCATGGGTGTATGAATAGTAGCAAATTTCAGCCCCAATCATCAATTTCAACCAAACCTCATGAAAAATGACGATTTTCCATTAAGAATGACATCACTCAATCTATCATAGGGCCAAATCATGCATCAATCACAAGTGAGTTACTCAGACTTCACCCTAAACACGAATTTTCAAGGTTAAAAACAACTACAATTGACATGCATTATCACAATTTCAAGTTCTACCAAGTTGATACTAAGAAAAATCCACAACATAAACAAAAATTAGGGACCCAAAATTTTTGGATCTCACCCAAAATCAACATGGCAATTTTAACAAGCATGATTCACAATTTGAGTTCCCAATCAACATAAGAACATGTAATTAAAGCCGAGAAACTTACCACAAGTGAAGATTAAGCAAAGAGAAGAAAAATTTGAAGCTTTTGAAGGTGCAATAATGGTGACCATGATTTTTCCCGGAGAAAAACAACAACGATGCTTGGGTGGAGCAGCAGTGAAGTATGGGTGAGAAGAGGAGAGGAGTTTAGTAGAAGTTTCAGGGGTTTATGGAGGATTTTAAGAGAGAATTTGGAGATTTTAAGGAGAATTATGGGAGAAGGGGTTGAAGGTGGCAGATATAAATGGGAAAAGAATAAGAAATGTTTTCCAGGTCGGTCTCCGGGTCGGGTTGATCAATGGGTAGGTCAATTAAAAATTCAAAACTTACCTTGATGCACCACGACATGCGATTCTCACAAGCCTTTGTGCGGATCGCATGACACTTTGCACCAGCTAGAAATTTCCCCAAATTTGCCTAGGCTTCTATTTCGTCATGCGATGGAGGTGCGATGCACAGTTGGGCATGTGCAAATCGCAAAGCCCATCATATGTCTCCTCCCATTTCAATTTTTCTTCCCAGCCTCCTATTTTGCGATGCATTAGGTCATGCGATGCACACAATGGCTTGTGCGAACTGCACGGTCCTACGCATGTCCCCTTTTTGCCCTATTTTTCCACTTGTTCATTTTTCTTCTCCATGCATTCCTAAAACAAACCAAAAACAACAAAAGATAACCAAAAACAAAGTAAAAACACTTGGGTTGCCTCCCAAGTACCGCTTGATTTTATGTCGTGGCTCGACGATAGTACCTCAAACATTAGTCATTGTCGGATAGCATGACAATACAATTGGCGTGGCCCCACCCCAAGAAGGGGAATTGCTCCTTCAACGTCCTCAAAACATCATCATGTTTCCAACTTGGCATCTCTTCAAACTTAGGAGTCTTGCCTATTTCACACTTCTCAAAAGCATGATCAAGCTTACCCTCAACATTGATTACCGAGACTACCCACAATTCATCCGGAGGCTTTGTGGGTTGGCATACGTTGAACGTTACTACTTCACTTCCAAATCAGAATTTGAGTTCACCGAGTTCAACATCCACAAGTGCTCCCCCAGCAACGGTTCCTTTTTTATAATGCTCAAATGTACTCTCCAAGATGGAGGTATCAGTGATTATTAAGCAAAACAAAATTTGTATTACCCAACGGGAGTCAAGGTCGATGCCACAAGGAATGGCTGACAAGCTAAAAAGATTGTAAGAAAAGATCTCATAACGTGAGTGTATTGTTCGAACAACAAATAATGTAAAAAAAGGGGGAAATTGGGAATCTATCACAATTCAAATTCCAAACAAAGCAATAAGCAAAAATGCAAGGTGTAATAATAGAGAGAGGACGACTAGGGATGTTTGTCAAATGGGACTCTAATACGGGTTAGGATGCTTGATCATTCATATAAATTATCCCTAAACGATATGGATAGTATTGGTTTTAGGCATGCTTGTTAATCTCTTGATCGAACAATCATATATCCAATGGTTTTTATTCAAACACCGTTGTTTAGGCAATAACCAACCAACATATGCTTGGGGAGGTCATACTATTACTAGCTTAGACCCTTAAGTGGGTGTTTTCGGCAAAGTGAGCTATTTTTAGCCTCAATCTTGGTGGAATCCAAAGTACCCACTAGCAATTTCACATCCAAAATTGAAAACTCCTTTCTCAAGCAAGAATACAACCAAGTGAAGTGAATCAATTTCTGCAACCATCAATTTTAGAGTTAAAATATGGTGAAATCAGTAGACCCATGTAATATTAGCAATTATAAACACAAATTAGCAACACCCATACCCAATTATCAAGCACCTATTATCAACACATCCCTAGACAAGAGATTTATCTACTCATGCTAAAGGATTAAAGAACAATGTTGTGAAGACCTGAAATAGGGCCATGATAGCGTCTACATAATCCCCCAGTAGACAAGCTAAAACCCAATGATGCGGAAGACAATAATAATAATTAAACTAAGGAACAATGGAAGATATAATTGAAAAGACAGGGCCAATAGCATATATACATACCAGTGTACAAAATATATAAAAGATGGCCCTAAAGTGATCAAAACAGACAAAACAATATGAGAACCTACCCGGACCTGGTGTCACTAGTACAAGAGAGACTAAGCAAGGAGTAGCTATACGACAGACTCTGTCTCTCCAAAATACAAAAATATAGACAAAATATACAAGATGGAAAGCATGTAAAGTCTCTAAAAGTGTCAGGAGATAACCGCGATCCAAACTGTAACAGGCCCCGAATGACACGAGGGTCAATGAGGGTGACTCGTACTAGGTGCTGCATCAGAAAGATAGAGAGTGTAGTATGAGTACCAAGACCATGGGTACCCAGTAGGCATCATAGGCCGACCGAGCACAAAAAGATAATATATATATATAATAAGTTATAGGAAAGTACACAAAATACAGGGATCCACCTAAATCTAGTTATAAAACTGAAAATAGAAATATCCTAACCAATAAGAGGGCAATAATAATAAAATCAAAGCAAGAAACCGACAGTCCAAGTACACCCAAGTCGATGCAATGCTATGAGATATGATGTGATATATGAATGCAAAATAGTGTAAACTCAGAATACCACATCGGGCGCCCGAAATACCGCATTGGACTATGCCTATAAATGTATATGTGCATATAGGAAGTAAAAACCCAAAATAATGCATCGGTGGTCCGTAATACCACATCAGACAATAAGCATATATATATGTATGAATATAAGGCCAAGAATAACGCATCAGGTGTTTGGAATAACGCATTGGACTATAAGTATCCGTATTTGAAAATAGCGGAGAAAAGGTTTGTGTATATCCCTTGGACCGGCATAAAAGTAGTACTTTTCCTTTTCTTTCCAAAATGAGTAGTAAACCCAGTATAACTCTTCAAAACATCCAAGAACCACCGTATCCATAGTAAATCTCTAGTTTTAAATCAAAAAACGTCAAAAACCTACCTTTTCTGTATCAACAATATGCAATGCAGTATGAGCATGAAGTATCCATAATCAGAGGAAGTAGCATACCACAAGGCAAAATAGGGCAAAATACCCTCCAAAACAAGAGAACTGACCTAGAAACTCCATCCAAATCCAAGCTATAGCCTCAGGCCCACAGTTACACATAACCCAAAATTAAAGCAAGAAAAGCAGAAAATAATACGAAGACCACTACTAGCATCTACTCTACCTCTAAAATCTCCTAAAAGCATACTCAGGATTCTACGCTAGGCATAACAATATTACGGGCTCCTAGACTAAGGATAGCATAAGTAAATTCTAATTTATGATCCAAAAAGGCCGTAATAATATAAATTATTAGATTTAAGCCTAATACCACCTAAAGTCCAACCTAAGATTCTAGTAATATATGGTATATAAAATCTAACTAAACTCAGTCTAGAAAGTAAGTTGTAACCTACCTCGGGGCCAAACTGCAAATGCAAACCGTCACTCGTACGCCTTCCATTTTCAAACAATCTCAGAAAGCTGCCATGCTATCAAGAACCTAAACTAGGTGTCAAGATAAGAAGAACGACACCCATATTGATACAAAAAAAATCAAGATGGAAATCGGGCGGAAAATGACCCTCGGGGCCCGCACAATGAAAAAGAAAATAAAATTCACAATTACGGTCATGGTGGGTTAAGGAACCCGTTCTCAAAATTTGAGCGCGAATGAAGCTTAATTTGGGGCCCAAAATAGCCCCGAAGTGCTACTAATTCAAGAGAACAATAATTGAGGAACAATGATTTCCAAGGGCGGAAACTTACCAAGTAGGGAGAGAATTATGCCAAGAGAGTGAGTTCGTGGACGAACTCACGAACATGCAAGCTCATGAACAGAATCTACAAGGTTTATCCAAGTCCCCAAGAATTAATGAATAAGGGAGTTTTCATAAAAGGAGAAGAAGAGAGCTTTGGGGAAGGAGAACTTACCAATTATGGAGGGAATACAAATTCACGAAGAATAATCGATTTCCCCAAGTCTAGGAACTATTTGGGGCAATTTGCAGAGAGAATTTTGGTGTTCAAGAGTTTTAAAGATGGGCACATAAGGCTGGAAAAACAAAGTTGAAGAAGTAATAAACAACAACTTTTTCCACAAAAACGGACAATTGCCCGCAATTGCAGATGTCGCAAAAGCGGCAAAACCTCCGCAGTTATGGAGGTCATTGTGCCTCCGTGTACCAGCAATTGCAGATCTTTAATCCCAATTGCAGTGCCTACAAAAGCGAAGAAAGTCCACAAATGCGGCCATCGCAAATGCAGTGAAAGTCCACAATTTCAGACCCAACAACAACAACAATACCAGCAGAAATTTTTAGGCTAAAAAAATACACCGGATGGACCCTCGGGATACATCTGGGGTCTCGTGGATGCAAATGAACTATGCAACTCAATCAAAAATGGCATTTAAAAGTCAACGAAAACTCAAATGGAGACCATTTTAACAAAAAATGGGCCCCACGCCCAAGAACCAACTTTTGGCCACCTTAACCAAAATGAAACCCAAGGGCCAAAAACTAGTCTGGAAGCCTCGGGACTCAAACCAAAGGTCCCCCTAGACCAAACTCGACATTTTTGAGCTAACAACAATGATAGAATTTCCATCCGAGGTCGTCTTCTCCGAATATTGACCAAAGTCAACCCTACCAGCCAAACTGGCTTGAAAACATAAAAAGCAACACAAAACCAAACCAAAAGCGCTCATACCCAGACCAATTGTCCTACTAGACCAAAATCCCCGTTATGGAGCCAATGGAACTGTCAGAATTCAATGCAGAGAATGTTTACCAAGAAAGTTAACCAAAGTTAAAGATTTTCTAAGTTCAAGTTCTAAAACAGGGAAATGGTCATAACGACCTAACGAACAGCTCGGGCACCAAACTATCAGTCCCAACAAGTCATAAATGACCTGTAGCTGCTAGGGGAAATCTTGAAACACAGAAAAAGTATGAAAAATAGGAAAATGACTGGGAGGGTCATTACAAAATCCAATACTAAAAGAACTTTTGTCTGCGAAAGTTGGAAAAAAGATAGTAGTTGAGGACTCAAAAAGATGAGGATAACGAGTCTGTATATCAGTCTCGATTTCCCAAGTAGCCTCCTCAACAGGATGATGCCACCACTGAACCTTACCTAACAAAATCTCCTTGGACCTTAACTTCCTAACTTGCCTGTCAAAAATAGCAACAGGCTCCTCTTCAAAGGCTAAGGACTCATCCAACTAAACCGACTCTAACTGAAGCACATGAGACTCATTCGGAATATACCGCCACAGCATAGAGACATGAAACACATGATACACACTATAAAGGGCAGGAGGCAAGGCTAACTCATAAGCAACCTCTCCAATATGACAAAGGATCTCAAATGGCCCAATGAACCTCGGAGTAAGCTTACCCTTCCTCCTGAACCTCATCACGCCCTTCATGGGCGACACCCGAAGGAACACACTATCACCGACCATGAACTCTAGATCTCGAACTCTCTAGTCAGCATAAATCTTCTACCTACTCTGGGTAGTGCGAAGTCTCTCCTGAATGACCCAGACTCTATCCATGGAATCACGAAGCAAGTCAGTACCCTACGACCTAACCTCAAAAGCATCAAACCAACCAACCAGAGATTTGCACCGCCTACCATACAAAGCCTTGAATAGAGCCATTTGATTTCTAGAATGCTAACTATTATTATATGCAAACTCTGCCAAAACTAGACACTGGTCCCACTAACCACCAAAATCAATAACACAAGCTCATAACATATCCACCAGAACCTGAATGTTACGCTCTGACTGACCGTCTGTATGCGGATTAAAAGTGATGCTAAGCTCAACTCTAGTACCCAACTCTCTCTGAATAGACCGCCAAAAGTGCAAAGTGAATTGAGTACCTCAGTCGGAGATGATAGAGACTGGCACACCATGCAGATGGATAATCTTTCGAATATAGATTTGAGCCAACCTCTCAGAACTGTAGAAAGTCTGAACCAGCATAAAATGAGCAGACTTCATCAACCTATCCATGATAACCCAAATAGCATCAAATCTCTGCAAGGTATATGGCAAATCGACTATGAAGTCCATAGAAATCCGCTCCCATTTCCAATTGATAAGGCGTTAATTCCACACTCATGACCAACCAAGTTCAAAGAATAAAATGAGGCCAGTAACAACAATAAAAACAATCTACATCCAATAAATAATTCCAACAACATCTCAAAATAAAGACGAGCTCCCGCAGTACTATTTCAAGGCGTACTTTACAATGTCTCAATTGACAGCTTCTGTACATGACTCCAAAGAGTGGAAAACAAATTTGACCCATCCCTAACTACAAAAGCTACTGCCATGTAATAGTCCTTAACACCCACCATGAGCTCTAATCAATATATGGAAAGAAAATATAACAAACATGGCGATAACAATAAGTTCCTCCTCAGAATTGATTCTAAAGCTCAAATTAAGAACAAGCCAGGATTTTAGAACTACCTTCTAATAAATGGATGCTAACAGTAGAGAAATAGAAATCCCATATGCTTATTCTTTTAGTAACAACAAAAAAATCCAAAATGGACGGGAAAACTATACCAAAATGACAAGCTCACAATATAGAGCAACTTCTGTTAAACTTCTAAATTGAAAGCATCAATATCCATGGAAAGTTTAGGGGCTTGTGCTCTGATTTTTTTGTGTTTTCGGTCAAATTTTTTGGAAATAAAATGAAGAAAGTGATTTTTTATAAAGCACCACCAACCTAGGGTCTATGGGGGCTCACCTCTACGTGCCTGCTTGTGAAGTCTAGCAGAAACATGAATATCTCTCTTTTAAGAATTCATATGGAAAAATAGTTAAGTGTGTTGGGAACTAGACTAGAGACCTTTATTTTGGTAGTTCATGGGCCCTCTAACTCTTTATACATTAGGAGAAAAGCTTTGAGATGTTTGACCTAAATTTTCAGAGAATTTATTAAAGGAACTTACAATAACTTTTGCTGACTTTATGTTGCAACGTGCTTGACTTAAAAACTTAACATACGACCATTGTCCAATTAAAATACCTCATAAAACATCCTTCCTAACATATTAAGCCCTCTTAGTCTTATACCAAAAGCATGGGTTAATTAAAATATTGAAACAGGCAGGGTGTTACATCCTCTCCTCCTTAGGGACATTTGTCCTTGAATAATGATAATGTATGTTGTATCATAATAAACACAAGAACTCATATAATACACAAGTAACATATCTCAAGTACTCAAATGTGGGCCTACTATCTATCAATTTTGAACATCATCTGAAGGAGTGAACAAGTAGGGATATCTGGACTTCATTTCCTCTTTAGCTTTGAACGTCATCTCTTTGATATTACTCTTCCTCCATAATAATTTCAAATAATGTATATACTTATTCCGTAATCTCCTAATAATTCAGTCTACGATGGCATCAAGGACTTCTTTATAAAGCATTTCCTCTCAAAGTTGCACATCTATTGTCGGTACTATATGTGCTAGATCTCCGACATACTTCTTTAACATAGAAACATGAAAGATTGGGTGAACTACCTCAAATTTTGGAGGAAACTCTTCCTATCCTTTGCACAATACAGTAAGGCCTAATATATCAAGGGATCAGTTTACCCTTCTTGCTAGGTTGCATAACGCCCTTCATCGGTGAAACCTTCAGAAAGACCCAATCATCAAGATCGATCTTTAAGTCCCATTGTCTGATAAATGAATATGACTTCAAGTGGCTCTAAGCTGTCAACAACCACTATTTCATTAACTTAACCTTTTTTACAGCCTGCTGCACTATGTCAAATCCAAGAAACCCTATCTCTCTAACTTTGAACTAACCAATAGGGAATCGATATTTCCACTCATATAAAGCCTTGTACAGGGTATATACCGATAGCAAAATGATAGCTATTATTATAAGAAAACTCAATAAGTGAAAAGTGATTATCTTATTTCCCCCTGAAATCTAGCATACATGCCCATACCATGTTCTCGAATGGCTGGATCATACGTTTGGCTTTGCCATCAGTCTAAGAATGAGAAGTTGTACTAAGATTAACTTGAGTCCCCAAATCCTTCTGGAAATATCTCCAAAAATGTGTTGTAAATTGTGCCTCTCTATCTAAAATAATCGATACTGGGACACCATGTAGTTTGACTATTCCTCTAATATACAGCCTAGCATAATTTTTCAGTGGAGAATGTGGCCCTGACTGGCAAGAAATAGGTTAATTTTTTCAGCCTATCAACAATTACCCAAATAGAATCAAACTTTCATCGCAAATGAGGCAAACTTGTGAAAAATCCATATTTATCGCCTTCTAATTCCACAATGGCATAACTATATCCCAAGTCATCCCATTGGGCTTCTGATGCTCTACCTTTACCTGTTGACAATTTGGGTAGTATGCTATGAACTCAACTATGCCCCTCTTTATTCTCGGACATCAATAAATCTTCTTAATATTGTGATACATATTTATGGATCTTGGGTGACTAAAGAAGCTAGAATGGTGTGCCTCTTCAATAATATGTTGTTTATGCCCTTATAACTTCCAAAACACACAACCAATCTCTATATCTGAGTGTCATTCTCTAAACTAGGGAGGCGCGACTGGCACTCAATACCTTATTCGACCGAGTTAGCCACTGAAACATACTAGCTAACTATACTACGAGCTCAAAAAATTGGGCAACACAACATCTAAAATACTAAGCCTGGACCTTAAGGTCATAACCTGAACAATAGCAGTCATATAGACGAAGGTAGATAAGCCAAAAATAATGAAGTATTGGCTGGCCAATGAGGCCGCAAGATGGAGCTTACCAACTCACAGCTGAACCCCGGATCCTAGTGGAGGGGTCGATCAGAATCCCTACCTGGACCTGTATGTATGGAAAAAAATTACAGTGTCCCCAGGCAATGGAATGTCAGTACGAATAAAAAAGTACTAATATGTAAGGTGAAAAGTAGAATCATAAATAGCTGTTGTAAAAGGATAATAGAGATACCACCTGAAATTGAAACTCTGATAGCCTCCATGGCTAATATTTGACCTTATAGAAATCAAATATGCATGGTATGATCTTGTAATCATATATCATGAATACATATACATATACCAATACAAATGCATGTCATACCTAACAAAATGCTAGAAATGGTGGTGTCTTTCTGGTAGCGAACCAACATCATATCTGCCAACCTGTGGCTATCTGAGTCTCATACGTATAAATATAGGCAATAGGCCTCATACATCTCAATTATAGCTCGAGAGTGGAATTCAGGGTATGTCATGTCATGAATGCGTACTGCAAGAATGTCATCATAATCATGTTGCCAATCTTGGCCTACTGGTAATCTTTATTCTCGTAATCTCATAATCACTTTTGTGTAACATGTAAATCCTCGTAGAACCTCATGTGCATTTTAAATAAACTTTAACACTTAACTTGACTTTAGAAAGGTAACTTAAACTTACGGATGTTCATAAAGAGCGTAAGGTGTTTCACTTAGTTTCTATATATGTTTCCCTTATGGTTTGTAAAATAAAGTATTTCAAAAATCAAATCCTTTGGTAGTTTAAACATACGAGTTACATTTGAGAGTTTTGAAAATTGATGTATTATTTTAAAGTTTTTCAAAAATCATTTTAGCAAGGAAGGAGGGCTGGTTGCGAATTCTTAATATTCCTTTATAATCATTTTAAGTCAAAACCCCCAAAGAAGAATAAGAACTCCTACATATAGACATATAGTTAAGGAAGATGACAAAATGACATATAGATGTCAAATGCCCTATAAAACCAAATGAGTAGAATATCAACCTAATAATATCATGAAACTACTTCAGATGTGATCCCAATGCCTTCCACATAAGGTCTTTCTATAAATAGAATAGTAAAATATCACATTTGACGATTTAAGAGTTTTCTAAATTTTGTGCTCAAAGAAAGGACGAAGCTTAGCATTAAAATACTATGGACTATAAGAGAACATTCCAAGAAGAAGAATAGACTTACCAAACTTTTCAATTGAAGCTCAAATGTGTTTCTATGAAGCTCGATCAACTGGTTGTAACACAATAAATGCGAGAATCGACAAGACCATAGGAATGATCCATAGTGTCCCAAAATACCATTTCATGGCTTGAGACTCTATAAAAATTATTCTAAAATGTGAAATTATGAAGGAGGATCATTGGAGGGAGATTAACTCGACAAGAGCTTTAGAATCCCAAAATATACAAGTTGTTAGAAGGACCCACCACCGCTACTACCTCAGAAATACGTCAAAACACAACTTTATAAGGATTTTGGCCTACCCGGTTCTGCCGGATAGTCCGTGGTAAAATGACCTTAACTTTTTACTTTGACATCGTGTCACGACTCGATTTCTCAGGTCATGATGGCACCTACAACCCCCAGTAGGTGAACCAATTCACGTACCCCAGAATGGTTAGTAATGGGATACTACCTAACCAATACGCACAATGAACAGAAATGAGAGGAAGCATAATATAAAGGTAAGATAACGTGGAAGCAACAACCCAAAATATATATATACAAATGATGCAACCCCAACCCCAAGACTTGGTATCGATAGTACAAAAGCTTCTAATAGAGTAAAAGTGCTAGAAGTAACAAAATGATAAGTATAATTGTCTCTGAATATTGATACAAGAGTAACAGTACAACAGATGAGATGTAGACAAGCCCCGACCGTCAGGCTCTCACCCTTGTCTCGAATCTCCCAAAGGCTGCATGAGTCTCCAATGCAATTAACGGTAAAAACTCAACTAATATCTGCACCAAGAAGTACAGAAGTATAGTATGAGCACCAAGACAATAGGTACGCAGTAGGCATCATCAGCCGACTGAGAGCATATAAAATATAAAAACAGAAATATAGCAGATAGCAAGAAGGCAGTCACAGAAGCAATAGAGAAAGCATAAGGAACTAGCACAGAGGATAGACAACCAAGTGTTATAAGTAAGTAATGCTAGCACAGAAGATATAAATACATAGAATCACAGGTGAAGGAAAGAAGAACGCCCCTGGAGTCCTTACACAACAATATAAGTAAATAAGGAGAGAGAGAAGAGAACCAGGAACATGGCGGTATACGGGTAACCTCAAGTAAGGAAAAGAAGGAAAGAAGTCTAACATACTCAAGATGGAATCAACAAGCATAAGGAAAACATAACACCTATCCAACTTCAAGGTAGCATAAATAGGAACCCACCTCATAAGTACAACTCTAGGAGGGAATAAATAACCCATAATAACCGAGAAATACTACTCAAATCCTGATAAGAATGGAACCAGAAACTCACAATCTACACAGAAGGCCATACAAAAGTGCCTCAATAAGACAGGACTCCCTAGCCCTCTCAATAATCACAATCCCACAACCGGAGCCTCAACAGGCTAATAATCGCTAAATTACCAAGAAATAAGGACCATAACCATCTCTATAAAGCGTTAAGAGTAATCTAAACTACCAACAGTCCTAACGACCGCCCATACAACCAAGGAATGCAATAAAGTGAAACAAACCCTCCGACCGCCCATACAATCGGAGCGTACACTGAAAAGAGAGCAAACAAGGGTGGAATCCGAGTGAAATATGCATGATGATGATAATGATGGAACCGGTAATAGTAACCCTGTATGCACCTCCCCCCGACACTTTGGTAGGAGGACCCATGGTAGGATGTACCCGCTATACACCATCCAATACCGTATACCCCTCCTCCGGCATGCTCGGCCCTTTGGCCATGTCTTGGAACGGCAGGGCCCATGGAGGTCCCTGACCACATATAGTAACAAATGCGAAATCTCAGAGAACCAGAGCCTCGAAGTACGTGGCCACAATTAAATCGGGTCTAAAATAGTAGCAGTAATCTCAAACGACCCTCTCAAAGGGTGACCGAAGTAAACTCAGGTCTAAATCAGTGATAAAAGTCTCAATAACCCTCTCAAAGGTTGCCCAGAGCGTATTCAAGGTCAAATCAGTAAGAAATCAAGTCTAGTGCTCTGCCCTGTAGAGCGTACTATCAGTAGGAAATCAAATCTAGTGCTCTACCTAGCAAAGCCTAGTACCAGTAGGAAATAAAGGCTAGTGCTCTGCCTAATAGAGCCTAGTATCAGTCGGAAATCAGTGCAAAATCATCCAAAATCTAATGTCATCATTAGATTATACCAAAAATGGGCCCCCGGGGTCATGCAAGTTTAGGAAAACCGTCTATATTTGCTCGCAGCCAAAATCGGAGTAAAATATGCCGCGAAGACGTTTTTCATGGATGATATGCTCGCACTCAAATATAAATTATCCCAACCACTCACAAATATTCCTACCGGCCCTGCACAGGCTCCACAGCTACTCAGCAAACATAACCAACCTATAAGGATATCTCTATGTCTGGGACTCGCGAACATTCCCAAATAACCCACCGTCTATGTTCTAGAGTCAAAACAAGGCCACACAGGACTACAAGGGTGATATCTAATACTACACGAATACTACAATTAACGTACAAAAAAAATAGATAGAAAAGGGAGACAAGGTCTGGGGTACCAACCTATAACAACCCACCCAAGGACACTAATTAATGCAGTTATAGCCTATATAAATATAGTCTAGGTAGGGAAATCCATAACCTACCTGTTGTCCAATGAATAACTGCAAGGACGACGTCGTCCAGGCTCAAACTGCTCCAAGAAGCTCCAAATTTCGAAACCACCATCAATACAATAATCTACACATCAATACAAGGCTAACGATACCCATATTGCTATAATAATAGCCGGGTCAAAATCCAGGTCACAAACGGACCCATGGGCCCCGCATCCCAAAACTTTAGATGAAAAAGATTGAAGTGTCCCTTACCATCTAATACTAGCATGGATACCATGGTTGACACGAGCATGGATGGCATAGATAACAGATACGATGTTCATGCAAAGGGAAGCTTATGAGTCCGTGGGAGTGATGTGGATGAAGAAAAGAGGCCATTTGTGCAAGTGGCTAGGCTTTAAATTCAAGAATCCATAAAGAAGACAACCAAACAAGGCCCTTGCTTCATTAAAGGCAATATTGTAAAAAGTCAATGTCTTCTTATTTCCTTAGTATAAGTAGTAGCTTTTCTTTATTTTGAAGACTAGTTTTTGATGAATATTGAATATTGAGCTTTGAAACTTGTAGTTTCTAGGTATTTAGCTTGTACTTTCTAGGTGAAGCCTAGCATTAGTTGGTAATTTTAGTAGTGTGGATCTTGTAATTGTTGGTGAACTTCTTGGTTTGGTTAATCGAAGGTTGCTCATTTGTGGTTTCTTGAGTTCCTTTGATTTTTCTCAAACAAGAGTTTGTGTTTGAATTATTGAATTCAATTGGGAGGTGAGGGTATCAAGTCCCTTGTTGCCCATAAATTCAAGAGTTTGAATATTAACTCACATATCCTTCTTTTGTTTTCTTTCCTTCTTTTTCTTCCCTTTTTGTCCGTTATCATTTGGTATCAAAGCTCGGTTTAGGTTTGTTTCCACAAATCTAAGTCTTGGAAATTTGATATCTTCAAAATCCAAAAAAAAAATCATCCAAAAAAAAAAACCGAATTTTTTTCCTGTTTGATTTCTTGTTTTTGACACTAGATTCTTGTTCCCTAGTGTTTTTTGAGTCTAGATTTCAAATTATATTCAATTTGGAGTTGTAGAAGTGAAGTTGCCATTGAAGGACTTTGAAGCGTTGAAAACTTGCAAACTTGAAAAGTGGGTCTTTGGATTGGGGAGAAATTAGAGCTTAAAAACTATTGGGGTTTGTTCCCTAAGTCGAGGGAAAGCTAATCCTAAAGTTTGAGCCAATTCCGAGTCGATTTGAAGGTGTTGGTGTTTAGTGTGTGTTCTTGGTGTTCTAGGTGTTTTTGATATTTATCAAGAACATCTTGAAGAAGAAGAAGCCAAAAGGTACATTTGATCCAACTTTTCCAAGTCAAAGTGGTCAAAGATGTTTGTTGGGTCCACAAGTGGAATTTAAAAAAAAAAAAATATAAAATAAATTTCAAAGGACCAAATCTGCCCCTTAGAAAAAGTTTTGGGGGCTGAAATGCACACTTGCAAACTTGGACAGAATGCTTCAAATTTTGGGACCCCAAACTTCAAATTTCTTCTTCTACACTCATTTTTCTTCTATTTCTCTACTAATTAACAACTAATTAACATCTTTAATTACTTGTTAACTAGGTTTAATCATCAAATCATCTCTTTGATTCTTTAAATTAAGCAACACAAGTAACTTTTCTACTTCTGTTACTTAGTTTTTTTTTTAGTTCGTTTTCTTTCGTGCTTTTTTCTTCAACTTTTCTCATCTTAATTCGTTGATAAATTTCTTGATTCAAGTCCTTTTACCTTCAATCGAGTCATCCGTCTTTCAAGAGTCACAAAAATCCACTCCACTACAAAGGATAGGTGATCTTGAATTGATCAAGCAAAGCTAGTTCACTACCAATTTTGAGACGATATTTTAGGAGGTGAGTTGAGAGTTTGCATACGAGTGATGTGAGGCTTTTTCTACTAATATTGTTTGTTGAGTTTTGTAGGTACAAAAGGAGATATAAGGTAGCATGTCATCCATAGCTTCGGATACTTGTGATGATGACATGGAAAGCTCTATTTGTAGCGATGGAGGCTATGATTCTAATGTTGAGGCCTATGAAGGCTATGATGGAGCCAATGAGGGATATGAAGGATCATGTGTTCATGAACATTATGATGGAGAGAACTACTACTCCGGAGATGAATATGTGATGAATGGAGCTTATAGCTCTTGTGATGATGTTGAAGGGGTAGAGGAACCTTGTGGAGAATATTATAGTGGAGAAGAAGGTTATGAAAGTTCTCATTTTCCACACCATGAGTAATAAGGCGATGTGCGGTACAATGCTTCCTTTCGTATGTCTTGTGAATCCTTTGAGGGAAATCTTGATGAAAATGGAAGTTGTGAGGTTGAATGTCCTTCCTCATCTTGTGTTACTTTCTATCCTAAAAGAGAAGGTATTGATGTATGGTTGGTACCAATTCGAAGATATCGTATGGGCTATAGAAGAGGTACATTTCCTACTTCTCAAAATATGATAATATGCGATTCTTATCCTAATACCAATGTGTCTTGTACACGATATAGAAATGGTATTAGAGGAAGTAGAGACAAGTTGATGTTTCAAGATAGGCAAGACCCGGAGAGGCGAAGTCTTGAAATAAAAGTTAATGTTTATCATACTACGGGTTTTGATATTGTCCTTGATGATCATAGTGTTTCTAACTTTATAACCCCTCAGTTGGTTGAATTGTTTGGGATACTTTTTTGGCCGAAGCGAGACTCCTTTGTTACTCAAAAAGGGTATCATGTTAATAAAAGGGTGCAAGTACCTATTTCACTTGGGAAATATCAAGAGGAGGTTTGGTGTGATATAGCTCCCATGGATACTTGTCACATATGTTTGGGAAATCCTTGGTTCCAAAGTCATAGGATTCCACATGCACAAGATTGGTACAAGTATATCATGGATCGCAAAGGGGAACTTCTCTTTCCACTAATATTTCCTAGAGAAGAAAACACATCCACTCCTTATGCACCAAAATGGAAGCTTGAAGTGAAGGAATCATCTAACCCTTCACAAGGGATACTTGGCACTTGTCCTAACTCCAATGAAATTGAGAGACAAAAGATTGCGAGGAGTAAGGGTATGATAAGTGACAACTCTAGAGTGAAAAAAGGAGAGGTTGTGTGGAGTGATGTGAGAAGGTTGTCACAACCTTATCTTAACTCATGTAACATTTCTTGTTTCTCTAGTTGTCTTGATACTTATGCAGGTATTCTTGAAAGCGAACCTATTGTGGAACCTTAAAATGTGGAGCATCATAAGGTGGTTGAAAGCTCCAAAAGAGAGCAATTGTACTTAAATGTTGATAACCAAGGTGAAGGCAATTCTTCCTATGAGCAACAAGGTAAAAAAGCTAACTCTTGCACTTTATTAAACTTGATGGATCATTGTGTGGCTAATAGCCAATTGAGTGTGAGTGATAGTTTATCTTTGTATGATATTAATAAGCCTTTACCATGTGGTGAGCTTAATAGCTCTTTCTTGTGTGTTGCAAATTGTGGTGATCAAATTTCTTGTAATACTTGTCCATTAAATGAGGAATTTTGTGATGTGCTAAATGAACCTCAATTTAGTGATGATGTTGATGTAGTTGATTATGTGAATAGTCATGTAAGTTCCTTGCTTCTGGATAATGATTCCTTGATTAGTGATTCCATTACTTGTGTCTCTCAAAGAACTCATGTGATGGTATATGTTGTTAAGGATAATATCTTATTTGATGATGACATAACTATTAAAAGTGTGCATAGTGGTAGCTCTTATAATGTTGAAAGTGTAGCTACTCTTGGAGGCTACAAGTTATTTGGTAATCCACTATGGGATGATGACACCTTTCCTGAGGAAGGAACTTCCTTCTTGAGGGACTGTGGACCTCTTACTTGTGAGGTGAAGCTTGGTCAAGATGACAAGCAAGATATGGGTGAAGATTTTACTATCTACCCACTTGAAGACATCGGCCTATCACTTTTCAAAAGGGATGATCCTTGGGATAAAGCTAACGTTGATTTGTTTGATGGTTTGAAAAACCTAACTAGTGATTATCCTTATGAAATTGATGATAATTGTGATCCTTTGTATGACACCCCACCTTTTTTTGTTAAATATGAAGATGAGTTAGTTAATTAATGCGATGGCTCGAATTCTAATCTCTTTGGTCTTAATGGTGGTGTGGGTCAAATTGGGGATTGCTACTTGAGGAAGGAAGGTGATACTAGCATGGATAGCATGGTTGACACGAGCATGGATGGTATAGATGACATGTACGATGTTCATGCAAAGGAAAGCATACAATGTGTGGGTGGTCCATTAAAGTGAGGTGGAAGGAGGAATTCAAGAATTCCCAAAAGAAGGCAACCAAACAAGGCCCTTACTTCATTAAGGGCAAAACTGTAATAGCTAGTGTCTTCTTATTCCCTAGTATAAGTAGTAGCTTTTCTTCATTTTGGAAGACCAGTTTTTGCATATTGAAGATTGATACTCTAAACTTGTAGTTGCTAGTGTAAGGCTTAGTGTAATTCCCTTAAGGAATTAGTGAGTGATTAGGGTGACTCTCTTGATTGTTAGTTTAACTTCTTTACTTAATTAATCGAAGGTCTCCCACTTGTGGATTTCATTTAGGTTTCCTTGATTAGTTGAGTTGAATTAGTATCTAGTTGTTGGAATCAATTGGGAGGTGAGGGTTTTAGCCCCTTGTTGCCCATAATTTCAATTCCTAGTTATTAATTCTCATATCTTTTCCTTCGTTTCTTCTTGTTTGTTGTATTTCCGTTATCATTTGGTATCAGAGCTTAGGTTTTAAGAGTTGTTCCATCAATTCTTAGGTCTTAGGTTCACAAAAAAAAAAAATCGTCCAAAAAAAAACCCGATTTTTTTTGTTTTGATTTGTTGTTTTTGACACTAGATCTTCATTCCCTAGTGTTTTTTGAGTCTAGATTTCAAATTTCGTGCGATTTGGAGTTGTAGAAGTGAAGTTGTCATTAAAGGGTTTTGAGCTTTTGAAGCTTTACAAACTTTGAAAGTGGGTCTATTGATTGAGGAGGAATTAGAGCTTAAAAACCATTGGGGTTTGTTCCTTACGTTAAGGGGAAGCTAATCCTAAAATTTGAGCCAATTCCTAGCTCATTTGAAGGTGTTGGTGTTTAGTGCGTGTTCTTGGTGTTCTAGGTGTTTTTGATATTCATCAAGAACATCTTGAAGAAGAAGAAGCCAAAAGGTACATTTGATCCAACTTTTTTCAAGTCAAAGTGGTCAAAAATGTTTGTTGGATCCACAAGTGGAATTCAAAAAAAAAAAAATCCACGTGGATCTGCCACGTCAGCAGCCACGTCAGCGCGTGTTGCCCAATTTCAGAGAGCAAAAATCTGCAGGTTCTATACTTAGTTTTTTTTAGGGGTCTCAAATTTTGGAACCCCAAAATTTTTCTAAGTGTTGGAACTTTTAAGACTCCAAAATTTTTCTAAGTGTTGGAACCTCAAACTTCTTCTTCTACACTCATTTTTCTTCGATTTCTCAACTAACATCTAATTAACATTTTTAATTACTTTTTAATTACTTGTTAACTAGTTTTAAAATATCAAATCATCTCTTTGATTCTCCAAATTAAGCAACAACAAGTAGTTTCTCCTACTTTTGTTACTTAATTCTTGAGTCCAAATTCTTTCGTGCTTCTTCCTCCTTCTTTTCTTGTTTTGTTTCGTTGATTAATTTCTTGATTCAAGTCCGTTTAGAGTCTTTCAAGTCGTCCTTCTTTCAAGAGTCACAAGAATCTACTCCTCCACAAAGGATAGGTGACCTTGAGTTGATTGAGTGGAGCTAGTTCACTACCAATTTTGAGACGACGCCATAGAAGATGAGTTGAGAGTTTACATACGAGTGATGTGAGGCTTTTTTCTACTAATATTGTTTGTTGAGTTTTTGTAGGTACAATGTCTAATCATTTTCCTTATAACCATGGAGGAAGGAGCTTGGTGAACAACATGGGGACGAATTTCAATGTGTCAAGGAGGGTGACCAATATGAATGAAAGGGTGGTTGAAACAAATGGGAGGTTTGGAGGTATAGAGGAAAGGGTAAAAAAGATGGATAGTATGAATTAAAGGAGTTTCCTTATGACAAGTCAAAGTGAAGAAACAAGAGGACCTCGGGTCAAGAATTCAACCTATACTACCCCCAACCAAATTTTAACCAAACCTACCCTCAAACTACATTCTGAATGAACCCAAGCTATGATAGGCAAGTCACCCCACATCCAAATACACAACCATATCATCCACCACAAAGGAGTCCTTTTGTGGAAAACCAAGATAGAAGCCAAGCACCTCAACAAAATATATCACATGCATCCTTGCATGTACCTTATGTTCCAACCCAACAACACTACCCACAAGTACCCTACCAAGATATCTATTATCAAAATCCTCTTTATGATGAAATGTGTGAAGAGGTTAGCCCGAATGAATGGTGGGAAAGACCCGAAGGCTTTGGTATGAACCAAGGCATCATGAGATGTCAAGGAAAATGGGATAGTGGAGATAGGTATAGGAATGAAGGAGGAAGGTGTGAAGATCGAAGTGATCGATATGGTGGTCAAGGTGTTCCAAATCATGGGATGGGTGACAACATGGCGAGTCTTCCAATGTTCCAAGATGGTAGTCAAGCTATTCAAGCTAACTACAGCACAAAAGGGGAAGACCAAGCCTATGGAGGTAATCATGATATACCTTAATCTTCTTCTCCTTCTATCATTCGATGTTATAAGTGTCAAGGTGAAGGACATATTGCTAGAAATTGTCCACAAAAGAGGTCAAATGTTATCTTGTGTGATGAACCTTGTGCTAAAAATATGATAGAGTATGAGGTTGGGAATGGTTGTGATGAACCTAAGGTTAGGCATGATGAAGCAACCTCAAATGTTGTTGATGAGAAATTGGAGAAGGATTTAAACTCTTCTTGTGATCTAAAGAGAATCATGGGGGATCTTTCTAAAGAGGAACTTGATCAAAGTGTGAACCTATTTCTTGCAAGGTTCAAGATGATGGATTGGGTATGTTCCTTGGTCATTGATGGTAGGAGTAGTACTAATGTGGTGAGTTGCACTATGGTTGATAGAATGAAGCTTCCTACACAAAGACACCCCAAGCCATACACACTTCAATGTCTCATTGAGAATTATGAAGTAGAGGTAACCAAACAAGTGGTCGTGAATTTTAGCATTGGCAAGTATCGAGATGAGGTGTTATGTGATGTTTTGCCCATTCAATCTTGTCATATGTTGTTTGGTAGACCTTGGCTAGCCGGTAGGGATGTTCGATATCAAGTGGAGTCCAATAAATACTCATTTGTATTTGGAGGACGAAGGCACATTCTTGTACCTTTAACACCCTATCAAGTGAGTGAGGACTACAAGATAATGAGGGAGCTTCAGAAAGTACTTAAGAGAGAGAAACTTAAAAAGGAGAAGAAAGAATTGGCTCAAGAAGGAAAGTTGTATGAGATTGATGAGCCAAGAAGTGACTTAAAAGAGGTGCACAAGGAGCACTTAATTTTGGGACTCGCCAATACCAATCCCCTCTTACCTCCTAACCATGGTGCTAGCATTTTACCTAGTACCATCCCTTCTCTTTTGCAGGTTCATGGACAAATATTTCTAAAGGAGGATCCGAACAAAGTCCCTCATGAACAAAGGGTTTAAGGCCTAATAATAGAGCTACCTAGCAAGTCAACTCTTAAGAAGAAACACAAGGACCAAGTATATGGGTCCAAAATGATGCATTGGAGGGAAAGCTTTGGAAAACCAAGTGTGGTGCACAATAATGCACACTCAAAGGCCTGTCTTCGAGGTATGTACCCTTCCCCTCTTATTCCAAGCAATCCTTGGAGTCATGATGACACTTTTCCTATGGTAGGTAGGTTTTGGAAATTGTATGACCTCATACCCTACCATGAGAGTGATGATATAGCTCCAATGTATTCATGATTGGTTTTGGATATGCTTAAGTTATGTGTGTTTCATGTTTTGAATGCCAACCATAGTTATTGTTTGGGAAAGAATCCATGGTGCATTCGTGATGCCCGATTTATGTATTCTACTCCTTGTGACACTTATTTGGTTAGACAAGTTGAGGTGTTAGGATTGATTCTTAAAAGCATGACTCCATTTGTTTATCCATTCTTTGTGGGAGTTTGTTTGAGGAATAATAATGAAGTGTACTTGAAATGCTTAATCTCGTCCTCTTATGTTCCAAATTGTGAATGCCATCTTGTTAACATTCTTTTCTTAAAGTGTGTATTTGCAATTGAGAACCCTCGAGTGGATGCTAAGTTGCTTATTTATTTTGGGAGAGTCCATGGATATTAAAAGCTCCTTGTCACCTTCATAGGGTTGGACAAATTGAAGTTTCAAATGGAACTTTTGGAAGCATGTTTGGTTCTATGATAGGAGGGACCCCAACTCCTTGGGAGTATTATTTGGCATGGAGTGATTTGACTCCTAATAAATCCCTCGACTATTCTAGTAGCATGGCTTTGTTGGTGCACTTTCTTCCTTTGGAAAGTTGTCTTATAGAGAGGATTGTTTTGTGCTTAAAATGTCTCTTCTTATCTATCAGTGTCCTTATCTTTTGGCATGCCCTAGATGAGAATAGTGAGCTTAACACCTTTCTCTACTACCTTTTTGCTTATGATGATACCCGTAGTGGTGTGAGATTTATTTTGTATGGAGGTAAAGATATGTGGGTCTTTTACTTTTTTGACCCGAATGAACCCTTATGGGTGATTGCACCACTTTTGGTGTGGCCTACTTGTGAGATAATGAAACAATTGTGTCTTATGGCTCCAAAGTTAGATATGATACTTGATGCCACAAAGACCTTTGTGTTTGCCTTGTCTCTTGATGTTTATCATAACCAAAACCTTTGCACCTTGTATGATGAGTTGCTTTTATTGGAAGAAAAGGATATTTGGTTATATCTCAAATTTGTGCCTCCTTGGCATGGTGATATTGTTGCTAACCCTTGTACTAACCCTCATGCTTTGAGGATGTTTTGGTTGTTTTCTTCTCATGTGTCTTTGAGGTTTGGATTCGAGGACGAATCATTTTCAAGAAGGGGAGGATGACATGGATAGCATGGTTGACACGAGCATGGATGGTATAGATGACATGTACGATGTTCATGCAAAGGAAAGCATACAATGTGTGGGTGGTCCATTAAAGTGAGGTGGAAGGAGGAATTCAAGAATTCCCAAAAGAAGGCAACCAAACAAGGCCCTTACTTCATTAAGGGCAAAACTGTAATAGCTAGTGTCTTCTTATTCCCTAGTATAAGTAGTAGCTTTTCTTCATTTTGGAAGACCAGTTTTTGCATATTGAAGATTGATACTCTAAACTTGTAGTTGCTAGTGTAAGGCTTACTGTAAATCCCTTAAGGAATTAGTGAGTGATTAGGGTGACTCTCTTGATTGTTAGTTTAACTTCTTTACTTAATAAATCGAAGGTCTCCCACATGTGGATTTAATTTAGGTTTCCTTGATTAGTTGAGTTGAATTAGTATCTAGTTGTTGAAATCAATTGGGAGGTGAGGGTTTTAGCCCCTTGTTGCCCATAATTTCAATTCCTAGTTATTAATTCTCATATCTTTTCCTTCGTTTCTTCTTGTTTGTTGTATTTCCGTTATCAGAAGGTGACTTTTTCCTAAAAAGTATCTTGTCTTCTTCATGTGTCCCAACATGAGTAATGTGCTTGATAAGATTCATGAACCAAATTGTGATCTTGCATGTGAGGGCACATTGAGGAGGATTGACAATCTTGACACCTTTCTTTACTACCTCTTTGCATATGATGATGTCTATGTTTGTATTAAATTAGTTTTCTATAGAGGTAGGGGTTCCTTTAATTTGTCCAATTATGTTTGTGACCACGATATGTGGGTGTTTTACTTCTTTCACCCCAATGAACCCTTATGGGTGATTGCACCACTTTTTGTGTGGCCTTCTTGCGAGAAAATGAAACAATTGTGTCTTATGGCTCCAAAGTTAAATATGATACCATCTTGTGGAATTCTTGATGCCATGAAGACCTTTGTATTTTCCTTGTCTCTTGATGTTTATCATAACCAAAACCTTTGCACCTTGTATGATGAGTTGCTTTTATTGAAAGCAAAGGATATTTGGTTGTACCTCAAATTTGTGCCTCCTTGGCATGATGATATTATTGCTAACCCTTGTACTAACTCTCATGCTTTGAGGATGTTTTGGTTGTTGTCCTTCTCATGTGTTTTAAGGTTTGGATTCGAGGAAGAATCATTTTGAAGAAGGAGAGAATGATACTAGCATGGATAGCATGGTTGACACGCGCATGGATGGCATAGATAACACATACGATGTTCATGCAAAGGGAAGCTTATGAGTCCGTGGGAGTGATGTGGATGAAGAAAAGAGGCCATTTGTGCAAGTGGCTAGGCTTTAAATTCAAGAATCCATAAAGAAGACAACCAAACAAGGCCCTTGCTTCATTAAGGGCAATATTGTAAAAAGTCAATGTCTTCTTATTTCCTTAGTATAAGTAGTAGCTTTTCTTTATTTTGAAGACTAGTTTTTGATGAATATTGAATATTGAGCTTTGAAGCTTGTAGTTTCTAGGTATTTAGCTTGTAGTTTCTAGGTGAAGCCTAGCATTAGTTGGTAATTTTAGTAGTGTGGATCTTGGAATTATTGGTGAACTTCTTGGTTTGGTTAATCGAAGGTTGCTCATTTGTGGTTTCTTGAGTTTCTTTGATTTTTCTCAAACTAGAGTTTGTGTTTGAATTATTGAATTCAATTGGGAGGTGAGGGTATCAAGTCCCTTGTTGCCCATAAATTCAAGAGTTTGAATATTAACTCACATATCCTTCTTTTGTTTTATTTCCTTCTTGTTCTTCCCTTTTTGTCTGTTATCATTTGGTATCAAAGCTCGGTTTAGGTTTGTTTCCACAAATCTAAGTCTTGGAAATTTGATATCTTCAAAATCCAAAAAAAAATCATCCAAAAAAAAAAAACCGAAATTTTTTCTTGTTTGATTTCTTGTTTTTGACACTAGATTCTTGTTCCCTAGTGTTTTTTGAGTCTAGATTTCAAATTATATTCAATTTGGAGTTGTAGAAGTGAAGTTTCCATTGAAGGACTTTCAAGCTTTGAAAACTTGCAAACTTGAAAAGTGTGTCTTTGGATTGGGGAGAAATTGGAGCTTAAACACTATTGGGGTTTATTCCCTAAGTCGAGGGGAAGCTAATCCTAAAGTTTGAGTCAATTCTGAGTCGATATGAAGGTGTTGGTGTCTAGTGTGTGTTCTTGGTGTTCTAGGTGTTTTTGATATTCATCAAGAACATCTTGAAGAAGAAGAAGCCAAAAGGTACATTTGATCCAACTTTTCCAAGTCAAAGTGGTCAAAGATATTTGTTGGGTCCACAAGTGGAATTTTAAAAAAAATAAAAAAATAATATAAATTCCAAAGGACCAAATCTGCCCCTTAGAAAAAGTTTTGGGGGCTGAAATGCACACTCGCAAACTTGGACAGAATGCTTCAAATTTTGGGACCCCAAACTTCAAATTTCTTCTTCTACACTCATTTTTCTTCTATTTCTCTACTAATTAACAACTAATTAACATCTTTAATTACTTGTTAACTAGTTTTAATCATCAAATCATCTCTTTGATTCTTCAAATTAAGCAACACAAGTAACTTTTCTACTTTTGTTACTTAGTTTTTTTTTTAGTTCGTTTTCTTTCGTGCTTTTTTCTTCAACTTTTCTCATCTTAATTCGTTGATAAATTTCTTGATTCAAGTCCTTTTACCTTCAATCGAGTCGTCCGTCTTTCAAGAGTCACAAAAATCCACTCCACTACAAAGGATAGGTGATCTTGAATTGATCAAGCAAAGCTAGTTCACTACCAATTTTGAGACGACATTTTAGGAGGTGAGTTAAGAGTTTGCATACGAGTGATGTGAGGCTTTTTCTACTAATATTGTTTGTTGAGTTTTGTAGGTACAAAAGGAGATATAAGGTAGCATGTCATCCATAGCTTCGGATACTTGTGATGATGACATGAAAAGCTCTATTTGTAGCGATGGAGGCTATGATTCTAATGTTGAGGCCTATGAAGGCTATGATGGAGCCAATGAGGGATATGAAGGATCATGTGTTCATGAACATTATGATGGAGAGAACTACTACTCCGGAGATGAATATGTGATGAATGGAGCTTATAGCTCTTGTGATGATGTTGAAGGGGTAGAGGAACCTTGTGGAGAATATTATAGTGGAGAAGAAGGTTATGAAAGTTCTCATTTTCCACACCATGAGTAATAAGGCGATGTGCGGTACAATGCTTCCTTCCGTATGTCTTGTGAATCCTTTGAGGGAAATCTTGATGAAAATGGAAGTTGTGAGGTTGAATGTCCTTCCTCATCTTGTGCGACTTTCTATCCTAAAAGAGAAGGTATTGATGTATGGTTGGTACCAATTCGAAGATATCGTATGGGCTATAGAAGAGGTACATTTCCTACTTCTCAAAATATGATAATATGCGATTCTTATCCTAATACCAATGTGTCTTGTACATGATATAGAAATGGTATTAGAGGAAGTAGAGACAAGTTGATGTTTCAAGATAGGCAAGACCCGGAGAGGCGAAATCTTGAAATAAAAGTTAATGTTTATCATACTATGGGGTTTGATATTGTCCTTGATGATCATAGTGTTTCTAACTTTATAACCCCTCAGTTTGTTGAATTGTTTGGTATACCTTTTTGGCCGAAGCGAGACTCCTTTGTTACTCAAAAAGGGTATCATGTTAATAAAAGGGTGCAAGTACCTATTTCACTTGGGAAATATCAAGAGGAGGTTTGGTGTGATATAGCTCCCATGGATACTTGTCACATATGTTTGGGAAATCCTTGGTTCCAAAGTCATAGGATTCCACATGCACAAGATTGGTACAAGTATATCATGGATCGCAAAGGGGAACTTCTCTTTCCACTAATATTTCCTAGAGAAGAAAACACATCCACTCCTTATGCACCAAAATGGAAGCTTGAAGTGAAGGAATCATCTAACCCTTCGCAAGGGATACTTGGCACTTGTCCTAACTCCAATGAAATTGAGAGACAAAAGATTGAGAGGAGTAAGGGTATGATAAGTGACAACTCTAGAGTGAAAAAAAGAGAGGTTGTGTGGAGTGATGTGAGAAGGTTGTCACAACCTTATCTTAACTCATGTAACATTTCTTGTTTCTCTAGTTGTCTTGATACTTGTGCAGGTATTCTTGAAAGCGAACCTATTGTGGAACCTTAAAATGTGGAGCATCATAAGGTGGTTGAAAGCTCCAAAAGAGAGCAATTGTACTTAAATGTTGATAACCAAGGTGAAGGCAATTCTTCCTATGAGCTACAAGGTAAAAAAGCTAACTCTTGCACTTTATTAAACTTGATGGATCATTGTGTGGCTAATAGCCAATTGAGTGTGAGTGATAGTTTATCTTTGTATGATCTTAATGAGCCTTTACCATGTGGTGAGCTTAATAGCTCTTTCTTGTGTGTTGCAAATTGTGGTGATCAAATTTCTTGTAATACTTGTCCATTAAATGAGGAATTTTGTGATGTGCTAAATGAACCTCAATTTAGTGATGATGTTGATGTAGTTGATTATGTGAATAGTCATGTAAGTTCCTTGCTTCTAGATAATGATTCCTTGATTAGTGATTCCATTACTTGTGTCTCTCAAAGAACTCATGTGATGGTATATGTTGTTAAGGATAATATCTTATTTGATGATGACATGACTATTAAAAGTGTGCATAGTGGTAGCTCTTATAATGTTTAAAGTGTAGCTACTCTTGGAGGCTACAAGTTATTTGGTAATCCACTATGGGATGATGACACCTTTCCTGAGGAAGGAACTTCCTTCTTGAGGGACTGTGGACCTCTTACTTGTGAGGTGAAGCTTGGTCAAGATGACAAGCAAGATGTGGGTGAAGATTGTACTATCTACCCACTTGAAGACATCGGCCTATCAGTTTTAAAAAGGGATGATCCTTGGGATAAATCTAACATTGATTTTTTTGATGGTTTGAAAAACCCAACTAGTGATTATCCTTATGAAATTGATGATAATTGTGATCCTTTGTATGACACCCCACCTTTTTTTGTTAAATATGAAGATGAGTTAGTTAATTCATGCGATGGCTCGAATTCTAATCTCTTTGGTCTTAATGGTGGTGTGGGTCAAATTAGGGATTGCTACTTGAGGAAGGAAGGTGACTTTTTCCTACAAAGTATCTTGTCTTCTTCCTGTGTCCCAACATGAGTGATGTGCTTGATAAGATTCATGAACCAAATTGTGATCTTGCATGTGAGGGCACATTGAGGAGGATTGACAATCTTGACACCTTTATTTACTACCTCTTTGCATATGATGATGTCTATGTTTGTATTAAATTTGTTTTCTATAGAGGTAGGGGTTCGTTTAATTTGTCCAATTATGTTTGTGACCACGATATGTGGGTGTTTTACTTCTTTCACCCCAATGAACCCTTATGGGTGATTGCACCACTTTTGGTGTGGCCTTCTTGCGAGAAAATGAAACAATTGTGTCTTATGGCTCCAAAGTTAAATATGATACCATCTTGTGGAATTCTTGATGCCACGAACACCTTTGTATTTTCCTTGTCTCTTGATGTTTATCATAACCAAAATGGGGCTCCAAAATAGCCCGCTCAAGTCAAGATTAAATAAGGAATTTTATGAATGAACAATCAGAAATTGAGCAAGAAAGCTTACCATAAACCGAGGAATTTCACCCGAACAACGAGTCTCACGAACCCACGATCATGAACTCACAAAAGGGGCAGAATCTACAAGAATTTCCAAGCTTTAGAGACTCCCAACAATGGTGGTTTCTTTAGAAAACAAGAGAAGAACAAGTTGGCGAAGAAGACTTACCAATTATCGAGGGAGCGCAGATTTTTGATGAGCAAAAGATTCCCCAAGTTCAAGAACTAATTTGGAGCAATTTGTTAAAGAGAATTTTCAGTTTGGAGTTGGGAGGAAACAGGAATTTGAGCTGAAAACCGAAGGAGGAAAGATTTATAGGGGCTGGACGCAGGTCATCGCTGTTGGTGCTGCCCAAGCGCAGCTGAGCAAATTCTGCTGCAGAAAACCAACAACAACCAAACCTTCTACAGGGTGTTCCTGGCATAATCGTTACCCGATACTGACAAACCAAATATGCTATTAGAGTGGAAACGATGTTCCAGACTCAACCAAATTGACAAAATTTCCATCCGAGTCCGTTTTCTCTGAATGTTGACTAAAGTCAACCAAACAAGCCCAACTGGCCTAAAAACACAGAATGAGAGAGAATTCCAAGCTGAAAAGTTCCCGAATCCCAACCAAAGGTCCCTCTAGACCAAAGTCCACGCTCCGGAGCTAACAGAACTGTTGAAATTCAATTTTGAGTACGTTCACCAAGAATGCTGACTAAAGTCAAAAAAGACAAAACCAATGGCTCGAGCACTGAACTACCGGTCCCAACAAGCAATAAATTACTTGGGGCCGCTACAGGCAAGCTCTAAAGGTACAAGAAAGGCAAAAATGCATAAATGACCGAAAGGGTCATTACATCATCCACTACTCAAAAGACTTTCATCCCCGAATGTCAGGAAATAAGGAAGGACTAGAGGTTAAAATAACAGCGGACACCAAAGCCTGAACTACTCTATCGGACAACCCAGGTAGCCTCCTCGATCGGACGACACCCAAAAAAACCAACGAGCGCAGCCAAGCTTAAAACTCATTACTAGCCAAGTTAGATTCCAAACTCAAACTTCAAAATGCCAAGGACCTGCCAACCCAAACTTAACCTCGAGAATCTCAATCAGAAAGCATTGAAACAACACCGAAAGCAGAGAACCAAGGCGATCAACTCACCGAACTCGAACCTCAAAAACCACAACCAAGTTTACCAGAAAAGCCAACAATCAAGACTCTAACTCATGAACCCGCTGATTTGCGAAACCCTTTTATCCAGACTAAATCTTTTTGCACCATAATAGGAAGTTGCATACAAGGCGAACACTCAACCACCCTCGAAGCATCAAGTGACACACCGGAGATCCACAGTCTTCGCTTATACTCTACCATGAACGAAGTCACCTTTTTTTTCTCAACTCCTTTCAAGTCAAGTTATAGTCCACTAGCATTTTCCATCCAAGACAACAACTTGAAGCGTACCTTTGAAAACTAGAGTTACCTTACCCGATTGATCATCAACCAATGAACGGACACTTTTTCTAACATCAATCTCGCTAACTGAACCCGACTGAACAACCCGTATGACCCAACTGAAGTTTGCACACCCAAGTTAGGAAAGGCATGTATGAATACCCTGTGTTGACGGAGAAACTTCCAAACTGTAGAACTAACCCAACTTTGTTGCACCGTGTCAAGTTTGAATCAACTGGAAGCGAATGAACCAGGGTAACCTTCGCAACAGACCCAAACCAAAACCAAGATCCTGCACATAGTGTGGTAAGTCTACCATGAAGTCCGTAGTCATTAGCTAAGCTCCAAACTCTAAGAAGTACTGCTGCTACTCTAAATACTCAAACACCATTCGGGTTTGAAATTGCTTTACAAATCTCAACTCAGGAAGGAGTCTACCATACCACAAATATTAATTCAAAACACCCTGTAGGCAAAGGAAAAGGTGCCTGGGGTGCAAGGTCGCCAGCTCGCTATAGAAATTGTTACATATACCTTCAACTCACCCTTTTGGATCGAATCAACCTCTCTACTGTATCAGCACACAGACCCACCATCCTGAAGCATACCACATACCGTACTTCTAGTCCAAACTGGCTGAGTTTAACCAACACTGGAACCCCACATAAAAGACAACCCTAGAAGAATCAACTAAACAAGCTTCCCAACTCTCAGCAAATGAATGGTGACCACCAGTCTCTAAGTATCAATAGAACTCAAAATAGCCTTTCTAGACTCAACCCGCATAACCTGATCACATATAGCATACACCACTGCTGAATCTTTTACTCACACCACTGAATTTGTCCAACCATGGTAGAAGGAACCTCGTACTATGTAGAACACTTCCAAAATCTGGAATAACCAGCCTAACTCAAAGGTTAGCCAAGGAATAGGTGTCCAAGGCCAACTATCACTGTACAACTGAAATGGGGAAGCTAAGTTGTATGAACTCATTACCTTCCAACCCAAGAAGACGCAATCGATAAGAACCAACCATGAACCATCTGGAGTAGTTTGCCAACCCAGATTCTAAAACTCAACCTCAATTGCCGATCAATGCCCCTGTCAGAACCCATAAGTAGACTTATCCACCATCAAAGAACGCTAATAGAGCTAGAGCCAACTAGGCCATGAATACATAATTTGCCCAATCCGTAGATGCTACTGAAAACTCTAACCAATCAAAGGAAAAGCCATTGCAATCTATAACCATCAAAATCAAATCACCAACACACAACCCAAAGCAAACCTCCGTCATCACCTCAGTCAACTACTAAAACACACAAGCACGAACAAGGAGTCATCTCTCTCCTTTTTCAACTAAATAAAACCTTTCCGTAGCATATACTGAACCATACAGACTCTTTCTAATATAAAATCTAGAGCCATTACCTTAGTTCTCACATCTATATTGCCAAACTTAATAAGCAAGAGAAGAATGGGTCGGATGCCCAACTCACCCTAAAATTCTATGAGTACACTCAGGCACGAGGCTACTGTCAACACTTAGCTAGAACTGCTATAGCCAAACACTTAATCACGGTGCCACAACTAAACTCAACCCTAACAATTGGATCTAGAGAGAGAAAGAGAGCAACCTAACCAGACTTAGAATAGGAGGAAAACACGAAAGCAACCCATACTTGCTACATTACCAAACAAAACAACTAAGGAAGGTCGATTCAAATCACTCGAGGTAAGAAAAACTAACCACTGCTCACCAGCATAACCAACACCACTCAACATAAAATAGGGCCTCAAACTCCGGCACTACCACCGGTATCACATCGAACCAACACACGGATCTCTAGCCACGTTAGATAATGGCCTAGGCAACAACCATCTAGGACCGCTAGAAAGGAAGACCCAAGCAAGCCTACAGTCACAATGGATCTGGAAGAAAAACCAATCAGAAAAGAGACTAACAAGAACTACCCATGAGCTACAACTTCGGTTAAAACACCTCACAAGGATAACTCACCCCATCCACTACTAAGGAATAAACTACCACGAAAACAACACATAGATACTACAATTCAAGTAGTCAAACAACTAAACAGGTATCAGGTAAGCATATAAGCAAATAAATGATAGAAGGGGCAGAATCGCAATGCGAGCAGGACTATCACAAGCCAAATGTAGAAAAAGCCTAACCTGGAGCAATGATATTAGGAACCTCTACCACGGGCCCACCAAGAGGGGCATCAACCTGACGGTGTCTAACACTGACCAGAGTAGTCGAAGCTAAAGGCTTTGTCATCCCTCGACGGAGATAGTCTCTAGCATAATGTCCCATCTCCCCACAACTATAGCAAACCAAAGAAGCTCTACTCCGTTGTACGGTGCCTGTCGACTCTGGATGGATACCTGAACTACCCAGTTGAAAGCCACCTCTAACTATCCGGGGACCACCCTCGCAACCCTACACACTACCTCTCGCTGCTTAGGGACCACCCCTACTATCCTATACTCCACCTTTGGCCGATGGCACCGACGCCCTGGGAGATAACACCTGCTGACCCTGTGGACTAGAAGATGGAATCATGGGACAATCCCTAGCAAAGTGCCCACATACACCACACTGAAAGAAAATCCCTCTAGGTATGTACGGGCAAGGAGATTGCACTGAACCTGACTGGCCACCATGGTCAACACAACCTAAAAGCAACCCTTGAGAAATCTAACCTGTACCATATCAGCTAAGCTTAACATGTCCTTTACCACCGCCCTTTGAAACTTGTGGAGGAACTGAAACTGGCCTCATAGATAAGAAGCAATGGAACCTATCTCTAGTGGAGAATCTCCTAACTCGAGTCTGAGAACCTCAAAAACTATCCTGGCAATGATGTTTCTTAGCACTACCTCAATAAGCCTCACGATGTAAACCCATGATAGCCCAAGCATGATCCACTACCTGAAGGAAGATAGTCCCAACTATAACCAAGTGCTCGGTAGACAAATAGAGCAGTGAAATCAAACCTCCAACAAAGCTATGAACCCTATCAAACTCTAAAGGCACAGTCATAGCAGTACACCTGACCATCTCATGAAATCTCGCCTCATACTCCAATAACGATAGATAACCCTGCTGAAGAACTGGTAGCTCAACCCTAGCTGAAGCACTTCTCATAGAACCGGGTACTGAAATACCCACCGGAGGACTCAGAGTCCTAGAAATGGTGTCCGGAAGAACTGGGGTAGCTATAAATCGAATCGGAGGGTGGGTTGACCCCGCACCCCCTATCTAGTTTAATAAACCCTCACTATAAAGTCCTGGCACTGATGGAAGCACTGAAGCAACAGGCACATAAGCCTCGACATCACCCCCTGTCGAACTCGTCTTATGCATCGGAGAAGGAATGAAATAATAGAAGTTTAGAAGTCAATAAATCCAGGAACGCGCGATAAGGAACCAAGAAGATGAAACTTTTCCTAACAATGCCCTGTAGCCTCCCACAGATATGATACGGATGTCAACATACCAATCTGTGAGACTCTACTTAGACACTTGCTTCTGTACCACAACACCGGTGAACCTAGAGCTCTTATACCAAGCTGTCATGACCCGATTTCTTAGTTCATGATGGCACCTACTGATACTAGCATAGATAGCATGGTTGACACAAGCATGGATGGCATAGATAACACATACGATGTTCATGCAAAGGAAAACTTATGAGTCCGTGGGAGTGATGTAGATGAAGAAAAGAGGCCATTTGTGCAAGTGGCTAGGCCTTAAATTCAAGAATCCATAAAGAAGACAACCAAACAAGGCCCTTGCTTCATTAAGGGAAATATTGTAAAAACTCAATGACTTCTTATTTCCTTAGTATAAGTAGTAACTTTTCTTTATTTTGAAAACGAGTTTTGATGAATATTGAATATTGAGCTTTGAAGCTTGTAGTTTCTAGGTATTTAGCTTGTAGTTTCTAGGTGAAGCCTAGATTAGTTGGTAATTTTAGTAGTGTGGATCTTGGAATTGTTGGTGAACTTCTTGGTTTGGTTAATCGAAGGTTACTCATTTGTGGTTTCTTGAGTTCCTTTGATTTTTTATCAAACTAGGGTTTGTGTTTGAATTATTGAATTTAATTGGGAGGTGAGGGTATCAAGTCCCTTGTTGCCCATAAATTCAAGAGTTTGAATATTATTAACTCACATATCCTTCTTTTGTTTTCTTTCCTTCTTGTTCTTCCCTCTTTGTCCATTATCATTTGGTATCAGAGCTCGGTTTAGGTTTGTTTCCACAAATCTAAGTCTTGGGATTTTGATATCTTCAAAATCCAAAAAAAAAAAAAAACCGAATTTTTTTCTTGTTTGATTTCTTGTTTTTGACACTAGATTCTTGCTCCCTAGTGTTTTTTGAGTCTAGATTTCAAATTATATTCAATTTGGAGTTGTAGAAGTGAAGTTGTCATTGAAGACCTTTGAAGCTTTGAAAACTTGCAAACTTGAAAAGTGGGTCTTTGGATTGGGGAGAAATTGGAGCTTAAAAACTATTGGGGTTTGTTCCCTAAGTCGAGGGGAAGCTAATCCTAAAGTTTGAGCCAATTTCGAGTTGATTTGAACGTGTTGGTGTTTAGTGTATGTTCTTGGTGTTCTATGTGTTTTTGATATTTATCAAGAACATCTTGAAGAAGAAGAAGCCAAAAGGTACATTTGATCCAACTTTTTCAAGTCAAAGTGGTCAAAGATGTTTGTTGGGTCCACAAGTGGAATTTTAAAAAAAAAAAATTCCAAAGGACCAAATCTGCCCTTTAGAAAAGGTTTTGGCGGCTGAAATGCACACTTGCAAACTTGGACAGAATGCTTCAAATTTTGGGACCCCAAAATTTTTCTAAGTGTTGGAACTCTTAAGACCTCAAAAATTTTCGAAGTGTCAAAACTTCAAATTTCTTCTTCTACACTCATTTTTCTTCTATTTCTCTACTAATTAACAACTAATTAACATCTTTAATTACTTGTTAACTAGTTTTAATCATCAAATCATCTCTTTGATTCTTCAAATTAAGCAACACAAGTAACTTTTCTACTTTTGTTACTTAGTTTTTTTTGAGTTCGTTTTCTGTCGTGCTTTTTCTTCTTCAACTTTTCTCATCTTAATTCGTTGATAAATTTCTTGATTCAAGTCCTTTTACCTTCAATCGAGTCGTCCGTTTTTCAAGAGTCACAAAAATCCACTCCACTACAAAGGATAGGTGATCTTGAATTGATCAAGCAAAGCTAGTTCACTACCAATTTTGAGACGACATTTTAGGAGGTGAGTTGAGAGTTTACATACGAGTGATGTGAGGCTTTTTCTACTAATATTGTTTGTTGAGTTTTGTAGGTACAAAAGGATATATAAGGTAGCATGTCATCCATAGCTTCGGATACTTGTGATGATGACATGGAAAGCTCTATTTGTAGCGATGGAGGCTATTATTCTAATGTTGAGGCCTATGAAGGCTATGATAGAGCCAATGAGGGGTATGAAGGATCGTGTGTTCATGAACATTATGATGGAGAAAACTACTACTCCAGAGATGAATATGTGATGAATGAAGCTTATAGCTCTTGTGATGATGTTGAAGGGGTAGAGGAACCTTGTGGAGAATATTATAGTGGAGAAGAAGGTTATGAAAGTTTTCATTTTCCACACCATGAGTATGAAGGCGATGTGCGGTACAATGCTTCCTTCCGTATGTCTTGTGAATCCTTTGAGGGAAATCTTGATGAAAATGGAAGTTGTGAGGTTTAATGTCCTTCCTCATCTTGTGCGACTTTCTATCCTAAAAGAGAAGGTATTGATGTATGGTTGGTACCAATTCGAAGATATCGTATGGGCTATAGAAGAGGTACATTTCCTACTTCTCGAAATATGATAATGTGCGATTCTTATCCTAATACCAATGTGTCTTGTACACGATATAAAAATCGTATTAGAGGAAGTAGAGACAAGTTGATGTTTCAAGATAGGCAAGACCCGGAGAGGCGAAGTCTTGAAACAAAAGTGAATGTTTATTGTACTACGGGGTTTGATCTTATCCTTGATGATCATAGTGTTTCTAACTTTATAACCCCTCAATTGGTTGAATTGTTTGGGATACCTTTTTGGCCGAAGAGAGACTCCTTTGTTACTCAAAAAGGATATCATGTTAATAAAAGGGTGCAAGTACCTATTTCATTTGGGAAATATCAAGAGGAGGTTTGGTGTGATATAGCTCCCATGGATACTTGTCACATATGTTTGGGAAATCCTTGGTTCCAAAGTCATAGGATTCCACATGCACAAGATTGGTACAAGTATATCATGGATCGCAAAGGGGAACTTCTCTTTCCACTAATATTTCCTAGAGAAGAAAACATATCCACTCCTTATGCACCAAAATGGAAGCTTGAAGTGAAGGGATCATCTAACCCTTCGCAAGGGATACTTGACACTTGTCCTAATTCCAATGAAATTGAGAGACAAAAGATTGAGAGGAGTAAGGGTATGATAAGTGACAACTCTAGAGTGAAAAAAATAGAGGTTGTGTGGAGTGATGTGAGAGGGTTGTCACAACCTTATCTTAACTCATGTAACATTTCTTGTTTCTCTAGTTGTCTTGATACTAGTGCAGGTATTCTTGAAAGCAAACCTATTGTGGAACCTCAAAATGTGGAGCATCATAAGGTGGTTGAAAGCTTCCGAAGAGAGCAATTGTACTTAAATGTTGATAACCAAGGTGTAGGAAATTCTTCCTATGAGCTACAAGGTAACAAAGCTAACTCTTGCACTTTATTAAACTTGATGGATCATTGTTTGGCTAATAGCCAATTGAGTGTGACTGATAGTTTATCTTTGTATGATCTTAATGAGCCTTTACCATGTGGTGAGCTTAATAGCTCTTTCTTGTGTGTTGCAAATTGTGGTGATCAACTTTCTTGTGATACTTGTCCATTAAATGAAGAATTTTGTGATGTGCTAAATGAACCTCAATTTAGTGATGATGTTGATGTAGTTGATCATGTGAATAGTCATGTAGGTTCCTTGCTTCTAGATAATAATTCCTTGATTAGTGATTCCATTACTTATGCCTCTCAATGAACTCATGTGATGGAATATGTTGTTAAGGATAATATCTTATTTGATGATGACATGACTATTAAAAGTGTGCATAGTGGTAGCTCTTATAATGTTGAAAGTGTAGCTACTCTTGGAGGCTACAAGTTATTTGGTAATCCACTATGGGATGATGACACCTTTATTGAGGAAGGAACTTCCTTCTTGAGGGACTGTGTACCTCTTACTTGTGAGGTGAAGCTTGGTCAAGATGACAAGCAAGATGTGGGTGAAGATTGTACTATCTACCCACTTGAAGACATCAGCCTATCACTTTTCAAAAGGGATGATCCTTGGGATAAAGCTAACATTGATTTGTTTGATGGTTTGAAAAACCCAACTAGTGATTATCCTTATGAAATTGATGATAATTGTGATCCTTTGTATGACACCCCACCTTTGTTTGTTAAATATGAAGATGAGTTAGTTAATTCATGCGATGGCTCGAATTCTAATCTCTTTGGTCTTAATGGTGGTGTGGGTCAAATTGGGGATAGCAACTTGAGGAAGGAAGGTGACTTTTTCCTACAAAGTATCTTGTCTTCTTCATGTGTCCCAACATGTGTTGATGTGCTTGATAAGATTCATGAACCAAATTGTGATCTTGCATGTGAGGGCACCTTGAGGAGGATTGACAATCTTGACACCTTTCTTTACTACCTCTTTGCATATGATGATGTTTATGTTTGTATTAAATTTGTTTTCTATAGAGGTAGGGGTTCCTTTAATTTGTCCAATTATCTTTGTGACCATGATATGTGGGTCTTTTACTTTTTTCACCCCAATGAACCCTTATGGGTGATTGCACCACTTTTGGTGTGGCCTTCTTGTGAGACAATGAAACAATTGTGTCTTATGGCTCCAATGTTAAATATGATACCATCTTTTGGAATTCTTGATGCCACGAAGACCTTTGTATTTGCTTTGTCTCTTGATGTTTATCATAACCAAAACCTTTGCACCTTGTATGATGAGTTGCTTTTATTGGAAGCAAAGGATATTTGGTTGTACCTCAAATTTGTACCTTCTTGGAATGATGATATTATTGCTAACCCTTGTACTAACCCTCATGCTTTGAGGATGTTTTGGTTGTTGTCCTTCTCATGTGTTTTAAGATTTGGATTCGAGGACGAATCATTTTCAAGAAGGAGAGGATGATACTAGCATGGATAGCATGGTTGACACGAGCATGGATGGCATAGATAACACATACGATGTTCATGCAAAGGGAAACTTATGAGTCCGTGGGAGTGATGTAGATGAAGAAAAGAGGCCATTTGTGCAAGTGGCTAGGCCTTAAATTCAAGAATCCATAAAGAAGACAACCAAACAAGGCCCTTGCTCCATTAAGGGCAATATTGTAAAAACTCAATGACTTCTTATTTCCTTACTATAAGTAGTAACTTTTCTTTATTTTGAAAACGAGTTTTGATGAATATTGAATATTGAGCTTTGATGCTTGTAGTTTCTAGGTGAAGCCTAGATTAGTTGGTAATTTTAGTAGTGTGGATCTTGGAATTGTTTGTGAACTTCTTGGTTTGGTTAATCGAAGGTTACTCATTTGTGGTTTCTTGAGTTCCTTTGATTTTTATCAAATTAGGGTTTGTGTTTGAATTATTGAATTCAATTGGGAGGTGAGGGTATCAAGTCCCTTGTTGCCCATAAATTCAAGAGTTTGAATATTAACTCACATATCCTTCTTTTGTTTTCTTTCCTTCTTGTTCTTCCCTCTTTGTCCGTTATCACCTACAACCCTCCAGTAGTCAAACCAATTCCCGTAGCCTGGAATGGTAGTAATGGGCTACTACCTGACCAATATGCACAATGAACAGAAATAAGCAAAAGTTGAATATAAAGATAGAACAATGCGGAAGAAACAACCAAAATATAAATAAATAAAGAAACTACACCACCCCCAAGACTTGGTATCGATAGTACAAGAACTTCTAAATAGAATACAATTTAGAAGTAACAAAAAAAGATATACAACTATCTCTGAAAGTATAAAGAGTATAGCACCAAAAGATAAGATATGGTCAAGCCCCGAACGTCAGGTGCTCACCCTAGTCTCGAAGATCCAAAAGTTACACGAGTCCCCACACAATCAATGATGAAAGCTCACACTAGTATCTGCACCAAAAAGAGATACATAGTGTAGTATGAGTACCAAGACAATGGGTACTCAGTAGGCATCATAGGCTGACCGAGCGCAGACAGATAATATATAAGTAATACATTATATAAAAGTAAGAAAAAATATAGGGATCCACCTAAATCTAGTTATAAAACCAAAAAGGGAACAATTCAAACCAATAAGAAGGAACATATAACAAAATCAATCCAGGAAACCAACAATCCAAGTTCAACCAAACCAATGAAATGTGATGGGATATGATGTGATGTATGAGTGCATGTTGATATAAGCTCGAAAAATACCTCATCAAACTATGCATATATATGTGTAAGGGTGCATAATAGTATAAGCCCAGAAATACCTCATCAGAGTATGCATATATATATATGAATAGTATACACTCGGAAATACCTCATCATACTATGCATATATATGTGTAAGGGTGCATAATAGTATAAGCCCAGAAATACCTCATCAGAGTATGCATATATATATATGAATAGTATACACTCGGAAATACCTTATCATACTATGCATATAAGAATAGGCACATAAGAGTGCATAATAGTATTAGCCCGGAAATACCTCATCGGACTATGCATGTAAAAATAGGCACATAAGAGTGCATAATGATATAAGCCCAAAAATACCTCATCGGACTATGCATGTAAAAATAGGTGTAGTGGAGAGAAGATCCAAGAATACCCCTCGGACCGGCATAAAAGTAGTGTTATCCCTTTCTGTTCTAAAACAAGTGTTAAAAACCCAGTAGAACTCCTTTAAAATTTGAAATCCATGAATATCACAAAATCCTCAAGTTTTAAACCAAAAGCCTCAAAAACCTTTCCTTTCTGTGCCTCTAGGTATATAAATGCAATATGAACATGCAATGTCCCAAAATCACAGAATAATAGCCTCGAGCCCACAATTTACACACAACCAGTAAATCCAGAAATAACGGAATGATAACCATGAAAACAACTACAGGAATCTAATCTACCTCTAAAATCTCCTAAAATCATAATAAGGATTCTACGCTAGCCATAGAGATACTACAAGCGCTTAGACTAAGGATAACAATAATATTTCTAATCTAATATCCAAAATGGCCAATTTAATACAAGTCACAAGATTTAAGCCTAATTCTACCTATAATCCAACCTAATGTTCCAATAACATATAAATATATATAATCTAACTAAACTCAGTCTAGGAAGTAAATCATAACCTACCTGTCGTCCGATGACAAGCTGTTAAAACGACGATGCCCAAGCCCAAACAGGTCCAAGAAGCTCCAATTTGCAAGAAGACTATCACAACAGTAATCTACACATCAAAAGGAGACTAACGGTACCCATAATGCTATACACATACTCGAGTCGAAATTTGGGTCACAGGCAGGCCTGTGGGCCCCGCAATTGGAAACTGGAAATGAAAACACCTACGTGTTCCCCACATTCCCGGGAGAACATGCTCAAAATTTGAGCAGATTCGCACCATGGCACTGAGTTCTAGGGACCTAGTGAGTGAAAGGAACTCACTAGTGAAATCCCACATACCTGGAGGAAGATTCTATGATTGAACCTTTAGATTTTGGGGAGAAACTTGGAGGAAACCATCTGCTTTGTTCTTGAGAGAAAGTGCTTTGTTTTTTGTCTAATGTTGCTAAGTGTCGAATGATTTAGGAGTAATGGGGAAAAAAAGAGTTAAAAACCCTTTAATTACTCCCAAAATAACTTAGGATCAGAGTTAAAATAATTAGGAAAAGACCAAAATGCCCCCAACTTAAACTGAAAATTTCAGAAAAACTCATCGTCGGACAGGCTGCCCGACGGGCGTCAGACCTGCGATGGCTCGTCGGCCAGGTTGTCAGGATGGGGCAGACCTGGATGGACCTCTAGACCATTCCCACGGGCAGACCCACGGCCTGTTGCATCGGCAACGCCCATGGCGATTTGCCCGTTGGGGCAAAAGAAGCTGGGACACTGGCTCCACCTCACGGGCTGCCCGATGTCCCGTCAGACCACCGATGCCCATCGGGTCACCCATTTGGCTGGAGTCATCTTGGACTGAGTCTTTGCCCTTTCCCACGAAGACCCTTGATGGTTCGTTGTGTCTACGACTCCCATGGGTCAGCCCATGAGGCTTGACTGGGGATGGGATTTTCTTAGGTTTTGCTGAGTTCCAGGTTTTTAAAGTTGGTCTAAATTCTAGGGTGTTATAATATCTCCCCCTTGGGATCATTCATCCTTGAATGATGACTAACTAAGTTGAGTTTAGAGTGCAAGAGCTGCAATCTCTACCAACTGAATTCTAGAAGCTGATATCTGACTGAGTCTAGTTCTAAGTACATGAAATCATGTGGAAAATATTGGAATAACTGGGAAAACATGTTTCTGAGACTGACATGCATGAGAGGAAACTGAAAGACTGGAGAGGAACTATTACCTCAAACTGAAACTGGGTCGGAAGGAAAGAGGTGAGGATACTTGGCTATCATGGAAGATTCTGCTTCCTAAGTAGCTCCCTCTACGGACTGATTCCTCCACAAAACTTTTACTGAAGCGACTTCCTTATTTCACAACCTACGAATCTGACGGTCAAGAATCTCAGCTGGAACCTCCTCATACGTGAGGCTATACTTCACATCCACACTCTCTAAAGGTACTATCGATGCTGGATCCCACACACTTCTTCAATAAGGTTATGTGAAAGACCAGATGAACCGCTGCTAGTTCTGCTGGCAACTTTAACTCATAAGCCACATTACCAATCTACATACCTAGGACTGAGCTTCTCTTTCTTGCCAAATCTCATCACTCCATTCATGGGTGACTCTTTCAGGAAAGCCCAATCATCCATTTCGAATTCTAAGTCCATTTTCCTCGCATCTACATAGGACTTCTAATGACTCTAAGCTCTTTTCAATCTCTTTCTGATGAGCTGGACTTTTCTCCATAGCCTAATGAACCGAATCTGGTCCAACCAAAGCTGCTTCACCTACTTTGAACCAACCAATCGGTGATCTGCATCTACCCCCATAAAGTGCCTCATATGGGGCCATCTGAATACTGAAGTGAAAACTATTATTGTAGGCAAACTCTATGAGATATAGGTGATCATCCCAACTACCCTTGAAATTGATCACGCAAGCTCTCAACATATCCTCTAAGGTCTGGATGGTACGTTCTGGCTGACCATCCGTCTGTCGGTGTAATGCTATACTGAGATTCACCTGAGTACTAAGACCATTCTGAAATGATCTCCAAAAATGAGATATAAACTGAGGACCTCTATCTGAGATGATAGACAATGGAACCCCATGCAACCTGACTATCTTGCTGATGTAGAGTCTTGCGTAGTCCTTCACAGAGTCTGTAGTCTTGATAGCCACGAAGTGAGCTGACTTAGTGACTCTATCCACTATCACCCAAATGGAGTCATGTTGTCTGTGAATACAAGTTAAACCCATAATGAAATCCATGTTGACCATTTCCCACTTCCAAGTAGGAATGCTAATCTCCTGAGTCACACCTCCTGGTTTCTGATGTTCTACTTTAACTTGCTGACAATTAGGACACTTAGCCACAAAATCTATGATGTCCCTCTTCATGTTGTTCTGCCAATAAACTTCCCGTAGATCACGATACATCTTAGTGGCACCCAGATGAATGGAATATCTAGAATTATAGGATTCTGTAAAGATCTTCTACCTCAACTCACCCACCTTAGATACACATAAGCAGCCCTGGTACCAAAGTACACCATCTCCCCCTTGGGAGAAAACTTCTACCCTCTACTGATGAACTGCACCTTTCAACTTGAGCAATATAGGATCACTATCTTGTTTCTCTTTAACCTCCGCTATCAATGAAGATTCTGACCCATTCTGGACTATCACACCAACATTTGACGTGTCCATAAGGCAAACTCCTAAGCGAGTAAGTTGGTGAACATCTCTGGCTAATTCCTTCTTCTCTTCCTCAATATGTGACATGCTACCCATAGATAGTTTACTGAGAGCCTCAACCATTACATTGGCCTTACTCGGATGGTAGAGCACATTCATATCATAATCTTTGAGGAACTCAAGCCATATCCTCTGACAAAGATTCAACTCTTTCTAGGTGAACACATACTGGAGGCTCTTATGATCTATGAACACATCAACATGAACAACATACAAGTAATCTTTATGGCAAACACAACTGTTGCAAGCTCGAGGTTATGAGTCGAGTAGTTCTTCTCATAGACCTTAAGTTGTCTGGAAGCATAAGTTATGAACTTACCCTGATGCACAAAACATAACCTAGGTCGACCGCAGATGCATCACAATAAACCACATAACCATCTGAACCCTCTGGTAGAGTCAAGACCGGAGTTGTAGTCAACCTGGTCTTCAGTTCTAAGAAGATTTTCTCACACTCATCTGACCATTGAAACTTGATCTTCTTCTGAGCCAACTTGGTCAATGGGGCAGCTATGGATGAAAAACCTTCAACAAACCTCCTATAGTAACCAGCCAAGCCCATGAAACTTCTAATATCAGATCAAAGAGGTGGGTCTGGGCCATCGCTTTACTGCCTCAATTTTTTGAGAATCCACTCGAATCCCTTTACTGGATAACACATGACCAAGGAAAGCGATAGACTGTAACTAGAATTCACATTTGCTGAACTTAGCACATAGCTAGCAATCTTTGATAGTTTGCAGAACAACCCTCAGATGAGTCATATGCTCTTTCTCATTCTGGGAAAAAATGAGGATATCATCAATAAACACGATGACGAACAAGTCCAAATACTGTTTGAACACCCTGTTCATCAAGTCTATGAAAGTTGCAATAGCATTGGTTAGTCCAGATGACATAACAACAAATTCATAGTGACCATACCGAGTCCCGAAGGCTATTTTTGGGATGTCATTATCGCTGACTCTAAGATGATGATAACTGGATCTGAGGTCTATCTTATAGAAGTAACTAGCACCCTGAAATTGGTCGAATAATTCATCAATCCTGGTGATAGGATATTTATTCTTGATTGTGACCTTGTTCAACTGATGGTAGTCGATGCACATCCTGAGAGAACCATATTTCTTACGCATGAACAATACTGGAGCACCCCATGGAGAGATGCTGGGTCTGATGAAGCCCTTATCTAGAAGGTCTTTCAACTGATCTTTTAATTCCCTAAGCTCATCTGGAGCCATTCTGTAAGGAGGAATCAAAATAGGTTGAGTATCTGGAAGGAGATCTATTCCGAAGTCGATTTCCCTTTTAGGAGGAACTCTGGGAAGATCTTCTGGGAACACTTCTGGAAACTCACTCACTAATGGAACTGATTGAAGAGTTGGTGTTTCGTAGTTTGAATACTTAACCTGAATAGGATGATAGATATTCCCTTTGGAAATCATTTTTCTATCCTTAAGATAGGAGATAAAATGACCTACAGGCACTGAGTTATTACCCTTACATTCTAGGGCTGGATCATCTGGAAACTGAAACTGAATGATCCTAGTTCTATAATCGACTGAGGCATAACAGGAATGTAGCCAATCCATGCTAAGATTATATCAAAATCTACCATTTCTAACTCTACAATATCTGCTAAGGTGACATTTTGGGAAACTGTGATAGGGCATTTTTTGTATACCTATCTAGCTATAACTGGGTCACCTACTGGAGTAGAGACTGAGAAGAGTTCTAGGAGAATTTTGGGATTGATATAAAAATTACTACTATATATGGAGTTACAAAAGAAAGCATAGTCCCTAGATCTAACAATGCATAGACATCAGTATTAAAGACTCGCAACATACCCATGACAACATCAGGTGAGTCCTCCTGATCCTGTCGAGCCTGAAGAGCATACAACTGGTTCTGGCACTGACCACCACCTGTACCAGATGAGGCACCCTGCTGAGTGGGGTGACCTGCTGGAGCTGCTGCGGAGCTAGCCTAATTTTGTGAATGAGCATCCCTGCCCTTCTGAGAATTTTTAGGGCATTCTTTCATCCTGTGGCCTGGCTTACCACACCCAAAGCAATTTCCACTACCTACCATGCACTCACCTTGATGGTTCCTACCACACTTCTTATACACTGGATGGGTGCACCCACTAGTAACTGTACCTTGGGCCTTAGAGCCAGACACTCTATCCCATCGATCGTTCTTTAATTTAGGCACTGGGGAACTGGCAGAAGATGTTGCTGGAGCTGAAGTCTTCTGACGAAACTGAGAGTGGGTGCCACTCTCTGACCTCTGCTGAGAGTAGCTAAAGCCACCTGTCCTAGCTCGCTTACTATCTCCTCCCCTTTCCTTGTTTTTCTCCTCCTTAATATTTTGGGCATAACTAAAAAATTTGAAGAAATCCATTTCCTTAATCAACATAGCAGTCTTGCACTCTTTGACTACATCATCCGACACACCATATATGAACTTGCTAATACGGGCCCTAGAGTTAGCTACTATCACCGAAGCGTAATTGGATAGCTATGTGAACTTGAGAGCATAGTCCTTCACACTCATGTCATTCTACTTTGGGTTAATGAATTCCTGAACCTTGGCTTCCCTGAGCTCTAGTGGGAAAAACTAGTCTAGAAAAGCAGTCTTGAAAAGATTCTAACTCACTTGACCTGCGTTTGTACAATGAGATTCTTTCCACTGCTGGTACCAAGTGTAGGCCACTCCCTTCAACTGATAGGTAGCCAAATCTACACCCTTGACTTGGGTGACAGCCATAATGTCTGTTACCTTCTGTATGTCATCGAAAAACTCTTGTGGATCCTCTTCTGACTAGACCCATGAAATTCTAGAGGGTTCATCCGAATGTCTCGAATTCTTGCTGCAATAGTATTAGTCTGAGGCAGAGCAGGTGTCGCAGCCTCCTGATTGACCTGAGCAGTCATGGCCTAAGCAAGCACTTGGAAAGCGTCCCAGAATTCGGCATGCGTGACTTACTTAGTCAATGGGTCTGCTGGAGCTGCTGACTGATTCTTAGCATTAGCTCTTCTAGGAGGAATTTTTTCTGAAATATGAAGCGCATGAGTTAGAATAGAAGGAGATTAAGTAGAGTTTATACTCTATAGAACAAGCTGGAAAAGAAAGAAGGGAAGTTATTCATAATGACGTCTCATAGCTCCTCCCCCATAAGTGTGGCGCGCTTCACACCCATGAAGAAGACTATACTCGACGCAACTTTCAGACACCATAGGACACTTAAACCTAATGCTCTGATACCAAGTTTGTCATGCCCCGAGGCTACCCCCATGATGTAACACGGTTCTTAGAGTCACAAGTGACCCCAAGCTAACACATGGTCTGGCATATCTAAACAATTTTAAGTTAAAAGCTTATACTGTGCAAACGCTGAAAATAGTTTAAGAACTTAAATGGGGAAAATCCCAAAACAAATATGTTTGAATATAAAATATATAAGAGTGTAGTCATAACTGAAGAACAACACTATCAACTCAAGCTGAATCTAATCTATGTCTGAAATCCTCTAACCGAGATAAGTTGTTGGGACATGCCCCCAGCTAACTCTAACAATCTGAAAACTGAAATAATAAGACTGAAAGGTAAAGCATGTCTATCGTCCTCAAACTAAGAGGACTCACCACCGAAGCTAATAAATATGGACTGGAAATCGATCTAAGCACAATCTGGATACTGAGCGCCTGAACCTACATCATAAAACAATGTAGCACAGAAGTATGCGTCAGTACTTTGAATGTACTGAGCATGATGGATATGAACTAAGATGAACAACATAACAACTGAACATGGAAATATATATACTGAAGCATAAACTGAGAAGTAAGCTGAGATGCAATGACCAAATAAATATCATGAGTACATCACATGCTGAAATGAGTAACTGAATATGAGGTCAATGCAACATGAGTCTGACTGTGGAAGATACTATTAACTGACATACCCAAGTTGAGCTAACTATGAGGCCAACCTATAACCCTGGATAGAAGGGTGTTCATACCTTGCCAAGGGTACGAACAAGTCTGACGTGGATCCACTAAACTGATGTCCACAAAGGACAAGGGTGTCAAGCCTAATCTGACGGGTGACCCCTTTAGAACCTACGATGGCGCCATAGTTCTGTGACTCAAGGATTGCTGCTAAAGGTCTCAGCCTAAACTGGCGAGTGAGCTTTTATCCCTTCATCCACTCGGTGCAAAGTTTACTCCCAATTGAATATAAAGCTAAAGATGCAACTGTAATACTGGATAGCTCAAAACACTAATAAAATTTGAGAATGCAACATACATATACTGAACGCATTCGAATTTTGAAGCATGAATGTCTGACTAATCTGCCTAGCTGATGCGCCCAAATTACACCTCTAAAAGAAGTATAAAGCAGTTGTTGTTCAAATATAGAACCTAATAGGTTGAGGTCGATCCCACAGGGAATATGGTAGGACTAGGGTCAATTAGTGTTTACTCAGTCTTTTAGTCATTTATTTCCCGCAAGGGAGGGGGGTTGAAGTAACAAGAAATAATTGTAATTAAATGTAACAAGTAACAGAGATCAATTTCAACAGTTGTTATCAATAAGAGAAGTGACTAGGGTAGTGTTCCCCATGAGATCATAAAGGTAAGGCTTTTGTACTTGGTAAACTAGTTTGGTGCTTAGCATGCAGAATCGGTAAGTTAGGTTTACCTAATTACTTGGTCCGGCAACTAGGTGAATTTTACCACACGCCTTGGTCCGGCTGCGGGTGTTGCTATACTAACCCTTACCCTTGATCCCAGATTAGCTATTCTCGGACAAGGTCAAGCTATTAGATGAGATTTGATAGCCTCAAATCTCGTTGTTAACAACCCTTTTCCCATCCGTTACCTCCTTGGTTCAGCAAGTAAGGATAAAGCGAGTTCTAACATTGTGCACCGTTAAAAAGCAATCAAAATAAAGGGAAGAACAATACAGGCATAACCACCTCCCTAGATTACCTAAGTACTTTGCCTACTTTGTTAATCTTTCATGGTTTCCACAACCCAAGTTGTGGATTTAGCTGCTCATGTTTATAAGCATGAAATTAATGTTTGTTTGAGCAATAATAAAGAGATACTTACAATTAAGAATAAAGAAAACCGGAATCTGGAAGAACAAACTCAAGAATTCTTCAATATCGAGAACTTGTGTCTTAAATCAATACCAGAATTAAAGTAACAAAATATCTGATAGTGATACTAGCATGGATAGCATGGTTGACATGAGAATGGATGGCATAGATAACACATACGATGTTCATGCAAAGGGAAGATTATGAGTCCGTGGGAGTGATGTGGATGAAGAAAAGAGGCCATTTGTGCAAGTGGCTAGGCTTTAAATTCAAGAATCCATAAAGAAGACAGCAAAACAAGGCCCTTGCTTAATTAAGGGCAATATTGTAAAAAGCCAATGTCTTCTTATTTCCTTAGTATAAGTAGTAGCTTTTCTTTATTTTGAAGACTAGTTTTTGATGAATATTGAATATTGAGCTTTGAAGCTTGTAGTTTCTAGGTATTTAGCTTGTAGTTTCTAGGTGAAGCCTAGCATTAGTTGGTAATTTTAGTAGTGTGGATCTTGGAATTGTTGGTGAACTTCTTGGTTTGGTTAATCGAAGGTTGCTCATTTGTGGTTTCTTGAGTTCCTTTGATTTTTCTCAAACAAGAGTTTGTGTTTGAATTATTGAATTCAATTGGGAGGTGAGGGTATCAAGTCTCTTATTGCCCATAAATTCAAGAGTTTGAATATTAACTCACATATCCTTCTTTTGTTTTCTTTCCTTCTTGTTCTTTCCTCTTTGATGTAGTTGATCATGTGAATAGTCATGTAGGTTCCTTGCTTCTAGATAATGATTCCTTGATTAGTGATTCCATTACTTGTGCCTCTCAAAGAACTCATGTGATGGAATATGTTGTTAAGGATAATATCTTATTTGATGATGACATGACTATTAAAAGTGTGCATATTGGTAGCTCTTATAATGTTGAAAGTGTAGCTACTCTTGGAGGCTACAAGTTATTTGGTAATCCACTATGGGACGATGACACCTTTCCTGAGGAAGGAACTTCCTTCTTGAGGGACTGTGGACCTCTTACTTGTGAGGTGAAGCTTGGTCAAGATGACAAGCAAGATGTGGGTGAAGATTGTACTATCTACCCACTTGAAGACATCGGCCTATCACTTTTCAGAAGGGATGATCCTTGGGATAAAGCTAACATTGATTTGTTTGATGGTTTGAAAAACCCAACTAGTGATTATCCTTATGAAATTGATGATAATTGTGATCCTTTGTATGACACCCCACCTTTGTTTGTTAAATATGAAGATGAGTTAGTTAATTCATGCGATGGCTCGAATTCTATTCTCTTTTGTCTTAATGGTGGTGTGGGTCAAATTGGGGATAGCAACTTGAGGAAGGAAAGTGACTTTTTCCTACAAAGTATCTTGTCTTCTTCATGTATCCCAACATGTGTTGATGTTCTTGATAAGATTCATGAACCAAATTGTGATCTTGCATGTGAGGGCACCTTGAGGAGGATTGACAATCTTGACACCTTTCTTTACTACCTCTTTGCATATGATGATGTCTATGTTTGTATTAAATTTGTTTTCTATAGAGGTAGGGGTTCCTTTAATTTGTCCAATTATCTTTGTGACCATGATATGTGGGTATTTTACTTCTTTCACCCCAATGAACCCTTATGGGTGATTGCACCACTTTTGGTGTGGCCTTCTTGCGAGACAATGAAACAATTGTGTCTTATGGCTCCAAAGTTAAATATGATACCATCTTTTAGAATTCGTGATGCCACGAAGACCTTTGTATTTTCCTTGTATCTTGATGTTTATCATAACCAAAATCTTTGCACATTGTATGATGAGTTGATTTTATTGGAAGCAAAGGATATTTGGTTGTACATCAAATTTGTGCCTCCTTGGCATGATGATATTATTGCTAACCCTTGTACTAACCCTCATGCTTTGAGGATATTTTAGTTGTTGTCCTTCTCATGTGTTTTAAGATTTGGATTCGAGGACGAATCATTTTCAAGAAAGAGAGGATGATACTAGCATGGATAACATGGTTGACATGATCATGGATGGCATAGATAACACATACGATGTTCATGCAAAGGGAAGCTTATGAGTCCGTGGGAGTGATGTGGATGAAGAAAAGAGGCCATTTGTGCAAGTGGCTAGGCTTTAAATTCAAGAATCCATAAAGAAGACAACCAAACAAGGCCCTTGCTTCATTAAGGGCAATATTGTAAAAAGCCAATGTCTTCTTATTTCCTTAGTATAAGTAGTAGCTTTTCTTTATTTTGAAGACTAGTTTTTGATGAATATTGAATATTGAGCTTTGAAGCTTGTAGTTTCTAGGTATTTAGCTTGTAGTTTCTTGGTGAAGCCTAGCATTAATTGGTAATTTTAGTAGTGTGGATCTTGGAATTGTTGGTGAACTTCTTGGTTTGGTTAATCGAAGGTTGCTCATTTGTGGCTTCTTGAGTTCCTTTGATTTTTCTCAAACTAGATTTTGTGTTTGAATTATTGAATTCAATTGGGAGGTGAGGGTATCAAGTCCCTTGTTGCCCATAAATTCAAAAGTTTGAATATTAACTCACATATTCTTCTTTTGTTTTCTTTCTTTCTTGTTCTTCCCTCTTTGTCCATTATCAGATAGTAACTTAAAATAATTCGTGAACAACTAGTAACCACGAGTAACTCCCGTAAAATAAAACCTAGGGTAAAGTATTTATAGACAAGGAAGCCAAATCCTAATTAGATTAGGAGTAGCTGGACGCGGCTGATCTGATGGGCCACCTCATGGGCCATCGCTGAGGTGACGAGCGTCGTGGGTGCCCGTCGGCCTTCTTTAGGTCTTCAGAAAAATCACTGCCACATTCTCACGGGCTAGGGTCGATGGGACATCACAGCTATGATGCCCTTCGTTGTCTCACGTCGCCTGACTTGGCATCTTTCCAGCTCTCCTGCCTGTTTTCCATGGGCAGCTTGTCACGGGGCGTTAGGTTAGCAATGGGACATCGTGGTACCCATCGTCCTTCCTTTACCCTTAGCATATCCCACTGGAGCACTTTGAACGGGTAAGGCTATGCCATGTTGCGTCTGCCACGGTCCATTTGCCAGCCTGTCGGGGCTCCCCAGACTTGGTGAATCCTGCTGCCTTACTTTAACAGTCTGCCCCACGGGCCGTCGTGGATGTGATGCCCGTGGTGGCCTCTTTTTAGCCCAAAATTGCAACTTTTGGGATTTCTTTTCTAATTCATACTTTGTCCCTGCACACTTAACAAACGACATTAAATCTAACTTAAAACTCTCAATATCTCCCAAAAATCCTATGTTTTAAGCGTTGAAAGTGCCGTCAAATTCTGGCACATCAACACCCTCAACTTAGAATCTTTGCTTGTCCTCAAGCAACAGACACAAAACAAGACTAAAATGATGCTTAAGTAAAATAAAACTAGGAACTACGACAGTCATGTGGTTTAGCAACTCAATTCATAACAAGTACCCCCCTTTTTTTTTCAAAAAAAAAAAAACTAGTGCATATGTTCTATTCCTCAAGACAACACAACGGGATCCAAGGATGACATTACCTTATCAATAGATGATCTGGCATACACATATGTGATTTACAATAACAGTTATCAGTCAAAATTGCTCTAGTGCCCTCACTACAAAGAAGTCCCACTCACACAGTAACACAATTATATTTTGGGGACTGAACTAAACACTCGCACTCAAAAAGATATTCAAGCAATGCGTGCATAATACCATAGGCTTGCCCTTATCTTCTATGCCTTAGTTTTTGAACAATTGGGTTAGGATCACTATATGACTTTCTCGGCTTGTAACATAGGCTCGGGGACGGGTATGGTAGATATAGAAAGTAGTGACTACGCCCTCCTTGACACTAGTCTATCGTGCTTCAACTCATCAGACAACTTTTACTCTTTGTCCTCCCTTTTTCTCCCTTTTGATTGTTTCTTTTTCAGCAAGTGAGGTGCGGCTTTTGTTTTAAACTCACTTATTCTTTTTCTTTGCTTTTATCTTCTTCTCTTTTTCTTTTTTTTCTTTTCTTTAACGTAGTCGCTGCACCCGTTTTCTCTCCTTTTTATTTCTAACCTCTTCTATTCATACCCAAACTTCTTACTCACCTCTACACTAGCCACCCTCAACTTAGGCGATTTGCCTGAGTTGAGGTACACAATGTCCAAGGAGGGACCAGGGCCAAACTAAAGGTTCATAACAAGAAACAGGGAAGGTGATTAGGCTAAACAACAAAAAGGGTCAATACAGGCTCAAAATCAGGGATCAAAGAGTATTAAATCATTTGGTCGGTCTTTTAGGATAAAGTGGACTACTTCAAAAATGGCCTATGATTCTTTCCTAACTAACTACTCTATGACCTTGGCACGACTAATCAGGCAAGTTCTAGATTGGAACATAGAGCAAGAACCCAATAAATTTTGCTCACAAACACATGGCACAGAGTCGACAGTCACATGCTACCTATTAGGTTCGTACTCTAGCTTAAGCCAATCATCAAATCGATAAACACAATGTCATGCAAGGATCCACAATGGTTAGTCTATCAAAACCAGATACTAATATAACACTCAAATTTTTTGAGGGGGGTCTCCATTTTTTGAATTCAAATTCAGTTTAAAAATCACATCATCGACTGCACTAAGCTCCTTTTCTTCTTTTACTATATACAACCTATCCTAAATGTGTTGGTTCAATAAAAATTAAAATCCTTAGGGAAAGAACACATGCAAGAAAAATCTAAGGAGTCGGGTACCTTATGAGTACCCTCATTTGTTGCCTCTCATACAACGCCTTATTTAACGTTAGGCATGACCCAAGTCTCTTGGCTACTCAGACTTCGCCAAGAACCCATCAAAAACCAACTTACCAAGTACTGCCCCCATCCCACTAAAAATAAAAGGGCATTGCCCTTAATGCACAAAAACATAAAAAAAACGGGGGTGAGAACATACTTGTGGCGCTCGGGTGTCACATCCTTTAGGCCCTCAGGAATGGTGCCCGTAGTACTTTTCTCAATAGAGGTTGCCTCCGTAGACCTCTCATCAACAGTAACAGCTGCCCGAGTAGCTTCATCAGTAACCTCTCCCACAATAGGGTCTAAAGAAGGGATATCTGTCTGGCCAGCAACACCACTAGCTGACCCACCTCGGCCTCTGTCGTCCATCTCAATCTGGTGCTCGCCAAGAATGCTCTGGCTACCCAGTCCTCTGCTTTCTTTGCCCTCTTCTCGGCTCTGTCCAATTTCTTCTGTAGAGACTTTGGGCAAGTGGAGCATCACCCCAGTGAACCTGCTTATCCCTACATTTCCTTTTCCTTTTGTGTGTGGCAGGCTCGGGAGGGGGTTCATCAACTCTCTCGGGCTCCTTCTCCACAGCTGATCCCAAATGTTCCATACGGAGCTCGGGATCTATGAAATCCCAAAGATTGAGCATGGGCTCCTCTGTGACCTGTGGAAATACAATTGGTGCTCTAGCTTGGGTCGGTAGAGGATTCTTCAATTTGTTAACATCGGCCCTCAGCTCTTCAATTTCTTTTTTCATGCCTGCTGACTCAAGTGCACCTATCTTATTTAAGCGCTCATCTACCCTGTCCTCCAAAGCATCTATCCGGGCGTTGACAGTGAGGAATGGTGCAATGGCCCTTTGGATGGAGGCGGTTCACAATCGGCTGAAACTGTAGAGCGAATGCATTCATTTTCTTTCTGAGATCAAGTGTCCGTTGGATAGTGTTTGTGAAGTTCGCCGGGTGGAAGGCAAAGATGGCATCAGTATCCATATCAGAAGGTGCGATGGAGGAGCTTGGCTCAGCTACCGAGGTGGATGGACCAACAACATTTTGCTTTGATTGACTACCCTGTGGGGTAGGTCTAGTAATGGGGGACGCTATCATATCTGGTGTAGGGACATGCTCCTCAAGAGTTAGAGCTAATGGCTCCTTAGTGCCAGTCAAACCAAGAACCCTAGTCTCATCTTTGGACCTCTCTGGATGGTAGGTCCTAGTAGATCAGAAAGGCTGATCTACCCTAGCATACCTGGGCACCTGAGCCTCCTCACATAGCTCTGTGATCAAACAAGGGAATGGATAGGAGGAGCCAGGCTTGGTCACTCTGTCTCTGATCTCCTTAGCTATGATCCGACCGAAATTCAAATTACGTTTGGACACGAGGGCGGCCACTAGAATAGCTCTCTCTAAATTCAGCTGGTTGTCTGCACCGGTCAGCATCAATCTGAGTCGTATAATAGCCCACCAAAATTTAGCTTCAAAATATAAGGAGGCCTTCAGAATAATTGGTTTGTCTTGTTCAAGCCATAGTGGTGTTCCGGTAGTAGTTAGGCTCTTAGCTAACCATTGAGTCCTTTTCTCTGTATGCTTTACCCGGTACTCATAATCAACTAGGTCTGTGGGTGCCTCGTAGCCCATCCTGAATAAGAATCTGTTTATTTTTTCTATCGAGATATTGATGGGGATTCCCCTAATCGGAATGCTCTCAAGAGCGGGCAATTCTGTGATCTTTTGTCCTCTCTTGTGCAACCCTTCCTATATAGCCTAATAATTAGCATAGAACTCTCTCATAAGAGTTGGATGGTAATCGAGGAGGGGATTGGTAGTCCCTCCCAGTTTGTAGTGTCTGAAGTACGCATCCAACTTGGGGAATTGGTTCAGCTTGAAAGGATCAATTTTCCACTCTTCAGCAATGGGCCTCCTCAAATGGCCTCTTTCGGTCACTTAAGGCTGTATCATAGATGGCCTTTGAACCTTTAACAGCCCATCTCTCAGTCTCACGGGCACGACCCAACACAACTCAATCTCCAGAGGGTGATAAGGTTCTCTTCTCTGGTATAGTTGTCTCGGTGTCTGAGTCAGCATTACCCCCTTTACCCTTTTCTAAACTATGCTCCAGGCCGGAGCCGTCTTTATCTCCTGATTCTACTCCGGTTCCACTAGAAACTTGAGTGGCCAATTCCTTTCCTGTAGGTGCCTCCTCACTTTCAGTGCTAGATTCTAAGGACTTGGAGGAGGAGGCTTTCTTGTCCTCGGGTGATTTGGTTCCCTCCTCTGCAGAGTGAGAGGAGGATACCACCAGCTTCCTTCGTACAGACCGTATGAGGGGGGCATCGTCAAAATCACTTTTCTCAGCTTCAGAATAAGTAGGGTAATCTTTTAGCCGAGATGGTCATGTTGAATCTTTGGCCTTGTGGTCCCCCCTCACCTTAGTTGTGTCTTTGGAGCCATTTAGTACTTTATTGGTTTCAAAAGTCTCTTGCACAAGCTTGATGAATGGAGTGCCTTGTGAGTTGTGAGTTGGAGATGGTGGTGAGGATCATCGGTAGGGTGGGGGTTTTGAGTCATGATTTTGGGAGAGGAATAGAGTTTGAGAGAGAGAGGAGTGATGAGTGAACAAATTTGACCTCAAAAATTTGAGGTCAAAACACTAATAGAGGCGGGGAAAGAGAAAGAAACGTGTCCGGGTTGGGTCAGGTTGCTATAAAAAGATTAAAGTGTTGACCCCTATGTTGACCAACCCAGATGATGGGATGTCCGACATCCCATCAGACACACGATGTCCCATCCTAGGCACATTTACCCAGACATCGGCCAATATTTGGCATATGGGGAGCGACGTCCACTCCGATGCCCGTCGGAGGCGCGATGCCCCATCATATAGGCCGTCGGAGTGAGGCAGTCACTCCCTTTTTAACACTTAGAAAATTTTAGGGTACTTACCTATCGATGCCCATTCCTACGCCCGTCGTGGCCACGACGGCCCATCACGTGGGACGTGGGAATGGGGCAGATCCTCTTCCCATACTTAGAAAAAAAATTCTTTCTTCATTAGGGGCTTCACGCCCAACCCCACGCCCGTCGGGGCAGTTAAGACCCGTCACGTGGGACGTGGGAATGGGACAGACCCACCCCCCTTTTGCCTGTAGTTTTAGTTCTTTGTTCTTGTCTTTCATACTCCTGCAAAATGAACACTCATTAACTCATGGGTTGCCTCCCATGCAGCGCATGGTTTAATATCGCGGCACGACGCGAGTGTTTTGGATACTCAGACTTTGCCAAAACACTCTACAGTCTTTTAACTACAACTAACATAAAGTAAAGTACAATTTCATGGGTTGCCTCCCATGCAACGCCTGATTTAACGTCGCGGCACAATGCAGGCTGCTTGATTACTCAAACTTCATCAAGCTCCTTGGGTGGGATGAACTCATCTATGCTCCAAGCTTCAATGGTCTTAATCTCCTCTTCTATGCCGAAGTAAGCTTTTATCCGCTGTCTGTTTGTCTTGAACCGTTTTCCCTCAAGGTTTTCATGTTCAATAGCCCCATGAGGAAAAACTTGTACCACCTTGAATGGTCCAATCCACTTGGACTTCAACTTGCCAGGAAATAAGAGAAGTCTAGAGTTGAAAAGCAGGACCAAGTCGCTCGGCTGAAAATCTCTCTTCTCTATCTTCCGGTCATGGTACAGCTTCATCCTCTCCTTGTACAGAGCTGAACTTTCATATGCGTTCAGACAAAATTCATCCAACTCATTCAGCCGTCCTAACCTCTGCAATGATGCTGCACCCCAATCCAAGTTCAGCTTCTTTAAAGCCCACATGGCCTTGTGCTTTAGTTCAACCAAAAGATGGCACGCCTTACCAAACACAAGCTGATATGGAGACATGCCTATTGGAGTCTTGTACGCAGTCCGGTATGCCCATAAAACATCATCTAGCTTTTGCTACCAATCCTTTCTATTGGCATTAACAGTCTTGGACAGGATTGACTTGATTTCTCTGTTGGAAACTTCCACTTGCCCACTTGTCTGAGGATGATAAGGGGTTGCAACTCTGTGTTTCACTCCATATTTTTCAAGCAAAGCACGAAACAACTTGTTGCAAAAGTAAGAGCCTCCATCACTAATAATAGCTCTTGGCGTACCAAATTTTGAGAAGATGTTCATTTTCATGAACGCTGTGACACATTTACCTTTATTGCTTGGAAGCGCAACCGCTTCCACCCACTTAGACACATAGTCAACAACCACCAATATATACCAGTTCCCATCAGATAGCACGAATGGACCTATGAAGTCAATGCCCCAAACATCAAATAGCTATTGGGATTCATAGGAAGCTCATGCCTCCTTCTCTTTGACATCTGCTACAAGCCTTAGCAAACTCATGGGCGTCTTTATGAATAGTTGACCAATAATAGCCGCATTGTAGGATCTTATGGGCAGTCCTGATACCATTATGATGACCTCCAATGGAGGATGAATGGCATGATTCCAATATCTCCATCATCTCAACTTCCGGCACACATCTCTGGATCATAGTATCCGCACACACACAAAACAGGAATGGCTCTTCCCAGAAGTATTTCTTCACATCAGACATGAATTTCCTTCTTTGGTGAACAGACATATCATCAGGCACTAAATCACTTGCCAAGTAGTTGGCAATGTCCGCAAACCCTGAGAAGCATCCAATACTTGTTCGTCAGGAAACCAGTCATCAATTTCGAGCTCATCATTCAGCTTCAGCATAGCTTCATCTTCCAGCCTAGACCAATGATCTGCCACCTGATTTTCTGTACCCTTACGGTCTTTAACTTTAAAGTCAAACTCTTGCAGCAGTAGCACCTATCTGATCAGCCATGGTTTTGCATCCTTCTTCATCATGACATAACGAAGAGCTGAATGGTCAGTATGCACCAACACTTTGGTGCCAAGCAAATAAGATCTGAAGTTCTCAAACACAAAAACCACAGCAAGGAGCTCATGTTCAGTCACAGTTTAATTCTTCTGAGCTAGATTAAGTCCCTTGCTAGCGTAGTAAATAGGATGAAGAATCTTCTCGCGCCTTTGGCCTAGGACTGCTCCCCGCGCCACCCCACTAGCATCACACATAACCTCAAACGGTTGCGACCAGTCAGGAGCAATAATGATAGGAGTTGTAACAAACTTCTCTTTAAGGCACTCGAATGCCTTCAGACATGCATCATCGAATACAAAATTTACCTCTTCTCAAACAGCTTACACAAAGGATTAGCAATTTCAGAGAAGTCCTTGATAAACCTCCTATAAGAACTAGCATGCCCCAAGAAACTCCGAATACCCTTCACAGAAACTGGTGGAGGCAATTTTTCAATCACTTCTATCTTCGCTCTATCAACTTCTATACCTTTCTTCGATATATGGTGACCAAGCATTATACCTTCTTTGACCATGAAGTGACACTTCTCCTAATTCAGCACTAGGTTGCAATCTTCACACCGTTTCAACACACAACCTAGATGATCCAGACAATCTTCAAAAGAGTCACCTACCACTAAAAAGTCATCCATAAATACCTCTATAGTGTCTTCCACCATGCCTGAGAAGATGGACATCATACACCGCTGAAAAGTTGCTGGCGCATTGTAAAGACCGAACGACATCCTCTTGAAGGCAAACGTCCCATATGGGCATGTGAATGTGGTTTACTCTTGGCCTTCGGGGGCAATAGAGATCTGATTATACCCCGAGTAACCGTCAAGAAAATAGTACCAACCTCTACCTGCAAGATGGTCTCGTATCTGGTCCATGAATGGCATTGGAAAGTGTTCCTTCTCAGTCCACGCATTCAACTTCCTGTAGTCCATGCATAGGCGCCAACCTGTGGCTGGACTCATCGGAATCAGCTCATTCTTTGCATTAGGAACCACCGTAATCCCTCATTTCTTTGGTAAGCACTAAACTGGGCTCACCCACTTGCTGTCAGAAATCGGGTAAACCACACCTGCATCCAGCCACTTTATGATCTCCTTCTTGATGACTTCTTGCATAGGATGATTTAACGTACGCTGATGCTTAATAGATGGAACACAATCAGGCTCGAGCTGGATTTTGTGAGTATAGATTCCAGGCAGAATCCCAATAATTTCTGCGATGGTCCACCCAATAGCTCTCTTAAACTTTCTCAATACTGAAACCAGAGCTTCAACCTACACTTCACCTAAATCTACAGCAATAATTACAGGAAAGTCTCATTATCTCCCAAGAATACGTACCGAAGATAAGCTGGAAGTCCTTTGATCTCCAAGACTGGAGGCTCCTCAATAGATGGGCGAGCAGGCAACATCTTCCTATTCTTCAGGTCCAATTCCAGCTTCTTTGGTGCATAAATGTAAGATATCAACCCTGTAAGTACTGTAACCATTTCGTCATACTCATCAATGTCGTCACCTTCAAAATTCATAATGACTGCTGCAAGGGCTTCGACACCAAGTCTCTCCTCAATAGGTACAACCAGCTGATCCTGATCAACAACATCAATAACTGACACCACTCTCATATCATCATGATGCTTCATTGACTTGCACACATTGAAAGTCACCTCCTCATCATTTAGCCTGAACTTCATCTGACTCATTTCTAAGTCAACCAAAGCATGCCTAGTAGCCAAGAATGGTCGCCCCAAGATGATGGGCACCTCGAAGTCAACCTCGCAATTCAGAATAACAAAATCTACAGGAAAGATAAACGTGTCAACCTTTACTAATACATCATACAGAATTCCCACAGGCCTCTTCACCATGTGATCTTCCATAAGTAACCACATTATAGTCGGAGAGGGGGCTCCCAAGCCCAACTGATTATAAACTGCAAGTGGCATCAGATTTATACTAGCACCCAGATCACACAAAGCTTTGGCAAAATAGAATGCTCCAATAGTGCACAGAATGGTGAAGGCTCCAGGATCTTCCTTCTTGTGTACAATCAAACGGGATGCTATTACACTATAGTGGTGCAAATTATTTACTGGTTCAAAGATAACCGTCCTCTTCCTCGTAACCAGATCCTTCATGAATTTTGCATAGCCAGGCATTTGCTCTAATGCTTCGACCAAAGGAATATTCACTGACAACTGCTTCAGCATGGAGATGAACTTGTGAATTTTGCCATCCTCTACCTTATTTTTCAACCTCTGGGAGTAAGGTAGGGGCGGCAATGGCATGGGTTTCAAGACCAGTGCAACCTCTTGGCTTTTCCCCTTCAGCTCAGAGGACTTCTTCTCAGATAACCCTTCACCACTGTCTTTCTCTTCAGATTCAGCTACAAACTCAGCATAATCCTTCTTAATCTCAGCCGGCTTATCAGCAACAATAGGCAAGGGTGGATCAACAGTCTGGTTTCTGCTCTGAGTAGTCACCGCCATAACCTATCGATCATTCTTCAGATTTTGAACGGTGTCACTTGGGAGAGTGCCCTTTTGGCGCGGATTCATGTTGGTCGACAACTGATGCATCTGTGTCTCAAGCTGCTTGATGGAGACAGCATGGGACTCCGCCTTCTGATTAATTCTTGAGAGTTCATCTTTTATCTCCTTCATACTTGCATCCATGGAGTCAATCTTTTTGAACACTTTGTTGATCAGCTCTCTCATGGTGGGTTGTCCAGCCCGCTCTACATAAGTTGCAAGCAAAATGTAGAGACCACTTCTCTCGTTCTTGTACCCATCCTTGTTCTGCCAGTCACCTTTTCTATCTCTATCTCTGTAACTGGCCTGATTTTAGTAGTCATCCCTATCTCTGTTCAGACCTTGATTTCCTTGGCCAGAGGCCCAGAAACCCGTCCCTTAATCATTCAGATAACTCACTTCTTCTTCGAATGAGTAACCGTCTAACCTTGGTGCTTTACCTTAAGAACCTACGACTTTAACTTTCTCTACTCCCTCAGCCAGGAATTTCTTTGCCAGCAACCCCAGTGTCGTGTTCATCTCAACCTGTGTCTGCTTAATGTCTTCTATTTCATTCGGATCCACAGACTTGCTGATTGTATAAGTACCTGCTGACATTTCCACCTCTCTCGTATGTCATGCTCGATTTGTGTTTGCAACACTATCCAGCATCTCTGCAGCTTCAGGATATGTGTTTTCCATGAATGCACCTCCAGTCACAGTATCAACTACAGCTTTAGTATTTGCATTCAGGGCCTTATAGAATATCTCCATCAGATGCCTGGAAGAAATTCCACGTCTCAGAACTTTCTTCAACTTCTTCTTGAACATTAGCCATGCCTCATATAGTGCTTCTGCAGGTAGCTGCCTAAAGTTGTATATCTCCTGTTTCAGCTGCAACATCCTCGATGGTGGAAAGAAAGGCTCCAGGAACTGACTCTTTAGCTTATACCAGGTGTATATGGAATTTTCAGGCAGTTCTGAGAGCCATGCAGTTGCCTCATCAGTCAACGAGAATGGGAATAGCGTTAGCCTGATAGCCTCTTGCCCTACTCCTGGCATGTTGTACGATTTGCTAATGCTCACAAAGTCATTCACATGTAGGATTGCATTTTCTGTGGGATTCCCTGAATAAAGCCCTTTTAGGTTCAGCAGCTGGATCATGGCGCTAGTGATATCAAACTTCATCCCATCAGCTAGTGGTGGGAGCACTAAGGGTCCAGTGGTGCCATATTCCTTCTCATCATAATCGTCTACATCATAATACAGAGGGGCATGCCTTTGCTGCTGCATCTGTCGACCCCTATTGTATGGCACACGTCGAGGTATTGCCTCATCCCAGACCATTTGTTGGCTAACCTGCCTTACTCGCTTAGCTGCTGCTTTTCGAGTCGCAAATCTTGTGTAATCTTCTCATCTTTGGCAGCAAGGGCCTCTTTGCCTTCCTTCTGGCGTGCTGCATCATCCTTTTTTTGTTGCTTGATTTTAGTTATTTGGTGAGCTGTGATATGCTCCTAAGTCTCGTGCTCTCCCTTTTTAAACATGTTTCATAGAGTTTTGGAGAGCTCTGGATTGTAAGGGATCAGGGGATTGCCTTGACTCCTTGTACTTGGCATGCACACGTGTGCTACCTGTATCAAAACAAAAACAACAGAAAAAGTAAAATCAGGAAATAAGGACTAATAGTGAATTAAACACAATCTCTCTTAATCCTAAACCGTATTCCCCGGCAACGGCGCCAAAATTTGATGAGCCCAAATTATACCTCTAAAAGAAGTATAAACTGGTCAATGTTCAAATATACCTAACTAAAGGTTGAGGTCGATCCCACAGGGAATATGGTAGGACTAGGGTCAATTAGTGTTTACTCAGTCTTTTAGTCATTTATTTCCCGCAAGAGGGGGGGGGGGGGTTTGAAGTAACAAGAAATAATTATAATTCAAACGTAACAAGTAACAGAGATCAATTTCAACAGTTGTTATCAATAAGAGAAGTAACTAGGGTAGTGTTCCCCATGAGATCATAACTTAGTAAGGCTTTTGTACTTGGTAAACTAGTTTGGTGCTTAGCATGCAGAATCGGTAAGTTAGGTTCACCTAATTCCTTGGTCCAGCAACTAGGTGAATTTCACCACACGCCTTGGTCCGGCCACGGGTGTCGCTTAACTAACCCTTACGCTTGATCCCAGATTAGCTATTCCCAGACAAGGTCAACATATTAAATGAGGGTTGATAGCCTCAAATCTCATTGTTAACAACCCTTTTTCCCATCTGTTACCTACTTGGTCCGGCAAGTAAGGAGAAGGTGAGTTCTAATGTTGTGCACCGTTAAAAAGTAATCAAAACAAAGGGAAGAACAATAAATGCATAACCACCTCCCTAGATTACCTAAGTACTTTGCCTACTTCGTTAATCCTTCATGGTTCCCATAACCCTAGTTGTGGATTTAACTGCTCATATTCATAAGCATGCAATTAATGTTTGTTTGAGCAATCATAAAGAGATACTTACAATTAAGATTAAAGAAAACAAGAATCTTGAAGAACAAACTCAAGAACACTTCAATATCGAGAACTTGTGTTCGAAATCAATACCAGAATCAAAGTAACAAAATATCTGATAGTAACTTGAAATAATTCGTGAACAACTAGTAACCACGAGTAACTCCCGTAAAATAAAAACTAGGGTAAAGTATTTATAGACAAGGATGCCAAATCCTTATTTGATTGGGAGTAGTTGGACGCGGCTGATCCGAAGGGCCACTTCACGGGCCATCGCTGAGGCGATGGGCATCGTGGATACCCGTCGGCCTTCTTTAGGTCTTCAGAAAAATCACTTCCATGTTCTCATGGGCTGGGGTCAATGGGATGTCAGAGATGCGATTCTCGTCGCTATCTCACGTTGCCTGACTTGGTATCTTTCCAGCTCTCTTGCCTGGTTTCCACGAGTGGCTTGTCACGGGGCGTCAAGCTGGCGATGGGATATCGTGGTGCTCGTCGTCCTTCCTTTACCCTTAGCATATCCTATAGGAGCACTTTGACAGGTAAGGTTACGCCCCATCGCATCTACCACAGGCAGTTTGCCAGCCCGTCGGGGCTCCCCAGACTTGGTGAATCTTGCTGCCTTACTTTAAAGGTCTGCCCTATGGGCTGTCGTGGATGTGACGCCCGTGGTGGCCTCTTTTTAGCCCAAAAATGCAACTTTTTGGATTTCTTTTCTAATTCATACTTTTTCCCTGCACACTTAACAAACAACATTAAATCCAACTAAAAACACTCAAGAACTCCCAAAAATCCTATGTTTTAAGCGTCGAAAGTGCTATCAAATCCCGGCACATCACTAGCAAGCATAATTTATGAAATACTGAAATTAACACAAGCTAGGGTTTCTGAGCTCTATACATGAAACTATGCTAATTCTCCAAGAACATGAACTAAGCATAATATAAAATATAGCATCTGAACAACAAGGAAATCTCTAGGGTTTATACCCTAGGTCTAAGTAATCATGGAGAAACTGCAGAAATTGACTGAGTTCTAAGGACCTAGTGAGTGAAAGGAACTCACTAGTGAAATCCCACATACCCGAAGGAAGATTCTACGGTTGACCTTTGGATTTTAGGGAGAAACTTAATGGAAACCCTCTGCTTTGTTCTTGAGAGAAAGCGCTTTGTTTTTTATTTGATGTTGCTAAGTGTCGAATGATTTGGAGTAATAGGGGAAAATAGAGTTAAAAACTCTTTAATAACTCCCAAAATGACTTAGGATCAAAGTTAAATGAATTGAGAAAAGACCAGAATGCCCCTAACTTAAACTGAACATTTCAGAAAAACTGATCGCCGGATAGGCCGCCCGACGGGGTCGAACCCGCGATGGCCCATTGGCCAGGGAGTCAGGATGGGGTATACCTAGATGGACCTCTGGACCATTCCCATGGGCAGACCCACAGCTCATTTCATCAGCGATGCTCGTGGCGATTTGCTAGTTGGGGCAAATAATGTTGGGACGCTGGGGCGCTGGCTCCTCCTCACGGGCTACCCAACGGCCCATCGAACAACCGACGTCCATCGGCTCCCCCATTTGGCAGGAGTTGACTTGGACTGAGTCTCTAGCTCTTTCCCACGGGGACTCCTGATGGGCCATCGTGTCCACGACACCCATGGGTCAGCCCATAGGGCTTGAATGGGGATGGGAATTTCTTAAGTTTTGCTGAGTTCTGGGTTCTTAAAGCTAGTCTAAATTCTGGGGTGTTACACTTAAAGTTCAAAGTAAAGTGTTAAGTTAAAGCAAAATAGATTAAGATCTATTAAATAGAATAAAATAATTGAGTTGCTTACTTGACTTAATTAAGCTAATATAGGTGACAAGTAGGTGGATCACCTACATAAGCTAATGGATCACTATAAAGGGGAGTCACCTACTTGGTAAAAATTTGGCCCAACTAAGTGTAAGTAAAGGAGAAGAATGGCAGCCTAGCCCAACAAATTGAAATCCCATTTTAGAATAAAGAAAAGGCCAACTAGGTACATCACCTACTTTGACATTTGACCAGCATAAAGGATCAAGTAGGTGATGCACCTACTTAACCTTTTTGTGGCCCATATAAATCCAAGTGGTGGCTGGAAATTGAAGGAGAGAAAGGTGGAAAAGGGACTGCCCTTTTAGGGATAAAATCTGATCCGTTACTCTCAATATTTCAGACAATATAACATAACTCCCTCAGCTCATATCTCTCTCTCTCCCAAAGCTTAAACAGCTTCCATAAAACTCTTTTAGGGTTCTTGATGGTTTCGTGTCTTCTCCAGCCAAGGTAAGTAAAAAGTCATGGATTTAGCTTAATTACCTCATGGAAGACTAGGAAATCATGTTGCTCATGCTTAAAATATAGTGCAAATCTTTTCCGAAGTTGACTGCTCCACTTTTCTTGGATATTAAGAGATTTCTCTATTCTTCTTTGGTTTAAGTGTAAAGGAAAGTCCAAGCTAGTGAAGAAGTGCAAGTTAAGAGAGTAAATTTCCAGAAATTAAGGTAAGGTTACTGCCCAATTTTTCTCTTCTTTATATCCTAGTTTGGTGAAGAATTTTTAATGCGTTTTTGTCAAGAACTCATGGGGTAGTGATTAGAATCCTTGAGTTCAATATTTTCTTATTGGTTAAAGGATGTTTACAGCTGTTTTATGAGCAGTTTTTTATGTATATGTTGGGGACAACTTGGTTGACCATTGTAAAAGGGTGTGTGAAGTTGTATTTAAGTATGGAAGGAGGGTGAGGTGATACACCACTTAATTGGGTCTTACGTGAACTTGCTGTCTGTCACACTTTTATATACTATTTGGTATGTGTTGTAAAGCATGAGGTGTTTTGGGGGACCTTATAAGAAGTTTGTATAGTATATAGACGTGTTTAGAGGATAAGAGGTGAAAGGAACACTCTTGATTTGATCAATTAAGAGCTTACTGCCCCGTACATGATTTAGTGAGATCAAGTAGCCCAAATTAGTTAATTAGCTACTAATACTAGTTTTGCCACTTATTTCATTGTATATAAATAATCTGAAAAGGAGAAGCTTTATTCATTGTAATATTCAAATTTCACAACAAGGTATTTAAAGGCTATCCGATTCCACATTCTTTTGCATGAAATCTAATACTTGTGCTACTATCAACAAAGTGAGTTCCTAAGTGCTCTTCCTATTAAAGGGTACATAGTGGCAGCATACAATCTACAACATGGCTAATGATTATTTCCCTGCTCCATTGAGTGTAAAAGTACTTCAACATGTGTTTACTATTAGATCTGCGTGTTTACTCTTTGAAGTACTAGTATGAAAAAGGTACTTTCAACAATAAGCTTCGTGACTTCTCCTCTTAGTCAAATGAGGTCCATTGTGTCAGTTAAGTGCTTAAGTATTACATTGATGTTACAGTTACTTCTTATGTCATTGTTATTATCTTAAGTGCATATTCACGTGTCTTGTACTACTGGTCCATAGTTCTGAGCTCAATAATTATTATGACCACCAAGACAACAATCTCAAAGAATAAAAAAACTCTATGAAGTAATTTGTATATGTGTGGGTGGCATCCCTGGGGCAAAAGCCTAGCATGGGTCGATCCCTATTTATGTACTTTGGATGGCAGCCTAGGGGAGAAATCCTAGCATGGGTCGATCCTAATTTGTACATTTATGAGGGAAGCATCTCAGGGTCTAAATAACCTAGCATGGGACTCCTTTTCTACCACTGATCAGTTGGTCATTTGTATCACATTTCATACAAGGATTATAAAGCAAAGAAGAGTAAAGAAAATAATATAATATACATAATTTCACAAATGTAAGCAAAGGTGGTCTTCTATTCTTATCTACATGTTTATTCACTGATACCTAATTCTATTTGAGGTTTTGTTTTACATATGGTTTACTTTATGCCTTACATATTTAGTACATTCTCTCGTACTGACGTCCCTCATGGGGGAAGCTGCATTTCATACCGTAGGCATAGGTACTCTGGCTAGTAGACCTCTCTAGTAGGAGCACAGGATACTCGACTGCTATTGGTGAGCTCTAGGTTGATTCGGGGCTTTACCGATTCTTTGGTATTGTATTGTTAAGGATAAGGCGGGGCCCTATCCCAACCTAAACTTAGTTTTTTCATCTTGAAGAGGCTTTGTAGACTAATATTAAAGTAAAGCTTAGTTATGTCTTTTCTCTTAGTAATTGTGGCCTTAACGGCCAAATCATGTACATAAGTTTTGGGCCTATCTACGTTGGTCTTGTTATTAAGACAACTTATTTATAGTCAAAGCTTCATAATTGTCATAGTTATGTATGATAATAAGAGATTACAAGTTGGTTCTCTCGGGCCTTTTGGGCATCATGTGCTTGTCTGTCTAAATGGAATTTTAGACGTGACAAAAGTGGTATCAGAGTAGGTCATCCTAGAGAGTCTACAAAGTTATGTCTATATAGAGTCTTGCTTATAGGTGTGTTGTGCACCACATCTATAAACAGGAGGTTACCGGGACATTTAGGAGTTGTCTCTTTTCTTTCATCTCTTAGATCATGCTATAGAGCCAATATTATAGGTTTATCATCTCTAACCTTTAAATTGTTTTCATTATAGCAAAAATGCCAGTTACAAGGAGAAGTAAGAGTGTAGGTAAGCAAGTCGATGTGGTTACTGGAGAAGGGACTAGCAAATCACCACCTAGACGAGCTAATCAAAGTGAGGCTCAAGATGTGTATCTATCACGGACTTCCTCTTCTCCTCCATCTCCAGAAGAGCTAAGGAGGGCATCAGCACCCTAAGAACACCTGTTAATGCTACTAGCAAGATTTAAAGTGTGCAGTCCAATTGTTGACTCGTATACTTACTGGTCAAGGACAAAGGCAAGCAGGTCCAATTACAGGTTCTAGTGGTGCAAATAGGGTAGCTAGTGTGCGTATATGTGATTTCCTATTGGACCCTCCATAATTCACTGGGTAAGATCCTAATGAAGATCTGCAAGACTTTATTGATCAAATTCAAAGGATCATGGATATAATGCATATATCTGGTAAAGAAGCAGTTGAGCTAGCATCATATAGATTAAAGGGTGTGGCTATATTGTGGTACGAAGCTTGGAAACAATATAGAGGTAGAAATACACCTTCAACTAAATGGAAAGAGTTCAAAAAGGCATTCCTTGACCATTTATATACCATTGGAGATCCAGGAGGCCCGTGCAACTAAATTCTTAAATCTTCACTAAGGGAATATGATTGTGAGAGTATATATTCTCAAGTTTAATTCTTTGGTTGGGTATGCTCCTAATACAGTAGATACTATAGAGGATACATGGATAAATTGGATTCATATCTGATTAGGGATTTTACTATTGTTGCTTTGAACAAAGACATGGATATAGCAAAGATACAAACTTTTGCACAAAAGATGGAGGATCACAGGAAAAGGAGAAGGACACAAGAGTCGAAAACAGGGCATTCCAAGAGGGCCATATCTATGAGGATGTTTATGTAATCCCAAGGTGAGTTTAGGCCTCGGTTTCCTAATAGACCACCTTGGCCATCATTTTCCTACTCTATAGCTAGTGCTCCACCTCGGTTTCAAGGGCCTAGGGGTAATCAGTTTGGGCAAAGGAGTGAGAGTCAAGGCTCACAAGTAGCAGGGTACCAAAAGAAGGGAAGTACGAGCCAATCAAGACCTCCTAGACAGCCTTATAGATAATGTGGAAGAAATCATCTAGGTATATGTCAGCTTGGGATAGATTCTTTCTTTTAGTGTGGTACACCGGGACACATGCTGAGAAATTTCCCTCAAAGGGTCATGGGTGGCATGGCACAACCTACTGGATCAATTATTGCATCATCATCATTGGTTCCTTCTTTAGGTAGGGGGCACAGGGGCCCAGAGGTCATGGTAGAGGTGGTAGAGGAGTAGCTAGTTCCAGTGGAGTTTAGAATCGTACAAATGCTCTAGCGGATTGACAAAAATTGGAGACTTCACCCGATGTGGTTACAGGTACATTGTCCATCTTCTCACATAATGTAGATACATTAATTGATTCGGGATCTACACTATCATATGTCACTCTATTGATTGCTGGAAAGTTCAAAAGATCACTGGAATTATTAGTTAAACCATTTGAGGTGTCTACGCTAGTTGGCGAGTCTATTATAGCTAGAAAAGTCTATCATAAATTGCATAGTAACTGTCTGTGATCATGATACATTGGCTAACATTTTTGAGCTAGAAATGGTAGATATTGATGTTATAATGGGTATGGATTGGTTTGATTTTGGTTATGCCACGGTAGATTGCCAAGCTAAGAGGGTGCATTTCTATTTTTAAAAAGAGGCAGTCCTTGAATGTAGAGGTAATATTGGGGCACCACGGTAGTTTATGTCTTATCTTAAGGCAAAGAAGATGATGTCCAAGGGGTACATATGTCATCTAGTGAGAGTGAGAGATGTTGATGCAGAGTCACAAACTCTTCAATCCATTCAAGTGGTAAATGAATTTTCTGATGTATTTCCCGAAGAGCTTCTAGGTTTACCTCTTGAACAAGAAATAGAGTTTGGTATTGATATGATTCTAGGTACTCAATCCATCTCTATCACTCCGTATAGGGTGGCCCTGGCAGAATTACGAGAATTGAAGGATTAATTAAAAGACTTGTTAGAAAAGGGATTCATAAGGTAGGTATGTCCCTTTGGGGAGCACCAGTTTTATTTATACATAAGAAAGATGGCTTATTAAGAATGTGTATTGACTACCGACAGTTGAATAAGGTGATGATTAAGAACAAATATCCCCTCCCTATAATTGATGATTTGTTCGATCAATTACAGGGTGCTAAGTGTTTCTCAAAGATAGACTTGACTTTGGGTTATCAACAAGTAAAAGTCAAAGAGAAAGATATACCCAAGACAACTTTTCAAACAAGATATGGTCATTTTGAGTTTTTAGTTATGTCATTTGGGTTAACAAATGCACCGACAGCTTTTATGGATTTGATAAATAGGGTATTCAAGCCATTCTTGGATGTATTCGTGATTGTAATCATAGATGATATCTTGGTCTATTCAAGATCAAAAGAGGACAATGCTAATCACTTGTGATAGGTGTTACAAATTCTTTGTGATTGTAAGTTGTATGCAAAGTTCTCCAAATTTGAGTTTTGGTTAAAATCTATGGCATTCTTGGGTCATATTGTCTCCGATGAAGGAATAAGGGTTGATACTCAAAAGATAGAAGTTGTGAAGAACTAATCAAGACCTACAACACCTACAGAGGTTCGTAGTTTCCTTAGGTTGGCAGGTTACTATAGAAGGTTCATTGAATGATTTTCTTCCATTTCTATACCCTTAACAAAATAAACACATAAGGAAGCCAAGTTCTAATGGAGCGGTGCATGTGAAAGAAGCTTCCAAGAACTGAAGAATAAGGTTACTTCTACACCTATATTGGTACTTCCAAAAGGCACATAAGGGTATGCAGTGTATTATGATTCTTCGGGAGTGGTGTTAGGATGTGTATTGATGCAGCATGGTAAAGTAATAGCTTATGCCTCAAGATAGTTGTAGCCACATGAGAAATATTATCCAACCCATGACCTAGAGAAATCAGTGGTTGTATTTGCTTTGAAGATATGGTGCCACTACTTGTATGGGGTTCATGTTGACATATATACTGACCATAAGAGTTCACAATATATATTTAAGCAGAAGGATCTGAATTTGACATCGTGAAGCTGGCTTGAGTTATTAAAAGATTATGATGTTGATATCTGGTATAATCTGGAGAAAGTAAATATGGTAGCTGATGCTTTAAGTCGTAAGACAATGGCAAGCACCTACGGGCAGTCCATGGAAAGGCAAAGAATAGCTAAGGATCTATACCAACTAGCTAGCTTAGGGGTTCTCTGATAACGGAAATTAAGCAAACAAGAAAGAAGGAGGAAAAGATATGAGAATTAATAACCAGGAATTGAAATTATGGGCAACAAGGGGCTAAAACCCTCACCTCCCAATTGATTCCAACAACTAGAAACTAATTCAACTAACTAATCAAGGAAAACCAAATGAAATCCACAAGTGGGAGACCTTCGATTAATTAAGCAAAGAAGTTAAACTAAGAATCAAGAGAGTCACCCTAATCACTCACTAATTCCTTAAGGGAATGACACTAAGCCTTACACTAGCAACTACAAGTTTTAGAATATCAATCTTCAATATGCAAAAACTACTTCCAAAATGAAGAAAAAGTACTACTTATACTAGGGAATAAGAAGACACTAGCTATTACAATTTTGCCTTTAATGAAGTAAGGGCCTTGTTTGGTTGCCTTCTTTTGGGAATTCTTGAATTCCTCCTTCCACCTCACTTTAATGGACCACCCACACATTGTATGCTTTCCTTTGGGATTCTTCAAGCTTCTCCAATGCTTCCCTTTTCATGAAAATTGCTTGAAGGTCTTGGAGCTCTTTAGCTTGACTACGTGTGAAAGGCCCTGAAGGATAAGTTCCATCCAAGATAGTACCATCCATGCTTTCAAATCTAGTATCATCCTCCCCTTCTTGAAAAGGATTCGTCCCTGAATCCAATGGATCACCTACAACACAAGGAGAAAGATCACTAACATTGAAAACATTATGAACATTATACTCACTTGGTAAGTCAATCATGTATGCATTGTCATTTATCCGCTTGAGCACTTTGAAGGGTCCGTCTCCCCTTCGGCTTAGCTTTCCTTTTCGAACTTGTGGGAACCTCGCCTTTCGGAAATGAATCCACACCCAATCTTCCGGGTTGAAAATTAATTTCTTTCTTCCACGATTCTTTCGGTTGGCCACCTTTGAATTGTTCTTTTCAATGGCCTCTTTTACCTTGGAATGAATGTTCATCATCTCCTTTGCTCTTTGTTCAGCATCTAGGCTCACAACAACATGGCTAGACAAAGGAGTCATAGTTAATGGAAACAAAGGCTTAAAGCCATAACATGCTTCAAATGGGGACATTCCAATAGAAGAGTGGAAAGACCGGTTATATGCAAATTCTATCAAGGGTAAATGGTCTTCCCAAGTTGTTGGGGTGACCCTAGTCATACACCTAAGGATGCTTCCAAAAGTTCGGTTGACTACTTTGGTTTGTCCATCCATTTGAGGATGACAAGAAGTAGAAAACATGAGTTTGGTACCAAGTGTACCCCATAGATTTTTCCAAAAATGACTAAGAAATTTGGAATCCCTATCACTAACAATGGTTTGAGGGTCTCCATGCAATTTAAGCATATTAATGACAAACAAAGATGCATCATCACATTTATGGCATGGAATGAAATGAATCATTTTAGAGAACCTATCCACTACCACAAATATGCTATCATGTCCTCTTTTAGTCCTAGGAAGTCCTAACACAAAATCCATAGAAAATGTCCATCCCTGGATGATAGCGATCTCAATCGAAAATGATCAAAATCGATATCGGAAACACAAAAAGAAACAATACAAATTGAAGATAGAGGGATAGATTAGAAAAAGGAATGAGAATAGAAGAAAGAAGGGCTAATTGAATCCACAATCAACCAAGGGAGAAGAGAACTCAATCCAATGCCCGAGAAATCAAATTGAATCCACAAGATGATAACTCGATGATCAATTAAGGAAAGAAGATAACACAAGCAATTCAGTAATCCACCCTAATCACTCATTCTAAACTAATAATTGGAATTGAACCCAATCAATATCCTAACCTAAAATATCAAGTCTATTCAAGACAATTCAATCGTCAAAAATCTCAGTATGAAAATGGCTAAGGCAACTATTTATAGTTATTACCTTTACACAAATAGTCTATTACAAAAATAGCCCAAAAGTGACTATTTTGGAAATAACCTATAAGGGCCCTTATTGATTGGCCAAATGACATCTTGATCGCCCATGGCCTTGTACATTTGTTGCTCCATGGCTTTCTCCGGGCTCCAAGATATCATCCATATATAAAAGCCCCTCCTAATATGCTCTAAGCTAACCATGGTTGTATCATCCTCCCCTTCTTCAAAAGGATTCGTCCTCGAATCTGAACCTTGCAAAAATATGAGAAGGACAAACAACAAACATATCCTCATAGCATGAGGGTTAGAACATGGGTTACCAACCATACCAACTTGCCAAGGAGGCACATACTTGAAATACAACCAACTATCCTTTGTATCAAATATGATCAATGCATTGTAGAACATACAAAGGATTCGACTGTGAGAAATATCATGGAATAAAGAGGGTTCAAACACCCATGAGGATTTACCGAGGTCAAAGATATGAAAGACCCACATAGTTTGGTCACAACAACAAATGGACCAACCCAAGAAACCCCTACCTCTATATAAAACAAATTTCATACGTACATGGACATCATCATATGCAAAGAGGTAGTAGAGAAAGGTGTTACTTAAATGAACTTCATTCAAGGTGTTCCCACATATAGAATCACCCTTTGATCCACAAGCATTAAGGCCTTGATCAAGAATGGGGTCACACAAGAATGAAGAGGTCACTAGAGAACATACACCCCTTTTATTTTGACCACTAACCCCTCCAATAGACGTACTATCATCTTTCAAGAAGAGAGCTTCATCTTTGGAAAGTGTGTCATCATACCATAGTGGATTTTCAAACAATTGGTAGCCTTCAAGGGTGGCTACACTTCCAACATTATAAGATACACCACTATCTTCATCATTCACATTAGTCATGTCATCATTGAATAAGGGATTATCCCTAAGTTCATACTCCACCTCAAGATCCTTATGACAAAAATTAGAAATGGAATCAACACCCAAGGAATCATCACCTCTAAGTAAAGATCCTACATGACTAACAACATGACTAACTATATCATTACCATTACTAAATTGAGGTTCATTTATCACATCACACAACTCCTCAATTAGTAGGTCATCATTACAAGAAAGTTGGTCAATACCACAATAAAGACTAGTTGGTAGCATATCAAGCTCAACAGAATCACACACATGATTACCACCATTATAGACAACTAGCATTTGACTACCCCCATTACATGACAATACATTTTTCACTCAAGTCACAAGTGCTAACACTAGATGGACTCAAATCAATCTTACTAGAAGAATCAATCAAGTCATCTATAGGATCAACTAGTGTTTGGGCACTCACAACAATGGCATCATCATCATGCAACAAGGTGTCATCAAGATCATCACAAGGTAAAGGCTCTTTAAGCTCACACATATACAAGCTATCACTTACACTCAATTGTCCACTAACCACACAATGATCTTCCAAGTTCAATAAAGTGCAAGAGTTAGCTTTGTTACCTTGTAGCTCATAGGAAGAATTGCCTTCACCTTGGTTACAAACACTTGAGCACAATTGCTTCCTTTGAAATCTTTCAACCATCTCATGATGTTCCACATTTTGAGGTTCCACAATAGGTTTTCTTCCAAGAATACCTGCACAAGAATTAAGATAACTAGAAAAAGAAGAGAGGGTACAAAAGTTAGTATAAGGTTGTGACAACCCTCTCACATCACTCCACACAACCTCTCTTTTTTCCACTCTAGAGTTGTCACTTATCACACCCTTACTCCTCTCAATCTTTTGTCTCTCAATTTCATTGGAGTTCGGACAAGCGCCAAGTATCCCTTGTGAAGGGTTAGATGATCCCTTCACTTCAAGCTTCCACTTTGGTGCACAAGGTGTGGATGTTTTGACTTCCATGTTCAACTCCTTAGTGGGTTCATCTTCATGAGGAGTAGTTTTCTTCAACATCTTTTGTAACTCCTCGGGATTAAGATTGGCAACCCATCGAATGACCTTGTCAACTCCTCTTTGTATGGCATCCCCTAATTCTTTAATTCTTAAAGATTCAAGATCCCTCACCGGAAGGGGCTCATTTGATTTCATTCTACTTTCATGGATTATTGATCCTTCAATTCTACCTCCAACATCATTACCATAAGGAGAACAAGTCACATTATAAGGAGAATAAGAAGTATAAGTTCTTGCATTCCAAGAAGTAGAGGATGTTCTTTTCTTATGGTTCACACAACGTCTTCGAATTGGTTTCACCCACACATCTATACCCCCTCGACTAGGATAGGAAGTAGCACAAGACAAGGATGGTAATTCATCTTCACAATATCCCCTTCTATCACAATCTTCCTCAAATGATTCATAAGAAATATGGGAGAAAGCATCGTACCTCACATCGTCTTCATCACCATGGTGTGTAATATGAGAATCCCCATACTCTTCATCTTCACTATCGGATTTACAATAAGATACTTCTACTCCTTCATGTTCATCATAAGAGCCATAAGCCCCATTCATTTCACATTCATTTTCGAAGTAGAAGTTCTCACAATCATATAACTCATGATCACAATCATAGCCTTCATAAGATTCCCCTTCAAAAGATTCCGAGGCTATGGATGACATCCTTCCTTATACCTTCTTTTGTACCTACTATGGCTTCTTTCCAAAATTGATAGTGTTACTTGTTTTGCTCAATCAATTCAAGGTTATGTAACCTTGTGGAGGAATGGATCCTTGTGACTCTTGAAAGAAGGACGACTTGAAAGACTCTAAACGGACTTGAATCAAGAAATTAATCAACGAAACAAGACAAGAAAAGAAGGAGGAAGAAGCACGAAAGAATTTGGACTCAAGAATTAAGTAACAAAAGTAGGAGAAACTACTTGTTGTTGCTTAATTTGGAGAATCAAAGAGATGATTTGATGTTTTAAAACTAGTTAACAAGTAATTAAAGATGTTAATTAGGTGTTAAATAGTTGAGAAATCGAAGAGAAATGAGTGTAGAAGAAGGAGTTTGAAGTTTGGACACTTGGAAAAATTTTGGGGTCTTAAAAGTTCCAACACTTAGAAAAAATTTGGGGTTCCAAAATTTGAAGCATTCTGTTCAAGTTTGCTAGTGTGCATTTCAGCCCCCAAAACATTTTCTAAGGGGCAAATTTGGTCCTTCGAATTTCTTTTTTTTAAAAAAAAAAAAATTCCACTTGTGGACCCTACAAACATCTTTGACCACTTTAACTTGGAAAAGTTGGATCAAATGTACCTTTTGGCTTCTTCTTCATCAAGATGTTCTTGATGAATATCAAAAACACCTAGAACACCAAGAACACACACTAAACACCAACACCTTCAAATCAACTCAAAATTGGCTCAAACTTTAGGATTAGCTTCCCCTTGACTTAGGGAACAAACCCCAATAGTTTTTAAGCTCCAATTTCTCCAATCAAAAGACCCACTTTTCAAGTTTGCAAGTTTTCAAAGCTTCAAAGTCCTTCAATGACAACTTCACTTCTACAACTCCAAATTGAATATAATTTGAAATCTAGACTCAAAAAACATAGGGAACAAGAATCTAGTGTCAAAAACAAGAAATCAAACAAGAAAATTTTCATTTTTTTTTGTGAACCTAAGACCTAAAAATTGATGGAACAACTCTTAAAACCTAAGCTATGATACCAAGATGATAATGATCTCAATCAAAAATGATCAAAATCGATATCGAAAACACAAAAACAAACAATACAAATTAAAGATAGAGGGATAGATTAGAAAAAGGGATGAGAATAGAAGAAAGAAGGGCTAATAGAATCCACAATCAACCAAGGGAGAAGAGAACTCAATCCAATGCCCGAGAAACCAAATTGAATCCACAAGATGATAACTCGATGATCAATTAAGCAAAGAAGATAACACAAGAAATTCGGAAATCCACCCTAATCACTCATTCTAAACTAATAATTGGAATTGAACCCAATCAATATCCTAACCTAAAATATCAAGTCTATTCAAGACAATTCAATCATCAAAAATCTCAGTATGAAAATAGCTAAGGCAACTATTTATAGTTATTGCGTTTACACAAATAGCCTATTACAAAAATAGCCCAAAAGTGACTATTTTGGAAATAACCCATAACGGCCCTTCTTGATTGCCCAAATGACATCTTGATCGCCCATGGCCTTGTACATTTGTTGCTCCATGGCTTTCTCTGGGCTCCAACCTATCATCCATATATAAAATCCCCTCCTAATATGCTCCAAGCTAACCATGATTATATCAACTAGGAGTAGGAAGAGGGGTATACTTACCTTGAGGCCGAGTCATGGATTTGGCTTGCTTGCATTCGAGACATTGTCCACAAATCCGCTCCACATCATGTTTCATCTTTGGCCAATAAAATTGTTCCATAAGGATGTCAAGTGTCTTGGGTACTCCAAAGTGTCCCATCAAACCACCACTATGAGCTTCCTTGACGAACAACTCTCTCCATGAACTCATGGGCACACAAACTCGCCCATTCTTGAACAATAATCCATCAACCAATTGGAACCTATCAACCCGCTTCCCTTGACTAAGACAATCAAAAGTTTCTTTGAAATCGGGATCCATAGAATAGAATCCCTTCAAGCTTTCAAATCCCATCATTTTAGAAGCCAAAGTGTTGACCAATACAAACCTCCTTGATAGAGTATCCACTACTACATTCTATTTGCCTTGCTTGCAGTTGATCACATATGGAAAGATATCAATGAATTCAACCCATTTGGCATGTCGCTTGTTCAACTTGGATTGCCCCTTAAGATGTTTCAAGGACTCATGATTGGTCCTTATCATGAACTCTTTGTGCCACAAGTAGTGTTGCCAATGAGCCAATACCCTCACAAGTGCATATAATTCCTTGTCATAAGATGAGTACCGAAGAGTAGCTCCCTTTAGTTTTTCACTAAAGTAAGCCAATGCTTTTCCCTCTTGCATCAAGACACCACATATCCCAACACCCAAAGCATCACACTCTATCTCAAAAGCTTTATCAAAATTAGGTAGTTGGAGTAGTGGGGAGGAACTCAAGATGGACTTCAATGCTTGAAAGGACTTCTCTTGTTCTTCCCCCCACACAAAAGGTACATCTTTCTTGATAAATTCGGTTAATGGGGAAGCAATTGAACTAAAACCCTTCACAAAACGCTAGTAAAAGCTCGCCAACCCATGAAAACTTCTTACCTCGATGGCATTGGATAGGGTCAGCCAAGTCTTGATTGACTCCACATTTTCTTTATTAACCTCTATACCACTTGAACTAACCACAAAGCCCAAGAACACTACCTTTTCAACACAGAAAGAACACTTTTTGAGATTCGCGAATAACCTTTCTCATAGCAAAACATCAAACACTTGTTTCAAATGGCCTACATGCTCTTCAATTGTCTTGCTATACACAAGTATGTCATCAAAGTACACAACCACAAACTTGTTGATGAAGGTTTTTAGAACATGATTCATCAACCTCATGAAAGTGCTTGGAGCATTAGTCAAACCAAACGGCATCACAAGCCATTCATACAACCCAAATTTTGTTTTGAAAGCCATCTTCCAGTTCATCACCCGGTTTCATTCGAATTTGATGGTACCCACTCCTAAGATCAACCTTTGAGAACACACTTGCTCCACAAAGCTCATCCAACATGTCATCAAGTCTAGGAATTGGATGCCTATACTTGATTATAATCTTGTTCACGGCTCTACAATCAATGCACATTCTCCAAGTACCATCCTTTTTGGGAAAAAGGATAACCAGTACGGCACACGGGCTTAGGATTTCTTTGATCAATCCCTTTTCAAGGAGTTCTTCCACTTGCCTTTGTAGCTCCTTGGTCTCTTCTGGATTACACCTATAGGCTGGTCGGTTGGGAATTTGTGACCCCAGCACGAAGTAAATTTGGTGCTCAATTCCCCCCTCAAGGGTGGTAGTCCCTTGGGCATCTCATCCGGAAATAGTTCATCATAGTCCTGCAAAAGAGAAGAAACAATACTAGGCAAAATGCTAGTATCTTGGTTAGCTTTCAATAAAAGATTGGTGTTGACAACACTAAAAAGCGTTCCTCATCCACACCCTTTAGACAATTGTTTGGCTTTTCTATCATACACATGTTCTTCTTATTTTTAGCCAAGTCACTTCTCTCTTTTGGAACAATGGTGGAAATTTCACCTTCACTCTTCGCTTCTTCCACCCTTACTCTCTCCTGAAGCTCCTTCATAGCCCGATAGTCCTCAGTCACTTGGTATAGGGTGAGAGGTGCAAGTACATATTTCTTACCATCAATCACAAAAGCATACTTGTTGGTCCTTCCATAGTGCACAACATCTCTATCAAATTGCCAAGGCCTCCCCAACAATACATGACAAGCCAACATGGGTACCACATCACAAACCAACTCCTCATTGTACTTGCCCACACTAAATCGAATACTTGCTTGTTTGAGGACCTTCATCTCTCCACTCTCATTGAGCCATTGTAGCTTGTACGGGTTGGAATGCCTTCTTGTTGGAATTTGCATACGCTCCACCAAAGAACTACTCACCACATTAGTGCAACTCCCACTATCAATAATCAAAGAACACACCTTATCTTGGATCTTGCACCTAGCATGAAACAGATTCTCCCTTTGGTCAAGTTCTTCTTTGGCAAGGGCTCCCATAATTCTCCTCACAACACATGAAAGGTTGGTATTTACCTTCAACTCTTCATTATCATCAAGTAGGGGTTGCCCCCTTTCCATGAAGCAAGCAAAATTTACCCTCTCATCCAACCTTTCTTCCTCATCCCCCGAAGCTACTCTCTCCCCTTTACCTTTATCCCCCTCTCCCTCACTTCTTTCATCATGCTCATCTTCCTCATCGGTTTTATACCCATCACGAAAAGCAACAATTGTCCTTCTATTAGGACACTCACTAGCAATATGTCCCCTCCCTTGACATCGAAAGCATTGGATGGTAGAGGGTCGAGGAAAGTTGGGTTTTTCAAAGTTACCTCCTTTTGGCTTGTCATTCCCTTTGGCTTTGTAATCAACCTTGACTTGAGTGTCTTGACCACTACCTTTAGATGATTCTCGAGGAGTTGGGGTCTTCCACTTATCATTGTTTTTACTCCATGAGGAAGTTGGAAAACTCTTGGCCTTGTATGTCTTCTCATCTTTCAAATCCATTTCGACCTTAGAGGCATCATGGAAAGCCGCTTCAAGATTCTCATAGTGTTTAAGTCTCAAAGGCTTCAAGATATCGGGCCTCAAGTTTGCCATGAATCGTATCACCGTGTATTGCATATGCTCCTCAAGCTTGGACTTCATTCTCAAGTTCTCAAATTCATCATAGTATTCTTCAACACTCTTGGTACCTTGCCTAAGCATGTACACCTTCTTGAGAGCTTCTTGGTAGTAATCCAGAGTCAAATACCTATACTCCATTAGACCAACCAACTCTTTCCAAGTGGGCAACTCATAGATATGATGACTCTCTCATTCCCTCCTCTTGGATTCCCACCATGTGGAAGCATATCCCTCGAATTGAGTGAGGGCATACTTTGCCTTCAATGATTCCGAGTTGTTATTAGTAAGGAAAATTCATTCACTTTGTAGTTTCCATTCAAGAAATTCATCCGGGTCACTACTTCTCTTGAACTTTGGAAGTGTAACCTTGATCGTGTTCAATCCCCTATCTTGATCATTCCGTTCTCCATACCTAGCTCCTCTATTCCACATCCTATCTCCTCTATTCCCATAGCCTTGACCTCCTATTCCTTGGTCCCACCCCAAGTCCTGAGGCCGGACCCCTTCCCTTGGCCCTTCATAGCCATCTCTACCCCCATGCTCCCAAAACTCATTATTGTTGTGATCTTCATTCATGTCATCATAGAGAAGATTTTGAAATTGGTGGTTTGGGTAGGGTGTTTGTGTGGTGTTTCATGGAGGTGATATGTAGGAATCATGTAAGGATGCATTTGATGGATTTCGGAGTGGAGTTTGGTATAGAACATGGTTTGCCATAAAAGGACGGTTCTCTTGTGGAGGGCGATAGGGTTGTGGATGTGGATGTGGTGTTGGTTGCCTTAGGTAGTTTGGAGGGTTGTTTGTTTGAAAGGTGGGTTGTTGGAAGTTTTGGATTTGATTTTGTGGAGGGTAATATAATTGGTGAGCTTGCCCCGGAGTAATGGTGGTGGATTGCACCGATACTCGCCTTGCCTCCTCATTTTCGACTTGGAGTGCCTTGCCTCTATTCTCATTTTCCACCCGTACCAACCTTTCCTCCATACCTCCAAACTTCCCATTCATTTCTGCCATTTGTTTGGAGAGAGGTGTAAGATCCTCCATGAGGTTCTCCGAGCTCTCCCCAATTGGACTTGCACCATGGTGGGACATGGTACCTACAAAACTCAACAAACAAGATTAGTAATAAAAGGCTCACCTCCCTCGTATGTAACTCTCAACTCACCTCCTATGGCGTCATTTCAAAATTGGTAGTGAACTAGCTCCGCTCAATCAACTCAAGGTCACCTATCCTTTGTGGAGGAGTGGATTCTTGTGACTCTTGAAAGAAGGACGACTTGAAAGACTCTAAACAAACGTGAATCAAGGAATTAATCAACGAAACAAGACAAGAAAAGAAGAAGGAAGAAGCACGAAAGAATTCAGACTCAAGAATTAAGTAACAAAAGTAGGAGAAACTACTTGTTGTTGCTTAATTTGGAGAATTAAAGAGATGATTTGATGTTTAAAAACTAGTTAACAAGTAATTAAAGATGTTAATTAGTTGTTAAATAGTTTAGAAATCGAAGAAAAATGAGTGTAGAAGAAGGAGTTTGAAGTTTGGACACTTAGAAAAATTTTGGGGTCTTAAAAGTTCCAACACTTAGAAAAATAAAAACTAAGTGTCAAACCTGCTGCAATTTAGCTCTCTGAAACTGGGCACACGCGCCACAGTGAGAGTGGGCGAGTGGCCTGCTGCATTGGCATCTGTTGACTCAGCGGTTGACTGTTGACTACAGCTGACGTGATGGTTGACTGCTGACCCAGCTGCTGACATAGCAGGTCCACGTGAATTCTTTTTATTTAAATTCCACTTGTGGACCCAACAAACATCTTTGACCACTTTTGACTTGGAATTGTTGGATCAAATGTAACTTTGGCTTCTTCTTCTTTAAGATGTTCTTGATGAATATAAAAAACACCTAGAACACCAAGAACACACACTAACCACCAACACCTTCAAATGAGCTCGAAATTGGCTCAAATTTTAGGATTAGCTTCCCCTTAACGTAGTGAACAAACCCCAATAGTTTTTTAAGCTCCAATTCCTCCCCAATCAATAGACCCACTTTCAAAGTTTGTCAAGCTTCAAAAGCTCAAAACCCTTTAATGGAAACTCCACTTCTACAACTCCAAATCGCACGAAATTTGAAATCTAGACTCAAAAAACACTAGAGAATCAAGATCTAGTGTCAAAAACAACAAATCAAAACAAAAAATTTCGGATTCTTTTTAGTTTTTAAAGATATCAAATTTCCAAGACTTAGATTTGTGGAAACAAACCTAAACCGAGATCTTGTTACCAAATAATAACGGAAATTAAGCAAACAAGAAAGACGGAGGAAAAGATATGAGAATTAATAACTAGGAATTGAAATTATGGGCAACAAAGGGCTAAAACCCTCACCTCCCAATTGATTCCAACAACTAGAGACTAATTCAACTCAACTAATCAAGGAAAACCAAATGAAATCCACAAGTGGGAGACCTTCGATTATGTAACATCCCGTATTCTGCATATACTAGTCCTATTCATATATCACTTGATACAGCCTTATCGTATAGGTGAGGGACCGAGTTTCTTATATGAGCAGTGATGGTTTAATGTGTATTGGGAGGTGTTATAATGCCCCATTCAGTTCAGCACGTAAACGGCCAAGTTAACCTCGACAAAAGTATTTAAACTCGAGATGGTAAGGTTGTATTTGAGTAAATATTTAGGGTGAAGTGTTAAGTTAAAGCAAAAGGGATTAGAAATTAGAAAATAGAATAAAATAAGTGAGTTGCTTGCTTGACTTAACTAAGCTAGTAGGTGACAAGTAGGTGCATCACCTACTTTGACTTATTGACCAGCCTAAAGAACTAGGTAGGTGCATCACCTACTAAGACTATTTTGACTAGCTTAGAGGGCCAAGTACACCCATCACCCACTTGAATAAATTCTGGCCTAAAGAAGTGAAAGAAAGGGAAAGAATTGGCAGCCAAGGCCCAATAAGGTTAAGTCCAACAAAGCCCATGTAAAATGGCCAAGTAGGTGTATCACCTTCTTGACATTTTGTGGCTCAAAATGAGCAAGGAAAGTCGGCCAAAGCAGCCCCCCTTTAAAGGGGTTAAGACCAGCTCATTTCACTCATTTTAACTTGAAAAAAAAAACAGATTTTAGAAGTTCTTTCTTTCTCTCTCTCTTAGCTTCACATAGCAGCCATAAAATACCATTAGGGTTCTTAAGTATTCTCCCTCTTTTCAAGCTAAGTTGAAGGGGAGTTCAAGCTCTTGAAGAAGTACAAGTTAGGAGGACAGATTTTCAGAATTTAAGTTAAAGTTACTGCTGATTTTTACCCCTTTTTATATGCAAGTTTGATGGAGAATTTTGTATGTGTTTGTGTCAAGAACCATGGGGTAGTGATTGGAATCCTTGAGTTAAAATACTTTCTTATTATGTTGAAGGATGTTTGGGATTGTTTTAGGAGCGGTTTTATGTGTATATATTTGGGACAGCTTGGTTGAACTTGTAAAAGGTGTGTGAAGTTGTATTGAAGTATGGAAGGAGGGTGTGGTAATACACCACTTAATTGGGTGTTATGTTAACTTGCTGCCTGCACACCTTTGTATGTTGTTTGGTATATGTTGTGAAGTCAGAAGAGTTTCAAGGGACCTTATGAGAAGGTCGTACAATATGTAGATATGTTTAGAGGAGAAGAGGTGAAAGGAACACTCTTGGTTTGATCAATTACGAGCTTACTGCCTAGTTACTGATTTAGTGGGTCAAGTAGCCCAAATTGGTTAACTAGCTACTAATACTAGTTTTGCCACGTATTTCTGAAAGGGGGAAGCTTAATTCATTGTAATATACGAGTTACACAACAAGGTATGTCAGGTTTCTCAGTTTCATATTCCTTGGCATGAACTCTTATATTTGTGTTGTTACCAACGAAGTGAGTTTCCTAGTAAAGGTACTTTCAACAGCAAGCTTTGTGAGTTATTCTCTAAGCCAAATGAGGTTCATTGTATCATATAAGCTCCTATTACGTTGATGTTACTATATCATTTTCTCCTTATATTATTGTTACTGCCTTAAGTGCATATTCACATGTCTTCTACTACTGGTCCATAGTTTTGAGCTCAATAAAGGTTACAACCACCAAAGTAACAATCTCAAAGATTAAAGAAACTAAATGAAGTAATCTGTATATGTGTGGGTGGCAGCCCAGGGGTGAAAGCCTAGCATGGGTCGATCCCTATTTGTGTACTTATGGGTGGCAGCCTAGGGGCAAAATCCTAGCATGGTTCGATCCCAATTTGTATATTTATGAGGGCGGCATCCCAAGGGTTAAATTGCCTAGCATGGGACTCCTCTTCTACCACTGATCAGTTGGTCACGTGTATTACATGCCTTACAATGATCATAAAGCAAAGAAGAGTAACCAAAGAACGTAATATACATGATTTCACAAGTGTAAGCAAATGTGATCTTCTGTTCTTATTTACATGTTTATGCACTGATACCTGATTCTATTTGAGCTCTTGTTTACATATGGTTTACTTTATGCCTTACATATTCAGTATATTCTCTCGTACTGACGTCCCTCATGGGGACGCTGCATTTTATGCTGCAGACACATGTACTCTGGCTAGTAGACCTCCCTAGTAGGAGCACAGGACACTCGGCTGCTGTTGATGAGCTCCAGGTTGATTCGGGGCTTTACCGAGTCTTTGGTATATATTTTTGGTATTGTATAGTTAAGGGTAAGGCGGGGCCCTTTCCCAACCTAAACTAAGTTTGTCTATCTTGTAGAGGCTTTGTAGACCAATATTATAGTAAAACTTAGTTATGTCTTTACTCTTAACAGTTGTTGCCTCAATGGCCAGATCGTGTACATAAGCTTTGGGCCTATCTATGTTGGTCTTGTTATTCAGGAAGCTTATCTATAGTCAAAGCTTCTTAATTGCCATAGTTATATGCATGATGAATCACAGGTTATAAGTTGGTTCTCTCGGGCCTTTAGGGCATCGAGTGCCTATCCGTCTAAATGGAGTTTGAGGCATGACAAAAGTGGTATCAGAGCAGGTCATCCTAGGGAGTCTACAAAGCCGTGTCTATGTAGAGTCTTGCTTATGGGTGTGTTGTGCACCACATCTATAAACAGGAGGCTACGGGACATTTAGGAGTTGTCTCTTTTTCTTTATCTCTTAGATCGTGCAATAGAGCCAATGTTATAGGTTTATCGTATCTAACCTTTAAATTGTTTTCATGATAGCAAAAATGCCGGTTACTAGGAAAAGTAAGAGTACTGGTAAGCAAGTAGATGTGGCTACTGGAGAAGGGACCAGCAAATCACCACCTAGACGAGCTAATCAAAGTGAGGCTCAACATGTGTCTTCATCACGGACTTCCTCCACTCCTCCGTCTCCAGAAGAGCTAAGGAGGGCAGCAGCACCCCAAGAACCACCAGTTAATGCTACTGACCAAGATTTAAAGAATGCAGTCCAATTGTTGACTCGTATAGTTGCTGGTCAAGGACAAGGGCAAGAAGGTCTAATTGCAGGTACTTGTGGCGCAAATAGGGAAGCTAGTGTGCGGATACGTGATTTCCTTAATTTGGACCCTCCATCATTCACTGAGTCAGATCCTAATGAAGATCCACAAGACTTTATTGATCAAATCCAAAGGACCTTAGATATTATGCATGTATCTGGTGAGGAATCAGTTGAGTTGGCAACATATAGATTAAAAGGTGTGGCTATATTGTGGTACGAAGCTTGGACATAATCTAGGGGTATAAATACACCTTCAGCTAAATGGAAAGAGTTTAAAAAGGCATTCCTTGACCATTATCTGCCATTGGAGATTCGGGAGGCCCGTGCAACTCAGTTCATAAATCTTCACCAAGGGAATATGAGCGTGAGAGAGTCTAGTCTCAAGTTTAATTCTTTTGCCAGGTATGCTCCTAATGTAGTAGCTACTATGGAGGATAGAGTTCATCGTTACGTGGATAGATTGGATTCATATCTGGTTAGGAATTGTACTATTGCTACTTTGAACAAAGATATGGATATAGCAAGGATACAAGCTTTTGCACAAAAGATGGAGGATCAAAGGCAAAGAAGAAGGACACAAGAGTCGGAAAGAGGGCAGTCCAAGAGGGACAAATCTATGGGCCAGTTTACGCTATCCCAAGGTGACTTTAGGCCTCGGTTTTCTAATAGACTGCCTAGGCCATCATCTTCCTACTCTACAGCTAGCGCTCCACCTCGGTTTCAAGGGTCTAGGGCTAATCAATTTGGGCAAAGGAGTAAGAGTCAAGGCTCATAAGTAGCGGGGTACCAAGAACAGGGAGGTGCGACCCAACCAAGACCTCCTAGATAGTCTTGTAAACAATGTGGAAGAAATCATCTAGGTATATGTCGGCTTGGAACAAATGTTTGTTTTTGGTGTGGTACACCGGGACACATAATGATAAATTTCCCTCAAAGGGGCATGGGTAGCATGGCACAACCTACTGGATCGGTTGTTGCATCATCATCATCGGTGCCTTCTTTAGGTAGGGGGCCACAGGTGCCTGCAGGTCGTGGTAGAGGTGGTAGAGGAACTGCTAGTTCTAGTGGAGTTCAAAATCGTACATATGCTCTAGCGGAACGACAGAATTTGGAGGCTTCACCTGATGTGGTTACAGGTACATTGTCCATATTTTCATATAATGTATATGCATTAATTGATCCAGGCTCTACACTATCATATGTAACTCCATTGATTGCTAGAAAGCTTGAAGGAACGCCAGAATTATTGGTTAAACCATTTGAAGTATTTACGCCAACTAGCGAGTCTATTATAGCTAGAAAAGTCTATCGTAATTGCATAGTAACTGTTTGTGACCGTAACACATTGGCTGACCTTGTTGAGCTAGATATGATAGATTTTGACGTTATAATGGGTATGGATTGGTTGGCTTCATGTTATGCCACGGTAGATTGCCGAGCTAAGAGGGTGAGTTTCCATTTTCCAAAAGAGGCAGTCCTTGAATGGAAAGGTAATGTTGGGACACCAAGAGGTAAGTTTATTTCTTATCTTAAGGCAAAGAAGATGATGTCCAAAGGTTACATATGTCATCTAGTGAGAGTGAGAGATATAGATGCGGAGCCACTAGATCTTCAGTCTATTCCAGTGGTAAATGAATTTTCTGATGTATTTCCCAAAGAGCTTCCAGGTTTGCCTGCAGAACAAGAGATAGAGTTTGGTATTGATGTGATTCCAGGTACTCAACCCATCTCCATCCCTCCATATAAGATGGCCCCGGCAGAATTACGAGAATTGAAGGAGCAATTAAAAGATTTGTTAGAAAAGGGATTCATAAAGCCTAGTATATCCCCTTGGGGAGCACTGGTTTTATTTGTATGCAAGAAAGATGGCTCATTGAGAATGTGTATGGACTATCGGCAGTTGAATAAGGTGACAATTAAGAACAAATATCCCCTTCCTAGGATTGATGATTTGTTTGACCAGTTACAGGGTGCTAAGTGTTTCTCGAAGATTGATTTGAGGTCGGGTTATCATCAAGTAAAATTCAAAGAGAAAGATATACCCAAGACAACTTTCCGAAAACGGTATGGTCATTTTGAATTTTTAGTTATGTCATTTGGGCTAACAAATGCACCAGCAGCTTTTATGGATCTGATGAATAGGGTGTTCAAGCCATTCTTGGACGTGTTTGTGATTGTATTCATAGATGATATCTTGGTCTATTCAAGATCAAAGGAGGACCATGCTAATAACTTGTGGCAGGTGTTACAGGTTCTTCGTGATCGTAAGCTATATGCAAAGTTTTCTAAATGTGAGTTTTGGTTAAAATCTATGGCATTCTTGGGTCATATTGTCTCTGATGAAGGAATAAGGGTTGATACTCAAAAGATAGAAGAAGTGAAGAACTGGCCAAGACCTACAACACCTACGGAGGTTCGTAGTTTCCTTGGGTTGGCAGGTTATTATAGAAGGTTCGTTGAGGGATTTTCCTCTATTTATGCACCCTTAACAAAGCTAACACACAAGACAGCCAAGTTCCAATGGAGCGATGCATGCGAAAGAAGCTTCCAAGAGCTTAAAAATAAGTTGACTTCTACACCTATATTGGTACTTTCAGAAGGCATAGAAGGGTATGCAGTGTATTGTGATGCGTCGTGAGTGGGATTAGGATGTGTATTGATGTAGCATGGTAAAGTAATAGCTTATTCCTCAAGACAGTTGCGGCCACATGAGAAAAATTATCCAACCCATGATCTAGAGCTAGCAACGATTGTATTTGCTTTAAAGATATGGCGCCACTACTTGTATGGGGTTCATGTTGACATATATACGGACCATAAGAGCTTGCAATATATCTTTAAGCAGAAGGATCTGAATCTGAGGCAGCGAAGATGGCTTGAGTTATTAAAAGATTATGATGTTGATATCTTGTATCATCCGGGGAAAGCAAATGTGGTGGCCGATGCTTTAAGTCGTAGGACAATGGCAAACACCTATGGTCAGTCCATGGAAAGACAAAGAATAGCTAAGGATCTATACCAACTAGCTAGCTTGGGGGTTCGCCTTCTTGAATCTCAAGATGAAGGGATTATTGTTGCAAAATGCAGCAGAATCCTCATTAGTAGTCAAGTAAAAGAGAAGCAATATAAGGATCCTATTCTATTACAGCTTAAGGAGAATGTACAAAAAGGGGTGACAAAGGCATTTGAGCTTACGCAAAACAAAGTACTCCAGTGCCAAAACAGATTGTGTGTTCCTAATATAGATGGAGTAAGGGAGAGAATTATGACAGAAGCACATCATTCAAGATATTCTATCCATCCGGGCTCAACTAAAATGTATCATGACTTGAAAGGATTGTATTGGTGGAGTGACATGAAGAAGAACATTGCAGAATTTGCTTCTCAATGTCCAAATTGTCAACAAGTTTAAGTAGAGCACTAAAAGCCTAGAGGTTATATGCAACATACGACAAGGCTATGTCAAGTGCTATATGAATAGAACTAGTATACACATAATACAGGGTGTTAAATCCTCCTCCCCTTAAGAACATTAATCCTCGAATGATAACATAGTTAACCAGCCTAAACAAGTTCAAGCGTGAGTTAAGTACCACTATTAGCCAGATAATATAAATAGACTTATACTTACTTGTTAATACCTCAACTCGACACTTTCACCTTCCTCATCAGATTGAAATAAATGAGGATACTTGGATTTCATTGCTTCCTCCACTTTCCACGTAACTTCTTCTACTTGTTTGTTCCTCTATAGTACTTTTACGGAAGCTACTTCCTTATTTCTTAACTTCTTAACTTGTCAATCTAGAATAGCAATGGGTACCTCTTCATAAATGAGATCTCCCGTAACTTGTACATCTTGAGTAGGAGTAATACGAGATGGGTCACCTATACACTTTTGAAGCATTGAGACATGAAATACGGGATGAACTGTTGAAAGCTCTTGGGGTAGCTCTAACTCATATGCAACTTGGCCAACTTTTTGAATAATCTTATATGGCCCTATATAGCTCGGACTCAACTTTCCTCTTTTACCAAATCTCATCACCCTTTTCATTGGAGATACCTTCAAGAATACCCAATCTCCTATAACAAACTCTAGCCCTCTTCTTCTAATATCTGCATATGATTTGTGTAGACTTTGAGCCATTGCTAGCCGTTGTTGTATCACTTTAACTTTTTCCATAGCTTGATGAATAAGATCTGGCCCAAATAAGGCAGTTTCACCCACTTCAAACCATCTGATTGCTGATCTGCACTTCCTTCCATATAAAGCTTCATAAGGTTCCATTTTAATAGTTGAATGGTAGCTATTGTTGTAAGCAAACTCAATGAGCGGCAAATGGTCATCCCAGCTACCTTTGAAGTCTAATACACAAGCTCACAACATATCCTTAAGTGTTTAGATTGTACGTTCTGCCTGACCATCTGTTTGAGGGTGAAAGGTTGTACTTAAATTCACTTGTGTTCCCAAGCTCTTCTGAAATGACTTCTGAAAATTCATGGTGAATTGATCTCCCTTATCAAATATAATAGAGATTGGCACTCCATGTAGCTGCACTATCTCTTTAATATACAACCTTGCATACTCTTCAACTGTATAAGTAGCCTTAACCGGCAAGAAGTGCGCTGATTTGGTGAGTCTATCAACTATCACCCATATGGAGTCAAACTTCCAAAATGAATGAGGCAGACCAATGACAAAATCCATGTTGATCATGTCCCACTTCCAAATTGGAAGATCTATACGTTGCATATAACCCCCAGTCTTTTGGTGCTTTACTTTTTTTTGTTGACAATTTGGACATTGAGCAACAAATTCTGCAATGTTCTTCTTCATGTCCCTCTACCAATACACTCCTTTCAAGTCATGATACATTTTAGTTAAGCCTGGATGGATGAAATATCTTGAATGATGTACTTCTGGCATAATTCTCTTCATTAGTCCATCTATATTAGGTACACACAACCTATTTTAGCACCAGAGTACTTTGTCTTATGTGAGCTCAAATGCCTTTATCACACCTTGTTGTACATTCTCCTTAAGCTGTAAAAGAATAGGATCCTTATATTGCTTCTCTTTTACTTCAGCTACTAATGAAAATTTTGCCGCATTTTGCACAATAATTGAATCCCCAAGCTAGCTAGTTGGTATAGATCCTTAGTTATTCTTTGTCTTTCAATGGACTGCCCGTAGGTGCTTGCCATTATCTTACGACTTAAAGCATCGGCTACCACGTTTGCTTTCCCCGGATGATACAAGATATCCACATCATAATCTTTTAATAACTCAAGCCATCTTTGCTACCTCAGATTCAGATCCTTCTGCTTAAAGATATATTGCAAACTCTTATTGTCCATATATATTCAACATGAACCCATACAAGTAGTGGCGCCATCCATATCTTCAAAGCAAATACAACTACTGCTTGGATAATTTTTCTCATGTGGCCGCAACTGTCTTCAGGCATACGCTATTACTTTACCATGGCAATGAATACACATCCTAAGCCTACTCCCAAAGCATCACAATACACTGCATAACCTTCAGTTCCTTTTGGAAGTACTAATACAGGTGTAGAAGTCAACTTATTCTTCAGCTCTTGGAAGCTTCTTTTGCATGCATTGCTCCATTGGAACTTGGCTGCCTTGTGTGTTAGCTTTGTTAAGGGTGCTGAAATGGAAGAAAATCCTTCAACAAACCTTCTATAATAACCTACCAACCCAAGGAAACTATGAACTTCTGTAGGTGTTGTAGGTCTTGGCTAGTTCTTCACGGCTTCTATCTTTTGAGCATCCCTTATTCCTTCATCGGAGACAATATGACCCAAGAATGCCATAGATTTTAACTAAAACTCACATTTAGAAAACTTTGCATATAGCTTACAATCATGAAGAATCTGTAACACCTGCCACAAGTGATTAGCGTGGTCCTCTCTTAGTCTTGAATAGACTAAGATATCATCTATGAATACTATTACAAACACATACAAGAATGGCTTGAACACCCTATTTATCAAACCCATAAAAGTTGCCGATGCATTTGTTAGCCCAAATTACATAACTTAAAACTCAAAATCCATGTTCGAAAGGCTGTCTTGGGTATATCTTTCTCTTTGACTTTTACTTGGTGATAACCCGACCTTAAGTCAATCTTTGAGAAACACTAAGCACCCTGTAACTGATCAAACAAATCGTCAATCCTAGGGAGGGGATATTTGTTATTAATTGTCACCTTATTCAACTGCCGGTAGTCAATACACATTCTCAATGAGCCATCTTTCTTACGTACAAATAAAACTGGTGCACCCCAAGGGGACATACTAGGCCTTATGAATCCCTTTTCTAATAAGTCTTTTGTTGCTCCTTTAGTTCTCATAACTTTGCCTGGGCTATTCTATATGGAGGGATGGAGATAGGTTGAGTACCTGGAATCACATCAATACCAAACTCTATTTCTCATTCTGGAGGCAAACCTAAAAGCCCTTCAGGAAATACATCAGAAAATTCATTTACCACGGGAATGGATTGAAGATCTAGTGACTCTGCATCTACATTTCTCACTCTCACTAGATGACATATGTACCCTCTATACATCATCTTCTTTGCTTTAGCTAAGAAATTAACTTACCTCTTGGCGCCCCAATATTACCTCTTCATTCAAGGACTGCCTCTTTTGAAAAATGGAAATGCACCCTCTTAGCTTGGAAATCTACCATGGCATAATAAGAACCAACCAATCCATACCCATTATGACATCAAAGTCTACCATTTCTAGCTCAACAAGGTCAGCCAATGTATTATGGTCACAAATAGTTACTTTGCAATTATGTAGACTTTTCTAGCTATAATAGACTTGCCAGTTGGCGTAGACACCTCAAATGGTTTAACCAATAATTCTGGTGTTCTTTCAAACTTTCCAGCAATCAATGGAGTGACATATGATAGTGTAAATCCTGGATCAATTAATGCATATTCATTATGTGAAAGATGGACAATGTACCTATAACCACATCGTGTGAAGTCTCCAAATTTTATCGATCCGCTAGAGCATATGTACGATTCTGAACTCCGCTAGAACTAGCTACTCCTTTACCACCTCTACCATGACTTATGGGCATCTGTTACCCCCTACCTAAAGAAGGCATTGATGATGATGATGCAACAATCGATCCAGTAGGTTGTTCCATACCACCCATGCCCTTTTGAGGGCAATTCCTCATCATGTGTCCTGGTGTACCACACCAAAAGCAAGCATATGTCCTAAGTTGATGTATACCTGGATGGTTTCTTCCATATTGTTTACAAGACTGTCTAAGAGGTCTTGATTGGCTCGTACTTCCCTGCTCTTGGTACCCTGCTACTTGTGAGCCTTGACTGTCACTTTTCTGCCTAAACTGATTACCCATAGACCTTTGAAACTGAGGTGAAGCACTGGTTGTAGAGTAGGAAGATCATGGCCTAGGCAGTTTATTAAGAAACTAAGGCCTAGACTCACCTTGGGATAGCGTAAACTGCCCTATAGATCTGGCCCTCTTGGAAGCCCTCTTTTCGACTCTTGTGTCCTTCTCTTTTACCTTTGATCCTCCATCTTTTGTGCAAAAGCCTGTATTCTTGTGATCCATGTATGTTCAAAGTAGCAATGGTACAATCCCTAACCAGATATGAATCCAATCTATCCACGTATCAATGAACTCTATCCTCCATAGTAGCTACTATATTAGGAGCATACCTGGCCAAAGAATTAAACTTGAGACTATACTCTCTCACACTCATATTGCCTTGGTGAAGATTTAAGAACTGAGTTGCACGGGCCTCCTGGATCTCCAATGGTAGATAATGGTCAAGGAATACCTTTTTGAACTCTTTTCATTTAGCTAAAGGTGCATTTTCTACCCCTAGATTGTTTCCAAGCTTCATACCATAATATAGCTACACCCTTTAATCTATATGCTGCCAGCTCAACTGCTTCTTTACCAGATACATGCATAATATCCAAGGTCCTTTGGATTTGATCAATAAAGTCTTGCGGGTCTTCATTAGGATCTAACTCGGTGAATGATGGAGGGTCCAAATTAAGGAAATCACGTATCCGCACACTAGCTGCCCTATTTGCACCACTAGAACCTGCAATTGGACCTGCTTGCCCATGTCCTTGACCAGCAAGTATATGAGAACAATTGGGCCACATTCTTTAAATCTTGCTCAGTAGCATTAACATGTGGTTCTTGGGGTGCTTCTGCCCTCCTTAGCTCTTCTGGGGATGGAGGAGTGAAGGAAGTCTGTGATAGAGATACATCTTGAGCCTCACTTTGATTAGCTCATCTAGGTGATGATTTGTTGGTCCTTTCTCCAGCAGCCACATCTACTTGCTTACTTGTACTCTTACTTCTCCTTGTAACCGACATTTTTGCTATAATGAAAACAATTTAAAGGTTAGATATTATAAACCTACAACATTAGCTCTAACGCACGATCTAAGAGATGAAAGAAAAAAGACAACTCCTAAATGTCTCGTAGACTCCTATTTATAGATGTGGTGCACAACACACCCATAAGAAAGACTCTACATAGACACGGCTTTGTAGACTCCCTAGAATGACCTGATCTGATACCATTTTTGTCACGCCTCAAACCCCATTTAGACGGACAGGCACCCGATGCCCTAAAGTCCTGAGAGAACCAACTTATATCTTGTGATTACCATGCATATAGCTATAAAAATTACAAATCTTTGACAAGCTATATAAGCTGCTTTGATAAAAGATCAACATAGATAGGCCCAAAACTTATATACATGACTTGGTTGTTGAGGCCGCAAAGACACAACTAAGCTTTACTTTAACATTAGTCTATAAAGCCTCTAAAAAATGAACAAACATAGTTTAGGTCAGGACAGCGCCCCACCTTACCCTTAGCTATACAATACCAAAAATATGTACCAAAGACACGGTAAAACCCTGAATCAACATGGACCTCACCAATAGCAGCTGAGTATCTTGTGCTCCTACTAGGGAGGTATACTAACTAGAGTACCTGCCTGTGGCATGAAACACAGCGTCCCCTATGAGGGACGTCAGTATGAAAAAATATACTGAATATGTAAGGCATAAAGTAACTGTATGTAAAACAAGAGCTTAAATGGAATCAGGTACCAATGTATAAACTTGTAGATAAGAACAGAAGACCACCTTTGCTTACACTTGTGGAATCATGTACATTACATTCTTTCCTTTACTCTTCTTTGTTTTATAATCTTTATAAGACAGGTGATATAAATGACCAACTGATCAGTGGTAGAAGAGGAGTCCCATGCTAGGCAATTTAACCCTTAAGATGCTACCCTCATAAATATACAAATTGGGATCGACCCATGCTAGGCTTTCGCTCCTAGGCTGTCACCCTTAAGTACACAAATAGGGATCAACCCATGCTAGGCTTTCGCCCCTAGGCTGCCACCCATTTTATATACAGATTACTTCATATAGTTTCTTTAATCTTTGAGATTGTTGTTTTGGTGGTCGTAATCTTTATTGAGCTTGGAACTATGGACCAGTAGTAGAAGACATGTGAATATGCACTTAAGGCAGTAACAATGACATAAGGAGAAAATGTAACATCAACGTAATGTTTAGGAACTTATATGACACAATGAACCTCATTTGGCTTAGAGAATAACTCACAAAGCTTGCTGTTGAAAGTACCTTTTTCATACTAGTACTAGGAAGAGTAAACATGTAGATCTAATAGTAAACACATATTGAAGTACTTTGACACACTATGGAGTGGGGAAAAGATCGTTAGCCATGTTGCAGATTGTATGCTACCACCATGTACCCTTTACTAAGAAGAGCACTTAGAAAACTCACTTTGTTGGTAGTAACACAAGTATAAGGCTTCATGACAAGGAATATGAAACTGAACAACCTTACATACCTTGCTGTGCAACTCGGAAATTACAACGAATTAAGCTTCTCCCTTTCAGATTATTTATCTACAATGAAATAAGTTACAAAACTAGTATTAGTAGCTAATTAACCAATTTGGGCTACTTAATTTCACTAAATCAGTAACCGGGTAGTAAACTCGTAATTGATCAAATCAAGAGTTTTCTTTCCACCCCTTCTCTTTTAATCATGTCTATATATTGTATGACCTTCTCATAAGGTCTCTTGAAACTCCTCCGACTTCACAACATATACCAAATAGTATACAAAAGTGTGTAGGCAGCAAGTTAACATAGCACCCAATTAGGTGATGTATCACCAAACCCCCCTTCCATACAACTTCACATAACCTTTTACAAGGTCAACCAAGCTGTCCCCAATATATACATGTAAAACAGCTCACAAAATAGTCCCAAACATCCTTCCATACAATAAAAAATACTGACTTCAAGGATTCCAATAACTATCCCATGAATTTTTGACAAAAATACATACAGAATTCTCAACCAATTCATATATAAGGAGGGGTGAAGATGGGCAATAATTTCACCTCAAATTTTAGAATCTTATCCCCTTAGCTTAGATTCTTCAAGAACTTAAACACTCCTTCAAACTACAACCAAAGAACACGAGAATATTTCTTGGAAAGTTAGAGAGAGAGGAGTAGCCATCTTTGGAGAATAGGTTATGTCCTACACTTCAAACATGGATAACATGATTCCATAAGATTCCATGGAAGGAATAAGCTAAACCCATAAGTATTTTCACTTACCTTTTACTTGGAAAGAGAGGAACTCTCCAAGAACCCTATTGGAATTTTAGGGCTTTTATAAGGAACTTGAGAGAACTTAAAAGAGCCATCTGATTTTTCTGGAGTTAAATTGAGTAAATGAGCTGATCTTATCCCTTTAAAGGGTCCTCCTATTTACCGGCTCTCTTTAGTGGGTTTTGGGCCAGAAAATTTTACTTTTAATTTTGACCACAATTTGGTCAAAAAGGTCCAAGCACCTGATGCACCTACTTGGCCTTTAAGCTGGTCAAAAGTCTAGTAGGTGATGCACCTACTTGGTCCTTTAAGCTTGTCAAAAAGTCTAGTAGGTGATGCACCTACTTGTCACCTACTAGCTTAATAAAGCCAAGCAAGTATCTCAATTATTTTATTTCATTTTCTGAACCTTAATCCCTTTTGCTTTAACTTAACACTTTACTTTAACCTTAAGCTCAAATACCACCTTACTATCTCAAGTTTAAATACTTTCATCGAGGTTAACTTGGCCATTTACATTCTGACATGAATGGGGCATTACAGCACCTCCTAATATATACTAAACCATCACTACTCATATAAGAAACTTGGTCCTCACCTATAAGACAAGGCTATGTCAAGTGCTATATGAATAGAACTAGTATACACAGAATACGGGGTGTTACATTATGTTTAAAGAATATGACAGTCCTCTCTAAGCTTGGCAGTCACACTTTTCTTGGTTATTAAGAAACTTTTCTCTTCTATTTGGTGCAAGTGTGAAGGAAAGCTCAAGCTTTTGAAGAAGTACAAGTCAATAGAATAAATTTCCAGAATTTGAGGTAAAGTTACTGCTCATTTTCACTCCTCTTTATATACAAGTTTGGTGGAGAATTGCTTGTGGGCTTTTGTCAATAACTCATAGGGTGTTGTTGGAATCTTTGAGTTCAATATCTTCTTATTATGTTGAAGGATGTTTGGGGCTATTTTATGAGCTGTTTTATATGTATATGTTGGGGACAACTTGGTTGACCTTGTAAAAGGATGTGTGAAGTTGTATTGAAGTATGAAAGAAGGGTGTGGTGATACACCACTTAATTGGGTGTTACGTGAACTTACTGCCTGCTTACTGATTTAGTGAGATCAAGTAGCCCAGATTGGTTGATTAGCTACTAATACTAGTTTTACCACTTATTTCATTATAGATTAATAATTTGAAAGGGAGGAGGTTAATTCGTTGTAAAATCTAGTTGCACAGCAAGGTATGTAAGGCTATCTGATTCCACATTCTTTGGCATGAAATCTAGTGCTTGTGCTATTATCAATAAAGTCAGTTTCCTAAGTGCTCTTCTGAGTAAAGTATACATGGTGGTAGAATAAAATATCTAATGTAGCTAATGACCTTTCCCCTACTCCATAGTTGTCAAAGTACTTCAATGTGTTATTAGATCTGCGTGTTTATTGTTCCAAGTATATGACTAAGGTATTCTATACAACAAGCTTTTTGAGTTAGTCTCTAAGTCAAATGAGGTTCATTATGTCATATAAGTTCTTAAATACTATATTAATGTCACATCTGCTCCCTACATCATTGTTACTGCCCTAAATGCATACTCATATGTCTTCTGCTACTAGTCCATAGTTCCGAAGCTCAATAATGATTTTGACCACCAAATTTGCAATCTCAAAGATTCAAGAAACTACGTGGATCAATCTGTATATTTATGGGTGGTATCCTAGGGGCAAAAGCCTAGCATGGATCGATCCCAATTTATGTATTTCTAGGTGGTATCCCGGGGTAAAAGCCTAGCATGGGTCTATCCCATTTTGTATATTTATGAGGACAGCATCCCGGGGGGGTTAAATACCAAGCATGGGTCATCCTCTTCTACCACCGATCAGTTAGTCATTTGTATCATATGTCTTACAACGACTAGACAGCAAAGAAGAGTAAAGAAAAGAATATAATGTATGTGGTTCCATAAGTGTAAGCAAAGGTGGTCTTCCATTCTCATCTAGACATTTATGCATTGATACCAAATTTCACTTGAGCTATTATTTTACATATGGTTTACTTTATGCCTTACATATTCAGTACCTTCTCTCGTACTGGCGTCCTCACATGAGACACTGTGTTTCATACCGCAGGCATAGGTGCTACAGCTAGTAGACCTCCCCAGTAGGAGCACAGGATACTCAGCTGCTATTGGTGAGCTTCAGGTTGATTCGGGGCTTTACCGTGTCCTTGGTACATATTTTTAGTATTGTATAACTAAGGATAAGGCAGGGCCCTGTCCCAACCTAAACTATGTTTGTATCTTTTAGAGGCTTTGTAGACTAATGTTAAAGTAAAGCTTAGTTGTATCTTTGCAGCCTCAATGGCCAAATCATGTATATAATTTTTGGGCCTAGCTACGTTGATCTTTTATCAAAGTAGCTTATCTATACTTGTCAAAGATTTATAATTGTTGTAGCTATATGCAGGGTAATCACAGGATATATGTTGGTTCTCTCGGGCCTCTAGGGCATTGGGTGCCTATCCGTCTAAATAGGATTTGAGGCATGACAATGGATGTTCATGACTTCTTGTCACTTTTATAGGGTTAGACAATTTAAAGTATCGAATGAGACTCTTGGGAGCATGCTTAGTGCCATAAATGGAAGGAACCCAACTTCTTGGGAAGATCATTTGATTGGGAGTGAATTAGGTTCTTATAGAATCCACATCATCCCTTATAGGATGACTCCATTGAAAGATACCCTCCCTTTGAGGAGTTGTTTGAAAAGAAAAGGTAACACTTGTGTCATGAACCACAAGTTGATGTCATGTGTCCAAACATATTATAATGTGCTTGTTAGGATCCTTGTATCTAATTGTAAACTTGCATATGAGGACACCATGATTGACACTAGTGATCTTGTTATCTTTTTTGCATATGATGATATTCATGAGTGTGTTGAGTATAATGGTATGTGAGTTTGAATCATGTGAAAAGAGAAGGTAAAGTATGCCCAAATGTCATCTTTTAATCCTTAGCTGATGATATGATATCGCCTGACACACCCACTATGAGGCCATTCACTAGGAGCCAAGCTAAAGAACTCCAAGCCTTACAAGTGTTGTTAATGAAGAAAGAGGCTTTGGAGACCATTGAAGAGCGTAGATAAAGGATCTACAACTTATGGATGATTGCATGGGAAGAAAAGGTTGCCTTTGATTCTGCCTAGTGATGCAAAGTAGTGGATGGTAAGCACAATGAGTAGTGCATTTTGCACCAACTTCGCACACCACTACCAGTGTTTTTGCCTAAGTGATGCGACACAGAGGGTGGAATGCACAAGGCCTTATGCATTTTGCACCTACTTCGCACATGGCCCATCATGGGCCAAATTTAGAGTCTTCTTAGGTCTCTTTTAGGCCTTTTATTGTACAAGACAAACACTATAAATAGAGCCTTGCTCCTTTTCATCCCTTAGATTTTGATGAATATTTAATGTTGCTTTGAAAGCTTGTAGTTTTGGGTGGATTCCCAATTGGTTACTCTAGTTGTTGAAATCTATTGGGTGGATTCCTAATAGGTAGTTGAGTGATTAAGGGTGGATTCCTTTGATAGTTTGTTAACTTTTTTGCTTAATTAATCATAGAGTCATCCATTTGTGGATTGAATTATTTGTCTCTTTATTTGATTGAGGGGTTATTGTTTGTTAAACAAGTTCAATTGGGAGGTGAAGGTATAAAGTCCTTTGTTGCCCATAAACTTGGTTAATTGGATTTAATCCATATATCTTTTGCTTATCTAATTTCCATATTTGGATTTTGATTATTCTCCCTAATCGAGATTTTATCATTTGGTATCAAAGCTTAGGTTAAAGAGTTGTTCCCACAATTCTTAATCCTATGTTCATAAATCTAAAATTTTCAAATAAATTTGAAGGAAAAACATTTTTAGAAAATTTTCACAAAAATATTTGTTGATCTAGTGTTTTTTTTTTTTGAAAAACTGATACTAGATTTGTGTTCTCTAGTATCAATTGAGTCTAAATCTGAGATTTGAGCTTGTTTGGAGTTGAATTGATGAATTCACCATTGTTGGGTTAAGAAGCTTAAAGAACAAGTTCGAGATCGGGGTTGATTTGAGGCTTCAAACCTATTGAGCTTTGATCTCCTATTCATAAGGAGCTTGAATCTCAGTTTGGTAGAATTTGGTTGAGGTTTGAAGGATTCACCATTTTTGAATTTTGAAGAACTTAAAGAACTCAAAATGAGTCTCTTCAATTAGGAGTGATTTGATTCTAGTTATTATCGGGCTTTGTTCTCTATATTGAGGGGAGGCTACTTTTAAAATTTAGAGTCATTCCGAGTTGAATTGAGGGAGTTGGAAATTTGAAATTCATAGCTGTTCTTGGTGTTCTTCAAGATGTTCATTGAAAAAGAAGGTGAATTTAAGGTGTTTTACCCAAAGAAGAAGTAATGGAAAAGGGTACTTGTGTTTGTACTAAAGGGAATTTACCAAAAAGGGCAAGTACTAGGATCAAAAAGTACAAAAAGCTTAAAAATGAGTACAAATGCAGAGGCTTCAGGTGTTCTGCCTGGTGCTGTGCAAAGTGAGGTGTGACCAACACTTTGCTTGGTGCATTTCGCACCAGTACTTTGCACTAGAGAGGATTGTTTTTTGGTTTGGCTGTGTGAAGTGAGGTGGTGCGTTAGGCACTTCTCTTTGTGTGTCTCGCACAGGCTGTCGCACCAATGGGCAAGCAAATCAAGTTCGCTCCAACAAATATCAGGTTCTATCTTCTTTATTTCCTTTTTTGATTCTCCTATCATATAGAATTCTTTAGACTTATTAACAACAAGTATTGTTCTACTTAGTTGTGATTAGATCTCTTGCATCTGTTTCATTTAGTACCAATTACTTATGAAGATTTTCTTATTTAAGCAATTGTTGAAAACCTTCTTGGCTCCGTTCGTTTGATTTTGAGTCGTCCTTCTTTTGGGTAACAAGAATCCATTCCTCCACAAAGAATAGGTGACTTGTGACTTGGTTGAGCAAAGGTAGTTCACTATCAATCCTTAGAAGACACTTATTAGAAGGTAAGTTGAGTGTTCACATATGAAAGGGTGAGGAACCTTTACTACTAATCTCATTTTTGAATTTTGCAGGTACGATGTCAAAAGCAATTGATAGTGCTTATGAAGGACACGAGTCCTTTAATATGAAGGCAGCCTTTGCCTCAATCACCATGCAATTAGCAGACATAAATGGAAGATAGCGGATGTGAATGGGAAGAATGGATTTTATGGAGTATAGAATGGTGATTGTTGAGAGTCCTAATCAGGAGGACTCACCTCATACCACTCATGGGTCGAGAGTAAATAGGAACACGAGTTCCTCAATGACTATTACCCCGGGGCATGCACATGAGTTATGCAACCCCTGAAACAATCCAAGCTCCACTCCACATAACCAACAACCTCCTTTCAAAATGTCTAACTATCCGAACAATGTTAGACAAAGCTCATTCATCCAAATTACCCACTACAAGAGGAACGTCCTTTTGTAGCAAACCAAAACCGAACTTCACTTTGAAATGCATCACATGCTAACTTGCATGTACCACATGTCCAAAACCAAGAGCCTTACCAAGATAGTCACCACAACCCACTCTACAAAGAGTGTGAGGAAATGAACGCTAACCAGAACTATGATGGACCTCAAAATGGTGGACGACAAGGGTATGGTGCACTAAGAGATAGGGTGCAACTTAGAGGTTATGGTCGAAACCAAGGTGCAAGATGGCAAGATAATGGAGATCAAGGTGGTGATGATCGCCATGGTGATCATTTTTGTAATCAGGGTGATAGATATGGTGGTCACTATGATGATAGATATGGTTATAATCAAGGAGATCGTGGTGACCATGATAAGAGTTTGAATACCATAAAGGTTACTCTTATAACCTTCAAAGGTAGTAGTGATCCAAAAGAATTCCTTAAATGGCAATTGCAAAGTGAGAAGATATTTCTCATGTCATGCCCTGATATTACCCCCTAGGCATAACACGGGACCCAGGACCACAAGTACCCCAAGTTAACCCTTGGTCATAGCATAGCTTAAACATACATAAAGAATCATAGCGGAAGCATAAATAGCAGAAGTAGGCAACCATGCCTATATAGAAATAAGGTCTAAGAGTACCAACTTTGGAATACAAAATATAAGAATCTAGTTATGTTTGAAGCCTCTAACTGACATAAGCAGTTTCTGGGACAAGACCCCAGCTAACTCAAAAATCTAAAGAAAAGACATAAAACAACCATCATAGCTATGGCCCTCGGAAGATGAGGACTCACCAACAAGGTCTAGATATCCGGTGTCGCCTAGCCACGAGCCTGAGGAATGGAGCCTTCATGATGCAGCACAAAATATGTATCAGTTCTACATGGTGTATTGAATATGTGAGATATGCATAAATAAGGTAAAAATGTGCTTGAAACATAATCAAAACTGAGTTCATGCATGAAGAGATATCATAAGTAAATATCATAAGTTGGGTTTAAAGCATGAAATAGAATAGCTTAATACTTAAGAACCTTCATACGAGAGTTTCTTATGACCGACAATAGACCATGTGAGCTACATGTAATCCAACTATATCACCCTAGTTGGCAAAGCTACCCTGAATCTTGCCAAGGCTGTAACACCCCGTATTCTGCATATATGATAACGGAAATTAAACAAACAAGAAAGAAGGAAGAAAATATATGAGAATTAATAACTAGGAATTGAAATTATGGGCAACAAGAGGCTAGAACCCTCACCTCCCAATTGATTCCAACAACTAGAAACTAAGTCAACTCAACTAATCAAGGAAAACCAAATGAAATCCACAAGTGGGAGACCTTCGATTAATTAAGCGAAGAAGTTAAACTAACAATCAAGAGAGTCATCTTAATCACTCACTAATTCATTAAGAGAATTACACTAAGCATTACACTAGCAACTACAAGTTTAGAGTATTAATCTTCAATATGCAAAAACTAGTCTTCCAAAATGAAGAAAAGCTACTACTTATACTAGGGAATAAGAAGACACTAGTTATTACAATTTTGCCCTTAATGAAGTAAAGGCCTTGTTTGGTTGCCTTCTTTTGGGAATTCTTGAATTCCTCCTTCCACCTCACTTTAATGGACCACCCACATATTGTATACTTTCTTTTGGGATTCTTCAAGCTTCTCCAATGCTTCCCTTTTCATGAACATTGCTTGAAGGTCTTGGAGCTCTTTAGCTTGACTACGTGTGAAAGGACTTGAAGGATAAGTGTCATCCAAGATAGTACCATCCATGCTTTCCAATCTAGTATCATCCTCCCGTTCTTGAAAAGGATTTGTCCTCGAATCCAATGGATCACCTACAACACAAGGATAAAGATCACTAACATTGAAAACATTATGAACATTATACTCACTTGGTAAGTCAATCATGTATGCATTGTCATTTATCCGCTTGAGCACTTTGAAGGGTCCGTCTCCCCTTGGGATTAGCTTTCCTTTTCGAATTTGTGGGAACCTCTCCTTTCATAAATGAACCCACACCCAATCTTCCGGGTTGAAAATCACTTCCTTTCTTCCACGATTCTTTCGGTTGGCCACCTTTGAATTGTTCTTTTCAATGGCCTCTTTTACCTTGGAATGAATGTTCATCATCTCCTTTGCTCTTTGTTCAGCATCTAGGCTCACAATAACATGGCTAAACAAAGGAGTCATAGTTAATGGAAACAAAGGCTTTTAAAGCCATAACATGCTTCAAATGGGGACATTCCAATAGAGGAGTGGAAAGACCGGTTATATGCAAATTCTATCAAGAGTAAATGGTCTTCCCAAGTGGTTGGGGTGCCCCTAATCATACACCTAAGCATGCTTCCAAGAGTCCGGTTGACTACTTCAGTTTGTCCATTCATTTGAGGATGACAAGAAGTAGAAAACATAAGTTTGGTACCAAGTGTACCCCATAGACTCTTTCAAAAATGACTAAGAAATTTGGAATCCCTATCACTAACAATGGTTTGAGAGACTCCATGCAATTTAAGAACATTAATGACAAACAAGGATGCTACATGGGATGCATCATCACATTTATGGCATGGAATGAAATGAGTCATTTTAGAGAACCTATCCACTACCACAAATATGCTATCATGTCCTCTTTCAGTCCTAGGAAGTCCTAACATAGAATCCATAAAAATATCCATCCATGGACCACTAGGAGTAGGAAGCGGGGTATACTTACCTTGAGGCCGAGTCGTGGATTTGGCTTGCTTGCATTCGAGACATTGTCCATAAATCTGCTCCACATCATGCTTGATCTTTGTCCAATAAAATTTTTCCATAAGGATGTCAAGTGTCTTGGGTACTCCAAAGTGCCCCATCAAACCACCACTATGAGATTCCTTGACGAACAACTCTCTCCATGAGCTCATGGGCACACAAACTCGCCCATTCTTGAACAAGAATCCATCAACCAATTGGAACCTATCAACCCGCTTCCCTTGACTAAGATAATCAAAAGTTTCTTTGAAATCGGGATTCATATAATAGAATCCCTTCAAGCTTTCAAATCCCATCATTTTAGAAGCCAAGGTGTTGACCAATACAAACCTCCTTGATAGAGTATCCGGTACTACATTCTCTTTGCCTTGCTTATAGTTGATCACATATGGAAAGGTCTCAATGAATTCAACCCATTTGGCATGTCGCTTGTTCAACTTGGATTGCCCCTTAAGATGTTTCAAGGACTCATGCTCGGTCCTTATCACGAACTCTTTGTGCCACAAGTAGTGGTTCCAATGAGCCAATACCCTCACAAGTGCATATAATTCCTTGTCATAAGTTGAGTACCAAAGAGTAGATCCTTTTAATTTTTCACTAAAGTAAGCCAATGGTTTTCCCTCTTGCATCAAAACACCACCTATCCCAACACCCAAAGCATCAAACTCTATCTCAAAAGCTTTATCAAAATTAGGTAGTTGGAGTAATGGGGAGGAACTCAACATGGACTTCAATGCTTGAAAGGACTTCTCTTGTTCTCCCCCCCCCACACACACACAAAAGGTACATCTTTCTTGATCAATTCAGTTAATGGGGAAGCAATTGAACTAAAACCCTTCACAAAACGTCGGTAAAAGCTTGCCAACCCATGAAAACTTCTTACCTCAGTTGCATTGGATGGGGTCGGCCAAGTCTTGATTGACTCCACCTTTTCTTCATCAACCTCTATACAACTTGCACTAACCACAAAGCCCAAGAATACTACCTTTTCAACACAAAAAGAACACTTCTTGAGATTTGTGAATAACCTTTCTCATAGCAAAACATCAAACACTTGTTTCAAATGGCCTACATGCTCTTCAATTGTCTTGCTATACACAAGTATGTCATCAAAGTACACAACCACAAACTTGTTGATGAAGGGTTTTAGAACATGATTCATCAACCTCATGAAAGTGCTTGGAGCATTAGTCAAACCAAATGGCATCACAAGCCATTCATATAACCCAAATTTTGTTTTGAAAGCCGTCTTCCATTCATCACCCGCTTTCTTTCGAATTTGATGGTACCCACTCCTAAGATCAATCTTTGAGAACACACTTGCTCCACAAAGCTCATCCAATATGTCATCAAGTCTAGGAATTGGATGCCTATACTTGATTGTAATCTTGTTCATGGCTCTACAATCAATGCACATTCTCCAAGTACCATCCTTTTTGGGAACAAGGATAACCGGTATGGCACACGGGCTTAGGCTTTCTTTGATCAGTCCCTTTTCAAAGAGTTCTTCCACTTGCCTTTGTAGCTCCTTGGTCTCTTTCGGATTACACCTATAGGCTGGTTGGTTGGGAATTTATGACCCCGGCACAAAGTCAATTTGGTGCTCAATTCCCCTCAAGGGTGGTAGTCCCTCGGGCATCTCATCTGGAAATAGTTCATCATGATCCTGCAAAAGAAAAGAAACAATACTAGGCAAAATGCTAGTATCTTGGTTAGCATGCAATAAAAGATTGGTGTTGACAAGGCACACTAAAAGCGTTCCTCATCCACACCCTTTAGACAATTGTTTGGCTTGGCTATCATACACATGTTCTTATTATTTTTAGTCAAGTCACTTCCCTCTTTTGGAACAATGGTGGAACTTTCACCTTTACTCTTCACTTCTTCCACCCTTATTCTCTCTCGAAGCTCCTTCATAGCCCGATAGTTCTCACTCACTTGGTTTGGGGTGAGAGGTGCAAGTACATATTTCTTACCGTCAATCACAAAAGCATACTTGTTGGTCCTTCCATAGTGCACAACATCTCTATCAAATTGCCAAGGCCTCCCGAATAATACATGACAAGCCAACATGGGTACCACATCATAAATCAACTCCTCATTGTACTTGCCCACACTAAATTGAATACTTGCTTTTTTGAGGACCTTAATCTCTCCACTCTCATTGAGCCATTATAGCTTGTATGGGTTGGAATGCCTTCTTGTTAGAATTTGCATATGCTCCACCAAATAACTACCCACCACATTAGTGCAACTCCCACTATCAATAATCAAAGAACACACCTTATCTTGGATCTTGCACCTAGCATGAAACAGATTCTCCCTTTGGTCAAGTTATTCTTTGGCAAGGGCTCCCATAATTCTCCTCACAACACATGAAAGGTTGGTATTTACCTTCAACTTTTCATTATCATCAAGTAGGGGTTGCCCCCTTTCTATGAAGCAAGCAAAATTTACCCTCTCATCCAACCTTTCTTCCTCATCCCCCGAAGCTACTCTCTCCCATTCACCTTTATCCCCCTCTACCTCACTCCTTTCATCATGCTCATCTTCCTCATCGATTTTATACCCATCACGAAAAGCAACAATTGTCCTTCTATTAGGACACTCACTAGCAATATGTCCCCTCCCTTGACATCGAAAGCATTGGATGGTAGAGGGCCAAGGAAAGTTGGGTTTTTCAAAGTTACCTCCTTTTGGCTTGTCATTCCCTTTGGCTTTGTAATCAACCTTGACTTGAGTGTCTTGACCACTACCTTTTTAGATGATTCTCAAGGAGTTGGGGTCTTCCACTTATCATTGTTTTTACTCCATAAGGAAGTTGGAAAACCCTTGGCCTTGTATGTCTTCTCATCTTTCAAAGAGGCATCATGGAAAGCCGCTTCAAGATTCTCATAGTGTTTAATCTCAAAGGCTTCAAGATATCGGGCCTCAAGTTTGCCATGAATTGTATCACCGTGTATTACATATGCTCCTCAAGCTTAGACTTCATTCTCAAGTTCTCAAATTCATCATAGTATTCTTCAACACTCTTGGTACCTTACCTAAGCATGTACACCTTCTTGAGAGCTTCTTGGTAGTAATCTGGAGTCAAATACCTATACTCAATTAGACCAACCAACTCTTACCAAGTTTGCAACTCATAGATATGACGACTCTGATAACGATCTCAATCAAGTGACTAAAATCGATATTGAAAACACGAAATTCAACAAAACAAAATAAAGATAGTGGAGAAATTAATATGAGAATTAGAAGAAATTGAGATGAGAATAGAAGAAAGAAAGGCTAATTGAATCAACAATCAACCAAGGAAGAAGAAAATTTAATCAAATGCATAAGAAACCAAATTGAATCCACAAGATGATAACTCGATGATCAATTAAGCAAAGAAGATAACACAAGTAATTCAGGAATCCACCCTAATCACTCATTCTAAACTAATAATTGGAATTGAACCCAATCAATATCCTAACCTAAAATATCAAGTCTATTCAAGACAATTCAATCATCCCAAGTCTCCCTATGAAAATAGCTAAGGCAACTATTTATAGTTATTGCCTTTACACAAATAGCCTATTACAAAAATAGCCCAAAAGTGACTATTTTAGAAATAACCCATAAGGGCCCTTCTTGATTACCCAAATGACATCTTGATCGCCCATGGCCTTGTACATTTGTTGCTCCATGGCTTTTTCCGGACTCCAAGCTATCATCCATATATAGCCCCTTCTAATAGGCTCCAAGCTAACCATGATTGTATCATCCTCCCCTTCTTCAAAAGGATTCGTCCTCGAATCCGAACCTTGCAAAAATATGAGAAGGACAAACAACAAACATATCCTCATAGCATGAGGGTTAGCACATGGGTTACCAACCATACCAACTTGCCAAGGAGGCACATACTTGAAATACAACCAACTATCCTTTGTGTCAAATAAGATCAATGCATTGTAGAACATAAAAAGGATTCGACTGTGAGAAATATCATGGAATAAAGAGGGTTCAAACACCCATGAGGATTTACCGGGTTCAAAGATATGAAAGACCCACATAGTTTGGTCACAATAACAAATGGACCAACCCAAGAAACCCCTACCTCTATATAAAACAAATTCCATACGTACATGGACATCATCATATGCAAAGAGGTAGTAGAGAAAGGTGTTACTTAAATGAACTTCATTCAAGGTGTTCCCACATATAGAATCACCCTTTGATCCACAAGCATTAAGGCCTTGATCAAGAATGGGGTCACACAAGAATGAAGAGGTCATTAGAGAACATACACCCCTTTTCTTTTGACCACTAACCCCTCCAATAGACGTACTATCATCTTTCAAGAAGAGAGCTTCATCTTTGGAAAGTGTGTCATCATACCATAGTGGATTTTCAAACAATTGGTAGCCTTCAAGGGTGGCTACACTTCCAACATTATAATATACACCACTATCTTCATCATTCACATTAGTCATGTCATCATTGAATAAGGGAGATTATCCCTAAGTTCATACTCCACCTCAAGATCCTTATGACAAAAATTAGAAATGGAATCAACACCCAAGGAATCATCACCTCTAAGTAAAGATCCCACATGACTAACTACATGACCAACTATATCATTACCATTACTAAATTGAGGTTCATTTATCACATCACACAACTCCTCAATTAGTAGGTCATCATTACAAGCAAGTTGGTCAATACAACAATAAAAACTAGTTGGTAGCATATCAAGCTCAACAGAATCACACACATGATTACCATCATTATAGCCAATTAGCATTTGACTACCCCCATTACATGACAATAAATTTTCACTCAAGTCACAAGTGCTAACACTAGATGGACTCAAATCGATCTTACTAGAAGAATCAATCAATTCATCTATAGGATCAACTAGTGTTTGGGCACTCACAACAATGGCATCATCATCATGCAACAAGGTGTCATCAAGATCATCACAAGGTAAAGGATCTTTAAGCTCACACATATACAAGCTATCACTTACACTCAATTGTCCACTAACCACACAATAATCTTCCAAGTTCAATAAAGTGCAAGAGTTAGCTTTGTTACCTTGTAGCTCATAGGATGAATTGCCTTCACCTTGGTTACAAACACTTGAGCACAATTGCTTCCTTTGAAATCTTTCAACCATCTCATGATGTTCCACATTTTAAGGTTCCACAATAGGTTTTCTTCCAAGAATACCTGCACAAGAATTAAGACAATTAGAAAAAGAAGAGAGGGTACAAAAGTTAGTATAAGGTTGTGACAACCCTCTCACATCACTCCACACAACCTCTCTTTTTTCCACTCTAGAGTTGTCACTTATCACACCCTTACTCCTCTCAATCTTTTGTCTCGCAATTTAATTAGAGTTCGGACAAGCGCCAAGTATCCCTTGTGAAGGGTTAGATGATCCCTTCACTTCAAGCTTTCACTTTGGTGCACAAGGTGTGGATGTTTTGACTTCCATGTTCAACTCCTTAGTGGTTTCATCTTCATGAGGAGTAGTTTTCTTCAGCATCTTTTGTAACTCCTCGGGATTAAGATTGGCAACCCATCGAATGACCTTGTCAACTCCTCTTTGTATGATATCCCCTAATTCTTTAATTCTTAAAGATTAAAGACCCCTCACCGGAAGGGGCTCATTTGATTTCACTCTACTTTCATGGCTTATTGATCCTTCAATTCTACCTCCAACATCATTACCATAAGGAGAACAAGTCACATTATAAGGAGAATAAGAAGTATAGGTTCTTGCATTCCAAGAAGTAGAGGATGTTCTTCTCCTATGGTTCACACAACGTCTTCGAATTGGTTGAACCACACATCTATACCCCCTCGACTAGGATAGGAAGTAGCACAAGACAAGGATGGTAATTCATCTTCACAATATCCCCTTCTATCACAATCTTCCTCAAATGATTCATAAGAAATATGGGAGAAAGCATCGTACCTCACATCGTCTTCATCACCATGGTGTTTAATATGAAAATCCCCATACTCTTCATCTTCACTATCGGATTTACAATAAGATACTTCTACTCCTTCATGTTCATCATAAGAGCCATAAGCCCCATTCATTTCACATTCATTTTCGAAGTAGAAGTTCTCACAATCATATAACTCATGATCACAATCATAGCCATCATAAGATTCCCCTTCAAAAGATTCTGAGGCTATGGATGACATCCTTCCTTATACCTCCTTTTGTACCTACAAAATGAGCAAACAAGTTAGTAATAAAACCTTCACGCCACTCATTATGTAAGCTCTCAACTCACCTACTATGGCTTCTTTTCCAAATTGATAGTGTTACTAGTTTTGCTCAATCAATTCAAGGTTATCTAACCTTGTGGAGGAATGGATCCTTGTGACTCTTGAAAGAAGGACGACTTGAAAGACTCTAAACGGACTTGAATCAAGAAATTAATCAACGAAACAAGACAAGAGAAGAAGGAAGAAGAAGCACGGAAGAATTTGGACTCAAGAATTAAGTAACAAAAGTAGGAGAAACTACTTGTTGTTGCTTAATATGGAGAATCAAAGAGATGATTTGATGTTTTAAAACTAGTTAACAAGTAATTAAAGATGTTAATTAGTTGTTAATTAGTAGAGAAATAGAAGAAAAATGAGTGTAGAAGAAGAAATTTGAAGTTTGGACACTTAGAAAAATTTTGAGGTCTTAAGAGTTCCAACACTTAGAAAAATTTTGGAGTCCCAAAATTTGAAGCATTATGTCCAAGTTTGCAAGTGTGCATTTCAGCCCCCAAAACTTTTTCTAAGGGGCAGATTTGGTCATTTAATTTTTTTTTTAAAATTCAACTTGTGTACCCAACAAACATTTTTGACCACTTTCACTTGGAAAAGTTAAATCAAATGTACCTTTTGGTTTCTTCTTCCTCAAGATGCTCTTGATGAATATCAAAAACACCTAGAACACCAAGAACACACACTAAACACCAACACCTTCAAATCAACTCGGAATTGGCTCAAACTTTAGGATTAGCTTCCCCTCGACTTAGGGAACAAACCCCAATAGTTTTTAAGCTCCAATTTCTCCCCAATCCAAAGACCCACTTTTCAAGTTTGCAAGTTTTCAAAGCTTCAAAGTCCTTCAATGGCAACTTCACTTCTACAACTCCAAATTGAATATAATTTGAAATCTAGACTCAAAAAACACTAGGGAACAAGAATTTAGTGTCAAAAATAAGAAATCAAACAAGAAAAAATTTCATTTTTTTTTTGGACGATTTTTTTTTTTTGGATTTTGAAGATATCAAATTTCCAAGACTTAGATTTGTGGAAACAAACCTAAACCGAGCTCTGATACCAAATGATAATGATCTCAATCGAGTGACTAAAATCGATACCGGAAATACGGAATTCAACAACACAAAATAAAGATAGTGGAGAAATTAAGATGAGAATTAGAACAAATTGAGATGAGAATAGAAGAAAGAAAGGCTAATTGAATCAAAAATCAACCAAGGAGAAGAGAACTCAATCAAATGAATGAGAAACCAAATTGAATCCACAAGATGATAACTCGATTATCAATTAAGCAAAGAAGATAACACAAGCAATTCAGGAATCCACCCTAATCACTCATTCTAAACTAATAATTGGAATTGAACTCAATCAATATCCTAACCTAAAATATCAAGTCTATTCAAGACAATTCAATCATCAAAAATCTAAGTATGAAAATGGCTAAGACAACTATTTATAGTTATTGCCTTTACACAAATAGCCTATTACAAAAATAGCCCAAAAGTGACTATTTTGGAAATAACCCACAAGGGCCCTTCTTGATTGCTCAAATGGCATCTTGATCACCCATGGCCTTATGTATTTGTTGCTCCATAGCTTCCTCCGGGCTCCAAGCTACATTCATATACAAGCCCCTCCAATTATGCTCCAAGCTAACCAAGATCGTACCATATAGCAATTCAAGAGACAAGTTTAAACTTTAGAGATTTCTACTAACATTCATGGGAAATTCGAGAACTATTATCAAGAAATAGAGAAAACTAGATTATATGGTTTTGCATGAAACCCTAGCTTTGATTTGAGAATTTAACTAAGACTTTAGACATGGTTGTGTGTAAGAGCAGGATTCCCACACGGCCACACGAAGGGTTAGACTTACATACCTGAAACAGAGAGAATTCACAGAGAAACCTTGGTTGAGAGCATTAGACTTTGACTGGAGAGACTTTTTACTTAGGAGTTTTAAGAGCGAAGTTGAGAGAATTCTACCGATAAAAAGACTAAGTGTAGACTCTTATGAGGGATTAATAATCATGCTAGGGGGTTTAGTAGGGGAAAAGGACTTAATTTCCCTTAATTAGATGAAATTGGGAAATCTTCCCATTTGGAAGGACTTAGGCGCACCATGTGGGACATAGAACCAACCTAAGGCCGCGGCACGGAGGCCATAGCACCAACCCAAGGGTGAGTTGCGCCTCCCATAGTGCCAGAGGCCTATTCAATGTTTTGAAGTTTTGTGATAGGTGCGTGCAGACCTCAATGTGGAGACCTCTGGCGCGACATACCAGCCATTTCTCATGCACAAAACTTCTTCTTAAGCCTCAGAACTTATCCTAAATAATTTCTAAGTTATCTAAGGGTCATACAATATTGTTTTCAAGCTCTAAAAGGCATATAAGATGACATGAAGATAACTAAATTTTTGGGGTGTTACATTTTGACTTGCCATATTATGTAGCCTATTCCCCTTTATTTGATATACCTCACTTTAATTTGATCCAAAGATTCCCTAATCAACATTCTTAGCTAACGCGCTCGAAATTGAATTCTGACAGTTCCATTAGCTCTGGAGTGTTGAGTTTAGTCTAGCTGGACCTGTAGTTGAGGCCTGAGTTTTGGTGTGGGTTTTGTGTTGCTCTTTCTATTTTCAGGACATTTGGAGTTAGAAGTGTAACTCTTGTCACCTTTCGATGATTGGAGTGTCAGATTCAAAATCTAACGATTCCATCAGCTTCGAAATGTTGAGTTTGGGTTAGGTAGATGGTTGGTTTGGGTCCTGGGTGTCCCGAGCTCATTTTAAGGGTTTGGTTGCTTATTGATTAGTGTTGACTTAGGTCAATATTTCTTCGAAATGACCTCGTATGGAAGTCTCATTGATTCCGTTGAGTCCCGAATGTCATTTTCACTCTTTTAGCATTATTGGTTTTTGAATATCGTTTTTGATTATGCCCAAAATACCCCGTAGTGTTTTGGAAAAGTTGCAGATTTTTGCTGTTGCAGGTGCAGGCCTTAATCGCGATCGTGAGCTTCTCCCTTCACAACCGCGATGAAGCACCTGGTCCCTTATTCTTCGCGATCGCGTAATCGCCTATTGCGATCACGATGAAGCTTCTCCCCCTTTGTTCTTCATGATCGCGTGGCTAGTCCTCACGATCGTGATGGTCTAGCCATCATGGTCCTCTCGAGCACAAGGGGTCCTTAGACTTTGCATATATAGAATAAAATTGTGCTAATGGGCATCCTTGGGTTGGGTTTACTAGTTGGTACCATAGACCTTGACTGCTTTATTCACATCCGATTACTTTTCTTCCTTCGATGTTTGTAGCAATTGTGTTATATGCTCTATTCACCCTTGTGGTCCTGTGTGACCTTATTTAGACTCTGGAACATAGTTGGTGGGATATTGGGAATGTCCGTTAGTCCCGAGCATCGTTATTATTGATATAGAGCTGGCTATCTGTGCTGTAGTATGATTGGTGTCTGTGCAGGGCTGATAGGTTTATTGTGAGCCGTTGTGATAACGGAAATACAACAAACAAGAAGAAACGAAGAAAAAGATATGAGAATTAATAACTAGGAATTGAAATTATGGGCAACAAGGGGCTAAAACCCTCACCTCCCAATTGATTCCAACAACTAGATACTAATTCAACTCAACTAATCAAGGAAACCTAAATGAAATCCACAAGTGGGAGACCTTCGATTAATTAAGTAAAGAAGTTAAACTAACAATCAAGAGAGTCACCCTAATCACTCACTAATTCTTAAGGGAATTACACTAAGCCTTACACTAGCAACTACAAGTTTTAGAGTATCAATCTTCAATATGCAAAAACTAGTCTTCCAAAATGAAGAAAAGCTACTACTTATAATAGGGAATAAGAAGACACTAGCTATTACAGTTTTGCCCTTAATGAAGTAAGGGTCTTGTTTGGTTGCCTTCTTTTGGGAATTCTTGAATTCCTCCTTCCACCTCACTTTAATGGACCACCCACACATTGTATGCTTTCCTTTGAGATTCTTCACGCTTCTCCAATGCTTCCCTTTTCATGAACATTGCTTGAAGGTCTTGGAGCTTTTTAGCTTGACTACGTGTGAAAGGCCTTGAAGGATAAGTGCCATCCAAGATAGTACCATCCATGCTTTCCAATCTAGTATCATCCTCCCCTTCTTGAAAATGATTCGTCCTTGAATCCAATTGATCACCTACAACACAAGGAGAAAGATCACTAATATTGAAAACATTATGAACATTATACTCACTTGGTAAGTCAATCATGTATGCATTGTCATTTATCCACTTGAGCACTTTGAAGGGTCCGTCTCCCCTTGGGCTTAGCTTTCCTTTTCGAACTTGTGGGAACCTCTCCTTTCGGAAATGAACCCACACCCAATCGTCCGGGTTGAAAATCACTTCCTTTCTTCCACGATTCTTTCGGTTGGCCACCTTTGAATTGTTCTTTTCAATGGCCTCTTTTACCTTGGAATGAATTTTCATCATCTCCTTTGCTCTTTGTTCAGCATCTAGGCTCACAACAACATGGCTAGACAAAGGAGTCATAGTTAATGGAAACAAAGTCTTAAAGCCATAACATGCTTCAAATGGGGACATTCAAATAGAAGAGTGGAAAGACCGGTTATATGCAAATTCTATCAAGGGTAAATGGTCTTCCCAAGTGGTTGGGGTGCCCCTAATCATACACCTAAGCATGCTTCCAAGAGTCCGATTGACTACTTCGGTTTGTCCATCCGTTTGAGGATGACAAGAAGTAGAAAACATGAGTTTGGTACCAAGTGTACCCCATAGATTCTTCCAAAAATGACTAAGAAATTTGGAATCCCTATCACTAACAATGGTTTGAGGGACACCATGCAATTTAAGCACATTAATGACAAACAAGGATGCTACATGGGATGCATCATCACATTTATGGCATGGAATGAAATGAGTCATTTTAGAGAACCTATCCACTACCACAAATATGCTATCATGTCCTCTTTTAGTCCTAGGAAGTCCTAACACAAAATCCATAGAAATTTCCATCCATGGACCACTAGGAGTAGGAAGAGGGGTATACTTACCTTGAGGCCGAGTCGTGGATTTGGCTTGCTTGCATTCGAGACATTGTCCACAAATTCGCTCCACATCATGCTTCATCTTTGGCCAATAAAATTGTTCCATAAGGATGTCAAGTGTCTTGGGTACTCCAAAGTGCCCCATCAAACCACCACTATGAGCTTCCTTGACAAACAACTCTCTCCATGAACTCATGGGCACACAAACTCGCCCATTCTTGAATAAGAATCCATCAACCAATTGGAACCTATCAACCCGCTTCCCTTGACTAAGACAATCAAAAGTTTCTTTGAAATCGGGATCCATAGAATAGAATCCCTTCAAGCTTTCCAATCCCATCATTTTAGAAGCCAAGGTGTTGACCAATACAAACCTCCTTGATAGAGCATCCGCTACTACATTCTCTTTGCCTTGCTTGTAGTTGATCACATATGGAAAGGTCTCAATGAATTCAACCCATTTGGCATGTCACTTGTTCAACTTGGATTGCCCCTTAAGATGTTTCAAGGACTCATGATCGGTCCTTATCACAAACACTTTGTGCCACAAGTAGTGTTGCCAATGAGCCAATACCCTCACAAATGCATATAATTCCTTGTCATAAGTTGAGTACCGAAGAGTAGATCCCTTTAGTTTTTCACTAAAGTAAGCCAATGGTTTTCCCTCTTGCATCAAGACACCACCTATCCCAACACCCGAAGCATCACACTCTATCTCAAACGCTTTATCAAAATTAGGTAGTTGGAGTAATGGGGAGGAACGCAATATGGACTTCAATACTTGAAAGGACTTCTCTTGTTCTTCCCCCCACACAAAAGGTACATCTTTCTTGATCAATTCGGTTAATGGGGATGCAATTGAACTAAAACCCTTCACAAAACGCTGGTAAAAGCTCGCCAACCCATGAAAACGTCTTACCTCGGTTGCATTGGATGGGGTCGGCCAAGTCTTGATTGACTCCACCTTTTCTTCATCAACCTCTATTCCACTTGCACTAACCACAAAGCCCAAGAACACTACCTTTTCAACACAAAAAGAACACTTCTTGAGATTCGCAAATAACCTTTCTCGTAGCAAAACATCAAACACTTGTTTCAAATGGCCTACATGCTCTTCAATTGTCTTGCTATACACAAGTATGTCATCAAAGTACACAACCACAAACTTGTTGATGAAGGGTTTTAGAACATGATTCATCAACCTCATAAAAGTGCTTGGAGCATTAGTCAAACCAAACGGCATCACAAGCCATTCATACAACCCAAATTTTGTTTTGAAAGCCGTCTTCCATTCATCACCCAGTTTCATTCGAATTTGATGGTACCCACTCCTAAGATCAACCTTTGAGAACACACTTGCTCCACAAAGCTCATCCAACATGTCATCAAGTCTTTGAATTGGATGCCTATACTTGATTGTAATATTGTTCACGGCTCTACAATCAATGCACATTCTCCAAGTACCATCCTTTTTGGGAACAAGGATAACCGGTACGGCACACGGGCTTAGGCTTTCTTTGATCAATCCCTTTGCAAGGAGTTCTTCCACTTGCCTTTGTAGCTCCTTGGTCTCTTCTGGATTACACCTATAGGCTGGTCGGTTGGGAATTTGTGACCCCGGTACAAAGTCAATTTGGTGCTCAATTCCCCTCAAGGGTGGTAGTCCCGCGGGCATCTCATCCGGAAATAGTTCATCATAGTCCTTCAAAAGAGAAGAAACAATACTAGGCAAAATGCTAGTATCTTGGTTAGCATGCAATAAAAGATTGGTGTTGACAAGGCACACTAAAAAGCGTTCCTCATCCACACCCTTTAGACAATTGTGTGGCTTGGCTATCATACACATGTTCTTCTTATTTTTAGCCAAGTCACTTCCCTCTTTTGGAACAATGGTGGAACTTTCACCTTCACTCGTCGCTTCTTCCACCCTTATTCTCTCCCGAAGCTCCTTCATAGCCCGATAGTCCTCACTCACTTGGTATGGGGTGAGAGGTGCAAGGACATATTTCTTACCATCAATCACAAAAGCATACTTGTTGGTCCTTCCATAGTGCACAACATCTCTATCAAATTGCCAAGGCCTCCCCAATAATACATGACAAGCCAACATGGGTACCACATCACAAATCAACTCCTCATTGTACTTGCCCACACTGAATCGAATACTTGCTTGTTTGAGGACCTTCATCTATCCACTCTCATTGAGCCATTGTAGCTTGTACGGGTTGGAATGCCTTCTTGTTGGAATTTGCATACGATCCACCAAAGAATTACTCACCACATTAGTGCAACTCCCACTATCAATAATCAAAGAACACACCTTATCTTGGATCTTGCACCTAGCATGAAACAGATTCTCCCTTTGGTCAAGTTCTTCTTTGGCAAGGGCTCCCATAATTCTCCTCACAACATATGAAAGGTTGGTATTTACTTTCAACTCTTCATTATCATCAAGTAGGGGTTGCCCCCTTTCCATGAAGCAAGCAAAATTTACCCTCTCATCCAACCTTTCTTCCTCATCCCCCGAAGCTACTCTCTCCCCTTCACCTTTATCCCCCTCTCCCTCACTTCTTTCATCATGCTCATCTTCATCATCGGTTTTATACCCATCATGAAAAGCAACAATTATCCTTCTATTAGGACACTCACTAGCAATATGTCCCCTCCCTTGACATCGAAAGCATTGGATGGTAGAGGGTCGAGGAAAGTTGGGTTTTTCAAAGTTACCTACTTTCGGCTTGTCATTCCCTTTGGCTTTGTAATCAACCTTGACTTGAGTGTCTTGACCACTACCTTTAGATGATTCGCGAGGAGTTGGGATCTTCCACTTATCATTGTTTTTACTCCATGAGGAAGTTGGAAAACTCTTGGCCTTGTATGTCTTCTCATCTTTCAAATCCATTTCGACCTTAGAGGCATCATGGAAAGCCGTTTCAAGATTCTCATAGTGTTTAAGTCTCAAAGGCTTCAAGATATCGGGCCTCAAGTTTGCCATGAATCGTATCACCGTGTATTGCATATGCTCCTCAAGATTGGACTTCATTCTCAAGTTCTCAAATTCATCATAATATTCTTCAACACTCTTGGTACCTTGCCTAAGCATGTACACCTTCTTGAGAGCTTCTTGGTAGTAATCCGGAGTCAAATACCTATACTCCATTAGACCAACCAACTCTGGCCAAGTGGGCAACTCATAGATATGACGACTCTCTCATTCTCTCCTCTTGGATTCCCACCATGTGGAAGCATATCCCTCGAATTGAGTGAGGGCATACTTCGCCTTCAATGATTCCGAGATGTTATTAGTAAGGAAAATCCGCTCACTTTGTAGTTTCCATTCAAGAAATTCATCCGGGTCACTACTTCCCGTGAACTTTGGAAGTGTAACCTTGATCGTGTTCAATCCCCTATCTTGATCATTTCGTTCTCCATACCTAGCTCCTCTATTCCCCAACCTATCTCCTTTATTCCCATAGAGTTGACCTCCTATTCCTTGGTCCCACCTAAGTCCCGAGGCTGGACCCCTTCCCTTGGCCCTTCATAGCCATCTCTACCCCCATGCTCCCAAAACTCATCATTATTGTGATCTTCATTCATGTCGTCATAGAGAGGATTTTGAAATTGGTGGTGTGGGTAGGGTGTTTGTGTGGTGTTTCGTGGAGGTGATATGTAGGAATCATGTAAGGATGCATTTGATGAATTTCGGAGTGGAGTTTGGTATTGAACTTGGTTTGCCACAAAAGGACGGTTCTCTTGTGGAGGGCGATAGGGTTGTGGATGTGGATGTGGAAGTGGTGTTTGTTGCCTTGGGTAGTTTGGAGGGTTGTTTGTTTGGAAGGTGGGTTGTTGGAAGTTCCGGGTTCGATTTTGTGGAGGGTAACATAGTTGGTGAGCTTGCCCCGGAGTAATGGTGGTGGATTGCACCGATGCCCGCCTTTCCTCCTCATTTTCGACTTGGGGTGTCTTCCCTCTATTCTCATTTCCACCCGTACCAACCTTTCCTCCATACCTCCTAACTTCCCATTCATTTCCGCCATTTGCTTGGAGAGGTGTGCAAGAACCTCCATGAGATTCTCCGAGCTCTCCCCAATTGGACTTGCACCGTGGTGGGACATGGCACCTATAAAACTCAACAAGCAAGGTTAGTAGTAAAAGGCTCACGTCCCTCGTATGTAACTTCAACTCACCTCATGTGGCGTCGTCTCAAAATTGGTAGTGAACTAGCTCCGCTCAATCAACTCAAGGTCACCTATCCTTTGTGGAGGAGTGGATTCTCGTGACTCTTGAAAGAAGGACGACTTGAAAGACTCTAAACGGACTTGAATCAAGGAATTAATCAACGAAACAAGACAAAAAAAAGAAGACGGACGAAGCACGAAAGAATTCGAACTCAAGAATTAAGTAACAAAAGTAGGAGAAACTACTTGTTGTTGCTTAATTTGGAGAATCAAAGAGATGATTTGATGTTTAAAAACTAGTTAACAAGTAATTAAAAATGTTAATTAGTTGTTAAATAGTTGAGAACTCGAAGAAAAAATGAGTGTAGAAGAAGGAGTTTGAAGTTTGGACACTTAAAAAAAAATTTGGGTCTTAAAAATTCCAACACTTAGAAAAATTTTGGTGTCCCAAAATTTGAGACCCCTAAAAGAAAACTAAGTGTCAAACCTGCTGCAATTTAGCTCTCTGAAACTGGGCACACGCGCCACAGTGAGAGTGGGCGAATGGCCTGCTGCGTTGGCAGCTGTTGACTCAGCAGTTGACTGTTGACTGCTGCTGACGTGGCAGTTGACTGCTGACTCAGCTGCTGACGTGGCAGGTCCAAGTGGATTTTTTTATTATTATTATTTTTTAAATTCCACTTGTGGACCCAACAAATATCTTTGACCACTTTTGACTTGGAATTGTTGGATCAAATGTAACTTTTGGCTTCTTCTTCTTCACGATGTTCTTGATGAATATCAAAAACACCTAGAACACCAAGAACACACACTAACCACCAACACCTTCAAATGAGCTCGGAATTGGCTCAAAATTTAGGATTAGCTTCCCCTTAACGTAGGAAACAAACCCCAATGGTTTTTAAGCTCCAATTCCTCCCCAATCAATAGACCCACTTTCAAAGTTTGTAAAGGTTCAAAAGCTCAAAACCCTTTAATGGCAACTCCACTTCTACAACTCCAAATCGCACGAAATTTGAAATCTAGACTCAAAAAATACTAGGGAATGAAGATCTAGTATCAAAAACAACAAATCAAAACAAAAAAAAATCGTTTTTTTTTTTGGACGATTTTTTTTTCTTTTTTTGTGAACCTAAGACCTAAGAATTGATGGAACAACTCTTAAAACCTAAGCTCTGATACCAAATGATAACGGAAATACAACAAACAAGAAGAAACGAAGGAAAAGATATGAGAATTAATAACTAGGAATTGAAATTATGGGCAAGAAGGGGCTAAAACCCTCACCTCCCAATTGATTCCAACAACTAGATACTAATTCAACTCAACTAATCAAGGAAACCTAAATGAAATCCACAAGTGGGAGACCTTCGATTAATTAAGTAAAGAAGTTAAACTAACAATCAAGAGAGTCACCCTAATCACTCACTAATTCCTTAAGAGAATTACACTAAGCCTTACACTAGCAACTACAAGTTTAGAGTATCAATCTTCAATATGCAAAAACTAGTCTTCAAAATGAAGAAAAGCTACTACTTATACTAGGGAATAAGAAGACACTAGCTATTACAGTTTTGCCCTTAATGAAGTAAGGGCCTTGTTTGGTTGTCTTCTTTTGGGAATTCTTGAATTCCTCCTTCCACCTCACTTTAATGGACCACCCACACATTGTATGCTTTCCTTTGAGATTCTTCAAGCTTCTCCAATGCTTCCCTTTTTATGAACATTGCTTGAAGGTCTTGGAGCTTTTTAGCTTGACTACGTGTGAAAGGCCTTGAAGGATAAGTGCCATCCAAGATAGTACCATCCATGCTTTCCAATCTAGTATCACGTTGGGCTACATTTTGTGTTTGAGCATGTCATTATCATACATATAAAGGATTTTCTACTTGATTTTACTGCGGTGTTGGCTTCGGGCCTTCTACTGATCATTTGTAAAACTTGTATGGCCCGTGGGGTCTATTTTTGGTAAAAATGATTGTAAAGAGGTTGGTATTATTTTAACGAATCTTCTTGGGGTAAGAGAAAATAAAAAGGATGTTTTATTACTATTTCTACTATTACTAAATTCGGAGGGGCCGAGGGATAGACTTGTTTTACTACAGCTTCCATGATAATACTAGGCTAGGCAAGGCCATTCGCTAGAACCATTTGATTTACTGGTTTAGACTCGGATACCCTCCAGGCAGCTTTACTTGGGGATTTTTGAGATTTCGGGGAATCTAGTATATGGGTTGGGGGCCTCTATGGACCTCGCCATTCTGGACCAGAGGCTACATGCTGAGAGTGTCGGAGGGAGAGTATACGGTGTAGTAGAGGTATACGGGTGTGACCTTCCATGAATCCTGTCTTCTGGGCCTTATAGGATGCCAGAAGTAGGTAACATACATTACTACTATCACATCTAGTTCATCATATCATTCATTTGTGTGAGGTTCCACCCTTGTTTGTTGTTTTCTGTGTGTACGCTCTGGTAGTATGGGATGTCGGAGGGTTTATCTTCTTTTGCTTGTGTTCCTCGGGTGTATGGGTGCCCATGGGAATATAGGTAGACTTATTTTATTAACTCGTGATATTTGTTCCTATTATGGTTACTTACGTCATTGGATTTGATAAGGTTGTACTTGGCCTCCGGTAGATAGTTCTTGACTTGAGATTAACATGCTTATATTGCTATTGCACCTTGTTTTCAAGCATGATTACTTTTATTCTTCTTTTGAATTCATTGAGGTTACCGGTATACTTCTACTTTCTAAACCCTTCTTTACATACGTATTATTACAAGGATCCCGGGTATGTGTTCCTTCTTTCACCTATGATGTGTATTCTATTAGCTAGCCATGTGTATTATTCTTGTTTGGATTCCTTCCGTGCTAGCTTCCATGTTCTTATTCATTATTTTCCGTGACTACTTATTTTCTTTTCTGCTTATTACTGATCTTTTATCTTATATATGCCCAGTCAGCCTATGATACCTACTAGGTATCGGTTGCTTTGCAATTGGTGCTCATACTACACTCTACATCTTCTGGTGAAGATCCTAGTGTGGGCCATTACCGCTAGATCATGAAATTTATGCTTGGAGAACTTTTGGACTATCCAGACTGAGGGTGAGCTCTTGGCGACCGAAGCTTAGCTTTTGTTTATCTTCTGTACCATGTACTCTGTTACTACTCAAACACAGTTGTGTATATATTATTTTGGATGCTTCGTACTCCTTATATGTAGTTCCGACTCTATACTATGATACTAGGTTTTGGGGTTTGGTTTAGCTTTCACATATGTATATATATATTCTTGTTATCTATCTTTTCATCTTGTTCCTTTGCTTCCGCTTGATTATATATCATTTCTTCCGCTTAACTGTTAGCTAGTAGCCCATTACTAACCGTTCTGGGCTATGGGGATTGGTTCACTTACTAGGGGGTTGTAAGTGCCATCATGACCAAGAAATCTGGTCATGACAACTTGGTATCAGAGCCCTAGGTTCACCGGTGTCATCGGTATAAGAGCCAATGTCTAGTAGAGTCCTGCGAATTGGGGAGGAGACATCCGTACTCAATCTTCGGGAGGCTATAGTGACATCTTAGGAAATATGGACTTTTCTTGCTTCTATCTCGTGCGTAGTATCCTTAGAAGTTACTAGAAATCTCACTTATTCTGGTTCACTCTTCCACTGATGGTTCATACGAGATCGTCAGCATCGGGCGGAGACGAGCCTCCAACTCTAGCACTCCCGATACCAGCTAGGGACCAGATAGGTCGTAGAGGTAGGGGTCGAGGATGTCCCAGAGCAGCAACATCCGCTAGAGCTGCTAGAGTTTAGATAGAGCCCGAGTATGATTATAAGCTAGAGTTTGCTCCTGAGCAGCGTGTGGGCCCGGGGACAGCACAGGTGCCACTAGCTCCAGTGCCAGTTTCAGCACCAGCTTCTGTATCAGCCCCATCTCAATCTGCATGTGTTCTGAGTTTGCTTCTACAACTTTTGGGCATGATTGGAGGGTAGCCTTCTAAGGTGGTACATACATCCGATCAAGGGGAAACCCTAGGTACTCAGAGTTTAGGAGCGCAGCCTGCTACTGCGGCTCCCCGTGCTGAGGTTATTCCGGTCCCTTCTGTTGCACAGCCTCTTGCTCTTCGCTCAGTTATGACAGAAATGGAGCAGACGGCATTGGGTAGGTTTCTGAGATTGGCACCTCTGAGGTTCGCTGGTACATCTGGACAGGATCCACAAGACTTCATTACTACTTGTGAGGAGATGTTACATAACTTGGGTTCGTTGGAGACTCACAGAGTTAGTTATACTACTTATCAGTTGGAGGGCCCAGCTAAGTTATGATGGAGGGCTCAGGTTTCCTGCAGGCCATCTTTATCTCCTTCGTTGTCTTGGTCTGAGTTCTATGAGGTCTTTATGGCCAAGTTCTTGCCTCAGAGTGATTGCGAGCGTCGCTGAAAGCAGTTTACTAGGCTTATGCAGGGGTATATGTCGGTATCTGAGTATGAGACCCATTTCCATCAGCTTGCTCCATTTGGGGTTATGATCATTCCTACTGAGCCAGACAGGGTTTACAGATTTGTTTGGGGGTTGCGAACAGAGCTGAGATAGCCAGCCGAGATATTAGTTGCTAGTGGCTGATCGTTTCAGGATATTGCAGACTATGCCCCTACTATGGAGGACTTGCATCGACATAATCAGGGGGCTAGAGATAAGAGGACTCGTTATCAGGGTAGCTTAAGTGGTTCTTGACAAGGTGGTAGAGGTTCAAGCCAGTGGTGTCGGGGTCATCATCAACAGCAGCATCAGGGTCAGACTAGTAGACTAGTTCAGGCTTCGCTTCAGACTTCAGGTATTTATCAGTTTGAGCAGGGGCAGTCTTCGAGAGGTACTACTTCTGGGGCATTAGGCCGGGGTAGCCACATGAGTTTAGCTGGTTCATCTTGACAGGGTGGGCCATCAGGGTCCTTCTATTATTACAGTGTTAGCGGTCACTATGCTAGGGATTACCCCAGTGGGGTTCAACTTGCTATAATTATGGTGTCATTGGCCATTTTGCTAGAGATTGCCCCCATAGGGGTACGGTTCAGCCTGTAGCTCAACCAGCTCAGCCAGCTCAGCCTATGCGAGCAGTTTAGCCACCAGTTAGAGGGGGTAGTGGTAAGGCCAGGGGTGGTGCCCCATGTGGCAGAGTAGGTGTGTCACGCCTCGAGCCTATACCTTGACGTAACACGGGACCCAAGATCACAAATGATCTCAAGATAACCCTCTGGCATTAGCATGACTTAATAACTGAAACAATCACAAGAACGGAAGCTTAACTGAAGTAATGAGCAACTTGATTTGTTATATAAAAATAAGACTAAAATGACAATCTGAATTAAGCTGAGTATCTGACTCTGTGTCTGAAAGCCTCTACTACTGATGAGCTGCTAGGACAAGCCCACAGCTAACTCTAAATACTAAAAACTGAATGAAAGTACTAATAGTCTAAAATACAGCTAAACTCCAAGTCCTCGAATGAAGGGGACTCACCAGCTGGCTGGATGTGCTGCTGATCTACTAGCCTCGAATCTGGGGGCGAGCTACTGAATCTAAATCATGATAGGATGCAACACAAAGAGGTATGCGGTCAGTACTATGGAATGTACTGAGTATGTGAGATATGCATATGACATGACAAAGTATACTTGAAAGCATGCTTAAAACTTATATCATATATATGTCATGGTAAAACAAGCTTAAAGCATAACTAAAACTGAAGACGTATAATGATAGTAAAGTCTGTAATGAAATGACTCAATGCAATATCATAAGCAAAACATACTTGAAAACCATAAGTAATAATAGAACTTCTGAAATCTGAAAGCAAAGAGTCAATGCATTTTAAAACCTGATACTGTTTCTGTGGGAGTTTCTCTAACCGACATAGACCATGTGAGCTACATGGAATCTGATGTATCCGCCCCATCAAAAGGACCCAATATACCTTGCCAGGGTATAAAGGCATATTCGATGTGATCACTGTGTCTGATCCCAATAGAGGGAACTTAATAACCTATGGTGACACATAGTTCTGGGATATACAAGGAGTACGCTAAACCTAATCCGACTCGGTGCTCAATAATACTCCCAAAACATGCATACATATAGCTCATATAAACTTGTGGCATATCTGATGCGAAATCTGTTTGAAAAGCATAAGGGTATATCTGATGTCACGCCTCAAATTCCATTTAGACGGACAGACACTCGATGCCCTAAAGACCCGAGAGAACCAACTTATAACCTGTGATTCATCATGCATATAACTATGACAATTAAGAAGCTTTGACTATAGATAAGCTACCTAAATAACAAGACCAACATAGATAGGCCCAAAACATATGTACACGATCTGGCCATTGAGGCCACAACTGTAAAGAGCAAAGACATAACTAAGTTTTACTTTAACATTGGTCTACAAAGCCTATACAAGATAGACAAACTTAGTTTAGGTCGGGAAAGGGCCCCGCCTTACCCTTAACTATACAATACCCAAAATATATACCAAAGACTCGGTAAAGCCCCAAATCAACCTGGAGCTCACCAACAGCAGCCGAGTGTCCTGTGCTCCTACTGGGGAGGTCTACTAGCCAGAGTACATGTGCCTGCAACATGAAATGCAGCATCCCCATGAGGGACATTAGTACGAGAGAATGTACTGAATATGTATGGCATAAAGTAAACCATATGTAAACAAGAGCTCAAATAGAATCAGGTATCAGTGCATAAACATGTAAATAAGAACAGAAGATCACATTTGCTTACACTTGTGAAATCATGTATATTACGTTCTTTGGTTACTCTTCTTTGCTTTATGATCATTGTAAGGCATGTAATACACGTGACCAACTGATCAGTGGTAGAAGAGGATTCCCATGCTAGGCAATTTAACCCCTGGGATGCTGCCCTCATAAATATACAAATTGGGATCGACCCATGCTAGGCTTTCGCCCCTAGGCTGCCACCCATAAGTACACAAATAGGGATTGACCCATGCTAGGTTTTCACCCCTGGGCTACCACCCACATATATACAAATTACTTCATTTAGTTTCTTTAATCTTTGAGATTGTTAATTTGGTGGTTGTAACCTTTATTGAGCTCAAAACTATGGACCAGTAGTAAAAGACATGTGAACATGCACTTAAGGCAGTAACAATGATATAAGTAGCAAACGTAACATCAACGTACTGTTTAGGAGCTTATATGATACAATGAACCTCATTTGGCTTAGGGAATAACTCACAAAGCTTGCTGTTGAAAGTACCTTTACTAGGAAACTCACTTTGTTGGTAATAACACAAATATAAGAGTTCATGCCAAGGAATATGAAACTGAGAAACCTTACATACCTTGTTGTGTAACTCGGATATTACAACCAATTAAGCTTCCCCCTTTCAGATTATTTATCTACAATGAAATACGTGGCAAAACTAGTATTAGTAGCTAGTTAACCAATTTGGGCTACTTGATCCCACTAAATCAGTAACTAGGCAGTAAGCTCGTAATTGATCAAACCAAGAGTGTTCCTTTCACCTCTTCTCCTCTAAACATATCTACATACTGTATGACCTTCTCATAAGGTCCCTTGAAACTCTTCCGACTTCACAACATATACCAAAAAACATACAAAGGTGTGCGCCGCAAGTTAACATAACACCCAATTAAGTGGTGTATTACCACACCCTCCTTCCATACTTCAATACAACTTCACACACCCTTTTACAAGTTCAACCAAGCTGTCCCAAATACATACATATAAAACCGCTCCTAAAACAATCCCAAACATCCTTCAACATAATAAGAAAGTATTTTAACTCAAGGATTCCAATCACTACCCCATGGTTCTTGACACAAACACATACAGAATTCTCCATCAAACTTGCATATAAAAAGGGGTAAAAATGGGCAATAACTTTACCTTAAATTCTGAAAATCTGTCCTTCTAACTTGTACTTCTTCAAGAGCTTGAACTCCCCTTCAACTTAGCTTGAAAAGAGGGAGAATAGTTAAGAACCCTAATGGTATTTTATGGCTGCTATGTGAAGCTAAGAGAGAGAGAAAGAAAGAACTTCTAAAATCTGTTTTTTTTTCAAGTTAAAATGAGTGAAATGAGCTGGTCTTAACCCCTTTAAAGGGTGGCTGCTTTGGCCGACTTTCCTTGCTCATTTTGAGCCACAAAATTTCAAAAAGGTGATACACCTACTTGGCCATTTTACATGGGCTTTGTTGGACTTTAACCTTATTGGGCCTTGGCTACCAATTCTTTCCCTTTCTTTCACTTCTTTGGGCCAGAATTTATTCAAGTGAGTGATGGGTGTACTTGGTCCTCTAAGCTAGTCAAAATAGTCTTAGTAGGTGATGCACCTACCTAGTTCTTTAGGCTGGTCAATAAGTCAAAGTAGGTGATGCACCTACTTGTCACCTACTAGCTTAGTTAAGTCAAGCAAGCAGGTCACTTATTTTATTCTATTTTCTAATTTCTAATCCCTTTTGCTTTAACTTACCACTTCACCCTAAATATTTACTCAAATACAACCTTACCATCTAGAGTTTAAATAATTTTGTCGAGGTTAACTTGGCCGTTTACGTGCTGAACTGAATGGGGCATTACAACACCTCCCAATACACATTAAACTATCACTGCTCATATAAGAAACTCGGTCCTTCACCTATACGACAAGGCTATATCAAGTGATATATGAATAGGACTAGTATATGCAGAATACGGGATGTTACATCCTCCCCTTCTTAGGAACATTCGTCCTCGAATGATATTGAAGTTAACCAGCCCAAACAAGCTCAAGCCTAAGTTAAGTACCACTATTAGACAGATAATATATATAGACTTATACTTACTCGTTAATGCCTCAACTCGACACTTCCACCTTTCTCATCGGACTGAAATAAATGAGGATACTTGGATTTCATCGCTTCTTCCGCTTCCCATGTAACTTCTTCTACTTGTTGGTTTCTCCACAGTACTTTTACGGAAGCTACTTCCTTATTTCTTAGCCTCTTAACTTGGCAATACAGAATAGAAATGGGTACTTCTTCATAAGTGAGATCTCCTATAACTTGTACATCTTCAGTAGCAGTAATACGAGATGGGTCACCTATACACTTTCGAAGCATTGAGATATGAAATACCGGATGGACTGTTGAAAGCTCTTGGGGTAGCTCTAACTCATATGCGACTTGGCCAACTCTTCGAATAATATTATATGGCCCTATATAGCGTGGACTTAACTTTCCCTTTTTACCAAATCTCATCACCCCTTTCATTGGTGACACCTTCAAAAATACCCAATCTCCTATAGCAAACTCCAGCCCTCTTCTTCTAATATCTGCATATGATTTGTATCGACTTTGAGCCGTTGCCAGCCGCTGTTGTATCACTTTAACTTTTTCCATAGCTTGATGAACAAGATCTGGCCCAAATAAGGTAGTTTCACCCACTTCAAACCATCTGATTGGTGATCTACACTTCCTCCCATATAAAGCTTCATAAGGTGCTATTTTGATACTTGAATGGTAGCTATTGTTGTAAGAAAACTCAACAAGTGGTAAATGGTCATCCCAGCTACCTTTAAAGTCCAATACACAAGCTCGTAACATATCCTCAAGTGTTTGGATTGTACGTTCTGCCTGACCATCCGTTTGAGGGTGAAAGGCCGTACTTAAATTCACTTGTGTTCCCAAACTCTTCTGAAATGATTTCCAAAAATTCGCGGTGAATTGAGCTCCCCTATCAGATATAATAGAGATTGGGATTCCATGTAGCTGAACTATCTCTTTAATATACAATCTTGCATACTCTTCAACTGTATAAGTAGCCTTAACCGGCAAGAAGTGGGCTGATTTGGTGAGACTATCAACTATCACCCATATGGAGTCAAACTTCCGAAATGAGCGAGGCAGACCAGTGACAAAATCCATGTTGATCATGTCCCACTTCCAAATTGGAAGGTCTATATGTTACATATAACCTCCAGGCTTTTGGTGCTCTACTTTAACTTGTTGACAATTTGGACATTGAGAAACAAATTCTGCAATGTTCTTCTTCATGTCACTCCACCAATACACTCCTTTCAAGTCATGATACATTTTAGTTGAGCCTGGATGGATAGAATATCTTGAATAATGTGCTTCTGTCATAATTCTCTCCCTTAGTCCATCTATATTAGGCACACACAATCTGTTTTAGCACTGGAGTACTTTGTTTTGCGTAAGCTCAAATGCCTTTGTCACCCCTTTTTGTACATTCTCCTTAAGCTGTAATAGAATAGGATCCTTATATTGCTTCTCTTTTACTTCGACTACTAATGAGGATTCTGCTGCATTTTGCACAATAATCCCTTCATCTTGAGATTCAAGAAGGCGAACCCCCAAGCTAGCTAGTTGGTATAGATCCTTATCTATTCTTTGTCTTTCCATGGACTTCCCATAGGTGTTTTCCATTGTCCTACGACTTAAAGCATTGGCCACCACATTTGCTTTCCCCGGATGATACAAGATATCAACATCATAATCTTTTAATAACTCAAGCCATCTTCGCTGCCTCAGATTCAGATCCTTCTGCTTAAAGATATATTGCTCTTATGGTCCGTATATATGTCAACATGAACCCCATACAAGTAGTGGCGCCATATCTTTAAAGCAAATACAACCGCTGCTAGCTCTAGATCATGGGTTGGATAATTTTTCTCATGTGGCCGCAACTGTCTTGAGGCATAAGCTATTACTTTACCATGCTGCATCAATACGCATCCTAAGCCCACTCCCGACGCATCACAATACACTGCATACCCTTCTATGCCTTCTGGAAGTACCACTATAGGTATAGAAGTCAACTTGTTTTTCAGCTCTTGGAAGCTTCTTTCGCATGCATCGCTCCATTGGAACTTGGCTGCCTTGTGTGTTAGCTTTGTTAAGGGTGCAGAAAAAGAGGAAAATCCCTCAACGAACTTTCTATAATAACCTGCCAACCCAAGGAAACTACGAACCTCCGTAGGTGTTGTAGGTCTTGGCCAGTTCTTCACGGCTTCTATCTTTTGAGTATCAACCCTTATTCCTTCATCATAGACAATATGACCCAAGAATGCCATAGATTTTAACCAAAACTCACATTTAGAAAACTTTGCATATAGCTTACGATCACGAAGAACCTGTAACACCTGCCACAAGTGATTAGCATGGTCCTCCTTTGATCTTGAATAGACCAAGATATCATCTATGAATACAATCACAAACACGTCCAACAATGGCTTGAACACTAAAAATTCAAAATGACCATACCGTGTTCGGAAAACTGTCTTGGGTATATCTTTCTCTTTGACTTTTACTTGATGATAACCCGACCTCAAATCAATCTTCGAGAAACACTTAGCACCCTAAACTGGTCAAACAAATCATCAATCCTAGGAAGGGGATATTTGTTCTTAATTGTCACCTTATTCAACTGCCGATAGTCAATACACATTCTCAATGAGCCATCTTTCTTGAGTACAAATAAAACCGGTGCTCCCCAAGGGGATATACTAGGCTTTATGAATCCCTTTTCTAACAAATCTTTTAATTGCTCCTTCAATTCTCGTAATTCTGCCGGGGCCATCCATATGGAGGGATGGAGATGGGTTGAGTACCTGGAATCACATCAATACCAAACTCTATCTCTCATTCTGGAGGCAAACCTGGAAGCTCTTCGGGAAATACATCAGAAAATTCATTTACCACTGGAATAGACTGAAGATCTAGTGGCTTCGCATCTATATCTCTCACTCTCACTAGATGACATATGTACCCTTTGGACATCATCTTCTTTGCCTTAAGATAAGAAATAAACTTACCTCTTGGTGTCCCAACATTACCTTTCCATTCAAGGACTGCCTCTTTTGGAAAATGGAAACTCACCCTCTTAGCTCGGCAATCTACCGTGGCATAACATGAAGCCAACCAATCTATACCCATTATAACGTCAAAATCTATCATATCTAGATCAACAAGGTCAGCCAATGTGTTACGGTCACAAACAGTTACTATGCAATTACGATAGACTTTTCTAGCTATAATAGACTCGCTAGTTGGCGTAAATACTTCAAATGGTTTAACCAATAATTTTGGCGTTCCTTCAAACTTTCCAGCAATCAATGGAGTTACATATGATAGTGTAGAGCCTGGATCAATTAATGCATATACATTATATGAAAAGATGGACAATGTACCTATAACCACATCAGGTGAAGCCTCCAAATTCTGTCGTTCCGCTAGAGCATATGTACGATTTTGAACTCCACTAGAACTAGCAGTTCCTCTACCACCTCTACCACGACCTGCAGGCACCTGTGGCCCCCTACCTAAAGAAGGCACCGATGATGATGATGCAGCAACTGATCTAGTAGGTTATGCCATGCTACCCATGCCCCTTTGAGGGCAATTTCTCATCATGTGTCCCGGTGTACCACACCAAAAACAAACATTTGTTCCAAGCCGACATATACCTGGATGATTTCTTCTACATTTTTTACAAGACTGTCTAGGAGGTCTTGGTTGGGTCGCACTTCCTTATTCTTGGTATCCCGCTACTTGTCTGTGCGCGGTATGTGTGCGGAAGTATTTTTATTCATTATTTTTTTATATCTGGATATATATCTGATTCGTATGGCCAAAAATCTTCTGTAGAATTAATAATTTTATCAAGTATAATTTGTTGTAAATCTCTGTTAAGATTAACTGTTTTAATGATAGTGATTAATATTTTATCTTTAAAGAATATTTGGTATTTTGAGGGGTTACTTATTATTTTTAAGTCGTGAGTAGATTCATCCATTTTTGTAGTTGAGTCCATTATTTACTGTTATTTTTATTTTTATGTGAGAAAGTTGCTTCATATAATTGTTTTTCTTTTATATGTGATTCTTGAAGGTTTATTATATTATTTTTCATATATTTTAAAAATTTAGTATCTCCTGTTTCTAAATAAATATCTAAATTTTGTTTTATTAGGTATATTTGGAAATCTATTAGTTCTTTGGTGTATCTCCATTTTTCAAATGATTCTGTATTCATATTTTGATTAAATGCTTTTATTGATCCGGATAAGATAAGAAAATTAAGAAGAAAATTAAAAAGACTATACCCGGAATATAAACAACTAAGTATTACAAAAACTGATAAAGACAAATTAAATAAGTTAATTAATACCATATCTAAAATAGAATATAAATACATTAAATACTTAAAGAAACAATGACTGATAACAATAACAAACACAGACAAAAGCTTAATGAAATGATTATAGTAAAAAGACAAGAATTAAAACATAGACAAAATAGACTAAACACTAATATATTTGTAGGAGTTTGCCATAAATCCCTATTAGCACAAAGAAGAGTTATATTAGAATTACAATTACAAATAGACAGTCTAGAATACAAATACCAACATAATTTATAAATGAATAAAGAAGAATTCGCATTAGAAGAAAAAACATATGTAAATCCGGAAGGATTAAAGATAACAATAGTATTTTCTAATCTAGGAAGAAGATATAAAAAAATAGGAGATAATCTAAATTTAATGTTAGAAAAAGAAACGGTAAAATTAGAAGATAATTTAACCGCAATGGTTAGAATAACAAAAGAAAATGAAGAAATAGATAGGAAACGAGAAATTGAAAAAATACAACAACAAACTAAAGAAAAAATACAACGAATAGAAGAAGTAAAAAACACTAAAATAATAGAACTAGAAAAAGAATTAGAAGTGCTAAAACAATTATATGCAAATAAGCAAAAAGAAAAAGAAAAACGTAGAGAAGAGGAACAAGAGTTAAAACTGACAAATGAAATAGAAAAATTTAAATTACAATTAGAAGAAGAACAAGAAAATCTACCAAAAATAAGCGTAGACGAAATAAGTGAAGAAAGTGATAATGATCTAGGAGAAAACTATTCAGAAACAAGTGAAACATATACCGAACTAATAGAAAAAATGGAAAAAGCAAAAATAAATCCAGAAATAAATACAGGAGATATGAGCACTGATGATAAACCAAGTATATCAGGAGTAAAGAATCCAAAGCAATTAAATCCAAGCTACTATAGGACAGACTATAATTCATATGATAAAAATAAAACGTTATGGGAAAAAAGGCCAATAGGAAATGGACACCAAGGCAGATAACTGAACAAAATAATTTTTTAGATCTAGATTGTGTAGCAGATATAAATAAAACAATTCAATTATGGATAGGATATATCTCAAAATAATTAATAGACAATAAAATATCGATAGCTGAAACACCAGGATATATAGAAAGAACACTCATAGGAACGGTAAAATTATGGTTACAAAATTTAACAAACGAAAGTCTAGAAACATTAAGAAGTAATAAAACATACGATGGAACAGATGCCACAACAGCTACGGAAATATTATTTAAATATGAAATAGCAATAAGAAATGAATTTGGTAGTATGACGACGGAAATAGAAGAACAAAATAAAGAAAAAATTATAAACAGAAATTTAATGTCAAAATTAGCAATATGTAATATGTGCTATCTAGATGAATACACTTGTGCATTTAAAAATTATTATTACAAAGGAACATATAATCCAGATGAAAGTAAAGAAATAAGAAAATTATATTTTACTAAATTACCAGAACCTTTTAGTTCAAAAATAATAAAAAATTGGAATGAAGCAGAATTAGTAGATACTCTAGGAGCTCGAATAAAATTTTTACAAAATTGGTTTATGGAATTATGTGAAAAATACAAAGAAAATATTAAAATGGGTAAAATATTGGTAAGAAATTTAGCATGTTGTAAAGATAGAACAGCACCCCAATTCGGATGCACAGATAAATATTATAAAAAACATAAGAAAATAAAAAGATATAGTAGTAAATATAAACCATATAAATCAAAATATAAGTATAAAAAACCAAGAAGAAGATATTATGTAAAAAATTACAAATATAAAAAACCATATAAAACAAAGAAAAAATTAACGGAATGTACTTGTTACAATTGTGGAAAACTAGGACACATAGCTAGAGATTGCAAATTACCAAAAAATTCAAAGAAAAAACAAATTACCGAAATAATAATAGGAGATGATAAATATACACAAATGGAATATATAGATTATGAATTAGAGAGTGAAGACAGTATATATGAATTATCAGAAAATGAATTATCAGAAAACGAAAACGAAAATGATATAAATAATGATATAGGAGAATCGGAAGAAGAAAATTATGACTGAGAAAGATATAAGGATAATACAACAAGAAGAACACCAAGATGAACAATCCTCAGAACAAAAAATAATATTTGACACCAATATATTTGAACAAATAAAGGGAAAAGAATTAGATCTAAGCATAGATAAAATATTAGAGGTACCAACAATAAAAAAATTGGTTTAAAAGACAAAAAGAAGAATATTATGTAATAAGCCAAAGAGAACATATAATAGATTGTAAATACATTAAAGGTAAAGCTAGAATACCAATCTTAAATAAAAAAGTACTAAATAAAGAAATACAAGATATAAAAGCAAAAAATCCAATAAAATACGTACATTTAGGAGGAACAGAAATACTAATAAAAGCATGTTTTAGAGAAGGAATAGATACCCCTATAGAAATATACTTAGCGGATGATAGAATTATACAACCTATAGAAAAAAGTGTAATAAGTGCAGTGAAAGGTAATCTAATATACCAAAAATTTAAATTCATAATAAGTGCAAATTATTCAGTAGCAATAGATGATAAAAATATAGATAGATCATTAGTTTTATACTGGAAAATGTCGGGAATAGAACTAGCACCAGGAAGTAAGATATTTACGGCAAGATATAAAAACTTATATATACTTACAACAAAACATAAAATAACAGCTAGAAATAAAATAAATAGAATTAAAATAGAAAATCCGTTTGAAAGAATAGTATCAGTTATAAATAATAATGATTATAGTTATGCAGAAATGGACATCGAAGAAGACTTAGAAATAGTAAAGGAAAGAATAGAAACGTCAAAACGAACAGGTAATGAAATACCAGAAACATAATCAAGAATGAGTACATCAAGAAGGATAAGTTATGTAACTCCACCAAAATTAATAGAAGAAATAAAACCATATCATTACTATATAACAGGATTAATGGATCAAAGGAAATATTTAATATTAATAAATACAGGACAACAAGAAAATTATATTGCAAGAGAATTAATACCAGAAAAAGAAATAATAACAAATGAACAACAAAATTCGGAATTACCAAAAGCATTAAGAAAAATTGAAGAAACAACCGAAAAAGAATTAATTATTGGAGGAATACCAATATTAATAAATTTCAAAATATATCAAGGAGACAAAAATATCACCCTAGGAGCAAAGTGGTTAGAAAAAGTTAAACCATATAACCTAGAAGATAAGCAATTAACACTAAGTTATGAAAATAAAAAGGTAGTAATCAAAAGAACCTTAATATGATAAAATAATAAGTTAACATAATAAATGACAAAAATATATATACTTGCCAAAATAATAATAGAAGGATACTATAATAGATATTATACACCTATGATGGATACAGGAGCAGAAGCTAACATGTGTAAACATAATTGTCTACCAGAAGATAAATGGGAAGAATTAAAAACACCCTTAGTAGTAACAGGATTTAACAATGAAGGAAGTATGATAACACATAAAGCAAGGAATCTAAAAATACAAATATGGGATAAAATACTAACCATAGGAGAAATATATAGTTATGAATTTACAAATAAAGATATATTACTAGGAATGCCATTCTTAGATAAATTATTCCCACATACTATAACAAAGACACATTGGTGGTTTACTACCCCATGTGGACAAAGAGTAGGAGCAAAAAGAGTAAATAATAAATTAAGAAAAACAACACCATGGATTAAAGGAAGTGAGAAAATTACCCAAAAACTAGAAAATATAACACCAAGCAACCATAAAATAGAAATAATCATATTTTCTATAAATAAGATAAAACTACTCCAAGATAAATTAGAACTACTATATAATGATAATCCCTTACAAGGATGGAAAAAACATAAAACAAAAATAAAAATTGAACTAATAGATGAAAATAGTATAATAATGCAAAAACCTTTAAAATATAATTTTACGGACCTAACAGAATTTAAAATGCATATACAAGAATTATTAGACAATAAATATATACAAGAAAGTAATAGCAAACACACTAGTCCAGCATTTATAGTAAATAAACATAGTGAACAAAAACGAGGAAAAAGCAGAATGGTTATAGATTATAGAAATTTAAATGCAAAAACAAAAACATATAATTATCCAATACCAAATAAAATACTAAAAATCAGACAAGTACAAGGATATAACTATTTTAGTAAATTTGACTGTAAATCAGGATTTTACCATTTAAAACTAGAAGACGAATCTAAGCAACTAACAACATTTAATGTACCACAAGGATTTTACGAATGGAATGTATTACTCTTTGGATATAAAAACGCACCAGGTAGATATCAACATTTTATGGACAGCTACTTCAACCAATTAGAAAATTGCATAATATATATAGATGATATACTATTATATTCTAGGACAGAGGAAGAACATATAATATTAGAAAAATTTATACACATCATAGAAATATCAGGAATTAGTTTAAGTAAAAAGAAGGCAGAAATAATGAAAAATCAAATAGAATTCTTAGGTATACAAATAGATAAAAATGGAATAAAAATGCAAACGCATATAGTACAGAAAATAATTAATTTAAATGAGACACTTGACACAAAAAAGAAGCTACAATCATTTTTAGGATTAGTTAACCAAGTAAGAGAATATATCCCTAAATTAGCAGAAAACTTAAAACCACTGCAGAAAAAATTAAAGAAAGATGTAGAATACCATTTTGACGAAAAAGATAAAATGCATATAAAAAAGATTAAAAATTTATGTAAAGAACTACCAAAACTATATTTTCCAGATGAAAAAAGGCAATTCACATACATAGTAGAAACTGATTCTAGTGATCACAGTTATGGAGGAATTCTCAAATATAGATATGATAATGAAGAAATCGAACATCATTGTAGATATTATTCGGGATCATACACGGAACCACAATTAAAATAGGAAATAAATAGAAAAGAACTATTTGGGTTATATAAATGTTTGTTAGCATTTGAGCCATATATTGTTTATAATAAATTTATTGTAAGAACAGATAATACACAAGTAAAGTGGTGGATAACGCGAAAAATACCAGACTCGGTGACAACGAAGGAAATAAGAAGACTTGTATTAAATATACAAAATTTTACATTTACAATTGAGGTAATAAGAACTGACAAAAATGTTATTGCAGACTACCTATCAAACCAAAGGTACTCAAACTGAGCCAGAAGATAATACAATGAATAAGATACTCGAAGCCATTACTACACTTTGTATTAAAGTGGATAGTATGGATGAAGAGATAAAAACGCTAAAGACTAATGAAGTTAATCTGAAGTCTAAGGCTAAAGATAGCAGTCCCCAGGAAGACTATAAACATCCGGAGCTAGAAGGAGACGTTGGGAAACTCCGAAAAACCCAAAATAATTTATTTGCTAATAATGCAGGTACAAGTGCAGGTACAAGCGGACAACCTACAAAACCACAATACAAAAATACCAATTTAAATACAATGTTCACAAACCCATTTACTCAAAAAATACAAAAACCAGTCATGGCACCACCCCAAATAAATACATACGCAGCAAGTTTACACAAAGAGAAAAAGATATACAACCATTTGTCCCAAAGCTACATACAAAACATATATAGAATCCAGACATATTTAAACCTAAACCCAAGATCAGTTACAACTACAGACCCAATCCAAGACTACATAACCCAAAAATTACAAGGATATAACAGACTTATCGCACAGCCAAAGACAAGTTCGAACCTAGTCAAAACATGTTACCATTATGGACTACTTAGTACAGTATATACATATGACGGAGAAGAGCTACAAGGAATACCAGAAATACATCAAGCATTTCTAACCTATAAAAGAGTTACGAAAGGAAATTTATTCTATGTGAAATTCTATACAGCACCAGCAGAGATATTATATGACGAGATAAAACCAGTGATCCAAGTTGTAAAGCTAGGATTGACAAAAACCATGATATTACCAGACGATATAATAACACAACCAGAAATACCTATGATCGAAATACCTAATTTCTATGCAAACAAACGAATTATTGGAATTTCAACTATTATTCAAGAGCTAGCAGATAATTATTTAAATGAAAACGCAATATGGAGCTACTACGCCAGAGACCAACTAATGATTTATTCAAATTCAAGAAGTGTAAGAGAAGCAGATATGGAAGAAATCCAGCAATGGATATTATCATTACTTAGACCGGAAGAGAAACCGACGACAAGAGCATTGAAGAATGAATTTATTTCTCAAAATCTATTAACAAGATACTGCAAGATAATTAGTCATAAATATCCAGATCATCGTTGTTCAAAATGCAATGGAGGAGATATGACAGAGATACCAGATGTACAGCTGGAATAAAAATATGGAGAAAAGAGAGGATACGTGGAAGAGACAAAAAGAAAGATACGTGAAAAAGACGAAAAGCGGAAAGATATGCGGAAAGATATGCGGAAAGAAATGAAGATATGCGAAAAAAGACATGTGGAAAAAGAAGTCAAAAAAAGAAGAAAGTAAAGTTTGAAAAAATGTAGAGTTTTTGTCTTTCATAAGTAGGTAAATATCATTGTCAAGTAGATAAATGTCCCTATCAGCTATTTATACCGTATTGTAAAAAGCCATAAAATAATGGACAGATGTAAAAATAGGAATAGTATAATTTTTGTTTTATTATAAAAAGTCGTAAAGTAAATAGTAAGAGTCATTCATGAACAGTAAAGGTCGTTCATGAAAGGTCATTTGTGAATAGTAAGAGTCATTTGTAAATAGTAAGAGTCGTTTTTTCCTTCTATAAAAGGAGGCAAGAGGATGAAGGATGGAGGCATCAGATCAAGAATCAGTAGAGAAAATCAAAAGAGAAAAAATCCTCTCAATTCCTCACTTGTAAACTTTCCATATATATAAATAAAATATATCTTTTAAGTAAGCTATGGAGCATCTAGACGAGCTAAAAAATCAGGTATACTTATTCATAGTCATGTATAGCTAAACTTTTATATTCCTTATAATCTCTTTTATATCATAATTGTTTATCATGTTTTAGTACTGTTATGAAGAACATCTTAAGAAAGCTTGCCATGGCCAAATATTGCTGAGAATAGTTAAGCCCAGACTATGCCATCCTAAGGTCGAAACCGGTAGGCAAGGAGGCCGTTTAGGGGAGTAGACAAAGTTGAGGCGCTGTTAGGGTAAACGATTGAAGCAAGAAAAACATGGTAGTGGCTAGAAGAGATTGTTCAAAATAACTTATTAAAAGATGATGAACTTTATGATAAACAAAGAGATTAGAGGGAATATGTTTAGTAAAAAACATGACAAGAATAAATATCAATTTAATGAGCAATAATACGTACCTAATAGATGATAATAATAATTATAAAATACTCATATTATATATCCTTAAACAACTTAATAACGATATTAGGAGAAAAATCTACGATATTTTAGTTACTTTTGAGATAATAGAAATAATGGAACAAAGATGGACAGAACTAATTATACCAGATGATATAGATAACTTAAATTTATACGAACTAGATTTATATCCGGATCAATAAAAGCATTTAATCAAAATATGAATACAGAATCATTTGAAAAATGGAGATACACCAAAGAACTAATAGATTTCCAAATATACCTAATAAAATAAAATTTAGATATTTATTTAGAAACAGGAGATACTAAATTTTTAAAATATATGAAAAATAATATAATAAACCTTCAAGAATCACATATAAAAGAAAAACAATTATATGAAGCAACTTTCTCACATAAAAATAAAAATAACAGTAAATAATGGACTCAACTACAAAAATGGATGAATCTACCCACGACTTAAAAATAATAAGTAACCCCTCAAAATACCAAATATTCTTTAAAGATAAAATATTAATCACTATCATTAAAACAGTTAATCTTAACAGAGATTTACAACAAATTATACTTGATAAAATTATTAATTCTACAGAAGATTTTTGGCCATACGAATCAGATATATATCCAGATATAAACTCAAATTAAAAATAATGAATAAAAATACTTCCGCACACATACCGCGCACAGGGACTCCAAAAATGGTATCAGAGCAGTCAGGAGTTATTAGTAAGAAGATAAGAAAATTAAGAAGAAAATTAAAAAGACTATACCCAGAATATAAACAACTAAGTATTACAAATACTTCCGCACACATACCGCGCACATACCGCTCATTAATCAGAGTCCAGAGTAAAGAGTTATGGGTATTTTAGTGAAGCACTGTTAGCTATCAAAATCCGACAGGCTGGCCGACGGGCGTGAGAAACTCTGACGGGCTGGCCGACTCCCTTGGTGACCATGACGGCCTGTGGTGGCAAGGGCATGGGAACCAACCAGTGAGACTTTTTGACACCTGTAAGGGCCACGATTGGGTCCGACAGCCCGTGGGAGCCATGATGGCCCGTGGGATAAGCTGTCCGGCGACCTTTCCATAATTTTTCAGTATTTAAGTTGGGGGTAGTTTGGTCCTTTCCATAACTCAAGTTCTTCCCCTCATCTTTTAAACACCCAAAAGGGGTTATTCCTCATAAGAACATCAATTTATCTCTAAAGAATTCCCCCAATACTCTATGGCAAGATACCTAGGGTTTCAAGCAAGCAAGATCATAGAAGCTCAAGCAAGAAAGTCTCTCAAGAGTTTTGTTCCAGATTTCTTCTCCAAGTCTCCACCTCCAACCTTAAGGATTCTTCTCCAAGCTTCGTCCCCAAAATTCTAGCTTGAAGTTCTTCAAGTTTCAGGTATGTGGGTATTCAATAAGGGATTTCTTTCACCCTTATGCCCAAACCCTATGATTCTTACTTTGATTTATGAAATTGTGAAATTAGGGTTCTTACCCAAATTGGGGAAATGTTATGGGTTTTGTTTTAAAGTATCAATTCATGATTTCTCATTCATTACCCATGTTTTAATTATGATTCTTTGCATGATTTCAAAAGCCCATATTTTGATGATGAATTTTAGCATAATCTTACTGAGTTACACATTTTCAAGTAAAATTAGCATGTTTAGATACCATGGCTTCTATTATCATGAAATTGCATGCCTAATTCTTCAAGTTATGAATTTAGGAAGAAAAGTATATTTTGAATTATGGTTATGCTAAGTTTGAAGATTTTGAAGTATGAAAGATTTGACATCAGATATGTCTCTATGTTTTATGAAAGGTTTGGCATCTAGATATGTCTACCTAAGCTAAGTGAATTGCAAGGTATCAGATGTAACATCCCGTATTCTGCATATACTAGTCCTATTCATATATCACTTGATATAGCCTTGTCATATAGGTGAGGGACCGAGTTTTTTATATGAGCAGTGATAGTTTAATGTGTATTGGGAGGTGCTGTAATACCCCATTCAGTTCAGCACGTAAACGGCCAAGTTAACCTCGACAAAAGTATTTAAACTCGAGATGGTAAGGTTGTATTTGAGTAAATATTTAGGGTGAAATGTTAAGTTAAAGCAAAAGGGATTAGAAATTATAAAATAGAATAAAATAAGTGAGCTGCTTGCTTGACTTAACTAAGCTAGTAGGTGACAAGTAGGTGCATCATCTACTTTGACTTATTGACCAGCCTAAAGAACTAGGTAGGTGCATCACCTACTAAGACTATTTTGACTAGCTTAGAGGACCAAGTACACCCATCACTCACTTGAATAAATTCTGGCCCAAAGAAGTGAAAGAAAGGGAAAGAATTGGCAGCCAAGGCCTAATAAGGTTAAGTCCAACAAAGCCCATGTAAAATGGCCAAGTAGGTGTATCACTTTCTTAACATTTTATGGCTCAAAATGATCAAGGAAAGTCGGCCAAAGTAGTCCCCCTTTAAAGGGGTTAAGACCAGCTCATTTCACTCATTTTAACTTGAAAAAAAAAATAGATTTTAGAAGTTCTTTCTTTCTCTCTCTCTTAGCTTCACATAGCAGCCATAAAATACCATTAGGGTTCTTAAGTATTCTCCCTCTTTTCAAGCTAAGTTGAAGGGGAGTTCAAGCTCTTGAAGAAGTACAAGTTAGGAGGACAGATTTTCAGAATTTAAGGTAAAGTTACTGCCCATTTTTACCCCTTTTTATATGCAAGTTTGATGGAGAATTTTGTATGTGTTTGTGTCAAGAACCATGGGGTAGTGATTGGAATCCTTGAGTTAAAATACTTTCTTATTATGTTGAAGGATGTTTGGGATTGTTTTAGGAGCGGTTTTATGTGTATATATTTGGGACAGCTTGGTTGAACTTGTAAAAGGGTGTGTGAAGTTGTATTGAAGTATGGAAGGAGGGTGTGGTAATACACCACTTAATTGGGTGTTATGTTAACTTGCTGCCTGCACACCTTTGTATGTTGTTTGGTATATGTTGTGAAGTCGGAAGAGTTTCAAGGGACCTTATGAGAAGGTCGTACAGTATGTAGATATGTTTAGAGGAGAAGAGGTGAAAGGAACACTCTTGGTTTGATCAATTACGAGCTTACTGCCTAGTTACTGATTTAGTGGGATCAAGTAGCCCAAATTGGTTAACTAGCTACTAATACTAGTTTTGCCACGTATTTCATTGTAGATAAATAATCTGAAAGGGGGAAGCTTAATTCGTTGTAATATCCGAGTTACACAACAAGGTATGTAAGGTTTCTCAATTTCATATTCCTTGGCATGAACTCTTATATTTGTGTTGTTACCAACGAAGTGAGTTTCCTAGTAAAGGTACTTTCAACAACAAGCTTTGTGAGTTATTCTCTAAGCCAAATGAGGTTCATTGTATCATATAAGCTCCTAAACAGTACGTTGATGTTACGTTTGCTCCTTATATCATTGTTACTGCCTTAAGTGCATGTTCACATGTCTTTTACTACTGGTCCATAGTTTTGAGCTCAATAAAGGTTACAACCACCAAATTAACAATCTCAAAGATTAAAGAAACTAAATAAAGTAATCTGTACATGTGTGGGTGGCAGCCCAGGGGTGAAAGCCTAGCATGGGTCGATCCCTATTTGTGTACTTATGGGTGGCAGCCTAGGGGCGAAAGCCTAGCATGGGTCGATCCCAATTTGTATATTTATGAGAACAGCATCCCAGGGGTTAAATTGCCTAGCATGGGACTCCTCTTCTACCACTAATCAGTTGGTCACGTGTATTACATTCCTTACAATGATCATAAAGCAAAGAAGAGTAACCAAAGAACGTAATATAAATGATTTCACAAGTGTAAGCAAATGTGATCTTTTGTTCTTATTTACATGTTTATGCACTGATACCTGATTCTATTTGAGCTCTTGTTTACATATGGTTTACTTTATGCCTTACATATTCAGTACATTCTCTCGTACTAACGTCCCTCATGGGGACGCTGCATTTCATGGGGCAGACACATGTACTCTGGCTAGTAGACCTCCCCAGTAGGAGCACAGGACACTCGGCTGCTGTTGGTGAGCTCCAGGTTGATTTGGGGCTTTACCAAGTCTTTGGTATATATTTTGGGTATTGTATAGTTAAGGGTAAGGCGGGGCCCTGTCCCGACCTAAACTAAGTTTGTCTATCTTGTAGAGGCTTGTAGACCAATGTTAAAGTAAAACTTAGTTATGTCTTTGCTCTTAACAGTTGTTGACTCAATGGCCAGATCGTGTACATAAGTTTTGGGCCTATCTATGTTGGTCTTGTTATTCAGGAAGCTTATCTATAGTCAAAGCTTCTTAATTGTCATAGTTATATGCATGATGAATCACAGGTTATAAGTTGGTTCTCTCGGGCCTTTAGGGCATCGAGTGTCTGCCCGTCTAAATGGAATTTGAGGTGTGACAAAAGTGGTATCAGAGCAGGTCATCCTAGGGAGTCTACAAATAAGTAACCCCTCAAAATACCAAATATTCTTTAAAGATAAAATATTAATCACTATCATTAAAATAGTTAATCTTAACAGAGATTTACAATAAATTATACTTGATAAAATTATTAATTCTACAGATGATTTTTGGCCATAGGAATCAGATATATATCCAGATATAAACTCAAATTAAAAAATAATGAATAAAAATACTTCCGCACATATACCGCGCACAGGGACCCAAAAATGGTAGGTACCTTTAATGATTTATATTTTAGGAGTTATGATCATTTGAAGTTGACCCTAGTAAGAACTTACATGAATACTAAATCGGTAGAAAGGCTTTTAACTTAACTTTGAGCTAGGGGTACTTTATGACTTCAATTCACATCTAATACTCCTTCAAAACTTAGGAATTGATCTCAATACCTAGATTCATAGAAATTTCATCTAGTTCAGGTCTAACAACAAATGAAGAATGGATTGAATCTTGGCTTATATTTTCTGGGGTGTTACAAGGTGGTAGGGATGGCGGTGGGGCAGGTGGAGGTCGTCATCAGTTTTTTATGGTCCCTGGGAGACTAGAGGCACAAGCCTTGGATGATGTGATTACAAGCATGATTTCTGTGTGCCATTAGTCTGCTATGGCTTTATTTGATCCTGGATCTATATGTTCATATGTATCTGCCTACTTTGTGCCTTGTTTGGGGTTGGCTAGTGAGCCGTTATCTGTTCCTGTTTCTGTTTTGACCCTAGTAGGAGATTCTTTAGTAGTGGATCGGATTGTGAGATCTTGCATGATATTTGTTGGTGATTTGGAGACTTCGGGTGATTTGATGATACTTGATATGTTAGATTTTAATGTGATACTGGGCATAGACTGGTTATTCCCTCACCGTGTAGTTTTGGATTGTTATGCCAAGACCATTACCATTGCCATGCCTGGTGTATCCCTGGTTGTATGGTAGGGTTCTATTAGCCATGCACCGTTTGGGATCATCTCTTGTCTTCGAGCTAGGAAGTTGATTTCCCGTGGGTTTTAGCTTATCTAGCATATGTCTGAGATGCTAGTGCTGACCCTTTGTCTCCCGAGTCTGTCACTATGGTTAGAGACTTTTTAGAGGTGTTTCCTACTGACCTTCCAGGCCTTTCACCTGAGAGAGATATTGATTTCGCTATTGAGTTAGAGCCGGGCACCAGGACCATTTCTATTTCTCCCTACCATATGGCTTCTACTGAATTGAGAGAGCTTAAGGAGCAGCTCCAGGATTTGTTAGCTAAGGGGTTTATTAGACTGCATGTGTCACCTTGGGGCGCTTCTGTTCTAGTTGTTAAGAAGAAGGATGGGTTGATGCGGATGTGTATTAATTATTGGTAGCTAAATAAGGTGACAGTGAAGAATAGGTATCTGATGCCGAGGATTGATGACTTGTTTGATCAGCTTTAGGGTTCATCCATGTTTTCGAAGATTGATTTAAGGTCTGGCTACCATCAGTTGAGGATTAGGGTGGAGGACATCCATAAGACAACATTCATGACACGTTATGGCCATTATGAGTTCTTCGTGATGTCTTTTGGGTTGACTAATGCCCTTACAACTTTCATGGACTTGATGCATAGGGTGCTTAGCCTGTACTTGGATATGTTCGTGGTAGTCTTCATAGATGACATTCTGGTATACTCCCGGAGTAGAGACGAGCATGAATAGCACTTAAGGACTGTACTTCAGACTTTGAGAGATCATTGGCTTTATGCCAAGTTCTCAAAGTGTGAGTTCTGGCTTGAGTCAGTTGCATTCCTAGGGCACGTAGTGTCTAAGGATGGGATTAGAGTGGACCCAGGTAAGATTTCAGCGGTTCATGATTGGCCTAGACCTACTACTGCTACTGAGGTTCACAGCTTTATCGGGTTAGCGAGTTACTACAAATGGTTCATTCGGGGATTTTCTTCCATAGCAGCACCCTTGACTATGCTGACTAGGAAGGATGTGCTATTTCAATGGTCAGATTAGTGTGAGGATATCTTCCATAGGCTTAAGGCCTTATTAACTTCAACTCCAGTTTTGACTTTGCCGGTTGAGGGTCAGAGTTTCTCCATGTATTGTGATGCTTTTGGGGTTTGTCTTGGTTGTGTGTTGATGCAGCAGGGTCGAGTAATAGCATATGCATCGAGGCAGCTGAAGGTTCACGAGTGCAACTACCCCACTCAAGACTTAGAGTTGGTGGCGGTAGTTTTTGCGCTTAAGATCTGGAGACACTACTTATATGAGGTTCATTATGAGATATTCACCGACCATCGTAGTCTTCAATACATTACAAGTTAGCAAGAGCTGAACTCGAGGCAGAGGAGATGGATAGAGTTACTGAAGGACTATGATTTCACCATTCTATATCATTCGGGCAAGGCAAATATTACGAATGCCTTGAGTCGAAAGGCAGTGAGTATGGGCAGCCTAGCTTCACTTTCAATTTTTGAGCGACTATTGGCCTTGGACATCCAGTCCTTGGCTAACCGTTTGGTTAGGCTTGACTTGTTAGATCCTAGCAGAGTTTTTGCCAGTATTGATGTTTGTTCTACTCTAGTTGATCAGATTCAGAGCCGACAGTTTGAGGATCAGAGTTTGTGTGACCTTCGTGATCAGGTAGTTCGGGGTGAGGCCAGTCGGGCTACTTTGGGTTCTGATGGTATTTTTAGGTTTGATAATCGTTTTTGTGTTCCAAGAGTTGGGGATTTTATTCAGTTGATACTTTGTGAGGCACATTGTTCTAGATACTCCATTCATCCTAGTGCAGTGAAGATGTATAGATATTTAAGGAAGCTTTACTGCTGGAGTGGTATGAAGCGGGATGTAGCAGAGTTCATATCTCGGTGCTTGAACTATCAACAGGTTAAGTTTGAGCACATGAGACTAGGTGGTTTGATGCAACAACTTCCCTTTCCTGAGTGGAAGTGGGAAGGGATTATAATGGACCTCATAGTTGGTCTACCTCATACTTCTCGAGTATTTGTTTCCATCTGGGTGATTGTTGATAGGCTGACTAAGTCAGCATATTTCTTACCGGTTTAGACTTCTTATGGTGTAGAGAGGTTAGCTCAGATCTACCTTTGTGAGGTTGTTCGGTTGCACGAGTTCCCAACTTCCATCATTTCAGACCGCGACACTCAGTTCACATCTCTGTTCTGGAGGGCTATTTAGCGAGATTTGGGTACAGAGGTTCATCTTAGTACTGCTTTCCACCCTCAGACAGATGGTCATTCCGAAAGGACTATTCAGGTCCTAGAGGATATGCTTCAGGCCTGTGTTCTTGGATTTAGAGGTTCATGGGATCAGTTTGTGCCTTTGGCCAAGTTTGCTTATAATAATAGCTTCCATTCGAGCATCATCATGACACCTTTTGAGGCTTTGTATGGTAGGCATTGCAGATCGCTGATTGTTTGGTTTGATGGGTTAGAGCTAGATCGTAGAGTATAATTTGCTTTGAGATTTCTTAGACCTAGTCCGTTTGATTCAGGATAGACTTATAGCAGCCTTGAATAGGTAGAAGAGCTACGCTGATCATAGACTTCATGCCTTGGAGTTCAGTGTTGGTGATTTGGTATTCCTTCGAGTATCACCCATGAAGGGCGTGATGAGATTTGGTCGGTGGAGCAAGCTTAGCCTCAGGTTCATTGGGCCATTTGAGATTTTTCAGAGGGTTGGTAGTATTGCCTACATATTAGCTTTGCCTCCGATGTTTTTAGCTATACATCCAGTTTTCTATGTCTCGATGTTACGTCGGTATGTTCGAGATGAGTCTCATGTGTTGCATTAGGATTCAGTTCAATTAGTCGAGAGTTTATCCTTTGTTGAGGAGTGGATAGCTATTATGGCCAGAGATGTCAGAAGATTGAGATCTAGGGAGATTCCGGTTGTAAAAGTTCAGTGGAGGCATCATTTGGTCAAGGAGGCTACTTGGGAGACCAAGAATGAGTTGCGAGCTCAGTATCCGCAGTTTTTTGAGCCTTCACATACTCCTTTCTTCTTGACTTTCTAGGATAAAAGTCTTTTTAGTAGTGGATGTTGTGATGAACCTTCTAGTTAGCTTCGTGTTTATGCATTCATTGTACTATTAGAGCTTTCCTGTAGCGGTCCCAAGTCATTTATGGCTTGCTGGGACTGGTAGTTCGGTGCCCTAGTTGTTTTTTTTGGTTATTTTGGCCGTTTGCCTATTTTAGAGCCTTAACTTAGAATATCATTGACTTTAGTCAACATTCTTAGCTAGCATACTTGAAATCGAATTCGGGGATTGGTTTGCCTACTGGGGGGTTGTAGGTGCCATCATGACCGAGAAATCGGGTTATGATAGCCAAGTAATACAAATATAAATTCTAAACAAGTGAATGCAGTCACTACTCACAGTGGTAAGGAGCTAGAGGAACTTGTATCAAATTAAGTAGTGTATGAGATTGTTGAGATCAAAGAAGATGCATCTTCTATTATGAAGCCACTTCCTTTTCTGCAGAGAATGAAGAAGCAGAAAAAGGAAGCGGGGTTTAAAAAGTTTCTTAATATATTAAAGTAGGTTCACGTTAATATTCCTCTTATTGGTGTTCTACAAAGGGTTCCCAAATATATAAAGTACATCAAGGACATTGTGGCAAATTAGAGTTGATTGACAGAGTATGAGACATTTACACTTAAAGAGAAGTGCACTTCTAGAATTTAGAACATATAATCGACCATGTTGAAACATCTGGGTAGTTTCATGATTGAAATTACTATTAGGCAAACAGTTATCGCTCAAGCTTCGTGTGATCTTGGGGCTAGTATTAAATTGATATCTTCATCTATCTTCTAGAAGATGGGTCTGGGTAGCCCATGTCCCACTAATATTATTTTTTAGCTAGCATATAGATCCTTGGCAAGACCGGAAGGGATTATGAGGATGTCGTAGTGCAGGTTGGGTCTCTTATCTTTCCTGTGGATTTTGTCATTCTAGACTTTGAGCAAGATCTATAAGTTCCATTAGTTTTGGGACATCTTTTTTTAGCTACTGGGTGAGCATTGATTGATGCAGCTGCTGAGCACTTAACTATGAGGGTGCATGACAAAGTAGAGGTCTTTGATGTGTATAATGCAATAAAACTACATGTGATTTACGAGGAGTTATCTTCCATCACTATAATAGATGTTGATTCAGAGCTACCATTGACTTCCTCAAGAGATCCATTAGAGGGAGCACTTGTATGGCAAGATATTTTTATAGATGTTGCAGCTTAAGAGTTCAATATTTGGATCTTGCTAGTATTATCTCTTATGGGATCGAGTCTGAGCCTCTGAACAGGCCTCTTGGCCCCTTCCCCAGCCATATATTGAGGAACCTCCAAAGTTAGAGTTGAAAGCACTTTCATCTCACTTCAAGTATGTATTCTTGGGAAAGATGACACTTCACCAGTTATTCTTGCAGCAGGTTTGTCTGATGTTCAGGTTAAAGAGGCCCTAGTAGTGTTGAAAAAGAGCAAGCAAGCTCTAGGTTGGTAGATGCATGATATTCATGGGACCAACCCGTCATTTAGCATGCATAAAATATTCATAAAAGTAGGGTACAAGCCGAGTATTCAACATCAAAGGAGGCTAAGATATGGTAAGAAAAGAGGTTCTAAAATGGCTTGATTCAGGTATTATTTACCCGATTTTTGATAGTAAGTGGGTTAGCCCTCTGCAATGCATCCCTAAGAAAGGAGGCATGACAATTATTACAAATGAGAAGAATAAGCTAATTCCTATACGTACAGTCACTAGGTGGTAAATATGCATGGTCTATAGAAAGTTGAATGAGGCCACCCAGAAAGATCATTATCCTATTCCCTTCATTAATCAGATGTTGGCCAGATTAGCAAGCCAAGAGTATGATTGTTTCTTAGATAGTTATTCAGGTTATAATCAAATAGCCATTGCACTGTAAGATCAGGAGAAAATGACTTTCACATATCCATATGTCACTTATGCTTTCAAATGCCTGTCAATTGGACTTTGTAATGCGCCGGCCACATTCCAGAGATGTATGATGGTTATCCTCTCAGAGAAGGTAGAGGATTTCATAGAGGTATTTATGGTTGATTTTTTGGTGTTTGGAAACTCTTTTGAAGCTTGCTTGCAAAATCATAATAAGGTCTTGGCTAGATGTGAGGAGGCAAACTTGGTGCTCAATTGGTCGAAGTGCCACCTTTTGGTCAAGGAGGGGATTGTCCTTGGTCATTAGGTGTCATGGAAGGATATTAAGGTAGACCGTGCTAAGAATAAGGTGATTGAAATACTAGCGCCTCTTATCTTTGTGAGAGGTATGCGAAGTTACCTTTGGCATGCAGGATTTTACAGGCTTTTATCAAAGATTTCTCAATAATTTCTGAACCCATGTAAAGACTCTTTGAGAAAGTGGTGAAGTTCGCTTGCAACTCCACTATGTCATCTCGGGTCTATGCAAGCTCAACAAGAATGACTTTGAAGTTAAGAGCTACAGTCACCTTTAACCTCTCATTTACCCAAATCGCTATCCCGTTAATATGAGTATGCAACTATGATATTGCCTCGTGGATAGGGGAAAGAGCACTCTTTATGGACTTTCTCACAAATGTCTTCAACTCTCAGAGAATAATATCAACCTATTTATCTGCCCTATTAGATTTTTTAGGAAAAGCTCAAAAGCTCTATCTAGTAAAAGAAAATGCCGACAATGGAGCAGGAGGATGAGCTATAGTAGCTGGGGCAGCCATGGGAGCTGAAGCTGTACCAATCTATGCAGATAGCACCTCGATCTATGTAGTAGCTGCCTCTCGTATGGGCAAATGCATCTTAGTGTTCTCACCTTTCTCATTCATGAACACCTCTAAAAGTGTATCCCCCGAGGTCGAAGTATTAGTCTTACCCCTTTGCAATAGGGTTTGACTCATCTATGCACTTAGCTATATCGTGCATATGGAGGTCATTCACAGTTTGGTCAATATCCACTAAGAACGACACTTTGACCTCCTTGCACAATTGCATGATCAAGCAACGAAATGGAAGTGACGTGCCAAGCCTCAGGTAGAAAAGTGAAGGATGAGACAAACAAAAGGAGTTGGGATGGAAATTGAAGAAAATAGGTTGAGGGTGTACTTGCAATAAGAGCTGGAGTATATTATTAGTAAGGAGTACAAAAAAAGAGAAGAAAGTGTGAAAATGTTCATCTACATAAAAAAGAAGAAAATCATGAAAATTTGCTCCTTGGTAGTGATGTACGAAAAACATAGAGAGTGCTTAAATATGATGGAAGACATAAGGGAAAGTAAAGGTAATGTCAAAACTATTTTAAGAAACAAGGGAAGTGTGTAAATTGAACTACGTGTGGTGTCCTAAAAGTGGTTATGGAGGTTATTCACTACTTTAGCAAAATAATTCCTATCTGTTCCTTAGCTGACATTACGACGCATGAAGTCCTAATTAATTCCATGTTTTGAACAATTTTGTTAATAGAGTACGACACTAATGGAAAGCATATGGTACGTCTTATATGCATGAGAATTTTTTCTGTGAGACTGAGTGAAATATTTCTTTCTATGTATATGCCCCAAAATAACATTGTTATCATTAATTGGAAGGGGGAATCTCTTATGAGTAGTGAGGGTATATGAATGGTAAGAAATTGGTGAATTATTTGGGGTCATTGCTTGGTGACTTGATCATTTTTACCTTACCTGTGTTCTTGAGTTGGTTCTAGAGGCTACATTTTTTGAAGGAAGAGTTACTATTTTGATATTGATGATGCACTTGTAAATTGAGAGTTGGCAGTATATATTTAAACTGTCATGGTGACCTGTACTTGAGTAGATCTGTTTGAATTGGCATATTTAGGCTTGAAATGTTTTTGAGGTGTGTAAGTGTTTGTCTAGGACGAACAAAGGTTTAAGTGTGAGGTGGTGATGAGGGTGATACACCTTTCGACTGTGTTTCACCCACTTCTATGCCTTGTTTTGAGAGTAAATGTACTAAATACGCCTAACTATTATTCATTTTTGTATTTGGAACTTATAAGTGTGCTATGTTGAATTTAAGGTGAATTACCCAAGGTCAAAATGGCTAAGGATGAAAAAGAACAAGAACTTGGCGAAGCAAATCCCAAAGCAAGGTGGTAGCTTGCTATGCAGCTTGCCACGCGAGCTAGGCAGAGAAGAACTAGTCAAATTTTTACTAAGTGGGGAAACTGGTAGGACCTCACAACATAAAGGGTAAAGCAAGGCTTACGCTCGCTATAGTTTTCCATGCAATGACACATGCTAGATGATGGAAAACTTTTACCAAGTGTGAGAACTACAAAAGACCTCGCAGATCAAAGCTTAATACAAGGTGGGACTCTGCTGTGAACCTCACGGCGTGAGGTGTGAACATGGAGAATTTTTCTAAGTCCAACCCATTTTGCTAGGATTCTTAGGAATTCTACAAATGTTATAAATAAGACCCTAGGCTATTTTGAAGAGTGGGAGAGGTTTTAATTTAGTAGAGCATGGAGGATAGCAATTCTTCCTAGAGTTATCTGTTGCCTCCCATAGTACACACAAGTATACGCGACGTCAAGTAATATAGTGATTGAAAACAATCGAATGTCAACCTACAGGGACTTAAAATTAACTGTCTACCAAACGAAACTAGTTTTAATTATCTACTCAACCTATAAAATCTCAAGGTTTGGTTGATTGTTAATTATACATCTTATTATACTAGAGAAAGAAAGTAATTGGGAATCAATGATATGGATGTTGTTCATAGAGAAGCTAACAATATCATTGAGCATGGATGGATAAACCAATTCGAATGCATTAAATTATCATCCTGTATTTGACCCAAGTAGGGAGATTTAGGTACGCCTCCATCCTGGCCGTAAATTCATCAGTTGACATATCCTACTCCCTTTAACCCATATTCTAGTTCTAGCCTCTATTTCTCGAGTTCTTTTAGAAATTATTTATTTATTTTATTGGTTGTGAAACAATAAAATAGTAATCACAAGGTTAAGAGAACAAAACGTAATGGTATATTCTGCAAAGCAAGCTATATAAATATATCGATGTTCATAATATGGACACAATCCTATATAGAGGGCTTTTAGCCACTCATAATTCTTTTACAAAGCAATAGTGTATTATGAACGGGAAAATAAGCTAAGTAAAAGAGTATAAAAATAACCCTAAGTGTTAAGTTGAAGCTTTATGCTCCTCTATTATTCCTCTGCCAAGATATGAGTTAAAAATAACCTAGGGGGTATTTATAGTATTTAATAATACCCTGGAAACCCCTCCAAGTCAGACTATAGGAAAAAGGGGCAAGATTTGCCCCAACCCACAGCAGCTCACGATGCAAGATCCCTTTGCTCATCCTGGAGCTCGCATCACGAGCCCCTTTTGCTCGCCCTGGGATTTATCTTGTTACGATGTAAACTTCAAAGGGGGTGTATTTTTTCCCCCCTTGCTATGGAACTCTTTGCGAAAATTATCCTTTTATGCTCCTTTTTTGTCCCTTTTTAGCTTCTTTCACCTAAAATGCATAAAACACCTTACATAAGTGCCACATAATGAAATAAAGCATAAACTACAAATATAAAAGCAAGAATATCCTCAAAATAAGGCTCAAATATGGGCAAATATTAGTGAAAATAAGTGTATCTTTGACCCACATAAGATATCTTCCGAATTACTAACTTATAGGGTGATATTATGGTCATGGTCTCTCAATCCTCTGAGTGTCTACCCAGATTAGCCGTGCAATAAGAGATAATGCAATGCAGTATGCAGACCCTGAATCATCTCGCAGACCACACATAGGCTCATCAACATATGCCAAAAAGTAAAACCCCCAAATCATCTCATGAGCCACATGTAGGCTCATCAACAAAAAGTAAAAACCCTGAATCATCTTGCAAGCCACCCGTAGGCTCCCTAAGTTATCTCACAGGCCATATGTCATCAACATATATAGAAAGGTGAGCTGAGGAAGAGATCCAGGAGTGCCCCTGGAACCATGTGTAAAAGTGGTACAGTTTTCTTTAAAATAGAAAATTCACACAGTTCTTCCTAAGTTAGACATCAGTAGTAAAACTGATACAATCCTTCAGAAAATCCTAAATCTATACTAAAGTTGTACCATTTCCTCTTTAAAGTGGAAAACTAGTAGTAAGTGGGGTACACTCCTCTCTTTTTAAAATCGAAAATCCATATGTCTAGTCCAGATCGTACCACCATCCAGTGCATGTATGTTTGACTAGATGCTTGCTATCCCCAATGAATACATGTATATAGGTATAGGTTTATGTACACACCAAATAGGGTAAAACCACCCCCATATCAAGATTTGACTAACCTGGAGTCCATCAGTCCAAGTCTACTGCCTCAGGCCCACAGTCACGTGTCATAAGAAAATATAGAAATAACAGACAATAACATGAACCAAAGAAAGACAACTACTATAACCCGAGATACTACCCCAATATAAGCTAAGGATACCTAATCTATCCCTAATTATATAGTCTAATCTCAAATTGATAATAGGAAACCTAAACTAAGTCTCAAGAAGTAAATATTAGTCTAAAGTCCCCAAAATAGGCCATAAATATAGAAATCAGTATAAACCTAGCTCTACCTAGAAATTCCCCTTACCAACATGCAATCTATACTATATTATCTACCAGAACTAAGTCTAAAGAAGAGAAGGCCATAACCTACCTCGCGGCCGAACAACAAACCATGAACTGACACCTAGAAGCTTATCCTCCCGTAATGCCTCAGATCACTACCATGCTATCAAGAATAATCTATGCATCAAAATAGGACAAACAACACCCATATTAATAACTAGAAATTTAGGCTAAAAATTGGGCCAAAAATTGACCATCGGGGCCCATAGATGAAATCAAAAATAAAATTCATAATTATATTCCCTATAGGGTCATAAACCCATGCCTGAAAGTTGGGCGCAAATGAGAATTGGTTCCGGGATCAAAACACCCCAAAAGTTCATTTATGGTCAATGGAGTTTGAAAAATCAAGCTATGAATTACGGAAATTAAAGATGGTTAAACACGAATTACTAGAGGAAAATACACCGGGGAGTGTGAAACACTTACCCAGAACAGAGAGGGTGAAAGTCCATAATGAATTAGCTCCCAAGCTTCAATGAGGTTCAACATTCGGTTGAAAATGGTGAAAATCATGAAGTTAGAATATATATATTGCTAGGGAATCCTTCTCCACGAATGCGGGGATTCCACCGCAAATGTGACCTCGCGTATGTGGCCCTCTCCTCACAAATATGGAGAGGAAATAGAACTGGGTCCCTGATAAGTTGGTATTCTACCTACTTATTTAACTTTTAATCTTATGCTTTTTCTAGTATAAAGTGGACAAATAGTGCAATTAACACGAATTACTTCTATTTTGCAGGTCTCTGTGTTTTAAAAGAGTTTGGGAGGAATTCAAATGAACACAACTCAAAAGGAAGCTGATCAGAGAAGCAATTAACTGACAGTGAAATATACTTATGCGAACGTGGCACCTCACACGTGAATGTGAAGGTCAGTTCCTGCAGAGCTATGTGAATGCACTAAGTAACCGCGTACGTGAAGGTCAACCAGAAAAAGACACTTTGCGTACGCGACATACCTTCTGTGTACAAAAAGAAGGAAGCATCATCTGTGGGGTAAATTTGGAAATGTCTATTTTTGGAAGCCACAATCCATATAAAAACACTTCCCAGCCATTTTGGGAAGTATCTTTGGCAAATTTCACAACTCTTGATAAGCTTGGAGAGCAAGTTCATCAACCAACACCATAGGAGTGAAGATTTAGATGCTCTTTATTGTAAAATCCTTAATTTCCATTCTTCAACTCTTGTTCTTAATTGCTAATTTGTAGGTGTGATTGTTGAATTGAGATTTGGGTTTTGTATTAGAGATAATACTAAATTTGGGTATTTAATTCTTATCTTATGCTTTCTCTTGATTAATTATGTGGGTCTATTGAATCTTCCAAGCTTAAATCTTATAGTTGATGGTTGCAAACATTGACTTAGCATACTAATTGTGTTCTTGCTTGAAAGAGGAGTTCCTCAATTCGGGAAGGCTTAATAGTGGGGATTTGAGGTTTCCACTCTAGATCAAGGCTAGAGATAGTTTGGTTGTCGAAAACTCCCATCTAAGAGTTAGGGGTTAGAAATAGCCTAACTTACCTAAGTTAATTTGTTGGTTATTGCTCACTCGTGGTGATTTGAGAGAACCCATGAGGATAGTTTCTTGATTGGTTGAAAGATGGTTGAGTACACCTTTAGCTAAGACTACCCATGTGTTAATTGGGTTCAAGTCTTGTGAGTTGAATTCTTCCAATTCTCCCTTGTTATCCTTGCTTGATGAAAGAAAGGTGAAAGCTATTGATCAAATCTATCTTTTATTTGATTTTCTTTTATCTCTTGTTTTAGTTTAAAACCCCCTATAGTTATCTTTTATTTTTTCTCTTTGAACTTCAATAAGTTACTTTTACTCTTTATTAGCTCAATCACGATTACTTTGTTTTCTGTGGGATCAACTTTGACTCCCATTAGGAATATAAATATGTTTTGCTTAACGATCACCGATACCTCCATCTTGGAGAGTATGTTTGAGCATTACCAAAAATGGCGCCATTGCCGGGGAGAAATTTAGCGTATTAAGTTAGTTTAGAATTTGAGTTTACTTACTCTAGTTCAATTTTGTAAATAGTTATTTTTATTTTATTTAGTTTTAATTATTAGTTAATACTATGTCATCTCGCAATAATAAAAACTTTGGTGGTTGGACCCCCGCCTTATAAGAATCTTTGTTGTTATTGTGGAGGGGCCCATATTTGGTGGAATTGTAAAATTAGTCCTAGGAGAGGGAGGTATTCACCTTTCCAATCCTATGATGGGCGCAATTTCTATTTGTGTGGTGGTCATGATGGACATTGGAGCAAATGCCCTAATAATGACTGTCCTCCTCCCCCCTCTTATGCTAACAATGTTTCTAGTGGTGCTTGTGATCTTAATAGGAATCATGAGTCAGCAAGCGAAGAAGGAACCTACTTGGAAGGTGTATACACCATGCTTCAATCTCTCTTGGCTAAGCAAGACATCCTAGAGGAAGGTGTACAATCCATAAAGCAAGTCTTTGTGGACACGAGAGCTAAGGAAGAAGAGGAGAGCAATCGTACAGTGCAATCTATGATGGAATTTTCCACTCCTATTGGTCAAATTGGTGAAGAAAACCCTCCAAGCCCACTCAATGAACATGTATCAAATATTGAGCTCAATCAACGGTAGTTCTTGAACCCCAAAAAAAGGAAAAAATTGTACTAGGTGAAGTTGTGAGCCTAGAATGGATGTTAAATCGAGCTCACCAACTAGAGGCCTATGAGGAACAACATGAAATAATGCTACCAATGTTTGGGATATTATTGAAAAGGCATGCCAAGAGAAGTCACAAAGAAGGGTCACTTGAAATTCTATCCAAAATTTGAACACCAATGTGAATGCTCGTGTTGAAACATACACGATCGTGGGTAGTAGTTTTGAGTTGTTCCCCATTGAAGAAGAGGACACAGGGGATGCTCATAAATTAAAGGTGTTGTGGCAACCAACTACCCCATGCATGAATTATGATGCCGAAATCAAATGAATTATACTAGAGTTGCAAGAAAAAGTTCAACGGTTCATCTTAAAAGACTCTAGTTCATTCGAAATTGAGGATATTATGAATGAGACAAGTTTGAAGGCGAAGACACCAAAATCTTACTCCAACCACTTGTCAACCTTGAGTTTGGTTGAATGGACGAAAGTCAAAGTAATCAAGCTTTTGAAAGACTTCAAAAGGAGGATAGAAGGCAAAGCGACCTCCCCCACTCGAAGGCAAAAAAGTGCAAAATGTGAAATCATGAAAATGGCCTTCTCATGTTCACACCTTCACCCTGAGATTTTCACTGAAAGTTTGATTCAAATTTGGGTTGAAGGTTCAAATCTTCCAAATGGAGATCCAAATGGTGGCATATCCTACATCGTGCCACGACATTAAATTGTGCGCTTGATGGGAGGCAACCCATCGTTTGAAAAAATTCTTCTTTATGTATTACTTCATTTTTTGTTTCTTTTTGATTTTTTTAGGTGTCCAAGGGAAGGAGAAGAGGAACCATGTTTTGAAAAGCACCAAAAATACCTTTGAAAAACATGTTTTTCGCACCTGGAAGAGTGCCCGTCGCACAAACAAATAGTGAACTGAGCAAAAATATTGGCTTGTACAAAATTAGTGCATTTTGCACCTCCCAAAGTTCTCGGTGCACCCAACTTCGCACGTCATAAATAGTAAGCTAGAGAAAATGTGAAAATCTGGTCTAACAAGCCTTCTTCACGTACGCGATGGACCAGTCACATTCGCAAAGACCAATCAAAATTAGGCCACTGTGTACGCACTGGACCGCCCATGTACGCGGTAGTTACAATAGTTCTAGGTATTTTAAAATGCTCAAAAATTAGAAAAGTACCCAAAACGTTCTTCTTTCTCAAAACAAGGGCGTTCTTCCTCCTTTGGCACACAATAATTCCATCAATTCTTCCATTCGCTGCTTCACAAAGTGCAACAACCAAGGTATTAATTCCCCCCTCCTTGTATCTTGATATGATTCTCCTTCTTCCTCATCTTGAGGTTGTAAGAATGGGATAATGGCATTTCTTTTGGTTGAAATTCCTCTAGTTTGAACGCAATTTTCACTTGAGCGTAATTATTAAATTGATCAGTGAAGTTGGTTAAGAGTATATGCTAGGTTTTGTGATGACCTCCCCCCTCTTATACTTCACATGATGCTAATGTGTGTAAAAAGCTTGAGCAAATTGTGCTTGTCAGGTGTTTGAGAAAATGCCTCAAAGAGGCACTGATCTGGCTGATGATGATGACCTTCGCGAATGCGGTCACCTGGCCGCATACGTGAAGAAGAAAATTTTCTGGAAAAAACTATTTGCCTTCATGTTCGCGGTCGCCTAGCCGCGTACGCGAAGAAGGATACCTGGCAGTGACAAAATAGTAGCTTCGCACAGACTGCCTCATTTTTTTTTTAACTATTTCTTTGGCCTAAGTATTTTATAATACATTAATTTAAGTGTCACCAAGAACTTTTATCATGTTGGTTTGTTTTGTAGGTACTTTGATCCAAAAATGTCCTCCAATGGTAGTGACAATGAAATTGAAAATGTTTCAGAGGTGGAAATGGAGGAGAATTATGATTAGGACAGATTCCTAGCAGCATCATGTGAGCGTCGGTATAACAAGCTCTTGTCTAAGCCCTTTGTTAGGGAAAAAGGAATCAACATGGACAAAGTTTAAAGAAAGATGCCAGAATTCTATAGGAGATTAGTGGAGCATAGGTGGATTTGCTTTGTTCCTCAACCCATAAAGGCAAATCACACGGTGGGCACAGAGTTCTATGCTAATGCTTTGATCACCAACTTTAAGGGCGCATTGGTTATTACTGTTTGGGGTGTCCAAGTGAGTTTCAACTCTGAAATTATCAATGCACAGTACAACCTTCCGGATGCAGATAATGAGGTTTAAATGGAAAGTCAAAAGCAAAAGGACACCAGTGGTTGGTTGACAAGTTGCATGATAGGGTGAATCCAAATTGGTCAACTTCAAAAAAAGGGGTTGACTCACATGAATTCATTGCATAAGCCAAGTCATGGCTTTTGATTATCTGTGCGAGGATCTTGCCATCCACTCATGATATAGTGTTTCTAATTTTATAACCCCTCAATTGGTTGAATTGTTTGGGATACCTTTTTGGCTGAAGCGAGACTCCTTTGTTACTCAAAAAGGGTATCATGTTAATAAAAGGGTGCAAGTACCTATTTCACTTGGGAAATATCAAGAGGAGGTTTGGTGTGATATAGCTCCCATGGATACTTGTCACATATGTTTGGGAAATTCTTGGTTCCAAAGTCGTAGGATTCCACATGCACAAGATTAGTACAAGTATATCATGGATCGCAAAGGGGAACTTCTCTTTCCACTAATATTTCCTAGAGAAGAAAACACATCCACTCCTTATGCACCAAAATATAAGCTTGAAGTGAAGGGATCATCTAACCCTTCGCAAGGGATACTTGGCACTTGTCCTAACTCCAATGAAATTGAGAGACACAAGATTTAGAGGAGTAAGGGTATGATAAGTGACAACTCTAGAGTGAAAAAAGGAGAGGTTGTGTGGAGTGATGTGAGAGGGTTGTCACAACCTTATCTTAACTCATGTAACATTTCTTGTTTCTCTAGTTGTCTTGATACTTGTGCAGGTATTCTTAAAAGTGAACCTATTGTGGAACCTCAAAATGTGGAGCATCATAAGGTGGTTGAAAGCTTCCAAAGAGAGCAATTGTACTTAAATGTTGATGACCAAGGTGAAGGCAATTCTTCCTATGAGATACAAGGTAACAAAGCTAACTCTTGCACTTTATTAAACTTGATGGATCATTGTGTGGCTAATAGCCAATTGAGTGTGAGTGATAGTTTATCTTTGTATGATCTTAATGAGCCTTTACCATGTGGTGAGCTTAATAGCTCTTTCTTGTGTGTTGTAAATTGTGGTGATCAACTTTCTTATTATACTTGTCCATTAAATGAGGAATTTTGTGATGTGCTAAATGAACCTCAATTTATTGATGATGTTGATGTAATTGATCATGTGAATAGTCATGTAGGTTCTTTGCTTCTAGATAATGATTTCTTGATTAGTGATTCCATTACTTGTATCTCTCAAAGAACTCATGTGATGGAATATGTTGCTAAGGATAATATCTTATTTGATGATGACATGACTATTAAAAGTGTGCATAGTGGTAGCTTTTATAATGTTGAAAGTGTAGCTACTCTTGGAGGCTACAAGTTATTTGGTAATCCACTATGGGATGATGACACCTTTCCTGATGAAGGAACTTCCTTTTTGAGGGACTGTGGACCTCTTACTTGTGAGGTAAAGCTTGGTCAAGATGACAAGCAAGATGTGGGTGAAGATTGTACTAACTACCCACTTGAAGACATCGGCCTATCACTTTTCAAAAGGGATGATCCTTGGGATAAAGCTAACATAGATTTGTTTGATGGTTTGAAAAACCCAACTAGTGATTATCCTTATGAAATTGATGATAATTGTGATCCTTTGTATGACACCCCACCTTTGTTTGTTAAATATGAAGATGAGTTAGTTAATTCATGTGATGGCTCGAATTCTAATCTCTTTGGTCTTAATGGTGGTGTGGGTCAAATTGGGGATTGCTACTTGAGGAGGGAAGGTGACTTTTTCCTACAAAGTATCTTGTCTTCTTCATGTGTCCCAACATGTGTTGATGTGCTTGATAAGATTCATGAACCAAATTATGATCTTGCATGTGAGGGCACCTTGAGGAGGATTGACAATCTTGACACCTTTCTTTACTACCTCTTTGCATATGATGATGTCTATGTTTGTATTAAATTTGTTTTCTATAGAGGTAGGGGTTCCTTTAATTTGTCCAATTATCTTTGTGACCATGATATGTGGGTCTTTTACTTCTTTCACCCCAATGAACCCTTATGGGTGATTGCACCACTTTTGGTGTGGCCTTCTTGCGAGACAATGAAACAATTGTGTCTTATGGCTCCAAAGTTAAATATGATACCATCTTTTGGAATTCTTGATGCCACGAAGACCTTTGTATTTGCCTTGTCTCTTGATGTTTATCATAACCAAAACCTTTGCACCTTGTATGATGAGTTGCTTTTATTGGAAGCAAAGGATATTTGGTTGTACCTCAAATTTGTGCCTCCTTGGCATGATGATATTATTGCTAACCCTTGTACTAACCCTCATGCTTTGAGGATGTTTTGGTTTTTGTCCTTCTCATGTGTTTTAAGGTTTGGATTCGAGGACGAATCATTTTCAAGAAGGAGAGGATGATACTAGCATGGATAGCATGGTTGACATGAGCATGGATGGCATAGATAACACATATGATGTTCATGCAAAGGGAAGCTTATGAGTCTGTGGGAGTGATGTGGATGAAGAAAAGAGGTCATTTGTGCAAGTGTCTAGGCTTTAAATTCAAGAATCCATAAAGAAGACAACCAAACAAGGCCCTTGCCTCATTAAGGGCAATATTGTAAAACATCAATGTCTTCTTATTTTCTTAGTATAAGTAGTAGCTTTTTTTTATTTTGAAGACTAGTTTTGATGTTGAACATTGATACTCTAAATTTGTAGTTGATATCTTAGTGATTAGTGTAATTTCCTTAAGGAATTAGTGAGTGATTAGGGTGAACTCTCCTAATTGTTAGTTAACGTTTTTTGCTTAATTAATCAAAGTGTCACCCATTTGTGGAATTCATTTGGTTACCTTGGTTGATTGAGTAGGGTAAATTTCTTAGTTATTGAAATCAATTGGGAGGTGGGTATCAAGTCCCTTGTTGCCCATAATTTCAATTTCTAGTTGTTAATCCACATATCTTTTCTTCTTCCTTTCTTGTTTGATTCCCGTTATCATTTATTAACCCACATATCCTTCTTTTATTTTCTTTCCTTCTTGTTCTTCCCTCTTTATCTGTTATCATCCACCCATCACTAACCTAAGCTACACTAATGGGAATCCACCCAAACTACACTAAGCTAAAAAGCTACACTCTCAAAGGAGTTCTTCAATTCTCAATTCAATATAATCTAAGGAATGAAAATAGCTAAGGCATGTATTTATAGTATGCCTCTTACAAACATAGCCCTAAAGTTGCTATTTAAAATAAGGCCCAAAAGTGACCTTGGAAGACTACATAGGTCGCACATCATGTGCGAAGTGTGTGCATTTCGCACCATCCATTGTGCTCTTCGCACATGGCTTCGCACAGCTCTGACAGCAACCCTCCTTTATGTTGTCTTCATGTGCAAAGTTTGTGCATTTCACATCATCTATTATGCCCTTCGCACATGACTTTGCACAGCTCTGGCAACAACCCTTGTTTGTGTTCTCTTCCCTCTTATGCTTCCAAGCAATCATCCAAATGTGGAATGTCTTCATTTAGAGTGTAATGAGGCTCTTCCAAGCTCCTTTTTGTGCTCCAAGGGTGAGTGTATCTTGGATCCTCTTGTCTAGACCTTGAAGTATAAGTCTAGTATGGACGTTGCCAAGCGATATCATATCACTTTACTTGTTGATTAACCCAAACTTCTCTCTCATCAAGGATATGTCTTCGAGATCAAAGTAAAGGTAGTCTAAGATATTCTACCACCTCACAGGATATGACATTAGTAATATTTTGATCATCAAGTACAAGATCAAATCCGGTGACCCCATTTATATTCACTTTTGTTCCAAGAGTTTGCCTCTCCAGGTCATGCCTATCTTGTAACCTTGCATTCACTCTACTTCCTCTAACATCATTCTTATATTGTATGTAAGACACATTGATATTAGGATAAGAATTACACCTCCTTGTATTTCGGGAAGTAGGGAATATATTTCTTCACCTCCTTGTATTTCGGGAAGTAGGGAATATATCTCTTCTATGGTCCACATGATGCCTTTGGATTGGTATCGACCATACATCTATACCTCCTTGCTTAGGATAGGAAGTTGCACAAGATAAGAAAGGATAGCCTGATAACGGAAATTAAGCAAACAAGAAATAAGGAGGAAAAGATATGAGAATTAATAACTAAGAATTGAAATTATGGGCAACAAGGGGCTAAAACCCTCACCTCCCAATTGATTCCAACAACTAGAAACTAATTCAACTCAACTAATCAAGGAAAACTAAATGAAATCCACAAGTGGGAGACCTTCGATTAATTAAGCAAAGAAGTTAAACTAACAATCAAGAGAGTCACCCTAATCACTCACTAATTCCTTAAGGGAATTACACTAAGCCTTACACTAGCAACTACAAGTTTTAGAGTATCAATCTTCAATATGCAAAAACTAGTCTTCCAAAATGAAGAAAAGCTACTACTTATACTAGGGAATAAGAAGACACTAGCTATTACAGTTTTCCCTTAATGAAGTAAGGGTCTTGTTTGGTTGCCTTCTTTTGGAAATTCTTGAATTCCTCCTTCCACCTCACTTTAATGGACCACCCACACATTGTATACTTTCCTTTGAGATTCTTCAAGCTTCTCCAATGCTTCCCTTTTCATGAACATTGCTTGAAGGTCTTGGAGCTTTTTAGCTTGACTACGTGTGAAAGGCCTTGAAGGATAAGTGTCATCCAAGATAGTACCATCCATGCTTTTCAATCTAGTATCATCCTCCCCTTCTTGAAAATGATTCGTCCTTGAATCCAATTGATCACCTACAACACAAGGAGAAAGATCACTAACATTGAAAACATTATGAACATTATACTCACTTGGTAAGTCAATCATGTATGCATTGTCATTTATCCGCTTGAGCACTTTGAAGGGTCCGTCTCCCCTTGGGCTTAGCTTTCCTTTTCGAACTTATGGGAACCTCTCCTTTCGTAAATGAACCCACACCCAATCGTCCAGGTTGAAAATCACTTCCTTTCTTCCACGATTCTTTCGGTTGGCCACCTTTGAATTGTTCTTTTCAATGGCCTCTTTTACCTTGGAATGAATGTTCAACATCTCCTTTGCTCTTTGTTCAGCATCTAGGCTCACAACAACATGGCTAGACAAAGGAGTCATAGTTAATGGAAACAAAGGCTTAAAGCTATAACATGCTTCAAATGGGGACATTCCAATAGAAAAGTGGAAAGACCGGTTATATGCAAATTCTATCAAGGGTAAATGGTCTTCCCAAGTGGTTGGGGTGCCCCTAATCATACACCTAAGCATGCTTCCAAGAGTCCGGTTGACTACTTCGGTTTGTCCATCCATTTGAGGATGACAAGAAGTAGAAAACATGAGTTTGGTACCAAGTGTACCCCACAGATTCTTCCAAAAATGACTAAGAAATTTGGAATCCCTATCACTAACAATGGTTTGAGGGACTCCATGCAATTTAAGCACATTAATGACAAACAAGGATGCTACATGGGATGCATCATCACATTTATGACATGGAATGAAATGAGTCATTTTAGAGAACCTATCCACTACCACAAATATGTTATCATGTCCTCTTTTAGTCCTAGGAAGTCCTAACACAAAATCCATAGAAATGTCCATCCATGGACCACTAGGAGTAGGAACAGGGGTATACTTACCTTGAGGCCGAGTCGTGGATTTGGCTTGCTTGCATTCGAGACATTGTCCACAAATCCGCTCCACATCATGCTTCATCTTTGGCCAATAAAATTGTTCCATAAGGATACCAAGTGTCTTGGGTACTCCAAAGTGCCCCATCAAACCACCACTATGAGCTTCCTTGACAAACAACTCTCTCCATGAACTCATGGGCACACAAACTCTCCCATTCTTGAATAAGAATCCATCAACCAATTGGAATCTAGCAACCCGCTTCCCTTGACTAAGACAATCAAAAGTTTCTTTGAAATCGGTATCCATTGAATAGAATCCCTTCAAGCTTTCAAATCCCATCATTTTAGAAGCCAATGTGTTGACCAATACAAACCTTCTTGATAGAGCATCCGCTACTACATTCTCTTTGCCTTGCTTGTAGTTGATCACATATGGAAAGGTCTCAATGAATTCAACCCATTTGGCATGTCGCTTGTTCAACTTGGATTGCCCCTTAAGATGTTTCAAGGACTCATGATCGGTCCTTATCACGAACTCTTTGTGCCACAAGTAGTGTTGCCAATGAGCCAATACCCTCATAAGTGCATATAATTCCTTGTCATAAGTTGAGTACCGAAGAGTAGCTCCCTATAGTTTTTCACTAAAGTAAGCCAATGGTTTTCCCTCTTGCATCAAGACACCACCTATCCCAACACTCGAAGCATCACACTCTATCTCAAAAGCTTTATCAAAATTAGGTAGTTGGAGTAATGGGGAGGAACGCAACATGGACTTCAATGCTTGAAAGGACTTCTCTTGTTCTTCCCCCCACACAAAAGGTACATCTTTCTTGATCAATTCGGTTAATGGGGAAGCAATTGAACTAAAAACCTTCACAAAACGCCGATAAAAGCTCGCCAACCCATGAAAACTTCTGACCTCGGTTGCATTGGATGGGGTCGGCCAAGTCTTGATTGACTCCACCTTTTCTTCATCAACCTCTATACCACTTGAACTAACCATAAAGCCCAAGAACACTACCTTTTCAACACAAAAAGAACACTTCTTGAGATTCGCGAATAACCTTTCTCGTAGCAAAACATCAAACACTTGTTTCAAATGGCCTACATGCTCTTCAATTGTCTTGCTATACACAAGTATGTCATCAAAGTACACAACCACAAACTTGTTGATGAAGGGTTTTAGGACATGATTCATCAACCTCATGAAAGTGCTTGGAGCATTAGTCAAACCAAACGGCATAACAAGCCATTCATACAACCCAAATTTTGTTTTGAAAGCCGTCTTCCATTCATCACCCGGTTTCATTCGAATTTGATGGTACCCACTCCTAAGATCAACCTTTGAGAACACACTTGCTCCACAAAGCTCATCCAACATGTCATCAAGTCTTGGAATTGGATGCCTATACTTGATTGTAATCTTGTTCACGGATCTACAATCAATGCACATTCGCCAAGTACCATTCTTTTTGGGAATAAGGATAACTGGTATGGCACACGGGCTTAGGCTTTCTTTGATCAATCCCTTTTTAAGGAGTTCTTCCACTTGACTTTGTAGCTCCTTGGTCTCTTCTGGATTACACCTATAGGATGGTCGGTTGGGAATTTATGACCCCGACACAAAGTCAATTTGGTGCTCAATTCCCCTCAAGGGTGGTAGTCCCGCGGGCATCTCATCCGGAAATAGTTCATCATAGTCCTGCAAAAGAGAAGAAACAATAGTAGGCAAAATGCTAGTATCTTGGCTAGCATGCAATAAAAGATTGGTGTTGACAAGGCACACTAAAAAACGTTCCTCATCCACACCCTTTAGACAATTGTTTGGCTTGGCTATCATACACATGTTCTTCTTATTTTTAGCCAAGTCACTTCTCTCTTTTGGAACAATGGTGGAACTTTCACCTTCACTCTTCGCTTATTCCACCCTTATTCTCTCCCGAAGCTCCTTCATAGCCCGATATTCCTCACTCACTTGGTATGGGGTGAGAGGTGCAAATACATATTTCTTACCGTCAATCACAAAAGCATACTTGTTGGTCCTTCCATAGTGCACAACATCTCTATCAAATTGCCAAGGCCTCCCCAATAATACATGACAAGCCAACATGGGTACCACATCACAAATCAACTCCTCATTGTACTTGCCCACACTAAATCGAATACTTGCTTGTTTGAGGACCTTCATCTCTCCACTCTCATTGAGTCATTGTAGCTTGTACGGGTTGGAATGCCTTCTTGTTGGAATTTGCATACGCTCCACCAAAGAACTACTCACCACATTAGTGCAACTCCCACTATCAATAATCAAAGAACACACCTTATCTTGGATCTTGCACCTAGCATGAAACAGATTCTCCCTTTGGTCAAGTTCTTCTTTGGCAAGGGCTCCCATAATTCTCCTCACAACACATGAAAGGTTGGTATTTACCTTCAACTCTTCATTATCATCAAGTAGGGGTTGCCCCCTTTCCATGAATCAAGCAAAATTTACCCTCTCATCCAACCTTTCTTCCTCATCCCCCGAAGCTACTCTCTCCCCTTCACCTTTATCCCCCTCTCCCTCACTTCTTTCATCATGCTCATCTTCCTCATCGGTTTTATACCCATCACGAAAAGCAACAATTATCCTTCTATTAGGACATTCACTAGCAATATGTCCCCTCCCTAAAGTATTGGATGGTAGAGGGTCGAGGAAAGTTGGGTTTTTCAAAGTTACCTCCTTTCGGCTTGTCATTCCCTTTGGCTTTGTAATCAACCTTGACTTGAGTGTCTTGACCACTACCTTTAGATGATTCGCGAGGAGTTGGGGTCTTCCACTTATCATTGTTTTTACTCCATGAGAAAGTTGGAAAACTCTTGGCCTTGTATGTCTTCTCATCTTTCAAATCCATTTCGACCTTAGAGGCATCATGGAAAGCCGCTTCAAGATTCTCATAGTGTTTAAGTCTCAAAGGCTTCAAGATATCGGGCCTCAAGTTTGCCATGAATCGTATCACCGTGTATTGCATATGCTCCTCAAGCTTGGACTTCATTCTCAAGTTCTCAAATTCATCATAGTATTCTTTAACACTCTTGGTACCTTGCCTAAGCATGTACACCTTCTTGAGAGCTTCTTGGTAGTAATCCGGAGTCAAATACCTATACTCCATTAGACCAACTAACTCTTGCCAAGTGGGCAACTCATAGATATGACGACTCTTTCGTTCCCTCCTCTTGGATTCCCACCATGTGGAAGCATATCCCTCGAATTGAGTGAGGGCATACTTCGCCTTCAATGATTCCGAGATATTATTAGTAAGGAAAATCCGCTCACTTTGTAGTTTCCATTCAAGAAATTCATCCGGGTCACTACTTCCCTTGAACATTGGAAGTGTAACCTTGATCGTGTTCAATCCCCTATCTTGATCATTCCGTTCTCCATACCTATCTCCTCTATTCTCCAACCTATCTCCTCTATTCCAATAGCGTTGACCTTCTATTCCTTGGTCCCACCCTAAGTCCCGAGGCTGGACCCCTTCCCTTGGCCCTTCATAGCCATCTCTACCACCATGCTCCCAAAACTCATCATTATTGTGATCTTCATTCATGTCGTCATAGAGAGGATTTTGAAATTGGTGGTGTGGGTAGGGTGTTTGTGTGGTGTTTCATGGAGGTGATATGTAGGAATCATGTAAGGATGCATTTGATGGATTTCGGAGTGGAGTTTGGTATAGAACTTGGTTTGCCACAAAAGGACGGTTCTCTTGTGGAGGGAGATAGGGTTGTGGATGTGTATGTGGATGTGGTGTTGGTTGCCTTGGGTAGTTTGGAGGGTTGTTTGTTTGGAAGGTGGGTTGTTGGAAGTTTCGGGTTCGATTATGTGGAGGGTAACATAGTTGGTGAGCTTGCCCCGGAGTAATGGTGGTGGATTGCACCGATGCTCGCCTTGCCTCCTCATTTTTGACTTGGGGTGTCTTCCCTCTATTCTCATTTTCCACCCGTACCAACCTTTCCTCCATACCTCCTAACTTCCCATTCATTTCTGCCATTTGTTTGGAGAGGTGTGCAAGAACCTCCATGAGGTTCTCCGAGCTCTCCCCAATTGGACTTGCACCGTGGTGGGACATGGCACCTACAAAACTCAACAAGCAAGGTTAGTAGTAAAAGGCTCACGTCCCTCGTATGTAACTTCAACTCACCTCCTGTGGCGTCGTCTCAAAATTGATAGTGAACTAGCTCCGCTCAATCAACTCAAGGTCACCTATCCTTTGTGGAGGAGTGGATTCTTGTGACTCTTGAAATAAGGACGACTTGAAAGACTCTAAACGGACTTGAATCAAGGAATTAATCAATGAAACAAGACAAGAAAAGAAGAAGGAAGAAGCACGAAAGAATTCGGACTCAAGAATTAAGTAACAAAAGTAGGAGAAACTACTTGTTGTTGCTTAATTTGGAGAATCAAAGAGATGATTTGATGTTTAAAAAACTAGTTAACAAGTAATTAAAGATGTTAATTAGTTGAGAAATCGAAGAAAAATGAGTGTAGAAGAAGAAGTTTGAAGTTCCAACACTTAGAAAAAATTTGGGGTCTTAAAAGTTCCAACACTTAGAAAAAATTTGGGGTCCCAAAATTTGAGACCCCTAAAAAAAACTAAGTATGGAAACCTACAGAAACAGCCCTCTGAAGTTGGTCTCACGCGCCTGGGTGAGACAAGGCGTGGATTTTTTTTTTTAAAATTCCACTTATGGACCCAACAAACATCTTTGACCACTTTGACTTGAAAAAGTTGGATCAAATGTACCTTTTGGCTTCTTCTTCTTCAAGATGTTCTTGATGAATATCAAAAACACCTAGAACACCAAGAACACACACTAAACACCAACACCTTCAAATGAGCTCGAAATTGGCTCAAATTTTAGGATTAGCTTCCCCTTAATGTAGGGAACAAACCCCAATGGTTTTTAAGCTCCAATTCCTCCTCAATCAATAGCAAAGTTTGTAAAGCTTCAAAAGCTCAAAACCCTTTAATGGTAACTTCACTTCTACAACTCCAAATCGCACGAAATTTGAAATCTAGACTCAAAAAATACTAGGGAACAAGAATCTAGTGTCAAAAACAAGAAATCAAACAAGAAAAATTTTCGGATTTTTTTTTTTTGGATTTTGAAGATATCAAATTCCCAAGACTTAGATTTGTGGAAACAAACCTAAACCAAGCTCTGATACCAAATGATAACAGAAATTAAGCAAACAAGAAAGAAGGAGGAAAAGATATGAGAATTAATAACTAAGAATTGAAATTATGGGCAACAAGGGGCTAAAACTCTCACCTCCCAATTGATTCCAACAACTAGAAACTAATTCAACTCAACTAATCAAGGAAAACTAAATGAAATCCACAAGTGGGAGACCTTCGATTAATTAAGCAAAGAAGTTAAACTAACAATCAAGAGAGTCACCCTAATCACTCACTAATTCCTTAAGGGAATTACACTAAGCCTTACACTAGCAACTACAAGTTTAGAGTATCAATCTTCAATATGCAAAAAACTAGTCTTCCAAAATGAAGAAAAGCTACTACTTATACTAGGGAATAAGAAGACACTAGCTATTACAGTTTTGCCCTTAATGAAGTAAGGGTCTTGTTTGGTTGCCTTCTTTTGGGAATTCTTGAATTCCTCCTTCCACCTCACTTTAATGGACCACCCACACATTGTATGCTTTCCTTTGAGATTCTTCAAGCTTCTCCAATTCTTCCCTTTTCATTAACATTGCTTGAAGGTCTTGGAGCTTTTTAGCTTGACTACGTGTGAAAGGCCTTGAAGGATAAGTGTCATCCAAGATAGTACCATCCATGCTTTTCAATCTAGTATCATAGTCAACCTCACAACTTCCATCTTCATCAAGATTTTCCTCAAAGGATTAATAGGACCTATGGAAGGAAGCATTGTACCGCACATCGCCTTCACATTCATAGTGTGTAGTGTGAGAACCTTCACCATTGGAGGACTCATAATAAGGTTCTTGCCCTCCTTCATCCTCATCATGCAATCTATGAGCACTTGCTTCACATTCGTCTTCGGAGTAGTAGCTCTCAACACTATTTATTCATGTACACATGGACCATTATAGCCTTCATAGGCTTCACCGTCATGTTTGAATTCATTACCCTCGTTGGCTCCATCATAGCCTTCATTTGCTTCACCATTATTTTCAAAGTCAGAGCCCTTGTTGGCTCTATCGTAGCCTTTATAGGCCTCAACATTAGAATCGTAGCCTCCGTTGCTACAAGCATATCTTTCCATGCTATTATCACAAGTACCCGAGGCTATGGATGACATGTTGCCTTATAATTCCTTGGTACCTACATGCAAAATGAGCAAACAAGGTTATTAGTAAGAGTTCCTTACCAATACTCATGTTTACACTCAATTGTGCTTGGCTAGCACCACTTGGATTTGCTCACCTCTTGCTTTTTTCCACTCTCAACTTACCTTCCTAGGGTGTTGTTCCCAAGGTTGATAGTAAACTACCTTTGCCCAATCAATTCACAAGGTTACTAATGTCACGCCTCAAATTCCATTTAGAAGGACAAGTACTCAATTCCCTAAAGGCCCGAGAGAACCAACTTATAACCTGTGATTTATCATGCATATAACTATGACAATTAAGAAGCTTTGACTATAGATAAGCTACTTGAATAATAAGACCAACATAGATAGGCCCAAAACTTATGTACAAGATCTGGCCGTTGATGCCACAATTGTTAAGAGCAAAGACATAAATAAGCTTTACTTTAACATTGGTCTACAAAGCCTCTACAAGATAGACAAACTTAGTTTAGGTCGGGATAGGGCCCCGCCTTACCCTTAACTATACAATACCAAAAATATATACCAAAGACTCAGTAAAGCCCCTAATCAACCTGGAGCTCACCAACAGCAGCCGAGTGTCCTGTGCTTCTACTGGGGAGGTCTACTAGCCAGAGTACATGTGCTTGTGGCATGAAACATAGCGTCCCCCATGATGGACGTTAGTACGAGAGAATGTACTGAATATGTAAGGCATAAAGTAAACCATATGTAAACAAGAGCTCAAATAGAATCAGGTATCAGTGCATAAACGTGTAAATAAGAACAGAAGATCAGATTTGCTTACACTTGTGAAATCATGTATATTACATTCTTTTGGTTACTCTTCTTTGCTTTATAATCATTGTAAGGCATGTGGTACATGTGACCAACTGATCAGTGGTAGAAGAGGAGTCCCATGCTAGGCAATTTAACCCCTACTGATAACGGACAAAGAGGGAAGAACAAGAAGGAAAGAAAATAACAGAAGGATATGTGAGTTAATATTCAAACTCTTGAATATAATGGGAAACAAGGGACTTGATACCCTCACCTCCCAATTGAATTCAATAATTCAAACACAAATTCTAGTTTGAGAAAAATCAAAGTAACTCAAGAAACCACAAATGAGCAACCTTCGATTAACCAAACCAAGAAGTTCACCAACAATTCCAAGATCCACACTACTAAAATTACCAACTAATGCTAGGCTTCACCTAGAAACTACAAGCTTCAAAGCTCAATATTCAATATTCATCAAAAACTAGTCTTCAAAATAAAGAAAATCTACTACTTATACTAAGGAAATAAGAAGATATTGACTTTTTACAATATTGCCCTTAATGAGGCAAGGGCCTTGTTTGGTTGTCTTCTTTGTGGATTCTTGAATTTAAAGCCTAGCCACTTGCACAAATGGCTTCTTTTCTTCATCCACATTACTCCCATGACTCCTAAGCTTCTCTTTTCATGAACATCATATGTGTCATCCATGCCATCCATGCTCGTGTCAACCGTGCCATCCATGCTAGTATCATCCTCCCCTTCTTGAAAATGATTCGTCCTCGAATCCAAACCTTAAAAACACATGAGAAGGACAAGAACCAAAATATCCTCAATGCATGAGGGTTAGTACAAGGGTTAGCAACAATATCACCATGCCAAGGAGGCACAAATTTGAGATACAACCAAATATCCTTTGCTTTCAATACAAGCAACTCATCATATAAGGTGCAAAGGTTTTGGTTATGATTAACACCAAGAGACAAGGCAAACACAAAGGCGTTTGTGGCATAAAGAGTTCCAAAAGATGGTATCATATTTAAATTTGGAGCCATAAGACACAATTGTTTCATTGTCTCACAAGAAAGCCACACCAAAAGTGGTGCAATCACCCATAAGGGTTCATTGGGGTCAAAGAAGTAAAAGACCCACATATCTTTGTCACAAAGACAATTGGACAAATCAAAGGAACCCTTACCTCTATAGGAAACAAATCTAATACAAACATAGACATCATCATATGCAAAGAGGTAGTAGAGAAAGGTGTTAAGCTCACTATTCTCATCTAAGGCATGCCAAAAGATAAGGACACTGGTAGATAAGAAGAGACATTTTAAGCACAAAATAACCCTCTCTAACAAGAACCTTTCCAAAGGAAGGAAGTGAACCAACAAAGGCATGCTACTAGAATAGTCAAGGGATCTATTAGGAGTCAAATCACTCCATGTCAAATAATACTCCCAAGGAGTTGGGGTCCCTCCTATCATAAAACCAAGCATGCTTCCAAGAGTTCCATTTGAAACTTCAACTTGTCCAACCCTATAAAGGTGACAAGGAGCTTTCAATATCCATGGACTCTCCCAAAAATAAATAAGCAACTTAGCATCCACTCGAGAGTTCACAATTGCGAATACACACTTAAAGGAAAGAATGTTAACAAGATGGCATTCCCAATTTGAAACACAAGAGGACGAGATTAACCATTTCAAGTACACTTTATTATTATTCCTCAAACAAACTCCCACAAAGAGTGGATAAACATGCAAATTCATGCTTCCAAGAATCCATCCTAACACCTCAAGTTGTCTAGTCACATAAGTGTGACAAGGAGTAGAATACATAAATCGGGTATCATGGATGCACCATGGATTCTTTCCCAAACAAAAACTATGGTTGGCATTCAAAACATAAAACTCATATAACTTAAGCATAGCCAAAACCAACCATGAATACATTGGAGCTATATCATCACTCTCATGGTAGGGTATAAGGTCATACAATTTCCAAAACCTACCTACCATAGGAAAAATGTCACCATGACTCCAAGGATGCTTGGAATAAGAGGGGAAGGGTACATACCTCGAAGACGGGCCTTTGAGTGTGCATTCTTGTCCACCACACTTGGTTTCCCAAAGCTTTCCCTCCAATGCATCATCTTGGACCCATAGACTTGGTCCTTGTGTTTCTTTTTAGGAGTTGACTTTCTAGGTAGCTCCATTATTAGGCCTTCAACCCTTTGTTCATGAGGGACTTTGTTCGGATCTTCCTTTAGAAGTAATTTTCCATGAACCTGCAAAAGAGAAGGGATGGTACTAGGTAAAATGCTAGCACCATGGTTAGTAGGCAACAAGGGATTGGTATTGGCAAGTCCCACAATTAAGTGCTCTTTGTGCACCTCTTTTAAGTCACTTCTTGGCTCATCAATCTCATACAACTTCCCTTCTTAAGCCAATTCTTTCTTCTCCTTTTCAAGTTCCTCTCTCTTAAGTACTTTCCGAAGCTCCCTCATTATCTTGTAGTCCTCACTCACTTGATAGGGTGTTAAAGATACAAGAGTGTGCCTTCGTCCTCTAAATACAAATGAGTATTTGTTGGACTCCACTTGATATTGAACATCCCTACCGGCTAGCCAAGGTCTACCAAACAACATATGAAAAGATTGCATGGGCAAAACATCACATAACACCTCATCTCGATACTTGCCAATGCTAAAATTCATGACCACATGCTTGGTTACCTCTACTTCATCATTCTCAATGAGACATTGAAGTGTGTATGGCTTGGGGTGTCTTTATGTAGGAAGCTTCATTCTATCAACCATAGTGCAACTCACCACATTAGTACTACTCCTACCATCAATGACCAAGGAACATATCCAATCCATCATCTTGAACCTTGCATGAAATAGGTTCACACTTTGATCAATTTCCTCTTTAGAAAGATCCCCCATGATTCGCCTTAGATCACAAGGAGAGTTCAAATCCTCCTCCAATTGCTCATCATCAACATTTGAGGTTGCTTCATCATGCCTAACCTTAGGCTCATCACAACCATTCCCAACCTCATATTCTATCACATTTTTAGCACAAGGTTCATCACACAAGATAACATTTAACCTCTTTTTTGGACACTTTCTAGCAATATGTCCTTCACCTTGACACTTATAACATTGAATGGTAGAAGGAGAAGAAGATTGAGGTATATCATGATTACCTCCATAGGCTTGGTCTTCCCCTTTTGTGTTGTAGTTACCTTGAATAGCTTGAGTACCATCTTGGAACATTGGAAGACTCACTATGTTGTCACCCATCCCATGATTTGGAACACCTTGACCACCATATCGATCACTTCAATCTTCACACCTTCCTCCTTCATTCCTATACCTATCTCCACTATCCCATTTGCCTTGACATCTCATGCCTTGGTTCATACCAAGCTTTCGGGTCCTTCCCACCATTCATTCGGGTTAACCTCTTCACACATTTCATCATAAAGAGGGTTTTGATAATAGATATCTTGGTAGGGTACTTGTGGGTAGTGTTGTTGGGTTGGAACATAAGGTACATGCAAGGATGCATGTGATATATTTTGTGGAGGTGCTTGGCTTCTATCTTGGTTTTCCACAAAAGGACTCCTTTGTGGTGGATGATATGGTTGTGTATTTGGATGTGGGGTGACTTGCCTATCATAGCTTGGGTTCATTGGGAATGAAGTTTGAGGGTAGGATTGGTTCCAATTTGGTTGGGGGTAGTATAGGTTGAATTCTTGACCCTAGGTCCTTCTTGTTTCTTCACTTTGACTTGTCATAAGGAACCTCCTTTCATTCATACTATCCATCCTTTTTACCCTTTCCTCTATACCTTCAAACCTCCCATTTGTTTCAACCACCCTTTCATTCATATTGGTCACCCTCCTTGACACATTGAAATTCGTCCCCATGTTGTTCACCAAGCTCCTTCCTCCATGGTTATAAGGAAAATGATTAGACATTGTACCTACAAAAACTCAACAAACAATGTTAGTAGAAAAAAAAGCCTCACATCACTCGTATGTAAACTCTCAACTCATCTTCTATGGCGTCGTCTCAAAATTGGTGGTGAACTAGATTTGCTTGATCAATTCAAGATCACTTATCCTTTGTGGTGGAGTGAATTTTTGTGACTCTTGAAAGACGAACGACTCGATTGAAGGTAAAAGGATTTGAATCAAGAAGTTTATCAACGAATTAAGATGAGAAAAGTTAAAGAAAAAAAACACGAAAGAAAACGGACTCAACGAATTACTTGTGTTGCTTAATTTGAAGAATCAAAGAAATGATTTGATGATTAAAAACTAGTTAATAAGTAATTAAAGATGTTAATTAGTTGTTAAATAGTAGAGAAATGGAAAAAAATGAGTCTAGAAGAAGAAATGGACCAAATCTGACCCTTAGAAAAAAGTATGGGGGCTGAAATTGACTTTTGCAAACTTGGACAGAATGCTTTCAATTTGGGACCCCAAAAATTTTCTAAGTATAGAAACCTGCAGATTTTAGCCTCTGAAGTTGAGCCACACGCGCCAGCTATGCGACTGGGCGTGGCTTCTGCTGCGTTGGCAGCTGCTGATGCTGTGCGGCTGCTGTGCTGGCGCCTACGTGGCTCTGGTGCAGTGGTCCACTGCTGACTGAGTTGCTGACGTGGCAGGTCCACGTGGAAATTAATAATATATTTTTTTTAATTCCACTTGTGGACCCAACAAACATCTTTGACCACTTTGACTTGGAAAAGTTGGATCAAATGTACCTTTTGGCTTCTTCTTCTTCAAGATGTTCTTGATGAATATCAAAAACACCTAGAACGCCAATAACACACACTAAGCACCAACACCTTCAAGTTAGCTCGGAATTGGCTCAAATTTTAGGATTAGCCTCCGCTTGATGTAGGGAACAAACCCCAATGCTTTTTAAGCTCCAATTCCTCCTAATCAATAGACCCACTTTTCAAGTTTCTAAAGTCAAAAGCTCCAAACCCTTTAATGGCAACTTCACTTCTACAACTCTAAATCGCACGAAATTTGAGATTTAGACTCAAAAAACACTAGGGAATCAAGATCTAGTGTCAAACAACAAAAAAAAATTCGATTTTTTTTTGAGATTTTTGATTTTTGATTTTTGATTTTTTTTTGAATTTTAAAGATATCAAATTCCCAAGAACACAAATCTAAATCGAGCTCTGATACCAAATGATGACGGACAAAGAGGGAAGAACAAGAAGGAAAGAAAACAAAAGAAGGATATGTGAGTTAATATTCGAACTCTTGAATTTATGGGCAACAAGGGACTTGATACCCTCACCTCCCAATTGAATTTAATAATTCAAACACAAACTCTAGTTTGAGAAAAATCAAAGGAACTCAAGAAACCACAAATGAGCAACCTTCGATTAACCAAACCAAGAAGTTCACTAACAATTCCAAGATCCACACTACTAAAATTACCAACTAATGTTAGGCTTCACCTAGAAACTAAAATTTAAATACCTAGAAACTACAAGCTTCAAAGCTCAATATTCAATATTCATCAAAATTTCCTTGCAAAATAAAGAAATATCCTATTTATACTAAAGGAGATAAGAAGATATTGGCTTTTTATAATATTGCCCTTAATGAGGCAAGGGCCTTGTTTGGTTGTCTTCTTTGTGGATTCTTGAATTTAAAGCCTAGCCACTTGCACAAATGGCTTCTTTTCTTCATCCATATCACTCCCACGACTCCTAAGCTTCTCTTTTCACGAATATCATATGTGTCATCTATGCCATCTATGCTCGTGTCAACCATGCCATCCATGCTAGTATCACCTAGTATGCTGCCCTCATAAATATACAAATTGGGATCGACCCTTGCTAGGATTTTGCCCCTAGGCTGCCACCCATAAGTCCACAAATAGGGATCGACCCATGCTAGGCTTTCACCCCTGGGCTTCCACCCACACATATACAGATTACTTAATTTAGTTTCTTTAATCTTTGAGATTGTTACTTTGCTGGTTGTAATCTTTATTGAGCTCAAAACTATGGACCAGTAGTAGAAGACATGTGAATATGCACTTAAGGTAGTAACAATGATATAAGGAGCAAACGTAACATCAACGTAATGTTTAGGAGCTTATATGACACAATGAACCTCATTTGGCTTAGAGAATAACTCACAAAGCTTGATATTGAAAGTACCTTTACTAGGAAGAGCACTTAGGAAACTCACTTTGTCGGTAACAACACAAATATAAGAGTTCATGCCAAGGAATATAAAACTGAAAAACCTTACATACCTTGTTGTGTAACTTGGATATTACAATGAATTAAGCTTCCCCCTTTCAGATTATTTATCTACAATGAAATACGTGGCAAAACTAGTATTAGTAGCTAGTTAACCAATTTGGGCTACTTGATCTCACTAAATCAGTAACTGGGCAGTAAGCTCATAATTGATCAAACCAAGAGTGTTCCTTTCACCTCTTCTCCTCTAAACATATCTATATACTGTACGACCTTCTCATATGGTCCCTTGAAACTCTTCCGACTTCACAACATATATCAAACAACATACAAAGGTGTGCAGGCAGCAAGTTAACATAACACCCAATTAAGTGGTGTATTACCACACCCTCCTTCCATACTTCAATACAACTTCACACACCCTTTTACAAGTTCAACCAAGCTGTCCCAAATATATATACACATAAAACTGCTCCTAAAACAGTCCCAAACATCCTTTAACATAATAAGAAAGTATTTTAACTCATGGATTCCAATCACTACCCCATGATTCTTGACACAAACACATACATAATTCTCCATCAAACTTGTATATAAAAAGGGGAAAAAATGGGCAGTAACTTTACCTCAAATTCTGAAAATTTGTTCTCCTAACTTGTACTTTTTCAAGAGCTTGAACTCCCCTTCAACTTAGCTTGAAAAAAGGGAGAATACTTAAGAACCCTAATGGTATTTTATGGCTGCTATGTGAAGCTAAGAGAGAGAGAGAGAGAAAGAAAGAACTTCTAAAATCTAATTTTTTTCCAAGTTAAAATAAGTGAAATGAGCTGGTCTTGACCCTAAAGGGGGACTGCTTTGGCCGACTTTCCTTGCTCATTTTGAGCCACAAAATGTCAAGAAGGTGATACACCTACTTGGCCATTTAACACGGGCTTTGTTGGACATAACCTTATTGGGCCTTGGCTGCCAATGTTTCCCCTTTCTTTCACTTCTTTGGGCCAGAATTTATTCAAGTGGGTGATGGGTGTACTTGGACCTCTAAGCTAGTCAAAATAGTCTTAGTAGGTGATGCACCTACTTAGTTCTTTAGGCTGGTCAATAAGTCAAAGTAGGTGATGCACCTACTTGTCACCTACTAGCTTAGTTAAGTCAAGCAAGAAACTCACTTATTTTATTCCATTTTGTAATTTCTAATCCCTTTTGCTTTAACTTAACACTACACCCTAAATATTAAGCTCAAATACAACCTTACCATCTCGAGTTTAAATACTTTTGTTGAGGTTAACTGGGTCATTTACGTGCTGAACTGAATGGGGCATTACAACACCTCCCAATACACATTAAACTATCACTGCTCATATAAGAAACTCGGTCCCTCACCTATACGATAAGGCTATGTCAAGTGATATATGAATAGGACTAGTATATGCAGAATACGGGGTGTTACAACTAATTCTTTATGGAAGAATAGATTCATGTTAATCGAACAAGGACTACTCAAAAGCAAACATACAAGAGCCAAACAATTCACAATGAAATCAAACAAGAAAAGCTTGAAAGAATTGGCACGAAATGAACGGGCACAAGAGATCTAATTACAACTAAGTAGAACAAATACTTGTTGTTAATTAGTCTTATGATTTCTATAGGATAGGAGAATAAAAAAAAGTAAACAAAGAAGATACAACTTGAGATTTGTCTGAGCGAATCGGATTTGCAACTGTCTGTTGGTGCGGAGGCTGGTGCGAAACGCACTAGGGAAAGTGCCCAACGCACCTCACTTTGCACAACCAAACCATAAACCAACTTGTCCCTGGTGCGAAGCTTGTGCAAAATGCACCAAGCCATGTGCTGGTCGCACGTCACTTCGCACAACCAAAAATAGAACACCTGAAGCTTTTGATTTTTAGCTTTTTCTAATTTTTTTGTACTTTTTGCTCCTAGTACTTACCCTTTTTAGTAATTTTTCCTTTATACAAACACAAGTAATCTTTTCCTTTACTTCTTCTTTGGATCAAACACCTTTAATTCCACTTCTTCTTCTCCAAGATTTGAAGAACAAGAAGAACAAAATGAATTTCAATTGTTTGGAACATCTTCAATTTAGCTCGGATTGACCCCAAATTTGAAATGTAGCCTCTCCTTGATGTAGAGAACAAATTCCAGTACAAATTAGAGTCAATTATCACCAAAATCAAAGAGACCCATTTCCATGTTCTTTATGTTCTTCAAAAGTTTCAAACCCAACAATGGTAGAAACTTCAATTTAGCTCCGATTTCTTCCAAATTTGATATTTGAACTCCTTATGATAAGGAGATCAAAGCCCAATAACTTTGAATCTTCAATCTAACCCAGATATTCAAAATCCTCTTGCTTATTCTTTAAGTTCTTCAACTCAACAATGGTAAAAACCTCAAATCAACTCCAAACAAGATGAAATCTCAGATGTAGACTCAATAAATGCTAGAGAACACAAATCTAGTGTCAGAAACTTGAACAAAAAACAAATTCAAAATAATTTTTTTTGAATTTTTCCAAAAATGTTTTTTACACTTTTTTTTTATTTTCAGATTTATGAACCTAGGATTAAGAATTGCAGGAACAACTCTTTAGCCTAAGCTCTGATACCATATGTTAAGATCTCAATTGGAGTTACCAATTGAAATCTTTCAAATACGTAGAAATTAAAGATAGGTGAGAAATGGGAGATGAGAAGTGAAGAAAGAAAAGTTTAATTGAATCCACAATCAAACCAAGGGAGAAGAGAGCTTGAATTTCATAGAAATGAGTAACCCAAATGAATCCACAAATGAGCAAGTCAAGTAAAAATCAAGGTTAAGGAGTTTTAGATCAACAATGGGAATCCACCCATCACTAACCAAATCTACACTAAGATGAACTATAGGGAATCCACCCTCTAATAAGCTACACTCAAAATAGCTAAGGCATGTATTTATAGTATGCCTCTTACAAACATAGCCCAAAAATGGATATTTAAAAAAAGGCCCAAAAGTGACCTTGGAAGACTACGTAGGTTGCACATCATGTGCGAAGCTTTTGCATTTCACACCATCCATTGATCCCTTCGCACATGGCTTTGCACAGCCCTGGAAGCAACCTTTCTTTGTGTTGTCTGCTCTCTCGTGCTTCTAAGCAATCATCCAAATGTGGAATTGCTTTATTTGATGCTCAATGAGGCCCTCCCAAGCTCCTCTTTGTGCCATCATGGCTTGTATAGCTTGGTTCCTCTTGGGTTGACCTTGAAGGATAGGTCTATCATGAATGGCACTAGGCGATATCATATCAAAGGTGGTTCTTAGACAAGGTACCAAAAATGTTGAGGAGTATTATTATGAGTTTGAAATTTTGAGAATGAAGTCTAATCTTGATGAACCAGTATTGAACACGGTGATACAGTTTGTCATTAACCTCAAGCAAGACATCTCAAAGGTAATGCAACTTAAACACTATGCTAGCTTGGAGGAAGCCTATCATGATGCTACCAAGGTAGAGATTGATTCGAAAGATGAGAAGTCATTCAAAGCCAAGGGTACTACAACTTCCTCATGGAACAAAAACAATGAGAAGTGGAAGTCTTCTACCACTCAGGAGTACACAGGGTAGTGGTCAAACTACTCAAGCAAAGGTTGATAAGCCAAAGTGGAATGACAGGGATAAGGAAGGTAACCAATCTAAACCTATCTTTCCTCTTCCTTTTACCATTCAATGCTTTAGATGTCAAGGAAGGGGACACATTAGTAGTGAATGTCCCAATCGAAAAATAATTATGGCTTACAAAGAGGGGTAGCATACTGAAGAAGATGAAGAGTGTGGTGAGGAGAGTAGAGGTGAAGAACCCAAAGGTGATGATGATGAAACACCTTTGAATGATAATGATGAGAGGATAGAAGAGAGGCCAAACTTTGCTATGCTTATGAATATAAGGGTGGCTCTAGTATGTGATGATGATGAGCCATTTCCCGTGAACACGGACTTGTCTTGTGTTGTGAGGAAAATCATGCGAGCTAACTAAAGAGAAGCTTGATCAATGAGAAAACTTGTTTTATGCTAGATGCAAGATCCTAGACAAGATTTGTTCATTGATCATTAATAGTGGGAGTTGTACAAATGTTGTGAGTGACACTTTGGTGGAATGAATGCAACTTCCTACCAAGAAGCATCCTAGTCCTTACAAGCTACAATGGCTCAATGAAAGCGGTGAAATAAAGGCCCTCAAGCAAGTAAGTATTAAATTTAGCATTGGTAAATATCAAGATGAAGTTCTTTGTGATATTGTACCTATGCTTGCATGCCATATATTACTTGGAAGACCTTGACAATTTGATAGGTATGTTGTACATTAAGTCAGAACCAACAAGTATTCATTTGTATTTGGTGGTAGAAAGTTCTCTCTTGATCCTTTAAATCTCTACCAAGTGAGTGAAGATTACCAGTCATGAAGAAATCCGGGAGAAAATGAAAATAGTGGAGGATATTAGTGAAAGCTCCACATATGTGCAAGAAAAGAGAGAAGGCTTGGCTAAAAAGAAGAACAAGATGTGCATGATAGCTAAGCCAAGCAAATGTTTGAAAGGTGTTGATGAGGAATGCTTTCTAGTATGCCTTGTTTACACGAATCTATTATTTGCATGCTAACCAAGATACTAGAACTTTGCCTAGTATTGTTTCATCTCTTTTGCAAGAATATAAGGGTTTATTTCCCAAAGAGATGCCCGATGGATTGCCACCCTTGAGAGGTATTGAGCATCAAATTGATTTTGTGCTTGGATCTCAAATTCCAAACCGTCTGGCATATAGAAGCAATCCGGAGAGACTAAGGAGTTACAAAGGCAAATAGATGAACTCTTTGAAAAGGGACTTGTCAAAGAAAGTCTTAGCCCTTGTGTCATACTGGTTATCCTTGTTCCCAAAAAGGGTGGCGCTTGGAGGATGTGTATTGATTGTAGCGCCGTCAACAAAATAATGGTGAAATATCGACATCCTATTCCTAGACTTAATGATATGTTGGATGAGCTTTATGTCTCAAGTATATTTTCAGAGATTGATCTTTGAAGTGGCCATTACCAAATTCGCATGAACTCGGGTGATGAATGGAAAATGGCCTTCAAAACCAAGTTTGGTTTGTATGAGTGGCTAGTTATGCCTTTGGCCTTGACTAATGCCCCTAGCACTTTCATTAGATTGATGAACCACGTGTTGAAGCCCTTCATGAATAAGTTTGTAGTCGTTTATTTGATGACATACTTGTTTATAGTAGAACAATTGAGGAATATGTTGATCATTTGAAGCAAATAGTTGATGTTCTACTACATGAGAGGCTCTTTGTGAATATCAAGAAGTGTTTATTTTGTGTGGAGAAGGTGGTATTCTTGGGCTTCGTGGTGAGTGCCAATGGTATAGAAGTGGATGAAGAAAAGGTTAAGTCTATTAGATCTTGGTCAACTCCTACTAATGCAGCCAAAGTAAGGAGTTTCCATGGGTTGACAAGTTTCTATCGATGTTTTGTGAAAGGATTTAGCACTATTGCTTCACCTCTAACCGAATTGGTCGTTGGAGTCTTTACTTTATTTGGGGAGATGTTCAAGAGAAAGCCTTTCAAGAATTGGAGTTTATGTTGAGCACTTCTCCTTTGCTACAATTGCCCGACTTTGATAAAACTTTAGAAATTGAGTGTGATGCTTTGGGTGTTGGTATTGGTGGAGTGTTGACACAAGAAGGAAAGCCTTTGGCCTACTTTAGTGAAAAGCTAAAGGGAGCCTCATTGAACTACTCAACATATGATAAGGAGTTATATGAACTTGTGCAGGTGTTGGCTCATTGGCAACACTATCTATGGCACAAAGAGTTTGTGATAAGGATGGATCATTAGACCTTGAAGCATTTAAAGAGCCAATCAAAGTTGAACAAGCACTATGCTAAGTGGGTGGAGTTTATTGAAACATTTCTTTATGTGATCCACTATAAGCAAAGAAAGGAGAACGTGGTTGCCGATGCTTTGTCTAGAAGGTTCTTATTGGTTAACACCTCGACTTCTAGAATGATAGGATTTGAAAGCTTAAAGGAGTTCTACTCTATGGACTCTAACTTCAAGGAGGTTTGTGATGAACTTGGCCAAGGGAAGCGTGTGGAACCTTTCCAAATGATTAATGGTTATTTGTTCAAGGATGGTAAGGTGTGTATGCCTATGAATTTGTGGAGGTAGCTCTTCCTCAAAGAAGCTCATAGTGGTGGCATGATGGGATACTTTTGATAAGATCTCGATTAGGGAGACTAATAAAAATCTAAATGTGGAAATTAAATAAACAAAAGATATGTGAAACTAAAGCTAATCTATTAAGTTTATGGGAAACAAGGGAACTTTATACCCTCACCTCCCAATTGAACTCAATCAACAAACAATAACCCAACTCAATCAAATAAGAGACACACAAATGAATCCACAAATAGATGACTCTATGATTAATCAAGCAAAAGAAGTTAAGAAGCAATCAAAGGAATTCACCCCTAATCACTCACCTACACTATTAGGAATCCACCCAATAGTACTATTAGAAATCCATCCAATAGATTTCTAAACTAGGTTAACAAATTGGGAAATCCACCCAATGACTACAGGCTAGAGAGTAGCAACTAGAAGCTTTCAAAGCAATTCAATATTCATCAAAATCTGATTAGCTAAGGGAAGAGAACCCCTATTTATAGCTATTACATAAAGACCCAATAGTGACCTTGAAAGATGGCCCAACTTGGCCCAATGCACAGGAGGTGCGTTTGAGTTGCGATCCACACCACAGAAAGTGCCCAACGCACCAGCACTTTGCACCAGCTAAGCAGAATCATCCTTGTAGCCTTATGCTTTTGATGTGTGAAATGCACCAAGAAAATTTCATGTCGCCTCTGTTTCATACCATCAAGCAGAATCACTGGCAGCCTCGTCTTCCCATGCGACCTCATAAGTTGTAGATCCTTGATCTACGCTCTTTAATGGTCTCCAACGCCTCTTTCTTCATAAATAGAGCTTGTAAGGCTTGGAGTTCTCTTGCTTGGATCCTAGTCAATGGCCTCGTAGGGGTTGTGCCAAGAGATATCATATCATCCTCCCCTTCTTGAAAAGGATTCATCTTCGAGTCCATAGTTTCACCTACAACACAAGAAGATAGATCACTCACATTGAAAACATTGTGAACATATACTCACATGGCAGATCAATCTTGTAGGCGTTGTCGTTGATCCTCTCAAGTACTTGATATGTGTCATCACCCCTTGGACTCAACTTCCCTTTGCTGAGTTGTGGGAATCTTTCCTTTAAAAAATAAACCCTGATAAACGCTCAAATTGTGGCTCTCCAATAGGTCACGATGATCACGTAGTCAAAACAAAATTTATAAACCCAACGGATGTCGGGGTCATACCCAAGGGACCTGATTTAGCTCATTAGAGATTGTGCAAATCAATTTCAAAGTGAGAGTGGTTGTTCAACAAACCAAAGCAATAAAATAGGAGAATTGAGAAAGTTGTCACTACTAACTCAATTCAAATAAAAACTATAAAATCGAGATAGGTGTACCAATAAGAACTAGATGACTAGGGGTGCATTTCTGATGGGGCATTCGCTATAGGATAGGGTAGTCACTAATTCACTTAAATTCTCACCTATTGACATGGGTAGCACTGGATAAGTATGGAATGCTATCTCTCAATCAACATCCACATATCTGATGATTTCGGTTAGAACATTATTCGGTGTGCTAAATAGCCAACAAACATTTGCTTGGAGAGGTCATCCTATTTCTAGCTCAGACCCTTAAATTGGAGATTTCGCGATTGGAGCTATGTCTAGCTTCCAATCTAAGTGAATTCCCAAGTACCCACTAGAAATTTCACATCCACAACTATAAAATTCTCTCTCGAGCAACTAAATAGCCAAGTAAGGTAAATTCATGTTTGCAACCATAAATTATTAGATTAAAACATGGTGAAATTACTAGACCTATATCAGATAAGAAATTATAAAAGTGAATTAGCAACACCCACACCCATTAGCTGCATACCCATAATCAATATACCCCTAGACAAGAGAAATTAGCCACTCATAGAAGGGGGAGAAGATATACCAGCTGGTAAATCAAATTCCCATCCATTGTAGTTGATTCTCAAGTTCTAGAGTCAAATTAGGTACACAATTTGTTAACCAAAAGATTGGATTGAAAACCCTCTCTCAATGGAGATGGAGAAAAGTGTTTAAAAGCCAAAAATATCTTCCAGTTCTCTACTGAAATTTTCTGCTCAAAATTGTATATATAAAACAAACCTAAAATTGCCTTTTATATGTTCCCAAAATCATTACATAAATTTAGGACAAAATTGCCCTCCAGGTGGTGTGTAATACGACGTGTAGTTTGCACATCCCAGTGTGTGTGTCGCACACCTTCTTTAGTTTGACCAGTGACTTCAGCCTCTTAAAGAGGCTTTGTGCAAAGGGTGATGCATTTTGCACCACGAGATATGTGTGTCGCATGGCAATCGCATGCCATGGCATAATTTTCAGTCATCTTGCAACTTCATGCGGAGGAGATGCGAACCGCACCTCGGCTTGTACGTGTTGCACAGCCACCGCACCTCTCGGTAGATTCACCAGCTTTTCTCAACTCTTCACACTTAGCTCCTTTTTGGCTCTTTTTGGGTCCATATCCTTGTTTCTCCTCTTCTATCCAAAGTACCTGCATAGAAATCAATAAAGGCCATAAGAACCTCTAAATTAATTCAAAACATAGAAATAATTCATGGAATATAGGCTCAATAAGTTGGTAGATTACTGACTTATTAAACCCCCAAACTTGAACTATTGCTTGTCCTCAAGCAAGATACTCACATGGCAAGGAATGAATTATGCTAAGGCTGATTAAGGCACAAAAACTATTCTACACTAAAAATTTAAGAAAAATAAACAAACAAAAGACTCAAACAACAGACTCAACTACTACGCTTATCTCAATTTGGACCCCCACACGCTCAAGGCAATTGAACTTTTTTTTTTCAAAAAGGACATCATATCTCTTTTAAAGCTCAAGGGAATTTTCCATTCAAAACAAGACATTTTAGCTTCTCAAGTCATTGGCATGGACTGTCAAGGTTTTCCTAGAGATTCGCCACACAACTTATCTCATTCATTCCCCTCAATTGAAATAGAGACTCTATGCTTCAATTCGAGTGCATGATGCCACTCACCACAAGAGAGAATCTCACTCACAATCATTTGATTCACAAAACACGGGATTATAAGAGAACCAAGAAGACTCTCACTCTCTCAAGGAAGTTCAAGTGCATACGCGTCGAATCATAGGCTTGCCCTTCATGTAAATTGCCACAAATGTAGGGTAGCCAAGCTCGGAATCACCAAGGACTTGCGGGTTATAATGTTGGCTAGGGCTAAGGAGAGGATATCACGTGGTTCAAGTGACTATACCTTCCTAATGCTCTTTGTTTTCATTTCGAACGCCGCTCATATTTTTTCAATTTTTTCAACTTCACCCTATTTCTCCCTCACACAACCCAAGATTTCTCCTTTTTGCCTCATGATCATTCGCTCCTTATATCACCTTCACTTGGTAGCACCTATTTTTGCTTTTTATTTTGCTCATTGAATTGGTCTTTTTGGAGCAATTTTCAATTCTTGAATCAAGGTGCTACCTTGCACTTGAAGTGCATTTTTTTTCTTCTCCTCGTTTGATCACATGCACCCCCAAACTTAGGCATTTGCCTATGTCATCTTTTGTTTCCCCCCCAAACTTAGGCTTTTAGCCTACATTTCATGTTCAAGCAATTAGGGAGAACGGGTGCCAAGCTAGAGGTTCCAAAAAGGTCAAGGTGTTACAAAGGTGTTAAAGAATGGTCACAAGCTCAAAGGGGTTCACTAGGATTTGATGTCATTGGGAGGTCATTTGAGAGAAGTGGCTATCAAAGAGGGCCTAAGGTCATTTCCCAAGCTTGGCTACACCAAGAATTTTGCCTTGAATCACATTCGGGGTAAGTTCTAGATGACACTTATGCATAGGAATCAAGGTAAAGCCTCACCACACAAGGCATCATGCCACAAGACTTCATCCATTAGTCCCATAATCAATTAGGGCAAATGACTTTTGACAAGATATTCCGAGTTCATTACATACTCATTTGTGAGTCAATCAAGCCAAAGCGAGAGTGTGCAAGTCATGACAAGAGAACACTTTTATCTCAAAAATTCATTTCCCTTCCTCTTTTCTTTTTCAAAAACAATTTACTAAGAAAATTGTTTGGTGGGCCCATTTTGAGACAAGCATTTACGGACTCAATTCTAAACTAAACTTGGCATTTTCCTTTAAGAAAGTCGCCTCTCAATCTATCATAGGGAAACACCAACCCGGTTCGACACACAAAAACAAAAGAAAAGAAAAAGGAAATAATCAAAACTTTTGCTCTATGGGAAAGAACCGTAGTATTAAGAAAACCCTCGGAGTTTATTTCTACACTACTATTAATAAGGCGATCCACAATTTTTCTTTGCGCTCATGAATCAATCAAGAACAAGCCTCGGCGTAGGTATTTAGCACATTTGCAAGGCACGAGTAGTGGAACAATGGGGCATGTAAGAACAACCCAGCACACCATCAATAAAATTCAAGCCCGGCGATGGCACAATTAATCTCAATGTAAAAATTAAAGCAAAACATAGGCTAAAAGCAAAACATAGGCTGGCTAAAGGCCCGATGAGGGAAATGACAATCACAACACAACCAAACCAAAGTTAATTCTTACATACTCCCTCCGAAACTTAAAATAAGCATAGCCCACGATGCACAAAAAGATAACCAAATGAGAATGAGTGCCAAAAACTCCTTGAGTAGGCTAATGATGATGCCAGCATCTCCTTCGTGAATAGACTTGATGAGGTGGTCAAGATGCCGGTGGAGCTGGTAGTGCCGGTGGTTGTTGCAAGCATATGCTGGATCTAGCTAAAAATATTCCAATGGAGGGTTTGATGGATCCCATCGGACCTCAAGACGGCTCGAGGGCTCCACAAACCACCAATTCTCACACGTCATTAATTCATGATACGAGAACCATTTTTGCTGAAGTCCCTATCTCCTCACATATAGTGTTGGAGGTGTTGGTTGATGGTGGACAATCGACTCTGTGTTGTCTGGGATGAGCTCGACCGGTGTCCCATTTTCTTGCATCTCAGAGTTGTCTTCTTGATCAGGATCCGAACTTGTACACTAAGTATCTGGAGGGCTAGTACATCTTGTAGGGAAGTTCGAGCCTGGAGCCGGTAGGTTAAGATCCTAATTTGCTTCAACTGGTGGGATCATTTGCTTGAACCTCTCAACCTCTATTTCCATAGTTTCCACCCTAGCACAAATTTTGCTCACACTTGACACAACCGGTTTAAGGGCTGACTTGATAGCAGATTCAATCAAAGCCGGGATGTCTCTTGCAAGTTTATGCAACCATTCCTCATTTTTGTTGGTAATTTGAGCAAGCTTGAGTGAATTACCTGGAGGGTTAGTTCCTGATACTCCATGGATGGTGCTCGATGCTCCTTGAGATGCGTGTGAATTTCTTTCTTGATTATGCACTATGTTTTTACCCCGAGCACTGAGTCTGGTGGCCTCAGAAATCTGGTCAAGGTGCCTCTTCTTGACGTACAGAGCATCTTTATCCCTCTTTGTATCTAGGCAAACCATACATGTAGCTTGCCTAGCCTTGTCGAATCCTCAAAACAAGGGGCATCTAGCTTGAATGCATAGAAGGGTGATGAGTATGGGGAATTCCATAGTGTGGAATCATGTCGTGCTTTTCTCTTTAGTGGTGTGGCCATTCGGGATGAATCTGGTGCTCACAAGTCAAGCCACATGCGTGCTTCAAATTGAGATCTGAGAGATAAATCTGTCCCCTTGAGGCGGCCCAAAGGGGTTCTCCTTCCACAATCACACTAGCAACCCATTTGTATTCCTCATTCTTTTTCACCACACATTCCATGTACCTTGATTTAGGGATTAGTTTGTCGTCCCATATGACAGAATGAATGGCTTTCGGGGTGATATTCACTTCTTTACCTCGTACCAAAATTGAGCTGAGGCATGGTGACCTGCTTAGGGGACCTTTAGGATTAAGCATGTCAAAGTTGGCCTTGTATGAAGCATAGAATTCCCGTACCAACTCAAGAAAGTAGAGGCCTGGTGTTTTGGCAAAATGCTCCCAAGCCTTTATGCGAAATTGCTTTGGCATGTTTGGGAACTCTTCTTGGAAATCATCTATATTGAATCACTTTTCCTCCAAGAATGGGCGCTTCTGGAACTCAAGATAATAGGCTTGCATTCCCTGAAGCCCAAAGCAAACCCTCGATTCATAATGTCCTGCCTCAAATGTGGAAACTCCCATAGTCGGAGTGGGCTCTAGGGCGCGTCTCTTCTGATTGTGCCTGTTGGAAGACATAGTCCTGCAACTCGGTGTTAGGAGCATACAATAGAAATATATACTACTAAAATAAATTTGGGGATCAGTGAAGTGAAAAAGCAGAGGAGGGAGTTGTTGGCTCGTGCGATTCACCTGCAAACCACACCAGCACAAGTGCGAATCGTAGATGCCATCGCATGAGCCGATAGATTCTTCGAGTGATTTTTCTTTGTGGTGCGAATTAGGTGCGAACAACACTAGCTAAAGTGCGCATCGCACCGAACTTCGCCTCTTAAGGCAGTGTGCTGCACTTTCTTTTCAATTTTGTGTGATGCATCATGCAACTCATGCATCAAGATCTATGCATCGTATGCGAAACACACAATGGCACAATTGGAACTTTTGGTTCCTTATGTTCTTGTGAGTTACGCATATGATCCATAGAGCAAGATGAGCTTCAACACTTAACATCACACATAACCAATTCATAATAACAAGGGGGCAGGGGGGTTCATGACAGTAACATCCGGGTACTTAGACTTCCCCAAATTTCTGTTAACATATAACCAACAAGAAAAGACCCAATGACTTCCCTTAAGATGGACGTTACCCCATCTATCATCGGGAACATCAAGCCCTCTTTGCAACAATGGGTACCAATAGCTTATCAACAATTAACTTCCTCCTCTCACAAGATCATATAACCAACTAGATTTTTAATAAGGATCACATATAAATGGAAGATTTTGCTATTGGAGTTATGTCTAGCCTCCAATCTAAGTGGATTCCCAAGTACCCACTAGCAATTTCACATTCACAACTACAAAATTCTCTCTCAAGCAACTAAATAGCCAAGTAAGGTAAATTCATGTTTGCAACCACAAATTATTAGATTAAAACATAGTGAAATTACTAGACCCATATCAGATAAGCAATTATAAAAGCAAATTAGCAACACCCACACCCATTAGCTACACACCCATCATCAATACACCCCTATACAAGAGAAATGAGCCACTCATAGAAGGGGGAGAAGATATACCAGCTGGGTAAATCAAATTCCCATCCATTGTAGTTGATTCTCAAGTTCTAGAGTCAAATTAGGTACACAATTTGTTAACCAAAAGATTGGATTGAAAACCCTCTCTCAATGGAGATGGAGAAAAGTGTTTACAAGCCAAAAATATCTTCCAGTTCTCTACTGAAATTTTCTGCTCAAAATTGTATATACAAAACAAACCTAAAATTGCCTTTTATATGTTCCCAAAATCATTACATAAATTTAGGACAAAATTGCCCTCCAGGTGGTGTGTAATACGACGTGTAGTTTGCACATCGCAGTGTGTGTGTCGCACACCTTCTTTAGTTTGACCAGTGACTTCAGCCTCTTAAAGAGGCTTTGTGCAAAGGGTGATGCATTTTGCACCACGAGATATGTGTGTCGCATGGCAATCGCATGCCATGGCATAATTTTCAGTCATCTTGCAACTTCATGCGGAGGAGATGCGAACCGCACCTCGGCTTGTACGTGTTGCACAGCCACCGCACCTCTCAGCAGATTCTCTAGCTTGTCTCAACTCTTCACACTTAGCTTCTTTTTGGCTCTTTTTGGGTCCATATCTTTGTTTCTCCTCTTCAATCCAAAGTACCTGCATAGACATCAATAAAGGCCATAAAAACTTCTAAATCAATTCAAATTATAGCAACAATTCATGGATATAGGCTCAATAAGTTGGTAGATTACTGACTTATCAAACCCAAACCCAATCATTGGGTTGAAAGATCACTTTCTTCCTTCCATGATTTTGCCGGAGAGCCACCTTGGAGTTGTTCTTTTCCATGGCTTCCCTTACCTTTGTGTGAATCTTCACCATCTCCTTTGCCCTTCGCCCTTCACTTTGCATCTAAGCTTACAACAATATCACTATTGATACTAGCATGAATGATACTTATCCTTCAAGGCCTTTCACACATAGTCAAGCTAAAGATCTCCAAGACCTACAAGTGATGTTCATGAAAAAAGGAAGAATTGAAAAAGCTTGAAGAATATCAAAGGAAAGCATACAATGTGTGGGTGGTCCATTGGAGTGAGGTGGAGAGAGGAATTCAAGAATTCCCAAAAGAAGACAACTAAACAAGGCCCTTACTGAAGATTAAGTGCAAAATTATAATAGATAGTGTCTTCTTATTTCCAAGTATAAGTAGTAGTATTTCATCATTTTAAGGGGAGTTTTGATGTTGAATACTGATACTCTAAATTTATAGTTGCTAGCTATTACAAATGATAACGGAAATCAACAAATAAGAAGGAAAGAAGGAAAAGATATGTGGATTAGCAACTAGAAATTGAAATTATGGGCAACAAGGGACTTGATACCCTTACCTCCCAATTGATTTAATAACTAAGAAATTAACCCTACTCAATCAACCAAGAAAACCAAATGAATTCCACAAATGGGTGACACTTTGATTAATTAAGCAAAAAAAGTTAACTAACAATTAGGAGAGTTCACCCTAATCACTCACTAATTCCTTAAGGGAATTACACTAATCACTAATCAATAAGATATCAACTACAAATTTTGAGTATCAATATTTAACATCAAAACTCCCTTCAAAATGATGAAATACTACTACTTATACTTGGAAATAAAAGATACTATCTATTACAATTTTGCACTTAATGAAGTAAAGGCCTTGTTTGGTTGTCTTCTTTTGGAAATTCTTGAATTTCTCTCTCCACCTCACTCTAATGGACCACCCACACATTGTATTCTTTCCTTTGATGTTCTTCAAGCCTTTTCAATTCTTCCTTTTTTTCATGAACATCACCTGTAGGTCTTGGAGATCTTTAGCTTGACTATGTGTGAAAGGTCTTGAAGGATAAGTGTCATTCATGCTAGTATCATCCTCCCCTTCTTGAAAAGAATTCATCCTCGAATCCAAACCTTGCAAAAACATAAGAAGGAAAAACAACCAAGAAATCCTCATAGTATAAAGGTTAGCATAATTAATATCACACCAAGGGAACACATTTTCAAGGAGCAACGAGGTAGTCCCTACTGTCATGAAAATTAAGTTCAAAGATGGAGTACAAGGGAGATAGTTATTCCTCACATCACAAAGATAAGAGTATAGTACCACCACAAGTTCCCATACCTTCAAAAGATCTCCGGGGTCGAAAGGATAGAAGACCCACATAACTTGGTCACAAAAACAGTTGGACCAATCAAAGGAACCCCTACCTCTATAGGAAATAAATCCTATACAAATATAAACATCATCATATGCAAAGAGGTAGTAGAGAAAAGTGATAAGATCATGAACCTCATCTAGGATGCTCCAAGAGATACGAGTACCGGTAGTTAATAAAGGGTCATCATATGCAAACAAATAGTAAAGAAAGGTGTTACTTAAATGAACTTCATCCAAGGTGTGTCCACATATAGAATCACCCTTTGACCCACAAGCATTAAGGCTTTGATAAAAAATAGAGTCACACCAGAATGAAAGGGTCATTGGAGAACATACACCCCTTTCCTTTCGACCACTAACCCCTCCAATAAATGTACTATCATCTTTCAAGAAGAGAGTTCTAACTTTGAAAAATTTGTCATCATACCATAGTGGATTCTCAATCACTTGGTAGCTTTCAAGAGGGGCTACACTTCCATCTTGCCAAGACACACCACTATGTATTTCACCTTCATTAGCCATGTCAACTTCAAACAAGGGATGGCTAATGAAGACACACCACTATGTATTTCACCTTCATTATCCTTAAAAACACATTTCACCTTAAAATACTCATGTGAAGAATAAGGAATGGAATCACAATTCAAGGATTCATCATTTAGGTGCAATGACTTCACATGACTATCCACAAGACCAACTGTATCAATATCATCACTAAATTGAGGTTCCTTAACTTCATCACAAAACTCCTCATTTAGTGGGTCATCATTACACACAAGTTGATCAACATAATATTTATCACTAGTTGGTAGCATTTCAAGATCACAAGGCTCAAGCACATGATTACTACAATTGGAACCAACTAGCTTTTGACCGCCCCTTTTAAATAATAATGTATCTTCATTTAAGCTAAAAGTATCAACACTAGGTGAACACAAATTGACCTTACTAGAAGAGTTAATCCGGTCATCTATAGGATCAGCTAATGTTGGAACACTCGTAACAATGACACTATCACCATGCAATAAGGTGTTATCATGGACATCACAAGGCAAAGGTTCTTTAAGCTCACACCTATACAAGCTATCACTTACACTCAATAGGCTACTAGCCACATAATGATCTTTTACTATTGACAAGGTGTAAGGTTTAGCTTTGTTACCTTGTAGCTCATAGGAGGGATTGCATTCACCTTGTTTTTCAACATTGGCACACATTTGCTCTTTTGGAAAGTTTTCTAGCACCTCATGATTCTTCATTGTTTGAGGTGCCTCACTAAGCTTGCTTCCAAGTATACCTGCACAAGAATCAAGACAACTAGAAAAAGAAGAGAGGTTACAAAAGTTAGTATAAGGTTGTGACAACCCTCTCACATCACTCCACACAACCTCTCCTTTTTCGACTCTAGAGTTATCACATATCACACCCTTACTCCTCTCAATCTTTTGTCTCTCAATTTTATTGGAGTTTGGACAAGTGCCAAGGATCCCTTTTGACGGGTTTGGAGATCCCTTTAACTTTAGCCTCCACTTTGGTGCATAAGGAGTGGATGTGTTTTCTTCTCTAGGAGGTGTTGAGGGAAAGAGAAACTTCTGATTGTAGTCCATGATGTACTTGTACTAATCTTGCTCATATGGGATATTATGGGTTTGAAACCAAGTAGACCGCAAACGTATGCCACAAGTATCCATTGGTTTTACACCACACCATACCTCTTCTTGGTATTCTCCAAGTGAAATGAGTACCCCTACTTGTTGGTCAATCCAAAACCCTCTATGGTCAAGAATAGGATTTGGAATGGAATGTAAAGGTAATCCAAGATATTCTACCACTTCACGGGATATGACATTAGCAAAACTTTGATCATCAAGTACAAGATCAAATCCCGCGACCCTATTTATATTTACTTTTTGATACGATCATGGTTATCTTAGAGCACAATTAGAGGGACTTCTACATATGGATGATAGCTTGGAGCCCGGAGGAAGTCATGGAGCAATAAATACACAAGGCCATGGGTGATCAAGATGCCGTTTGAGCAATCAAGAAGGGCCCTTGTGGGTTATTTCCAAAATAGTCACTCTTGGGCTATATTTATAATAGGCTATTTGTGTAAAGGCAATAACTATAAATAGTTGCCTTAGTCATTTTCATACTTAGATTATTGATGATTGAATTGTCTTGAATATACTTGATATTTAGTTACTTTAGCTTAGGATAGTGATTGGGTTAAATTCCAATTGTTAGCTTAGATCGAGTGATTAGGGTGGATTCCTGAATTGCTTATGTTATCTTCTTTGCTTGATCGATCATCGAGTTATTATCTTGTGGATTCAATTTGGTTTCTCGGGCATCAGATTGAGTTCTCTTCTCCCTTGGTTGATTGTGGATTCAATTAGCCCTTCTTTCTTCTATTCTCATCCCTTTTTCTAATCTATCCCTCTATCTTCAATTTGTGTTATTTGTTTTTGTGTTTTTTTATCGATTTTGATCATTTTCGATTGAGATCATTATTACCTTGGTATCAAAGCTTAAGTTTTAAGAGTTTTTCCATCAATTCTTAAGTCCTAGGTTCATAAATTTGAAAATTCAAAAAAAAAATCAATCCAAAAAATCTGAAAATTCATTTTGATTCATGTTTTGTTTGAGTTTCTAACACTAGATTCGTGTTTCTCTAGTGTTTAGGGGTCTAGATCTGAAATTTGGATTGATTTGGAGGTGTTTCAAGATTTCACCATTGTTGAGCTTGAAAAAGCTTGAAGAGGTGAAGCGGGTTTGTTATTTGAGGTGAAATTGGAGCTTGAAAAGCATTGAGATTTATTCTCTATAGCAAGGAGAGTCTAAATCTCAAATTTCGTGGAATTTGGAGCTAAAACAAAGAAGTTATGAAGATTTGAAATTCACTTGTTCATGGTGTTCTTCATAGCTTGAAGATGGAGGAAATGAATTTATTTTTAGCTTGGAATTGAGGGCTAAAAATTATTGGGGTTTGTTCGTGGTATTCAGAGGAGCTCATGTTTAAAATTTGGTGAAGATCGGAGTTAAATTGAGTGAGTTATGAATTTTTGAAATTTCTCAATGTCCTTGGTGTTCTTCATGTGTTCTTGTTGTCTTGAAAAAGAAGGAAGCAAAAGATATATTTGATCTAATTTTCCCAAGTCAAAGGTGTTTGTGGGTCCACAAGTGAAATTAAAAAAAAAACAAAAAAAATGAAATTTGAAAAAAGTAAATGAAATTTGAAAAAAAAATCCACGTGGATGCCATGTCAGCTGCCACATCATCATTTGACCAGTCAACAGCTGCCACGTAGCTGCCAACTCAACATCAATGCCCAGTCACTGCCACGCGCGCGTGTGGCCCAATTTCAGAGACCAAGTGATTTCCAACACTTGAAAAAATTTTGGGGTTCTAAAATTTGAAGCATTCTGTTCAAGTTTGCAAAAGTCAATTTCAGCCCCACAAACTCTTTTCTAAGGGACAGATTTGGTCCTTCAGAACTTTTCTGATTGTCAGATTTGGTCCATTTCTTCTTCTACACTCATTTTTCTTCCATTTCTCCACTAATTAACAACTAATTAACATCTTTAATTACTTGTTAACTAGTTTTTAATCATCAAATAATCTCCTTGATTCTTCAAATTAAGCAACATAAGTAACTTTTCTACTTTTGTTACTTAGTTTTCTTTGAGTCCATTTTTTTTCTTGTGCGTTTCTTTGTGTGCTATTTTGTAGTTAATTTCTTCATTCAAGTCCCTTTAGTTTTATTTGAGTCGTCCTTCTTTCAAGAGTCACAAGGATCCATTCCTCCACAAGGATAGATAACCTTGAATTGATTGAGCGAAACTTGTAGCACTATCAATTTGGGAAAGAAGCCATAGAAGGTGAGTTGAGAGTTCACATAAAGAGTGGCGTGAGAAATTTTATTACTAACTTGTTTGCTAGTTTTGTAGGTACAAAAGGAGCTATAAAAAGTATGTCATCAATAGCTTCAGATCCTTATGATGATGACATGGGAGACTATGCTTGCAGCAATGGAGTCTATGAGTATGATGATGATAGGGATTGTAGAGGCTATAATAATAGCCATGATCTTGAGACATATAGTGATGAGAACTACTACTTCGGAGATGGATGTGAAATGAATAGGGCTTATGGCTCTTATCATGAACATGAAGGAGTAGAAGTATCTTATAATGAATTTGATAGTGAAGATGAGGGGTATAGGGGTTCTCATGTTACCCACCATGGTGATGAAGATGATATGAGGTATGATGCTTTCTCCCATATGTCTTATGAATCCTTTGAGGAAGACTGTGATAGAAGAGGATGTTGTGAAGGTGAATTATCTTCCTTGTCATGTGCTACTTCCTATCCTAGTCGAGGGGGTATAGATGTGTGGGTGAAGCCAATTCGAAAACATCGTGTGGACCATAGGGAAAGACCATTCTCTACTTCTTGGAATCCAAGAACTTCTGCTTCTTATCCTAATTTCAATGTGTCTTATTCGCAATATGGAAATGGTGTTGGAGGTAGGAAGGAAGGATCAGTAGGCCATGAAAGTAGAGTGAAATCAAATGAGCCCCTTCCGGTGAGGGATCTTGAATCTTTAAGAATTAAAGAATTAGGGGATGCCATACAAAGAGGAGTTGACAAGATCATTCGATGGGTTGCCAATCTTAAGCTCGAGGAGTTACAAAAGATGATGAAGAAAACAATTCCTCATGAAGATGAACCAAAGGAGTTTCCTTTAGAAGTAAAGCAAGCTACTCCTTGTGAGGATGGCATTAAGGAATTAATCATGAAAGTGAAGGCATCCACTCCTTGTGAAACAAAGTGGAAGCTTGAAGTGAAGGGATCATCTAACCCTTCACAAGGGATACTTGGCACTTGTCCGAACTCCAATAAAATTGAGAGACAAAAGATTGAGAGGAGTAAGAGTGTGATAAGTGATAACTCTAGAGTGAAAAAAGGAGAGGTTGTATGGAGTGATGTGAGAGGGTTGTCGCAATCTTATCCTAACTCATGTAACTTTTGTCATTTCTCTAGCTGTCTTGATACTTGTGCAAGTATTCTTGGAAGCAAGCCTAGCAAAACACCTCAGAATATGGAGAATCAAGAGGTGTTAAAAAGTTTCCCAAAGGATCATTTGTTCTTCAATATTGGAAACCAAGGTGAAGACAATCATTCATATGAGCTACGAGGTAACAAATCTAAACCTTACACTTTATTGAAAGTAAAAGATCATTGTGTGGCTAGTAGCCAATTGAGTGTAAGTGATAGCTTGTACATGTGTGAGCTTAAAGAGCCTTTACCTTATGATGATCTTGATGATACCTTGTTGCATGATGATGATGCCATTGTTGTGACTTCCTAAACACTAGTTAATCATATAGATGACTTGATTGATTCTTCTAGTAAGATCGATTTGAGTCCATCTAGTGTTAGCACTTGTGACTTGAGTGAAAATATATTATCATGTAATGGGGGTAGTCAAATGCTAGTTGGCAATAATAATGGTAATCATGTCTGTGATTCTTTTGAGCTTGATATGCTATCAACTAGTGTTCCTTGTGGTGTTGACCAACTTGCTTGTGATGATGACCTACTAATTAAGGAGTTGTATGATGTGATAAATGAACCTTAATTTAGTAATGGTAATGATATAGTTGGTCATGTAGTTAGTCATGTAGGATCTTTACTTAGAAGTGATGATTCCTTAGGTGTTGATTCTATTTCTTATTCTTGTCATGAGGATCTTGAGGTAGAGTAAGAACTTAGGGATAATCCCTTATTCAATGATGACATGACTAATATGAATGATAAAGATAGTGGTGTGTCTTATAATATTAGAAGTGTAGCCACCTTTGAAGGCTACCAATTGTTTGAAAATCCACTATGGTGTGATGAAACACTTTCCATTGACGGAAATCTCTTCTTAAAAGATGATAGTATGTTTATTAGAAGGGATGGTGTTCAAAAGAAAGGTGGTGTATGTAATACAATTATCCCTTCATCTTTATGTTTCCCCATTCTTGGTCAAGGCCTTAATATGTTTGAATCAATGAGTGAACCTTCTCATGAGAATACATTAGATGAAGTTGACTTGTGTGACACCTTTCTATATTATTTATTTGCATATGATGATACTCATGCCTTTGAGTGGAGTATATTGTGTGAAGGTAAGGGTGCCAATGGGGCATATGGGTGTTTCCTTCACCCGTTTTCATGGAATTTCTTTTCATTTGACCCCGGTAATGAAATGAAATGTGAGACTCTTGGGAGCATGCTTGTTATCATGAATAGAGGGAACCCAACTTCTTGGGAGAACCATTTGTTTTGATTGAATTAGTTTCTAATCGTCTCCCTAACACCTCTACTAGCATGATTCCATTTGTGAACTCACTTCTCGTAGGAAATTGTCTTGAAAGAAAGGGTAATGTGTATCTAAGTGTCATGATTCCATCCTTGGGTGTTCCAACTTATAATGATTTGTTTGCTAGCTCTCTTGAGCATGTTAATACTCTTGTATATGGTAACACCTTAGATGAGGCTCATATTCTTGTTATCTTTCTCTACTACCTCTTTGCATATGATGATGTCCATGTTTGTATGAAATTTGTTTTATATAGAGGTAGGGGTTTCTTGGGTTGGTCCATTTTATTTTGTGATCAAACTATGTGGGTATTTCATATCTTTGACCCCAATAAACTCTCATGGGTGTTTGAACCCTCTTTTTTCTATGATATTTCTCATAGTCAGATTCTTTGTATGTTGTACAATCCATGGCTCTTATTGAACACAAATGATTCTTAGTTGTATTTCAAGTTTGTGCCTCTTTGGCATGATGATATTGGTGTTAACCCTTGTGCTAACCTTCATACTATGAGAATTTCTTGGTTGCTTGTCCTTCTTATGTTTTTACAAGGTTTGGATTCGAGGACGAATCCTTTTGAAGAAGGGGAGGATGATACGATCACGGTTATCTTAAAGAACAATTGGAGGGGCTTCTACATATGGATGATAGCTTGGAGCCCTGAGGAATTCATGGAGCAACAAATACACAAGGCCATGGGTGATCAAGATGCCATTTGAGCAATCAAGAAGGGCCCTTGTGGGTTATTTCTAAAATAGTCACTTTTGGGATATTTTTGTAATAGGCTATTTGTGTAAAGGCAATAACTATAAATAGTTTCCTTAGTCATTTTCATACTTAGATTATTGATGATTGAATTGTCTTGAATAGACTTGATATTTAGTTACTTTAGCTTAGGATAGTGATTGGGTTAAATTCCAATTGTTAGCTTAGATCGAGTGATTAGGGTGGATTCCCGAATTGCTTGTGTTATCTTCTTTGCTTGATTGATCATCGAGTTATCATCTTATGGATTCAATTTGGTTTCTCGGGCATTGGATTGAGTTCTCTTCTCCCTTGATTGATTGTGGATTCAATTAGCCCTTCTTTCTTCTATTCTCATCTCTTTTTCTAATCTATCCCTCTATCTTCAATTTGTGTTATTTGTTTTTGTGTTTTTGATATCGATTTTGATCATTTTCGATTGAGATCGTTATCACTTTTATTCCAAGAATTTTCCTCATAGAGCCTTGCCTATCTTGGAATCTTCGATTCACTCTACTTCCTCTAACACCATTTCCATATCGCGTACAAAACACATTGGTATTAGGATAAGAATCATACATCATCGTATTTTGAAAAGTAGAAAATGTACCTCTTCTATAGCCCATACGATGTCTTTGAATTGGTACCAACCATACATCAATACCTTCTCTTTTAGGATAGGAAGTCATACAAGCCGAGGAAGGGCATTCAACCTCACAACTTCCATTTTCATCAAGATTTCCTTCGAAGGATTCACAAGACATGCGGAAGGAAGCATTGTACCACATATTTCCTTCATACTCATGGTGTGGAGAATGAGAACTTTCATAACCTTCTTCTCCACTACAATATTCTCCACAAGGTTCCTTTACCCCTTCTATCATCACAAGAGCTATAAGCTCCATTTATCTCATATTCATCTCTGGAGTAGTAGTTCACTCCACCATAATGTTCATGAACACATGATCCTTCATAGCCCTTATTGACTCCATCATAGCCTTCATAGGCCTCAATATTAGAATCGTAGCCTCCATCGCTACAAACATAGCTTTCCATGTCATCATCACAAGTATCCGAAACTATGGATGACATGATACCTTATATCTCCTTTTGTACCTACAAAACTAGCAAACAAGTTAGTAATAAAATTCTCACGCCACTCTTTATATGAACATTCAACTCACATTCTATGGTGTCGTCCCAAAATTGATAGTGAACTAGTTCCGCTCAATCAATTCAAGATCACTTATCCTTTGTGGAGGAGTGGATTCTTGTGACTCTTGAAAAAAAAAGACAACTTGAATGACTCTAAACGGACTTGAATCAAGAAATTAATCAATGAAACAAGACAAGAAAAGAAGAAGGAAGAAGCACGAAAGAATTTGGACTCAAGAATTAAGTAACAAAAAGTAGGAGAAACTACTTGTTGCTTAATTTGGAGAATCAAAGAGATAATTTGATGTTTAAAAACTAATTAACAAGTAATTAAAGATGTTAATTAGTTGTTAATTAGTAGAGAAATGGAAGAAAAATGAGTGTGGAAGAGTGTTGTGCACCACATCTATAAGCAGGAGGCTATAGGACATTTAGGAGTTGTCTCTTTTCATTCATCTCTTAGATCATGCGATAGAGTCAATGTTGTAGGTTTATCATATATAACCTTTAAATTGTTTTCATCATAGCAGAGATGGACCAAATATGACAATCAGAAAAGTTCTAAGGAACCCAATCTGACAGTCAAAAAAGTTCTGAAGGACCAAATCTGACACTTAGAAATAAGTTTGGGAGGCTGAAATTAACTTTTACAAACTTGGACAGAATGCTTCCAATTTGGGACCCCAAAATTTTTCTAAGTGTTGGAAACACTTGCTCTCTGAAGTTGTAGTCACGAGTTCCTACCGGAGAGTGGGGGTTGACTGCTGATGTGGCTGCTGACATGGCAGGTCCACGTGGAAAATAATTAATTTTTTTTTTCAACATTCGAATTTTGACCTTTTTTTTAAAATTTCACTTGAGGACCCAACTAACATCTTTGACCACTTTGACTTGGGAAAAATTGAATCAAGGGTACCTTTTGGCTTCTTCTTCTTCAAGATGTTCTTGAAGAATATCAAAAACACCTAGATCACCAAGAACACACTAAACACGTTGACCTTCAAATTAACTCGGAATTGGCTCAAATTTTAGGGTTAGCTTCCCTTTGACATAGGGAACAAACCCCAATAGTTTTCAAGCTCCAATTTCTCCTCAATCAATAGACCCACTTTCAAAGTTTGTAAAGCTTCAAAAGCTCAAAACTCTTTAATGACAACTTTACTTCTATAACTCCAAATCGCTCGAAATTTGAGATCTAGACTCAAAAAAATACTAGGGAACAAGAATCTAGTGTAAAAAACAAGAAATCAAACAAGAAAAAATTTCAATTTTTTTTGGGGCATTTTTTTTTTGATTTTGAAGATATCAAATTACCAAGACTTAGATTTGTGGGAACAAACCTAAACCAAGATCTGGTACCAAATGATAATGGAAATCAACAAACAAGAAGGAAAGAAGGAAAACATATGTAGATTAGCAACTAGAAATTGAAATTATGGGCAACAAGGAACTTGATACCCTCACCTCCCAATTGATCTCAATAATTAAGAAATTAACCCTACTCAATCAACCAAGGAAACCAAATGAATTCCACAAATGGGTGACACTTTGATTAATTAAGCAAAAGAAGTTAACTAACAATTAGGAGAGTTCACCCTAATCACTCACTAATTCCTTAAGGGAATTACACTAATCACTAATCAATAATCACTAAGATATCAACTACAAATTTAGAGTATCAATATTCAACATCAAAACTCCCCTCAAAATGATGAAATACTACTACTTATACTTGGAAATAAGAAGACACTATCTATTACAATTTTGCACTTAATGAAGTAAGGGGCTTGTTTAGTTCTATTTTTTTGGAAATTCTTGAATTCCTCCCTTCACCTCACTCCAATGGACCACCCACACATTGTATGCTTTCCTTTGATGTTCTTCAAGCTTTTTCAATTCTTCATTTTTTCATGAACATCACTTGTAGGCCATGGAGATCTTTAGCTTGACTAAGTGTGAAAGGCCTTAAAGGATAAGTGTATATGCTAGTATCATCTATACAAAGGTAAGCAAATTCAATCAAAGGTGTGAAGAGACCGGTTGTAAGCAAATTCAATCTAAGAGGTGTGAAGAGACCAGTTGTAAGCAAATTCAATCAAAGGTAAATGGTTCTCCCAAGAAGTTGGGGATCCTCTAATCATGCAACGAAGCCTTCTCCCAAAATCCTATTGACTACTTCGGTTTGACCATCCATTTAAGGATGAAAAGAAGTAGAGAACATGAGTTTGGTACCAAGTGTACCCCATAGACTCTTTCAAAAATGGCTAAGAAACTTGGAGTCCCTATCACTAACAATAGTGCGAGGTACTCCATGCAATTTGAGCACATGAATCACAAACAAAGATGCAACATGAGATGTATTATCACATTTATCGCATGGAATAAAATGAGATATTGTAGAGAATCTATCCACTACCACAAAGATACTATCATGCCACCTTTTGGTTCTTGGAAGTCCCAACACAAAATCCATATAAATGTCCATCCAAAGACCAACAGGGGTAGGGAGAGGTGTGTACATACTTTGGGGCCGAGTCTTGGACTTGACTTGCTTGCATTTGAGGCATTGTCAACATAGCTATGCTTCATCCTTGGCCAATAAAATTTTTCCATGAGAATGTCAAGTGTTTCGGTAACACTAAAGTGTCCCATCATTCCACCACTATGAGCTTCTTTGAGTAAGAGTTCCCTCTGTGAGCTCATAGGTACACTTTGCCATCCTTGAACAAATAACCAACAAGCATTTAGAAACGTTCCACACGCTTCCCTTGGCCAAGTTCATCACAAACCTCCTTGAAGTCAGAGTCCATAGAGTAGAACTCCTTTAAGCTTTCAAAACCCATCATTCTATAAGTCAAAGTGTTAACCAATACGAACCTTCTAGACAAAGCATCGGCAACCACATTTTCTTTCCCTTGCTTGTAGTGGATCACATAAGGAAATATTTTAATATATTCCACCCACTTAGCATGGCGCTTGTTCAACTTTGATTGACCCTTTAGATACTTCAAGCACTCATAATCCATCTTTATCACAAACTCTTTGTGCCATAGATAGTGTTGCCAATGAGCCAATACCCGCACAAGTGCATACAACTCCTTATCATATATTGAGTAGTTTAATGAGGCCCCCTTTAGCTTTTCACTAAAGTAGGCCAAAAGCTTTCCTTCTTGCATCAACACTCCACCAACACCAATACCCAAAGCATCACATTCAATCTCAAAAGCTTTATCAAAGTCAGGCAATTGTAGCAAAGGAGAAGTGCTCAACATAGACTTCAATTCTCAAAAGGCTTTCTCTTGAATATCTCCCCAAATAAAGGGTGTGTCCTTTTTGATCAATTCGGTTAAAGGGAAAGCAATAGTGCTAAAGCCTTTCACAAAGCATCGATAGAAAATTGCTTTCCCATGGAAACTCCTTACTTAGGTTGCATTAGTAGGAGTTGGCCAAGATCTAATAAACTCAACCTTTTCCTCACCTACCTCTACACCATTGGCACTCACCACGAACCCCAATAATACCACCTTCTCCACATAAAATGAACACTTCTTGAGACTTGCAAAGAGCCTTTCACATAGTATAACATCAAATACTTGCCTCAATGGTCAACATGTTCCTCAATTGTTCTTCTTTATACAAGTATGTCATCAAAATAAATGACTACAAACTTGTTGATGAAAGGCTTCAATACATGATTCATCATCCTCATGAAAGTGCTAGGGGCATTAGTCAAGTCAAAAGGCATAACTAGCCACTCATACAAACCAAATTTTGTTTTGAAAGCCGTCTTCCATTCATCACCTGGGTTCATATGAATTTGGTGATAGCCACTTCGAAGATCAATCATTGAAAATATACTTGAGTTGTAATGCTCATCAAGCATGTCATCAAATCTAAGAATAGTATGTCGATACTTCACCATTATTTTATTGACAGCTCTACAATTAATACACATCCTCCAAGTGCCATCCTTTTTGGGAACAAGGATAACCAGTACGGCACAAGGACTAAGACTTTCTTCAACAAGCCCCTTTTCAAGTAGTTCATTAATTTGCCTTTGCAACTCTTTAGTCTCTTCTAGATTGCTTCTATATGCCAAATGGTTTAAAATTTAAGATCCAGGCACAAAATCAATTTCATGCTCAATACTCCTCAAGGGTGGCAATCCATCGGGCATCTCCTTGAGAAATAAACCTTCATATTCTTGCAAAAGATATGAAATGATACTAGGCAAAGTGCTAGTATCTTGTTTAGCATGCAATAATAGATCCTTGTTGACAAGGCACACTAGGAAACATTCCTCATCAATACCTTTCAAACAATTGCTTGGCTTAGCTATCATGCACATCTTGTTCTTCTTTTTAACCAAGCTTTCTCCCTTTTCTTGCACACTTGTGGAGCCTTCACTAACATTCTCCACGATTTGAATTTTCTCCTAGAGTTCCTTCATGACCCGGTAATCTTCACTCACTTGGTAGGAAGTTAATGGAGCAAGAGAGCACTTTCGACCACCAAATACAAATGAATACTTATTAGTTCTCCCTTGATGTACAACATCCCTATCAAATTGCCAAGGTCTTCCAAGCAAGATATGACATACTAACATAGGTACAATATCACAAAGAACTTCATCTTGATATTTACTAATGCTAAATTTAATACTTACTTGCATTCCAAGAAGTAGAGAATGTTCTTTTCCTATGGTCCACACGACGTCTTCGAATTGGTTTCATCCACACATCTATACCCCCTCGACTAGGATAGGAAGTAGCACAAGACAAGGAAGATAATTCACCTTCACAACATCCCCTTCTATCACAATCTTCCTCAAAGGATTCATAAGATATATGGGAGAAAGCATCATACCTTATATCATCTTCATCACCATGGTGGGTAATATGAGAACCCCCATACCCTTCATCTTCACTATTGAGTTCATCATAAGATACTTCTACTCCTTCATGTTCATGATAAGGGCCATAAGCCCCATTCATTTCATATCCATCTCCAAAGTAGTAGTTCTCATCACCACATGGCTCAAGATCATGGCTATTATCATAGCCTCCACAATCCCCATCATCATCATACTCATAGCCTCCATTGCTCCAAGCATAGTTTCCCATTTCATCATCATAAGGATCCGAAGCTATAGAGGACATACTTCCTTATAGCTCTTTTTGTACCTACAAAACTAGCAAACAAGTTAGTAATAAAATCCTCACTCCACTCTTTATGTGAACTCTCAACTCACCTTCTATGGCTTCTTTCCCAAATTGATAGTGTTACTAATTTTTCTCAATCAATTCAAGGTTATCTATCCTTGTGGAGGAATAGATCCTTGTGACTCTTGAAAGAAGTACGACTCAAATAAAACTAAAATGACTTGAATTAAGAAATTAACTACAAAATAAAATTAGAAAAGCACACAAAGAAACGCACAAGAAAAAAAATGGACTCAAAGAAACTAAGTAACAAAAGTAGAAAGGTTACTTATGTTGCTTAATTTTAAGAATCAAAGAGATTTAAAACTAGTTAACAAGTAATTAAAGATGTTTATTAGTCGTTAATTAGTAGAGAAATGGAAGAAAAATGAGTATAGGAGAAGAAAATGGATCAAACCTGACAATCAGAAAAGTTCTGAGGGACCCAATCTGACAGTCAAAAAGTTCTAAAGGACCAAATCTGACACTTAGAAATAAGTTTGGGGGACTGAAATTGATTTTTGCAAACTTGGACAGAATGCTTCCAATTTGGGTTCCCAAAATTTTTCTAAGTGTTGGAAACACTTGGTCTCTGAAATTGGGCCACACGCACCACGTGGCGCGACTGGGCTGGGCGGCTGACAAGGCTGCTGTGCTGTTGCTGAGTTGGCTGCTGCATGGCAGCTGTTGACTGGCAACTGCTGACGTGGTAGCTGACGTGGCATCCACGTGGACTTTCAGATTTTTTATTTTTTTTGAAATTTTAATTTTTTTTTTGAAATTCCACTTGTGGACCCAACAAACACCTTTGACCAACTTTGACTTGAGAAAATTGAATCAAATGTACCTTCGACTTCTTCTTCTTCAAGAACACCAAGAACATTGATAAATTTTAAAAATTCATAACTCACTCAATTTAACTCCGATCTTCACCAAATTTTAAACACGAGCTCCTTTCAACACCAAGAATAAACCCCAATAATTTTTAGCCCTCAATTTCAAGTCAAAAATAAACCTATTTTCTCCATCTTCAAGCTATGAAGAACATCATGAACAAGTGAACTTCAAATCTTCATAACTTCTTTGTTTTAGCTTCAAATTTCACGAAATTTGAGATTTAGGCTCCCGTTGCTATAGAGAACAAACCCCAATACTTTTCAAGCTCCAATTTAGCCTCAAAGAACAAACCCACTTCACCTTCTTCAAACTTTGTCAAGCTCAACAATGGTGAAATTTTGAAATACCTCCAAATCAACTCGAAATTGTCTCAAATTTTAGGAGAAGCTTCATCTTAAGCTAGAGAACAAATCTCAATACTTTTTCTAGCTCGAATCTCTCCTAATCTTCAAGACCCATTTTCAAGTTTTCAAACCTTCAAGCTCCTTTAATGGTAGAATCTTCTCTACATCTCAAAATCACTTGAAATCTTGAATTTAGACTCAAAAAATACTAGAGAATACGAATCTAGTGTCAAAAATAACAAATCAAACACAAAAAAGTTTCAGATTTTTTTTTTGGACGAATTTTTTTCAATTTTTTTTTTAATTTATGAACCTAAGAATTGATGGAACAACTCTTAAAACCTAAGCTCTGATACCAAGATAATAACGATCTCAATCGAGTGACTAAAGTCGATATCGGAAACACGGAATTCAATAACACAAAATAAAGATAGTGGAGAAATTAAGATGAGAATTAGAAGAAATTGAGATGAGAATAGAAGAAAGAAAGGCTAACCAAGGGAGAAGAGAACTCAATCAAATGCATGAGAAACCAAATTTAATCCACAAGATAATAACTCGATGATCAATTAAGCAAAGAAGATAACACAAGCAATTCGGGAATCCACCCTAATCACTTATTCTAAACTAATAATTGGAATTGAGCCCAATCAATATCCTAACCTAAAATATCAAGTCTATTCAAGATAATTCAATCATCAAAATCTAATTATGAAAATGGCTAAGGCAACTATTTATAGTTATTGCCTTTACACAAATAGTCTATTACAAAAATAGCCCAAAAGTGACTATTTTAGAAATAACCCACAAAGGCCCTTCTTGATTGCCCAAATGGCATCTTAATCGCCCATGGCCTTGTATATTTGTTGCTCCATGGCTTCCTCTGGGATCCAAGCTATCATCCATATGTGAAAGCCCCTCCAATTATGCTCTAAGCTAACCGTGATCATATCACAAACCATATAATCGTGTTCAATACTGGTTCATCAAGCTTAGACTTCATTCTTAAATTTTCAAACTCATCATAATACTCCTCAACACTTTTGGTACCTTGTTGAAGGAGGTACACCTTCTTTAAAACCTCTTGATGATAAGAAGGTGTAACATACCTCACTTCCATAACTGTTAGCAACTCTTACCATGTAGGCAAATTATAAATGAGATCTCGGGCTCATTCTCTCACCTTGGACTCCCACCATGTGGATGCATATCCCTCAAATTGATTAAGGGCATATTTGGCTTTCATAGCATCTGAAATGTTATTGGTGAGAAATATCTGCTCACTTTGTACTCGCCATTCAAGAAATTCTTCTGTATCACTACTACCCTTGAAGGTTGGAAGAGTAACTTTGATGGTATTCAAACTTCGTTCATGGTCACCACAATCTCCTTGCCGATACCCATACCTATCATCATAGTGGCCACCATTTCTATCACCTCAATTCCCATGTTGATCACCATTGCGATCATCAAATAATTCACCTCTATCTCTATAACCTTGCCATCTTGCACAATAGTTCCGACCATAACCTCTGAGTTTCACCCTATCTCTTGGTGAACCATACCCTTGTCGTCCACCATATTGAGGTCCATCAGAGTTCTGGTTAGCATTTATTTGGATATGTGGTACATGCAAGTTAGCATTTGATGCATTTCAAAAATGGTGAATCCTTCAAACCTCAACCAAATTTTACCAAACTTGAGATTCAAGCTCCTTATGATTAGGAGATCAAATCCCAATAGGTTTGAAGTCTCAAATCAATCCCAATCTCGAACTTGTTCTTCAAGCTTCTTCACCCAACAATGGTGACTTCTTCAATTCATATCCAAACAAGCTTAAATCTTAGATCTTGACTCAATTGATACTAGAGAACATGATTCTAGTATCAAATTTTCAAACAAAACACTAGCTCAAATAATTTTTGTAAAATTTTCCAAAAATGTTTTTCCTTCAATTTTTTTTAAATTTTCAGATTGATGAACCTAGGATTATGAATTGTGTGAACAATCCTTTAGCCTAAGCTCTGATAGCAAATAATAAGATCTTGATTAGGGATACTAATCAAAATCTAAATGTAGAAATTAAATAAACAAAAGATATTCGGAATTATAGTCTATTAACAAAATTTATGGGCAACAAAGGACTTTATACCTTCACCTCCCAATTGAACTTGAAAGGTATAAAGTCCTTTGTTTCCCATAAACTTGGTTAATAGGCTATAATCCACATATCTTTTGTTTATGTAATTACCACATTTGGATTTTGATTAGTCTCCCTAATTGAGATCTTATCATTTGGTATCATAGCTTAGGCTAAAGGATTGTTCCCACAATTCTTAATCCTAGGTTCATAAATCTAAAAATTTCAAAAAAATTGATTGAAAAATGTTTTTAGAAAATTCTCATAAAAAAATTATTGATCTAGTATTTTGTTTGAAAATCTAATACTAGATTGTGTTCTCTAGTATAAATTGACTCTAGATCTGATATTTGAGCTTGTTTGGAGTTGAATTAAAGAAGTTACCATTGTTGGGTGAAGAAGAAGCTTGATGATCAAGTTCCAGATCGGGGTTGATTTGAGACTTTAAACCTATTGGGCTTTGATCTCTTATTCACAAGGAGCTTGAATCTCAAGTTTGGTAAAATTTGGTTAAGTTTTGAAGGATTCACCATTTCTGAATTTTGAAGAACACAAAATGAGTCTCTTCAATTTGGAGTGATTTGGTTCTAGTTAGTATCGGGCTTTGTTCTCTATATTGAGGGGACGCTACATTTAAAATTTTGAGTCATTTCGAGTTGAATTGAGATAGTTGAAAATTTGAAATTCATAGGTGTTTTTGGTGTTCTTCAAGGTGATTGTTGAATAAGAAGGTGAATTGAAGGTGTTTGATCCAAATAAGAAGTAAAGGAAAAGGGTATTTGTGTTTATACTAAAGGTAATTTATAAAAAGGGGCAAGTACTAAGAAGAAAAAGTACAAAAAGCTGAAAAATGAGTACAAACGCAGAGGCTTCAGGTGTTCTGCTTGGTGCTGTGCGAAGTGAGATGCGACCAACACTTTTCTTGGTGCGGTTCGCACTAGGGAGGATTGGATTCTATTTTGGGTGTGCAAAGGAGTTGCATTGGGCACTTCTCTTTGTGCATTTTGCACAAGCTGCTGCACCAACTGGCAGTTCCAAATCAAGTTCGCTCCAACAAATCTCAGGTTCTATCTTCTTTGTTTCCTTTCTTTGATCCTCCTATCATATAGAAATCTTAGACTAATTCACAACAAGTATTTTTTCTACTTAGTTGTGATTAGATCTCTTGCGTCCATTTCATTTCGTACCAATTACTTGTGAAGCTTTTCTCGTTTAAACAATCGTTGAAAACCTTCTTGGCTCCATCCATTTGGTTTTGAGTCGTCCTTCTTTCGGGTAACAAAAATCCATTCCTCCATTAAGGATAGGTGACTTGTGACTTGGTTGAGTGAAGGTAGTTCACTATCAATGCTTGGAAGATGCTTAGGAGGTAAGTTGAAAGTTCACATATGAGAGGGTGAGGAACCTTTATTACTAATCTTGTTTGTTGAATTTTGCAGGTACGATGTCAAAAGCAATTGATATTGCTTATGAAGGACACGGGTCAAATATGGAGGCAGCCTTTGCCTCAATCACCATGCAATTAGAGGACATAATGGGAAGATAGCGGATGTGAATGGAAGGATAGATTGTATGGAGGATCGAATGGTGATTGTTGAGAGTCCTAATTGGGAGAACTCACCTCATACCATTCATGGGTCGGGAGCAAATAGGAACACAAGTTTCTCAATGACTATTACCACGGGCATGCACGTGAGTCATGCAACCCCTGAAATAATCCAAGCTCCACTCCACATAACCAACAACCTCCTTTCCAAACAATGTTAGACAAAGCTCCACTAATCCAAATTACCCGCTACAAGAGGAACATCCTTTTTTAGCAAACCAAAACCGAAATCCACTTTGAAATACATCACATGCTAACTTGCATGTACCACATGTACAAAACTAAGAGCCTTACCAAGATAGACACCACAACCCACTCTATGAAAAGCTTGACAAAATGAATGCTAATCAAAACTATGATGGTCCTTAATATGGTGGTCGACAAGGTTATGGTGCACCTAGAGATAGAGTGTAACCCGAAGGTTATGGTCAGAACCAAGGTGCAAGATGGAAAGGGATTGAAGATCGAGGTGAAGGGTATAATGATTGCCATGGTGATCATTATGGTAATCAGGGTGATAGATATGGTGGTCACTATGATGATAGATATGGTTATCATCAAGGAGATCATGTTGACCATGTGATAAGATCCCAATTGGGGTTACCAATTGAAATCTTTCAAATACGCAGAAATTAAAGGTAGATGAGAAATAGTAGATGAGAAGTGAAGAAAGAAAGGCTTAATTGAGTCCACAACTAAACCAAAGGGGAAGAGATATTGAATTCCATAGAAATGAGAATCCCAAATGAATCTACAAATGAGCAACTCAAGTGAAAATCGAGGTAAAGGAGTTTTAGATCAACACTGGAAATCCACCCATCACTAACCTAATCTACACTAAGCTAAACTATAGGGAATCCACCCTCTAAAAAGCTACACTCAAAAGAGTTCTTCAAATCTCAATTCAACATAATCTAAGGAATGAAAATAGCTAAGGCATCTATTTATAGTATGCCTCTTACAAACATAGCCCAAACGTGGCCATTAAAATAAGGCCCAAAAGTGACCTTGGAAGACTACATGGTCGCACATCATGTGCGAAGTGTGGTGCAATTCGCACCAACTATTATGCGGGTCGCACATGGCTTTGCACAGCTCTGGTAGAAACCATCTTCGTGGTGTCTTCTTCCTCTTGCTTTCAAGCAATCATCCAAATGTGGAATTGCTTTATTTGACACTCAATGATGTCCTCCCAAGCTCCTCTTTGTGCCATCATAACTTGTATAGCTTGGTTCCTCTTGGGTTGACCTTGAAAGATAGGTCTATCATGAATGGTGTCGGGCGATATCATATCATCCTCCCCTTCTTGAAAAGGATTCATCCTCGAATCCAAATCCTGCAAAACATCAAAGAGAATGAGTACAAGTCCTCTCCCAACCCAAACAAGGTAATCATCATAGGGTGCATGATAATACCTAAAGCAAGCATAACATGTATTCAATACTCCAAGTATCAAAATGAATTAGAAAGAGCAAGTACTCAAATAATTCAAGAGATACTAGGAAACTCAAGTAACCTCGACAAAAGGGTAAATCAAGAGAACCAATATATTTAGGCAAATGAACACACAAGTTCACATTGGTTCTACACTTCAAGAAGTACATCTCTCCCCGTAAGTCAAGATACAAGTTATAACCCTCATGGCTAAGTGCACTATCATAAACTAGGTCAACCCAAGTTTTGACTCCACCAAAAGCACTAGCCCACTTTAATAATGGAACGAGTTCCACTTCATCACCGGGGTCAAATACAAAGGTATCCCCTAAATAAATAGGCAAACAAGTCACATTTAAGCCCATCAAGTTAAGTAATAACACTAAATTAGAATCACATGAAAGATTAGAAGTGTCACTACCATACTCATCATAAGAAGATCTTACCTCCATGGCTTTAGAAAGTCCAAGAATAAGCATAAGCCATGAGTACATACCATCCTTAGGCTTATGAATTTGTGATGCACTAAACTGGATTTGTTGCCAAGGTGGTTTGCTCCAACTATCATCCTTCGCAAGACTCCTCCTTTGACAAGACTTCACAAATAATCAAGTCTATCAAGAGAGAGAGTTTTACCTTTAAGCTCATTGGTCTTACACCAAGCTTCATGTAGCATCTTCTCACCCTTTAGGTTAGAAGCCTTGGCATAGCCCACATCAAGGGAATGCTCTTTTACCTTCACATTGCTTCCCTTCTTTGAAGAACATTCTTCTTTGTGGGAAGTACTTTCCCCACACAAATTTAGTCCACCAAGTAAATCATGAATCCTCAAGAGAGACTTTTCATCATAGGAGTGGGTGTTCTCATCTTGCTTGTCATCTTGACCAAGCTTCACCTCATAAGTAAGAGGTCCACAATCCCTCAAGAAGGAAGTTCCTTCATTAGGAAGGGTGTCATCATCACATAGTGGATTATCAAATAACTTGTAGCCTTCAAGAGTAGCTACACTTTCAACACCACAAGAACTACCACTATGCACACTTGTAATAGTCACATCATCATCAAATAAGATATTATCCTTAAAAACACATTCCATCACAATAGTTCTTTGAGAGAAACAAGAAATGGAATCACTAATCAAGGAATCATTATCTAGGTTTAAGGAATCAACATGACAATCCACATGGTCAACTACAACAAGCCATTACTAAATTGAGGTTCATTTAGCATATCACAAAATTCCTCATTTAGTGGGTCATCATTAAAACCAAGTCGACCATCACAACAATTAACACTAGTTGGTAGCATGTTAAGCTCATAAGAATCAAGCACATGATTGTCACAAGTAAGGCCAACTAGCATTTGATCACCTTTTTCACATGATAATGTATTTTAATTCAAACCATAAGTATCATGGACACTTTTAGAAATGACATTATCAACACACAAGAAAGAGCCACTAGGCTCACCACAAGGTAAAGGTTCATTAAGCTCACAAAAAGATAAGCTACCACTCACACTCAAAGGGCTACTATCCACATAATGATCCTCCAAGTTCAAGAAAGGAGTGTAAAGATTAGCTTTGTTACCTTGTATCTCATAAGGAGAATCACCTTCACCTTGGTTGTCAATATTGGAGCACATTTGCTCTTTTTAGAAGCTCTCAACTACCTCAAGTTGTTTCCTATTTTGAGGTTCATCCTTGGGCTTGCTTCCAAGAATACTGATGTGCCGCCATTTTATGGCACTTTCGACTCCTTTTAACTAAGAACAATCGTGCGTTTTCAAGCAACCATTGTCGTTTTTGATGGTTTTATGTTATGTTTTCAGGAAATAGGGACAAACATGGAAACGGAAGGAAATACGAGCAAAAAGAGCATTCTGGATAAGAGTGACGGACCGTCAAGCTCGTGACGGACCGTCAAGCCCAAGCCAACAAGGTGGTGACGGTCCGTCACCCAAATCGTCACACCAAAGCAGTGTCGCACCAAGGCAGCCCACGATTAACCGTCACACCAAAGCAGTGTCGCACCAAGGCAGCCCGCGATTAGGATTCCTACCGTGTTTGGGATTTGGTTTCTCGGATTCCTAATGCATTTGGGATTTGGTTTCTCGGATTCCTAATGCGTTTGGGATTTGGTTTCTCGGATTCCTAATGCGTTTGGGATTTGGTTTCTCGGATTCCTAATGCGTTTGGGATTTGGTTTCCTAGACTCCTATAAATACCCTATGTTAGGTTTATTTTATTCATTATGCAAATCACGTTTTTACAATAATTTTAGGAGAGATTTGAGCGAAACTTTGAGAGCAAGAAACACATTTTTCTCTTCTTAAATTCGTGTTCTTGAATTGTTCTTGGGATCTTGGTTTTTCGTGTTCTTGGATTATTGAAGATTGTTCTCATTATATTGTAAGAATCCCTTCTCTTTATTATGAATACAATTCTCTTCTCTTTTCTTTATAGCATGATTAACTAAACTCCCACAACTAGGGTTGTGGGAGCCATGGCAAACGTAGCAAGATAGATTCCGGGTAGCGTCGGGTTCAATATATATGTTGTCACGTTGTTAATCATTCATTATGTCACGTTTTCTAGTGGTTGCAAACATTAGAACATGCCTAGGTTTAATTTGCTTGAGTAAAGAGATTAAAACCGGGAAACTTGATTAACGACGAGGATTCGAGACTACCAACTCTCGTCTTATGATTAATGCTGTAACTAGATTAATCTACTTGATGTTTAGGATTGAAATCTAAAAGCACACCTTTTTGATATCGAGATAAGATAAAAGGAAATTCATCTATTTGGTTGAGAAACGTTTAGACGATACCATTAATTCAATCACATCGTGACACACATATAAAAAGAACCCGATTAAGCCTAGAATCGACATTGTTACCAATGCCATGGTAAACACTTCCCTAGTTCATTCTCCTATCTTGATTTAAACCCACACGTTTATTACTTGTTTTGTTTACGATTTGTTCACACAAAACCCCCCTTTTTCACCGGAAACTATTGACTATTAGTTATCTACTTCACTAAAGGCTTAATTCTCACCATATTCTCTGTGGGATTCGACCCCAACCTAGTTGGGTTCTATATTTGACTACGATCGCTTACGCTTCCTAATTGGAGGTGTAGTTTGGGCGTTATCAAAAAGTGGCGCCGTTGCCGGGGAATACGGTTGTTTATTAAGTCTGGTGTGTTTATTTGACTCTTAGTCATACTTTCCTGCTTTTACTTTTATTTGTTGTTTTTGTTTATTATAGGGTATATAGTTGTGCATACGGTTGTTTATTAAGTCTGGGGTATCTTGATGAAGTCTGAGTAATCAAGACACCCGCGTCGTGCCGCGACGTTAAATCAGGCGCTGTATGGGAGGCAACCCATAAATTGTTGTTGTATTATAGTCTAATTAATTCGTGGGGAAACCTGTGAGTCACCACCGAGGGTTTTTGTTGCCGTGTTTCTTTTCCCTCCGGTGTGCTATCTAGTAGAACCGGCATGTTTAGGTTGTGATTTTAAATTTTTTAGTGTCTATAGTGATGAGCATGGCATTTTTGTTAACTAAAACGAGGCCCCTTTAAAAAAATTTCTGGTTTTGTACTTATGTTGAAACGATTGACTGTCTGGATCCTTGAATGTCATTGTGTGATTATGATTAGAATGAGTATGCTTAAGCCGAGCGGTTGTTTGATAGTTGGTAGTATAGTTTCTTGGTGCCAAGTGTGTGTGAGATTTTGTGTGCATGTCTAGAACATTTTGTTAAGTTTGAAGTTGGTTGCTTAGGAAAGGATCACTTTTTGTGTGCAGTCCACTTAGACCGTCCAAATGCAAATAGTCCCTTTGATCCCTGTTTGAGCCATAATTGACCTTGTTCTTTCAATAACCTGTCACCGTTCCTGTTTAACTTTGAATCCCTATTTTGGCCCTGGTCCTTCCTTGGACATCGTGCACCTCAACTCAGGCAATCAGCCTAAGTTGAGGGTGGCTACTATAGAGGTAAACCCTGTTTTGGCCCTGGTCCTCCCTAGGACATCGTGCACCTCAACTCAGGCAATCAGCCTAAGTTGAGGGTGGCTACTATAGAGGTGAATGATAAGAAAAAGAGGACGGAAGAGATTGGTTGTGAGTAGAGTGAAAATGCGGGTGTGTGCCTAAGAAAAGAAAGAAAAAAAAAAAAGATCGAAAAAAGAAATAAAAAGAATTGTCAAAACAAAGAGGCCGCATCTGTAGCTAGAAACGAGGAAATAAAAAAGGTGAATAAGGATGGACAAAGTAAAGTTGTGTGGTAATATGATGTCAATGGTTCCAAGGAGGGCTTAGTCACTAACCCCTAAATGTATCCTACCTGCACCTGAAGCCTCATTACAAGCCAAAACAAGTCCTGTAGTGATCTTGAGCGGCTTTCTGAAGAACTGAAATAGAATAGTAAGGGCAAGCCTATGGTATCGCATGTGCATTGTTTGAAATCGTTTGTGAGTGTGAGCGCTTACCTAGTCCCAAATCGTGTGTGTGGGATTTCTTTGTGGTGAGGGCACCAAGATTTCTGTATTGTCTATTGATTGTTAGGATAGCTGCGCGTGTGTATGTAGAATGTTCTATCATATTGGAATGACATGTTTGGATCCTTGCAAGTTAGTGTTTCATACATTTGTGGGCTACGAGGGAGCTTGATTTAAAATGGAATAAGATGTTGAATGACCATGAGTTGCTAGAGACACGAGTTTGTTTTCTTAGTTGAGTCGTCTTATTGTTTTTGTGTCATGTTGCTTGAGGACAAGCGAACGTTTTAATTTGAGGGTGTTGATGTGCCGCCATTTTACGGCACTTTCGACTCCTTTTAACTAAGAACAATCGTGCGTTTTCAAGCAACCATTGTCGTTTTTGATGGTTTTATGCTATGTTTTCAGGAAATAGGGACAAACATGAAAACGGAAGGAAATACGAGCAAAAAGAGCATTCTAGATAAGAGTGACGGACCGTCAAGCTCGTGACGGACCGTCAAGCCCAAGCCAACAAGGTGGTGACGGTCCGTCACCCAAACCGTCACACCAAAGCAGTGTCGCACCAAGGCAGCCCGCGATTAACCGTCACACCAAAGCAGTGTCGCACCAAGGCAGCCCGCGATTAGGATTCCTACCGTGTTTGGGATTTGGTTTCTCGGATTCCTAATGCGTTTGGGATTTGGTTTCTCGGATTCCTAATGCGTTTGGGATTTGGTTTCTCGGATTCCTAATGCGTTTGGGATTTGGTTTCTCGGATTCCTAATGCGTTTGGGATTTGGTTTCTCGGATTCCTAATGCGTTTGGGATTTGGTTTCTCGGATTCCTAATGCATTTGGGATTTGGTTTCTCGGATTCCTAATGCGTTTGGGATTGTGTTTCCTAGACTCCTATAAATACCCTATGTTAGGTTTATTTTATTCATTATGCAAATCACGTTTTTACAATAATTTTAGGAGAGATTTGAGCGAAACTTTGAGAGCAAGAAACACGTTTTTCTCTTCTTGAATTCGTGTTCTTGAATTGTTCTTGGGATCTTGGTTTTTCGTGTTTTTGGATTATTGAAGATTGTTCTCATTATATTGTAAGAATCCCTTCTCTTTATTATGAATACAATTCTCTTCTCTTTTCTTTATAGCATGATTAACTAAACTCCCACAACTAGGGTTATGGGAGCCATGGCAAACGTAGCAAGATAGATTCCGGGTAGCGTCGGGTTCAATATATATGTTGTCACGTTGTTAATCATACATTGTGTAACATTTTCTAGTGGTTGCAAACATTAGAACATGCCTAGGTTTAATTTTCTTGAGTAAAGAGATTAAAACCGGGAAACTTGATTAACGACGAGGATTCGAGACTACCAACTCTCGTCTTATGATTAATGCTGTAACTAGATTAATCTACTTGATGTTTAGGATTGAAATCTAAAAGCACACCTTTTTGATATCGAGATAAGATAAAAGGAAATTCATCTATTTGGTTGAGAAACGTTTAGACGATACCATTAATTCAATCATATCGTGACTCGCATATAAAAAGAACCCGATTAAGCCTAGAATCGACATTGTTACCAATGCCATGGTAAACACTTCCCTAGTTCATTCTCCTATCTTGATTTAAACCCACACGTTTATTACTTGTTTTGTTTACGATTTGTTCACACAAAACCCCCCTTTTTCACCGGAAACTATTGACTATTAGTTATCTACTTCACTAAAGGCTTAATTCTCACCATATTCTCTGTGGGATTCGACCCCAACCTAGTTGGGTTCTATATTTGACTACGATCGCTTACGCTTCCTAATTGGAGGTGTAGTTTGAGCGTTATCAAATACCTTCATAATCATCAATAAAACTAGAGATAAAATAATGGTTACATTAGTTAGGATTAGGTCGTGACAACCCTCTCACATCACTCCTCACAACCTCATCTTTTTTTCTCTCTAGAGTTGTCACTTCTCACACCCTTACTCTTCTCAATCTTTTGTCTCTCAATTTCAAGGGTGTTGGGATAGGTGCCAAGTATTCCTTGAGAAGGGTTAGAAGATCCCTTCAACTCAAGTTTCCACTTTTATCCACAAGGAGTGGATGTTTTGACTTCCATGCTTAACTCCTTAGTGCCATCAACATAAGGAGTAGTTTGCTTTGCTTCACTAGCAACTCCTTAGGTTCATCTTCACGGGGAGTGGATTTCCCTATGATCTTTTGTAGCTCCTCGGGCTTAAGATTGGCAAACCATTGACGGAGCTGTTCAACTTCACTTTGTACGAAACCCATTAATTTTTTAATGCTTGAGAAGGTTTCATGATCCCTTACCAGAAGGAGATCATTTGATTTCACTTCTCTAGGAGGTGTTGGTGGAAAGAGAAGTTCCACATTGTTGTAGTCGATGATATACTTGTACCAATCCTTCACATATAAGAGATCCTATGATTTTTAAACCAAGCATCTCCCAAGCGAATGTTACAAGTATCCATCAATCCTATATCACACCAAACCTCCTCTTGGTATCCCCCAAGCAAAATAGGTACCTTTACTTGTTGATCAACCCAAACTACCTTCTCATCACCAATAGGACTTTGAGTTCGATGAAAAGGTATCCTAAGATATTGCACCACCTCACGGGATATGACATTAGCAAAACTTTGATCATCAAGCACAAGATCAAATCCCGTGACCCCATTTATATTCACTTTTGTTCTAAGAGTTTGCCTCTCTGGGTCATGCCTATCTTGGAACCTTGCATTCACTCTACTTCCTCTAACACCATTATCATATCGCATGTAAGACACATTGGTATTAGGATAAGAATCACACATCCTTGTATTTTGAGAAGTATGAAATGTACCTCTCCTACGGTCCACCGATGCCTTCAGATTGGTGCCCACTATACATCTATGTCTCCTCTCTTAGGATAGGAAGTTGAACAAGACGAGGAAGGATAATAAACCTCACAGCTTCCATTTTCATCAAGATTTCCCTCAAAGGATTCATAGGACCTATGGAAGGAAGCATTGTACCGCACATCACCTTCATATTCATGGTATAATGTGAGAACCTTCATCATCATTAGAGGATTCATAATAAGGTTCTTTTACTCCTTCATCCTCATCATACGATCTATAAGCACTTGCTTCATATTTGCTCTTGGAGTAGTAGGACTTATCACCATCTTGTTCACGGACATATGGACATCATAGCCCTCATAGGCTTCACTATCATGTTCATAGTCATATCCCTCGTTGGCTCCATCATAGCCTTCATAGGCCTCACCATTAGATTCATAGTCATAGCCCTCGTTGGCCCCATCATAGCCTTCATAGGCCTCAATATTAGAGTCGTAGCCTCCGTTGCTACAAGCATAGCTTTCCATGTCATCATCACAAGTATCCAAGGCTATAGATGACATGTCTCCTTATAACTCCTTGGTACCTACCTGTAAAATGAGCAAACACAGTTAGATATAAGAGTTCCTTACCAACACTCGTGTTTACACTCAATTGTTCTTGGCTACCACCACTCGGATATGCTCACCTCTTGCCTTTTTCCACTCTCAACTTACCTTCCTAGGGTATCGTTCCCAAGGTTGATAATGAACTACCTTCGCCCAATCAATTCACAAGGTTACTAATTCTTTGTGGAAGAATAGATTCTTGTTAATCGAATAACGGATGACTCAAAAGCAAACGAACAAGAGCCAAATAATTCACAGTGAGATCAAATAAAAAAAGCTTGAAAGAATTGGTAAGAAATGAACAGACGCAAGAGATCTAATTATAATTAAGTAGAACAAATACTTGTTAATTAGTCTTAGGACTTCTATCCGATGGGAGAATCAAAGAAAGGAAATAAAGAAGATAGAACCTGAGATTTGTTGGAGCAAAATGGATTTGCAACTGTTTGTTGGTGCGGAGTCTGGTGTGAAATGCACTAGGAGAAGTGCCCAACGTACCTCATTTCACACAACCAAACCAAAAACAAACTTGTCCCTGGTGCAAAACTTGTGAGAAATGCACCAAGCAATGTGTTGGTCGCACGTCGCGTTGCACAACCTAGGCAAAACACCTGAAGCTTCCGATTTTTCAGCTTTTTCTGATTTTTTTGTACTTTTTACTCCTAGTACTTGCCCTTTTTGGTAAATTCTATATTGTACAAACACAATACTCTTTTCTTTTGATACTTATTTGGATCAAACACCTTTAATTTCACTTCTTGTTCTCCAAGATATGAAGAACACCAAGAACAATATGAATTTCAATTTTTCATAACTTCTTCAATTTAGCTCGAATTGACCCCAAATTTGAAACTTAGCCTCTCCTCGATGTAGAGAACAAAGCCCAGTACAAATTAGAGTCAATTATCACCAAAATTGAAGAGACCCATTTCCATGTTCTTCAAGTTCTTCGAAAGCTTCAAATCCAAAAATGGTAGAAGCTTCAATTTAGCTCCAATTTCTTCCAAATTTGAGATTCGAACTCCTTATGATGAGGATATCAAATCCAACTTTGAATCTTCAAATAAACCCAGATCTTCAAAACTCTCTTGCTTGTTCTTCAAGTTCTTCAACCCAACAATGGTGAAAACCTCAAATCAACTCCAAACAAGGTGAAATCTCAGATCTAGACTCAATAAACACTAGAGAACACAAATCTAGTGTCAGAAACACAAACAAAACACAAAATCAAAATAGTTTTTTTTTTGAATTTTTCCAAAAAAATGTTTTTCACTTTTTTTTTATTTTCAAATTGATGAACCTAGGATTAAGAATTGTGGGAACAATCCTTTAGCCTAAGCTCTAATACCATATGATAAGTTCCCAATTGGGGTTACCAATTGAAATCTTTCAAATACATGGAAATTAAAGATAGATGAGAAATATGAGATGAGAAGTGAAGAAAGAAAGGCTTAATTGTATCCACAACAAAACCAAGGGGGAAGAGAGCTTGAATTCCATAGAAATGAGTAACCCAAATGAATTCACAAATGAGCAACTCAAGTGAAAATTAAGGTAAAGGAGTTTTAAATCAACAATGGGAATCCACCCATCACTAACCTAAGATACACTAAGCTAAACATAGGGAATCCACCCTCTAACAAGCTACACTCAAAAGAGTTCTTCAAATCTCAATTCAACATAATCTAAGGAATGAAAATAGCTAAGACATCTATTTATAGTATGCCTCTTACAAACATAGCCCAAAAGTGGCTATTTAAAATAAGGCCTAAAAGTGACCTTGGAAGACTACATGGTCGCATATCATGTGCAAAGTGTGGTGCGATTTTCACCATCCATTGTGCGGGTCGCACATGGCTTTGCACAGCTCTAGTAGCAACCATCTTTGTGGTGTCTTTTTCCTCTTGCTTCCAAGCAATCCAAATGTGGAATTGCTTCATTTGATGCTCAATGATATCCTTCAAGCTCCTCTTTGTGCCATCATGGCTTGTATAGCTTGGTTCCTCTTGGGTTGACCTCAAAGGATATGTCTATCACGAATGGTGCCAGGCGATATCATATCACCATGCTCGAAGTTTGAACACTATCAAGGTTACTCTTCTAACATTCAAAGGTAGAGTAGTGATCCAGAAGAATTCCTTGAATGGTGATTGCAAAGTGAGCGGATCTTCCTGACCAATAATATTTCGGATGCTATGAAAGACAAATATGCCCTTACTCAATTTAAGGGATATATATCCACATGGTGGGAGTCCAAGGTGAGAGAATGAGCCCGAGATCTCATTTATGATTTGCCTACATGGCAAGAGTTGCTAGCACTTATGGAAGTGAGGTATGTTACACCTACTTATCATCAAGAGGTTCTAAAGAAGGTGTACCTCCTTCGACAAGGTACCAAAAGTGTTGAGGAGTATTATGATGGGTTCAAAAATTTGAGAATGAAGTTTAAGCTTGATGAACTGGTATTGAACACGGTGATATGGTTTGTCACAAATTTGAAGCAAGACATCTCAAAGGCGATGCAACTCAAACACTATGCTAGCTTGGAGGAAGCCTATCATGATGCTACCAAGGTAAAGATTGACCCAAAAGATGAGAAATCATTCAAAGCCAAGGGTACTACAACTTTCTTATGGAACAAAAACAATGACAAGTGGGAAGTCTTCTACCACTCGGGAGTACATCAAGGGTAGTGGTTAAACTACTCAAGCAAAGGTTGATAAGCCAAAGTGGAATGACAAGGATAAGGAAGGTAACCAATCAAAACCTAACTTTCCTCATCCTTCTACTATTCAATGCTTTAGATGTCAAGGAAGGGGACACATTGCTAGTAAATGTCCCAATCAAAGAACAATTATGTCTTGCAAAGATGGGTACCATACCAAAGAAAATGAAGAGTGTGGTGAAGTGATACTAGCATGGATAACATGGTTGACACGAGCATGGATGGCATAGATAACACATACGATATTCATGCAAAGGGAAGCTTATGAGTCTGTGGGAGTGACGTGGATGAAGAAAAGAGGCCATTTGTGCAAGTGGCTAGGCTTTAAATTCAAGAATCCATAAAGAAGACAACCAAACAAGACCCTTGCTTCATTAAGGGCAATATTGTAAAAAGTCAATGTCTTCTTATTTCCTTAGTATAAGTAGTAGCTTTTCTTTATTTTGAAGACTAGTTTTTGATGAATATTGAATATTGAGCTTTGAAGCTTGTAGTTTCTAGGTATTTAGCTTGTAGTTTCTAGGTGAAGCCTAGCATTAGTTGGTAATTTTAGTAGTGTGGATCTTGGAATTATTGGTGAACTTCTTGGTTTGGTTAATCGAAGGTTGCTCATTTGTGATTTCTTGAGTTCCTTTGATTTTTCTTAAACTAGGGTTTGTGTTTGAATTATTGAATTCAATTGGGAGGTGAGGGTATCAAGTCCCTTGTTGCCCATAAATTCAAGAGTTTGAATATTAACTCACATATCCTTCTTTTGTTTTCTTTCCTTCTTGTTCTTCCCTCTTTGTCCGTTATCATTTGATATCAGAGCTCGGTTTAGGTTTGTTTCCATAAATCTAAGTCTTGGAAATTTGATATCTTCAAGATCCAAAAAAAAAAAACCGAATTTTTTTCTTGTTTGATTTCTTGTTTTTGACACTAGATTCTTGTTCCCTAGTATTTTTTGAGTCTAGATTTCAAATTATATTCAATTTGGAGTTGTAGAAGTGAAGTTGTCATTGAAGGACTTTGAAGCTTTGAAAACTTGCAAACTTGAAAAGTGGGTCTTTGGATTGAGGAGAAATTGGAGCTTAAAAACTATTGGGGTTTGTTCCCTAAGTTGAGGGAAAGTTAATCCTAAAGTTTGAGCCAATTCCGCATTGATTTGAAGGTGTTGGTGTTTAGTGTGTGTTCTTGGTGTTCTAGGTATTTTTGATATTAATCAAGAACATCTTGAAGAAGAAGAAGCCAAAAGGTACATTTGATCCAACTTTTCCTAGTCAAAGTGGTCAAAGATGTTTGTTGGGTCCACAAGTAGAATTTTTAAAAAAAAAATCCAAAGGACCAAATCTGTCTCTTAGAAAAAGTTTTGGGGGCTGAAATGCACACTTGCAAACTTGGACAGAATGCTTCAAATTTTGGGACCCCAAAATTTTTCTAAGTGTCCAAACTTCAAATTTCTTCTTCTACACTCATTTTTCTTCTATTTCTCTACAAATTAACAACTAATTAACATCTTTAATTACTTGTTAACTAGTTTTAATCATCAAATCATCTCTTTGATTCTTCAAATTAAGCAACACAAGTAACTTTTCTACTTTTGTTACTTAGTTTTTTTTGAGTTCGTCTTTCGTGCTTTTTTTCTTCAACCTTTCTCATCTTAATTCGTTGATAAATTTCTTGATTCAAGTCCTTTTACCTTCAATTGAGTCATCGGTCTTTCAAGAGTCACAAAAATCCACTCCACTACAAAGGATAGGTGATCTTGAACTGATCAACCAAAGCTAGTTCACTACCAATTTTGAGACAACATTTTAGGAGGTGAGTTGAGAGTTTCCATATGAGTGATGTAAGGCTTTTTCTACTAAATTGTTTGTTTAGTTTTGTAGGTAAAAGAGATATAAGGTAGCATGTCATCCATAGCTTCGGATACTTGTGATGATGACATGGAAAGCTCTATTTGTAGCGATGGAGGCTATGATTCTAATGTTGAGGCCTATGAAGGCTATGATGGAGCCAGTGAGGGATATGAAGGATCATGTGTTCATGAACATTATGATGGAGAGAACTACTACTCCGGAGATGAATATGTGATGAATGGAGCTTATAGCTCTTGTAATGATGTTGAAGGGGTAGAGGAACCTTGTGGAGAATATTATAGTGGAGAAGAAGGTTATGAAAGTTCTCATTTTCCACACCATGATTATGAAGGCGATGTGTGGTATAATGCTTCCTTCCATATGTCTTGTGAATCCTTTGAGGGAAATCTTGATAAAAATGGAAGTTGTGAGGTTGAATGTCCTTCCTCATCTTGTGCGACTTTCTATCCTAAAAGAGAAGGTATTGATGTATGGTTGGTACCAATTCAAAGATATCGTATGGGCTATAGAAGAGGTACATTTCCTACTTCTTGAAATATGATAATGTGCGATTCTTATCCTTATACCAATGTGTCTTGTACACGATATAGAAATGGTATTAGAGGAAGTAGAGACAAGTTGATGTTTCAAGATAGGCAAGACCCGGAGAGGCAAAGTCTTGAAATAAAAGTGAATGTTTATCGTACTACGGGGTTTGATCTTGTCCTTGATGATCATAGTGTTTCTAACTTTATAACCCGTCAATTGGTTGAATTGTTTGGGATACCTTTTTGGCCAAAGTGAGACTCCTTTGTTACTCAAAAAGGGTATCATGTTAATAAAAGGGTGCAAGTACCTATTTCACTTGGGAAATATCAAGAGGAGGTTTGGTGTGATATAGCTCCCATGGATACTTGTCACATATGTTTGGGAAATCCTTGGTTCCAAAGTCATAGGATTCCACATGCACAAGATTGGTACAAGTATATCATAGATCGCAAAGGGGAACTTCTCTTTCCGCTAATATTTCCTAGAGAAGAAAACACATCCACTCCTTATGTACCAAAATGGAAGCTTGAAGTGAAGGGATCATCTAACCCTTCGCAAGGGATACTTGGCACTTGTACTAACTCCAATGAAATTGAGAGACAAAAGATTGAGAGGAGTGAGGGTATGATAAGTGACAACTCTAGAGTGAAAAAAGGAGAGGTTGTGTGGAGTAATGTGAGAGGGTTGTCACAACCTTATCTTAACTCATGTAACAGTTCTTGTTTCTCTAGTTGTCTTGATACTTGTGCAGGTATTCTTGAAAGCAAACCTATTGTGGAACCTCAAAATGTGGAGCATCATAAGGTGGCTGAAAGCTTCCAAAGAAAGCAATTGTACTTAAATGTTGATAACCAAGGTGAAGGAAATTCTTCCTATGAGCTACAAGGTAACAAAGCTAACTCTTGCACTTTAATAAACTTGATGGATCATTGTGTGGCTAATAGCCGATTGAGTGTGAGTGATAGTTTATCTTTGTATGATCTTAATGAGCCTTTACCATGGGGTGAGCTTAATAGCTCTTTCTTGTGTGTTGCAAATTGTGGTGATCAAATTTCTTGTGATACTTGTCCATTAAATGAGGAATTTTGTGATGTGCTAAATGAACCTCAATTTAGTGATGATGTTGATGTAGTTGATCATGTGAATAGTCATGTAGGTTCCTTGCTTCTAGATAATGATTCCTTGATTAGTGATTCCATTACTTGTGCTCTCAAAGAACTCATGTGATGGAATATGTTGTTAAGGATAATATCTTATTTGATGATGACATGACTATTAAAAGTGTGCATAGTGGTAGCTCTTATAATGTTGAAAGTGTAGCTACTCTTGCAGGCTACAAGTTATTTGGTAATCCACTATGGGATGATGACACCTTTCCTGAAGAAGGAACTTCCTTCTTGAGGGACTGTGTGGTACGATCTTGGTTAGCTTGGAGCATAATTGGAGGGGCTTGTATATGAATAGTAGCTTGGAGCTCGGAGGAAGCTATGGAGCAACAAATACATAAGGCCATGGGTGATCAAGATGCCATTTGAACAATCAAGAAGGGCCCTTGTGTGTTATTTCCAAAATAGTCACTTTTGGGCTATTTTTATAATAGGCTGTTTGTGTAAAGACAATAACTATAAATAGTTGCCTTAGCCATTTTCATATGGAGATTTTGGATGATTGAATTGTCTTGAATAGACTTGATATTTTAGGTTAGGATATTGATTGGGTTCAATTCCAATTATTTGTTTAGAATGTGTGATTAGGGTGGATTCCCGAATTGCTTGTGTTATCTTCTTTGCTTAATTGATCATCGAGTTATCATCTTGTGGATTCAATTTGGTTTCTCATGCATTTGATTGAGTTCTCTTCTCCCTTGGTTGATTGTTGATTCAATTAGCCTTTCTTTCTTCTATTCTCATCTCAATTTCTTCTAATTCTCATCTTAATTTCTCCACTATCTTTATTTTGTGTTGTTGAATTCCGTGTTTTCGGTATCAATTTTAGTCACTCGATTGAGATCGTTATCATTTGGTATCAGAGCTCGGTTTAGGTTTGTTTCCACAAATCTAAGTCTTGGAAATTTGATATCTTCAAAATCCAAAAAAAAAAATCGTCCAAAAAAAAAAACGAATTTTTTTCTTGTTTGATTTCTTGTTTTTGACACTAGATTCTTGTTCCCTAGTGTTTTTTGAGTCTAGATTTCAAATTATATTCAATTTGGAGTTGTAGAAGTGAAGTTGCCATTGAAGAACTTTGAAGCTTTGAAAACTTGCAAACTTGAAAAGTGGGTCTTTGGATTGGGGAGAAATTGGAGTTTAAAAACTATTGGGGTTTTTTCCCTAAGTCGAGGAGAAACTAATCCTAAAGTTTGAGCCAATTTCGATTTTATTTGAAGGTGTTGGTGTTTAGTGTGTGTTCTTGGTGTTCTAGGTGTTTTTGATATTCATCAAGAACATCTTGAAAAAGAAGAAGCCAAAAGGTACATTTGATTTAACTTTTCCAAGTGAAAGTGGTCAAAAATGTTTGTTGGGTACACAAGTGGAATTTAAAAAAAATAAAATAAAATTTAAAGGACCAAATCTGCCCCTTAGAAAAAGTTTTGGGGGCTGAAATGCACATTTGCAAACTTGGACAGAATGCTTCAAATTTTGGGACTCCAAAATTTTTCTAAGTGTTGGAACTCTTAAGACCTCAAAATTTTTCTAAGTGTCCAAACTTCTAATTTCTTCTTCTACACTCATTTTTCTTCTATTTCTCTACTAATTAACAACTAATTAACATCTTTAATTACTTGTTAACTAGTTTTAAAACATCAAATCATCTCTTTGATTCTCCAAATTAAGCAACAAAAAGTAGTTTCTCCTACTTTTGTTATTTAATTCTTGAGTCCAAATTCTTTCGTGCTTCTTCTTCCTTCTTTTCTTGTCTTGTTTCGTTGATTAATTTCTTGATTCAAGTCCGTTTAGAGTCTTTCAAGTCGTCCTTCTTTCAAGAGTCACAAGGATCCATTCAACCACAAGGTTAGATAACCTTGAATTGATTGAGCAAAACTAGTAACACTATCAATTTGGGAAAGAAGCCATAGTAGGTGAGTTGAGAGCTTACATAATGAGTGGCGTGAAGATTTTATTACTAACTTGTTTGCTAGTTTTGTAGGTACAAAAGGAGGTATAAGGAAGGATGTCATCCATAGCCTCAGAATCTTTTGAAGGGGAATCTTATGAAGGCTATGATTGTGATCATGAGTTATATGATTGTGAGAACTTCTACTTCGAAAATGAATGTGAAATGAATGGGGCTTATGGCTCTTATGATGAACATGAAGGAGTAGAAGTATCTTATTGTAAATCCGATAGTGAAGATGAAGAGTATGGGGATTCTCATATTACACACCATGGTGATGAAGACGATGTGAGGTACGATGCTTTCTCCCATATTTCTTATGAATCATTTGAGGAAGATTGTGATAGAAGGGGATATTGTGAAGATGAATTACCATCCTTGTCTTATGCTACTTCCTATCCTAGTCGAGGGGGTATAGATGTGTGGGTGCAACCAATTCGAAGACGTTGTGTGAACCATAGGAGAAGAACATCCTCTACTTCTTGGAATGCAAGAACGTATACTTCTTATTCTCCTTATAATGTGACTTGTTCTCCTTATGGTAATGATGTTGGAGGTAGAATTGATGGATCAATAAGCCATGAAAGTAGAGTGAAATCAAATGAGCCCCTTCCGGTGAGGGATCTTGAATCTTTAAGAATTAAAGAATTAGGGGATGCCATACAAAGAGGAGTTGACAAGGTCATTCGATGGGTTGCCAATCTTAATCCCGAGGAGTTACAAAAGATGTTGAAGAAAACTACTCCTCATGAAGATGAACCCACTAAGGAGTTGAACATGGAAGTCAAAACATCCACACCTTGTGCACTAAAGTGGAAGCTTGAAGTGAAGGGATCATCTAACCCTTCACAAGGGATACTTGGCGCTTGTCCGAACTCCAATGAAATTGAGAGACAAAAGATTGAGAGGAGTAAGGGTGTGATAAGTGACAACTCTAGAGTGGAAAAAGAAGAGGTTGTGTGGAGTGATGTGAGAGGGTTGTCACAACCTTATACTAACTTTTGTACCCTCTCTTCTTTTTCTAGTTGTCTTAATTCTTGTGCAGGTATTCTTGGAAGCAAACCTATTGTGGAACCTCAAAATGTGGAACATCATGAGGTGGTTGAAAGATTTCAAAGAAAGCAATTGTGCTCAAATGTTTGTAACCAAGGTGAAAACAATTCTTCCTATGAGCTACAAGGTAACAAAGCTAACTCTTGCACTTATTGAACTTGGAAGATCATTGTGTGGTTAGTGGACAATTGAGTGTAAGTGATTGCTTGTATATGTGTGAGCTTAAAGAGCCTTTACCTTGTGATGATCTTGATGACACCTTATTGCATGATGATGATGCCATTGTTGTGAGTGCCCAAACACTAGTTGATCCTATAGATGACTTGATTGATTCTTCTAGTAAGATCGATTTGAGTCCATCTAGTGTTAGCACTTGTGACTTGAGTAAAAATGTATTGTCATGTAACGGGGGTAGTCAAATTCTAGTTAGATATAATGATGGTAATCATGTGTGTGATTCTTTTGATCTTGATATGCTACCAATTAGTGTTCATTGTGGTGTTGACCAACTTGCTTGTAATGATGACCTACTAATTAAGGAGTTGTGTGATGTGATAAATGAACCTCAATTTAGTAATGGTAATGATATAGTTGGTCATATAGTTAGTCATGTAGGATCTTTACTTAGAGGTGATGATTCCTTGAGTGTTGATTCCATTTCTAATTCTTGTCATGAGGATTTTGAGGTGGAGTATGTTTTTAAGAATAATCCCTTGTTTGAGCTTGACATGACTAATGAAGATGAAATGCATAGTGATGTGTTTTGGAATGATGGGAGTGTAGCCCCTCTTGAAGGCTACCAAGTGATTGAGAATACACTATGGTATGATGACACACTTTCCAAAGACGAAACTCTTTTCTTGAAAGATGATCATACGTTTATTGGAGGGGTTAGTGGTCAAAAGGAAAGGGTGTATGTTCTTTAATGACCACTTCATTCTTGTGTGACCCCACTCTTGATCAAGGCCTTAATGCTTGTGGATCAAAGGGTGATTCTATATGTGGGCACACCTTGGATGAGGTTCATTTAAGTAACACCTTTCTCTACTACCTCTTTGCATATGATGATGTCCATGTTTGTATGGGATTTGTTTTATATAGAGGTAGGGTTTCTTGGGTTGGTCCATTTGCCTTTGTGACCAAACTATGTGGGCCTTTTATATCTTTGACCCCGGTAAACACTCATGGGTGTTTGAACCAATGGAGACACCACATTTGGTATGGTCTTATGGGGGAATAGGGAAGCAATTGTGTCTTAGGACCTTTGAGGTTTCTTTGTTCCATGATATTTCTCATAGCCGGATCCTTTGTATGTTCTATAATGCATTGCTCTTATTTGACACAAAGGATAGTTGGTTGTATTTTAAATGTGTGCCTCCTTGGCAAGTTGGTATGGTTGATAACCCGTGTGCTAAACCTCATACTATGAGGATATATTTGTTGTTTGTCCTTCTTATGTTTTTGCAAGGTTCGGATTCGAGGAAGAATCCTTTTGAAGAAGGGGAGGATGGTACGATCTTGGTTAGCTTGGAGCATAATTGGAGGGGCTTTTGTATATGAATGGTAGCTTAGAGCCCGGAGGAAGCTATGGAGCAACAAATACATAAGGCCATGGGTGATCAAGATGCCATTTGAGCAATCAAGAAGGGCCCTTGTGGGTTATTTCCAAAATAGTCAATTTTGGGCTATTTTTGTAATAGGCTATTTGTGTAAAGACAATAACTATAAATAGTTGCCTTAGCCATTTTCATACGGAGATTTTAGATGATTGAATTGTCTTGAATAGACTTGATATTTTAGGTTAGGATATTGATTGGGTTCAATTCCAATTATTAGTTTAGAATGAGTGATTAGGGTGGATTCCCGAATTGCTTGTGTTATCTTCTTTGCTTAATTGATCATCGAGTTATCATCTTGTGGATTCAATTTGGTTTCTCATGCATTTTATTGAGTTCTCTTCTCCTTTGGTTGATTGTTGATTCAATTAGCCTTTCTTTCTTCTATTCTCATCTCAATTTCTTCTAATTCTCATCTTAATTTCTCCACTATCTTTATTTTGTGTTGTTGAATTTCGTGTTTCCGGTATCAATTTTAGTCACTCGATTGAGATCGTTATCACTGTGGGCCTCTTACTTGTGTGGTGAAGCTTGGTCAAGATGACAAGAAAGATGTGGGTGAAGATTGTACTATCTACCCACTTGAAGACATCGGCCTATCACTTTTTAAAAGGGATGATCCTTGGGATAAAGCTAACATTGATTTGTTTGATGGTTTGAAAAACCCAACTAGTGATTATCCTTATGAAATTGATGATAATTGTGATCCTTTGTATGACACCCTACCTTTGTTTGTTAAATATGAAGATGAGTTAGTTAATTCATGCGATGGCTCGAATTCTAATCTCTTTGGTCTTAATGGTGGTATGGGTCAAATTGGGGATTGCTACTTGAGGAAGGAAGGTGAATTTTTCCTATAAAGTATCTTGTCTTCTTCATGTGTCCCAACATGTGTTGATGTGCTTGATAAGATTCATGAACCAAATTGTGATCTTGCATGTGAGGTCACCTTGAGGAGGATTGACAATCTTGACACCTTTCTTTACTACCTCTTTGCATATGATGATGTCTATGTTTGTATTAAATTTATTTTCTATAGAGGTAGGGGTTCCTTTAATTTGTCCAATTATCTTTCTGACCATGATATGTGGTTCTTTTACTTCTTTCACCCCAATGAACCCTTATGGGTGATTGCACCACTTTTGGTGTGGCCTTCTTGCGAGACAATGAAACAATTGTGTCAAGCTCCAAATTAAATATGATACCATCTTTTGGAATTCTTGATGCCACGAAGACCTTTGTATTTTCCTTTCTCTTGATGTTTATCATAACCAAAACCTTTGCACCTTGTATGATGAGTTGCTTTTATTGGAAGCAAAGGATATTTGGTTGTACCTTAAATTTGTGCCTCCTTGGCATGATGATATTATTGCTAACCCTTGTACTAACCCTCATGCTTTGAGGATGTTTTGGTTGTTGTCCTTCTCATGTGTTTTAAGGTTTGGATTCGAGGACGAATCATTTTCAAGAGGGAGAGGATGATACTAGCATGGATAGCATGGTTGACACGAGCATGGATGGCATAGATAACACATACGATGTTCATGCAAAGGGAAGCTTATGAGTCTGTGGGAGTGATGTGGATGAAGAAAAGAGTCCATTTGTGCAAGTGGCTAGGCTTTAATTTCAAGAATCCATAAAGAAGACAACCAAACAAGGCCCTTGCTTCATTAAGGGTAATATTGTAAAAAGTCAATGTCTTCGTATTTCCTTAGTATAAGTAGTAGCTTTTCTTTATTTTGAAGACTAGTTTTTGATGAATATTGAATATTGAGCTTTGAAGCTTGTAGTTTCTAGGTATTTAGCTTGTAGTTTCTAGGTGAAGCCTAGCATTAGTTGGTAATTTTAGTAGTGTGGATCTTGGAATTATTGGTGAACTTCTTGGTTTGGTTAATCGAAGGTTGCTCATTTGTGGTTTCTTGAGTTCCTTTGATTTTTCTCAAACTAGGGTTTGTGTTTGAATTATTGAATTCAATTGGGAGGTGAGGGTATCAAGTCCCTTGTTGCCCATAAATTCAAGAGTTTGAATATTAACTCACATATCCTTCTTTTGTTTTCTTTCCTTCTTGTTCTTCCATCTTTGTCCGTTATCATGAAGAGAGTGGAGATGAAGTACCTAAAGGTGATGATGATGAAACACCTTTGAATGATGATGATGAGAGGATAGAAAAAAGACCAAACTTTGCTATGCTTATGAATACAAGGGTGCCTCTAGAATGTGATGATGATGAGCCATTGCCCGTGAACATGAACTTGTCTTGTGTTGTGAGGTGAATTATGGGAGCTGTTACTAAAGAGGAGCTTGATCAATGGGAAAACTTGTTTCATGCTAGATGCAAGATCCTAGACAAGATTTATGACTTGATCATTGATAGTGGGAGTTACACTAATGTTGTGAGTGACACTTTGGTGGAACGAATGCAACAAGCTCCAATGGCTCAATGAAAGTGGTGAATGAAGGTCCTCAAGCAACTAAGTACTAAATTTAGCATTGGTAAATATCAATATGAAGTTCTTTGTGATATTATACCTATGTTAGCATGTCATATCTTTCTTGGAAGGCCTTGGAAATTTGATAGGGATATTGTACATCAAGGGAGAAAATACAAGTGGTGGAGAATGTTAGTGAAGGTTCCACAAGTGTGCAAGGAAAGGGAGATGATTTAGCTAAAAAGAATAACAAGATGTGCATGATAGCTAAGCCAAGTAATTATTTGAAAGGTATTGATGAGGAACACTTCCTAGTGTGCCTTGTTAACAAGGACCTATTGTTGCATGCTAACCAAGATACTAGCACTTTGTCTAGTATTATTTCATCTCTTTTGAAAGAATATGAGGGTTTATTTCCTGAAGAGATGCCCGATATATTGCCAACCTTGAGGGGTATTGAGCATCAAATTGATTTTGTGCCCGGATCTCAAATTTCAAACCGTCTGGCATATAGAAGAAATCCAGAGAAGTCTAAGGAGTTACAAAGTCAAATTAATAAACTCCTTGAAGAGGGACTTGTCAAAAAAAGTCTTAGTCCTTGTGTCGTTCCGGTTATCCTTATTCCCAAAAAGGATGGCACTTGGAGGATGTGTATTGATTGTAGAGTCGTCAACAAAATAACCGTAAAGTATCAACATCCTATCCCTAGACTTGATGACATGCTTGATGAGCTTTGTGACTCAAGTGTATTTTTAATGATTGATCTTCAAAGTGGCTATCACCAAATTTATATGAACCCAGGTGATGAATAAAAGATGGCCTTTAAAACCAAGTTTGGTTTGTATGAGTGGCTAGTTATGCCTTTTGGCTTAACTAATGCCCCTAGCACTTTCATGAGGTTGATAAACCATGTTGAAGCAATTCTTCAACAAGTTTGTTGTCATTTATTTCATTGACATACTTGTGTATAGTAGAACCATTGAGCAGCATGTTGACCAATTGAGGCAAGTATTTGATGTTCTACTATGAGAAAGGCTCTTTGCAAATCTCAAGAAGTGTTCATTTTTGTGTGGAGTGGTGGTATTCTTGGGGTTCGTAGTGAGTACCAATGGTGTAGAGGTGGATGAAGAAAAGGTTGAGTCTATTAGATCATGGATAACTCCTACTAATGCAACCAAAGTGAGGAGTTTCTATGGATTGGCAAGTTTCTATCAGTGCTTTGTGAAAGGCTTTAGCACTATTGCTTCCCCTCTAACCGAATTGATCAAAAAGGACACACCCTTTATTTGGAGAGATGTTCAAGAGAAAGCCTTTCAAGAGTTAAAGTCTATGTTGAACACTTCTCCTTTGTTGTAATTGCCCAACTTTGATAAGGCCTTTGAAATTGAGTGTGATGCTTTGGGTGTTGGCATTGGTGGAGTGTTGATGCAAGAAGGGAAACCTTTGGCCTACTTTAGTGAAAAGCTTAAAAGGGCCTCATTGAATTACTCAACATATGATAAGGAGTTGTATGCACTTATGCAAGTGTTGGGTCATTGGCAAAACTATCTATGGCAAAAAGAGTTTGTGATAAGGATAGATCATGAGTCCTTGAAGCATCTAAAGAGCCAATCAAAGTTGAACAAGCGCCATGCTAAGTGGGTAGAATTTATTGAAATATTTCCTTATGTGATCCACTACAAGCAAGGGAAAGACAATGTGATTGTCGATGCTTTGTCTAGAAGGTTCTTATTGGTTAACACCTTGACTTCTAGAATGATGAGATTTGAAAGTTTAAAGGAGTTCTACTCTAAGGACTCTGACTTCAAGGAGGTTTGTGATGAACTTGGCCAAGGGAAGCGTGTGGAATGTTTCCAAATTATTGATTTTTATTTATTCAAAGATGGCAAGGTGTGTGTGCCTCTGAGTTCATGGAGGGAGCTCTTCCTTAAAGAAGCTCATAGTGGTGGAATGGTAGGACACTTTGGTGTCAACAAAACACTTGATATTCTCATGGAATAATTCTATTGGCCAAGGATGAGGCATGATGTGGAGAAGAAATAAGGAAAATGCCTCGAATGCAAGCAAGCCAAGTTCAAGAATCGGCCCCAAGGTATGTACACACTCCTTCCCACCCTTCTTGTTCCTTGGATGGATATTTCTATGGATTCGTGTTGGGACTTCCAAGAACTAAAAGAGGGCATGATAGTATCTTTGTATTAGTGGATAGATTCTTTAAAATGTCTCATTTTATTCCATGTCATAAATGTTATGATACATCTCATGTTGCATCTTTGTTTGTGATTCATATACTTAAATTGCATGGAGAACCTCACACTATTGTTAGTGATAGAGACTCCAAGTTTCTTACCATTTTTGAAAGAGTCTATGGGGTACACTTGGTACAAAACTCATGTTCTCTACTTCTTGTCATCCTCAAATGGACGGTCCAACCAAAGTAGTCAATAGGACTCTTGGGAGCATGCTTCATTGCATGATTAGAGGATCCCCAACTTCTTGAGAGGACCATTTATCTTTGATTGAATTTGTTTACAATCAGTCTCTTCACTTCTCTATTGGCATGACTCCATTGGAAGTGGTGTTATGGGTTCAACCCATTGATTCCATTATCCTTAACCCATTTGTCTAATGATATTGTTGTGAGCTTAGATGCAAAGCAAAGGGTAAGAAGATGGTGAAGATTCACACAAAAGTAAGGGAGGCCATGGAAAAGAACAACTCCAAGGTGGCTCTCCAGCAAAATCATGGAAGGAAGAAAGTGATCTTTCAACCCAATGATTGGGTTTGGCTTCACTTTCGAAAGGAAAGATTCCCACAACTATGCAAAGGAAAGTTGAGTCCAAGGGGTGATGGCCCATACCAAGTGTTTGAAAGGATAAACTATAATGCCTACAGATCGATCCACCATGTGAGTATAATGTTTATAATATTTTCAATGTAAGTGATCTATCTTCTTGTATTGTAGGTGAAGCTATAGATTCGAGGATGAGTCCTTTTCAAGAAGGGGAGGATGATATGATATTGCCTGGAACAACCCCTACGAGGCCATTCACTAGGAGCCAAGCTAAAGAAATCCAAACCTTACAAGCTCTATTCATAAAGAAAGAGGCTTTGGAGACCATTGAAAAGCGTAGATCAAGGATCTACAACTTATGGATGATCGCATGGAAAGATGAGGCTGCCAGTGATTCTGCTTGATGGTGCGAGACAGAGGCGACATGCACTTTGCGTGGTGCATTTCGTACACCAAATGCACAAGGCTACCAGTGATTCTGCTCAAGTGGTGCAAAGCAAGGGGCGACCCAATGATTGGGTTTGGGTTCACTTTCAAAAGGAAAGATTCCCACAACTCTGCAAAGGGAAGTTGAGTCCAATAGGTGATGGCCCATACCAAGTTCTTGAAAGGATCAATGACAATGACTACAGGATCGATCTACCATGTGAGTATAATGTTCACAATATTTTCAGTGTAAGTGATCTATCTTTTTGTGTTGTAGGTCTGCTATGGATTCGAGGATGAATCCTTTTCAAGAATGGGAGAATGATATGATGTTGCCCAGCACAACCCCTACGAGGCCATTCACTAGGAGCCAAGCTAAAAAATTCCAAGCCTTACAACTCTATTCATGAAGAAAGAGGCTTTGGAGACCATTGAAGAGCGTAGATTAAGGATCTACAACTTATGGATGATTGCATGGGAAGAAGAGGCTGCCTTTGATTCTGTCTAGTGGTGCAAAGCAGTGGGTGGCACGCACAATGAATGGTGCATTTTGCACCAACAACTTCTAGTGTTTCTGCCTAGTGATGTGACATAAGGAGTGGTGTGTTTCGCACATGCCTCCGCACATAGCCCATCATGGGCCAAATTTAGAGTCTTCTTAGGTCACTTTTGGGCCTTTTATTGTACAAGGCAAACAATATAATAGAGTCTTGCTCCTTTTCATTCCTTAGATTTTGATGAATATTGAATTGCTTTGAAAGCTTCTAGTTGCTATTGTTAGCTTGTAGTCATTGGGTGAATTTCTCAATTAGTTAACCTAGTATAGAAATCTATTGGGTGGATTCCTAATAGTTTAGTTGATTGATTAGGGGTGGATTCCTTTGATTATTTGTTAACTTCTTTGCTTAATTAATCATAGAGTCATCCATTTATGGATTTATTTATTTGTCTCTTTATTTGATTGAGGGATTATTGTTTGTTAAATAAGTTCAATTGGAAGGTGAAAGTATAAAGTCCTTTGTTGCCGATAAACTTGGATAATTAGCTTTAATCCATATATCTTTTATTTATTTAATTTCTGCATTTGGATTTTGATTAGTCTCCCTAATTGAGATCTTATCAAAGGTGTTTCCATATGCAAGAATACCATTAAGTTCAAGAAATGTATCAAGCCAATCAAAACAAGGTGGAAAACCTGATAAGATCTCAATTAGGGAGACTAATCAAAATCCAAATGCAAAATTAAATAAGCAAAAGATACCTTCACCCCCCATTTGAACTTGTTTAACAAACAATAACCCCTTAATCAAACAAAGAGATAAACAATTGAATCCACAAATAGATGACTCTATGATTAATTAAGCAAAGAAGTTAACAAGCAATCAAAGGAATCCACCCCTAATCACTCAACTACCTATTAGGAATCCACCTAATAGACTATTAGAAATCCACCCAATAGATTTCTACAACTAGACTAACCAATTGGGAATTCACCCAAAACTACAAGCTAAATTAGCAACTACAAGCTTTTAAAGCTATTTATATTCATCAAAATCTAAGGAATGAAAAGGAGCAAGGCTCTATTTATAGTGTTTGCCTTGTACAATAAAAGGACCAAAAGTGACCTAAGAAGACTCTAAATTCGATCCATGATGGGCCATGTGCGAAGTAGGTGTGAAACACACAAGGCCTTGTGCGTGCCACCCTCTGTGTCGCATCACTTAGGCAGAAACATTGGCAGTGGTGTGCGAAGTTGGTGCAAAATGCACCACTCATTATGCGTGCCATCCACTATTTTGCATCACTAGGCAGAATCAAAGGCAGCCTCTTCTTCCCATTCAATCATCCATAAGTTGTAGATCCTTCATCTACGCTCTTCAATGATCTCTAAAGCCTCTTTCTTCATGAATAGGGCTTGTATGACTTGGAGTTCTTTAGCTTGGCTCCTAGTGAATGGCCTCATAGGGGGTGTGCTGGGCAATATCATATCATCCTCCCCTTCTTGAAAAGGATGCATCCTAGAATCCATAGCTTCACCTACAACACAAGAAGATAGATCACTTACATTGAAAACATTGTGAATATTATACTCATATGGTAGATCGATCCATCAATCATTTAGAAATGTTCCATATGTTTCCCTTGGCCAAGTTCATCACAAAATTCCTTGAAGTTGGAGTCCTTAGAGTAGAAATCCTTTAGGCTTCAAAATCTCATCATTCTAGAAGTCAAGGTGTTAACCAATACGAACCTTCTAGACAAAGCATCGGCAACCATGTTTTCTTTCCTTTGCTTGTAGTGGATCACATAAGGAAATGTTTCAATGAATTCCACCCACTTAGCATGGCGCTTGATCAACTTTGATTGTCTCTTTAGATGCTTCAAGGACTCATGATCCATCCTTATCACAAACTCTTTGTGCCATAGATAGTATTGCCAATGAATGAGCCAACATAATACGATCACAGTTAGCTTAGAGAATAATTGGAGAGGCTTCCACATATGGATGATAGCTTGAAGCTCGGAGGAAGCACAGAGAACCAAATACACAAGGCCATGGGCGATCAAGATTCCATTTGGGTAATCAAGAAGGGGCTTTGTGGGTTATTTCCAAAATAGTCACTTTTGGGCTATTTTTGTAAAAGGCTATTTGTGTAAAGGCAATAACTATAAATAGTTGCCTTATCCATTTTCATACTTAGGTTTTGATGATTGAATTGTCTTGAATAGACTTGATATTTTAAGTTAGGATATTGATTGAGTTCAATTCCAATTATTAGTTTTGAATCAGTGCTTAGGGCAGATTCCCGAATTGCTTGTGTTATCTTCTTTGCTTAATTGATCATCGAGTTATTATCTTGTAGATTCAATTTGGTTTCTCATGTATTTGATTGAGTTCTCTTCTCCCTTGGTTGATTGTTGATTCAATTAGCCTTTCTTTCTTCTATTCTCATCTCAATTTCTTCTAATTCTCATCTTAATTTCTCCACTATCTTTATTTTGTGTTGTTGAGTTCCGTGTTTTTGATATCGATTTTAGTCACTCAATTGAGATTGTTATCATCTTGGTATCAGAGCTTAGGTTTTAACAGTTGTTCCATCAATTCTTAGGTCTTAGGTTCATAAATTTGAAAAAAAAAATGAAAGAAATAATTGGAGGGGCTTCCACATATGGATGAAGCTTGGAGTCCGAAGGAAGCCATGGAGCAATAAATACACAAGTCCATGGGCAATCAAGATGCCATTTGGGCAATCAAGAAGGGCCTTTGTGGGTTATTTCCAAAATAGTCACTTTTGGGTATTTTTGTAAAAGGCTATTTGTGTAAAGGCAATAACTATAAATAGTTGCCTTAGCCATTTTCATACTTAGATTTTGATGATTGAATTATCTTGAATAGACTTGATAGTTTAGGTTATGATATTGATTGGGTTCAATTCCAATTATTAGTTTAGAATGAGTGATTAGGGTGGATTCCCGAATTGCTTGTGTTATCTTCTTTGCTTAATTGATCATCCAGTTATCGTCTTGTGGATTCAATTTAGTTTCTCATGCATTTATTGAGTTCTCTTCTCCCTTGGTTGATTGTTGATTCAATTAGCCTTTCTTTCTTCTATTCTCATCTCAATTTCTTTTAATTCTCACCTTAATTTCTCCACTATCTTTATTTTGTGTTGTTGAATTCTGTATTTCCGATATTGATTTTACTCACTCGATTGAGATCGTTATCATAACACTCACACAAGTGCATACAACTCCTTGTCATATGTTGAGTAATTCAAAGAGGCCCCCTTTATCTTTTCACTAAAGTAGGCCAAAGGTTTCCCTTCTTGCATCAATACTCCACCAATGCCAACACCCCAAGCATCACACTCAATTTCAAAGGCCTTATCAAAGTTGGGCAATTACAACAAAGGAGAAGTGTTCAACATAGACTTTAACTCTTGAAAGGCTTTCTCTTGAACATCTCTCCAAACAAAGGGTGTGTCCTTTTTGATCAATTCGGTTAGAGGGGAAGCAATAGTGCTAAAGCCTTTCACAAAGCACTGATAGAAACTTGCCAATCCATAGAAACTCCTCACTTTGGTTGCATTAGTAGGAGTTATCCATGATCTAATAGACTCAACCTTTTCTTCATCCACCTCTACACCATTGGTACTCACTACGAACCCCAAGAATACCACCACTCCACACAAAATAAACACTTCTTGAGATTTGCAAAGAGCCTTTCTCATAGTAGAACATCAAATACTTGCCTCAATTGGTCAACATGCTGCTCAATGGTTCTACTATACACAAGTATGTCAATGAAATAAATGACAACAAACTTGTTGAAGAATTGCTTCAACATGGTTTATCAACATCATGAAAGTACTAGGGGCATTAGTCAAGCAAAAAGACATAACTAGCCACTCATACAAACCAAACTTGGTTTTAAAGGCCATTTTCCATTCATCACCTGGGTTCATACGAATTTTGTGATAGTCACTTCAAAGATCAATCTTTGAAAATACACTTGAGACACAAAGCTCATCTAGCATGTCATCAAGTCTAGGAATATAATGTCGATACTTCACCATTATTTTGTTGACGGCTCTACAATTAATACACATCCTCCAAGTCCCATCCTTCTTGGGAACAAGGATAACTGGTATGTCACAAGGACTAAGATTTTCTTTAACAAGTCCCTTTTCAAGGAGTTCATCAATTTGCCTTTGTAACTCCTTAGTCTCCTCAGAATTACTTCTATATGCTGGATGGTTTGGAATTTGAGATCCGGACATAAAATCAATTTGATGTTTAATACCCCGCAAGGGTGGCAATCCATCGGACATCTCTTCGGGAAATTAACCTTCATATTCTTGCAAAAGAGATGAAATAATACTAGGCAAGGTTCTAGTATCTTGGTTAGCATGCAACAATAGGTCCTTGTTGACAAGGAACACTAAGAAGCATTTCTCATCAACACCTTTCAAACAATTGCATGGCTTAGCTATCATGCACATCGTATTCTTCTTTTTAGCCAAGCCATCTCCCTTTTCTTGCACACATGTGGAGCATTCACTAACATCCTCCACCGCTTTCATTTTCTGATACGATCTTAGTTAGCTTGGAGCATAATTGGAGGGGCTTCTACATATGGATTGTAGCTTGGAGCCCGAAGGAAGCTATGGAGAAACAAATACACAAGGCCATGAGTGATCAAGATGCCATTTGAGCAATCAAGAAGGGCCCTTGTGGGTTATTTCCAAAATAGTCACTTTTGAGCTATTTTTGTAATAGGCTATTTGTGTAAAGACAATAACTATAAATAGTTGCCTTAGCCATTTTCATACTTAGATTTTTGATAATTTAATTGTCTTGAATAGACTTGATATTTTAGGTTAGAATATTGATTGGGTTCAATTCTAATTCTTAGTTTAGAATGAGTGATTAGGGTGGATTCCTGAATTGCTTGTGTTATCTTCTTTGCTTAATTGATAATCGAGTTATCATCTTGTGGATTCAATTTGGTTTCTCATGCATTTGATTGAGTTCTCTTCTCCTTTGGTTGATTGTTGATTCAATTAGCCTTTCTTTCTTCTATTCTCATCTTAATTTCTTCTAATTCTCATCTTAATTTCTCCACTATCTTTATTTTGTGTTGTTGAATTCTGTATTTTTGGTATCAATTTTAGTCACTCGATTGAGATTGTTATCATCTTGGTATCAGATCTTAGGTTTTAAGAGTTGTTCCATCAATTCTTAGGTCTTAGGTTCATAAAAAAAAATCATCCAAAAAAAAAAAAAAAATTTGTGTTTGATTTATTGTTTTTGACACTAGATTCGTATTCTCTAGTGTTTTTTGAGTCTAATCCAAGATTTCAAGTGATTTTGAGTTGTAGGGAAGATTCTACCATTAAAGGAGCTTGAAGGTTTGAAAACTTGAAAATGGGTGTTGAAGATTCAGAGAGATTTGAGCTAGAAAAAGTAATGAAATTTGTTCGCTAGCTTAAGAGGAAGTTTTCTCCTAAAATTTGAGACGATTTTGAGTTGATTTGGAGGTGTTTCAAAATTTCACCATTGTTGAGCTTGAAAAAGCTTGAAGAAGGTGAAGTGGGTTTGTTCTTTGAGGCTAAATTTGAGCTTGAAAAGTATTGGAATTTGTTCTCTATAGCAAGGGGAGCCTAAATCTCGAATTTCATGAAATTTGAAGTTAAAACAAAGAAGTTATGAAGATTTGAAGTTCACTTGTTCATGATATTCTTCGTAGTTTGAAGATGGAGAAAATGGGTTTTTTTTGGCTTGAAATTGAGGGCTAAAACTTATTGGGGTTTGTTTGTAGTGTCGAAAGGAGCTCGTGTTTAAAATTTGGTGAAGATCGGAGTTAAATTGAAGGAGTTATGAATTTTTGAAGTTCATCAATGTTTATGGTGTTCTTCATGAAATTCATATGTTGTTGAGGAAGAATCTTCAAAAAGGTAGTGTTTAATCCAAAAAGAAAAGAAGGGGAAAGAGTAAAGGTGTTTGTGGGGCCAAAGGAATACAAAAATATCTGAAAATTGAGGAGAAAAAAAAAGAATTTTCAGCAAATTTCGTGGACCAATCTGACACAGCCAGCTGTGCAGGTCCCACCACTACAATCCAACAACGTCATCTCCAGCGAAATTGAGCCGTGAGAGGATCAGCTTCCGCGTTTGAGCCGATAGAATGCGGCTTTCGCGTTAGTAAACTGTCAACGATCCGGCTTTCGCGCCCAGCCGGTGGCTTCCGTGTCCAGCCGATCTACTCCATCAGCTTCCGCCCCAGCCAGCAGCTCCAGGCCTCCTCCGTTGGCTCCAGCCGGCTCCAAACCCCTTTAGCATCGGCTCTGGACGCTTTTCAAGCAAATTTTAAGTTTTCCTCCATGGATTTCAACCAAATTTCTTCCCAAATAATTTTTCTAGTCCAAATCTTGGTAAATTAATTTTTTTTCCATTAAATCTACCTTCTTTTAGGTTCATAACTTGATTTTAATTAGTATATTACCCTACTAAATATTATCAAGTTCTTTGAGTCCGTTTTTTTTCTTGTGCATTTCTTTGTGTGCTTTTCTCTTTTATTTCTTAGTTAATTTCTTGATTCAAGTCCTTTTAGTTTTGTTTGAGTCATCCTTCTTTCAAGAGTCACAAGGATCCATTCCTCCACAAGGTTAGATAACCTTGAATTGATTGAGCAAAACTAGTAACACTATCAATTTGGGAAAGAAGCCATAGTAGGTGAGTTGAGAGCTTACATAAAGAGTGGCGTGAGGATTTTATTACTAACTTGTTTGCTAGTTTTGTAGGTACAAAAGGAGGTATAAGGAAGGATGTCATCCATAGCCTCGAAATCTTTTGAAGGGGAATCTTATGAAGGCTATGATTGTGATCATGAGTTATATGATTGTGAGAACTTCTACTTCGAAAATGAATGTGAAATGAATGGGGCTTATGGCTCTTATGATGAACATGAAGGAGTAGAAGTATCTTATTGTAAATCCGATAGTGAAGATGAAGAGTATGGGGATTCTCATATTACACACCATGGTGATGAAGACGATGTGAGGTACGATGCTTTCTCCCATATTTCTTATGAATCATTTGAGGAAGATTGTGATAGAAGAGGATATTGTGAAGATGAATTACCATCCTTGTCTTGTGCTACTTCCTATCCTAGTCGAGGGGGTATAGATGTGCGGGTGCAACCAATTCGAAGACGTTGTGTGAACCATAGGAGAAGAACATCCTCTACTTCTTGGAATGCAAGAACTTATACTTCTTATTGTCCTTATAATGTGACTTGTTCTCCTTATGGTAATGATGTTGGAGGTAGAATTGAAGGATCAATAAGCCATGAAAGTAGAGTGAAATCAAATGAGCCCCTTCCGGTGAGGGATCTTGAATCTTTAAGAATTAAAGAATTAGGGGATGGCATACAAAAAGGAGTTGATAAGGTCATTCGATGGGTTGCCAATCTTAAGCCCGAGGAGTTACAAAAGATGTTGAAGAAAACTACTCCTCATGAAGATGAACCAAATAAGGAGTTGAACATGGAAGTCAAAACATCCACACCTTGTGCACCAAAGTGGAAGCTTGAAGTGAAGGGATCATTAAACTCTTCACAAGGTATACTTGGCGCTTGTCCAAACTCCAATGAAATTGAGAGACAAAAGATTGAGAGGAGTAAGGGTGTGATAAGTGAAAACTCTAGAGTGGAAAAAGGAGAGGTTGTGTGGAATGATGTGAGAGGGTTGTCACAACCTTATACTAACTTTTGTACCCTCTCTTCTTTTTCTAGTTGTCTTAATTCTTGTGCAGGTATTCTTGGAAGCAAACTTATTGTGGAACCTCAAAATGTGGAACATCATGAGGTGGTTGAAATATTTCAAAGGAATCAATTGTGCTCAAGTGTTTGTAACCAAGGTGAAGGCAATTCTTCCTATGAGCTACAAGGTAACAAAGCTAACTCTTGCACTTTATTGAACTTGAAAGATCATTGTGTGGTTAGTGGACAATTGAGTGTAAGTGATAGCTTGTATATGTGTGAGCTTAAAGAGCCTTTACCTTATAATGATCTTGATGACACCTTGTTGCATGATGATGATGCCATTGTTGTGAGTGCCCAAACACTAGTTGATCCTATAGATGACTTGATTGATTCTTCAAGTAAGATCGATTTGAGTCCATCTAGTGTTAGCACTTGTGACTTGAGTGAAAATGTATTGTCATGTAATGGGGGTAATCAAATGCTAGTTGGCTATAATGATGGTAATCATGTGTGTGATTCTTTTGAGCTTGATATGCTACCAACTAGTATTCATTGTGGTGTTGACCAACTTTCTTGTAATGATGACTTACTAATTGAGGAGTTGTGTGATGTGATAAATGAACCTCAATTTAGTAAGGGTAATGAAATTGTTGGTCATGTAGTTAGTCATGTAGGATCTTTACTTAGAGGTGATGATTCCTTGAGTGTTGATTCCATTTCTAATTCTTGTCATGAGGATTTTGAGGTGGAGTATGTTTTTAAGGACAATCCCTTGTTTGAGCTTCACATGACTAATGAAGATGAAATGCATAGTGATGTTTTTTGGCATGATGAAAGTGTAGCCCTTCTTGAAGGCTACCAAGTGATTGAGAATCCACTATGGTATGATGACACACTTTTCAAAGACGAAACTCTCTTCTTGAAAGATGATAGTACGTCTATTGGAGGGGTTAGTGGTCAAAAAGAAAGAGGTGTATGTTCTCTAATGACCCCTTCATTCTTGTGTGACCCCACTCTTGATCAAGGCCTTAATGCTTGTGGATCAAAGGGTGATTCTATATGTGGGCACACCTTGGATGAAGTTCATTTAAGTAACACCTTTATCTACTACCTCTTTGCATATGATGATGTCCATGTTTGTATGGGATTTGTTTAATATAGAGGTAGGGATTTCTTGGATTGGTCCATTTGCCTTTGTGACCAAACTATGTGGGCCTTTTATATCTTTGACCCCGGTAAACACTCATGGGTGTTTGAACTAATGGAGACACCACATTTGGTTTGGTATTATGGGGGAATAGGGAAGCAATTGTGTCTTAGGACCTTTGAGGTTTCTTTGTTCCATGATATTTCTCATAGCTGGATCCTTTTTATGTTCTACAATACATTTCTCTTATTTGACACAAAGGATAGTTGGTTGTATTTTAAATGTGTGCCTCCTTGGCAAGTTGGTATGGTTGATAACCCGTGTGCTAACCCTCATGCTATGAGGATATGTTTGTTGTTTGTCCTTCTTATGTTTTTGCAAGGTTCAGATTCGAGGACGAATCCTTTTGAAGAAGGGGAGGATGATACGATCTTGGTTAGCTTGGAGCATAATTGGAGGGGTTTTTGTATATGAATGGTAGCTTAGAGCCCGGAGGAAGCTATGGAGCAACAAATACATAAGGCCATGGGTGATCAAGATGCCATTTGAGCAATCAAGAAGGGCCCTTGTGGGTTATTTCCAAAATAGTCACTTTTGAGCTATTTTTGTAATAGGCTATTTGTGTAAAGGCAATAACTATAAATAGTTGCCTCAGCCATTTTCATACTTAGATTTTTGATGACTGAATTGTCTTGAATAGACTTGATATTTTAGGTTAGAATATTGATTGGGTTCAATTCCAATTATTAGTTTAGAATGAGTGATTAGGGTGGATTCCTGAATTGCTTGTGTTATCTTCTTTGCTTAATTGATCATCGAGTTATCATCTTGTGGATTCAATTTGGTTTCTCATGCATTTGATTGAGTTCTCTTCTCCCTTGGTTGATTGTTGATTCAATTAGCCTTTCTTTCTTCTATTCTCATCTTAATTTCTTCTAATTCTCATCTTAATTTCTCCACTATCTTTATTTTGTATTGTTGAATTCTGTATTTCCGGTATCGATTTTAGTCACTCGATTGAGATCATTTTCATTTTCTCCCAGAGCTCCTTCAGGATCGGGTAATCTTCACTAACTTGGTAGGGAGTTAAAGGAGCAAGAGAAAACTTTCTACCACCAAATATAGATGAATACTTGTTGGTTCTCCCTTGATGTACTACATACCTATCAAATTGCCAAGGTCTTCCAAACAATATATGGCAAACAAGCATAGGCACAATATCAGAAAGAACTTCATATTGATATTTACCAATGCTAAATTTAATACTTACTTGCCTAAAGACCTTCATTTCACCGCTTTCATTGAGCCATTGGAGCTTGTAAGGACTAGGATGCTTCTTGGTAGGAAGTTGCATTCGTTCCATCAAAGTGTCACTCACAACATTAGTACAACTCCCGCTATCAATAATCAAGACATATGTCTTATCTAAGATCTTGCATCTAGCATGAAACAAGTTTTCCTATTGATCAAGCTCCTCTTTAGCAATAGCTCCTATGATTCACCTCACAACACAAGTCAAATTCATGTTCAAGGGCAATGTCTCATCATCATCATATTCTAGAGGCACCCTTGTATTCATAAGCATAGAAAAGTTTGGCCTTTCTTCTATCCTCTCATCATCATCATTCAAAGGTGCTTCATCATCATCACCTTTTAGGTTATTCATCTTCACTCTCCTCATCACACTTATCATCTTCTTCGGTATGGTACCCATCTGTGTAAGCCACAATTGTTCTTCGATTGGAACATTCACTAGCAATGTGTCCCCTTCCTTGACATCTAAAGCATTGACCGGTAGAAGGATGGGAAAGATAGGTTTAGATTGGTTACCTTCCTTAGCCTTGTCATTCCACTTTGGCTTATCTACCTTTGCTTGAGTAGCTTGACCACTACCCTTTGTGTACTCACGAGTGGTAGAAGACTTCCACTTGTCATTGTTTTTTTTCCATGAGGATGTTGTAGTACCCTTGTCTTTGAATGACTCCTCATCTTTTGAGTCAATCTCTACCTTGGTAGCATCATGATAGGCTTTCTCCAAGCTAGCATAGTGTTTGAGTCGCACCGCTTTTGAGATGTCTTGCTTCAAGTTGGTGACAAACCGTATCACTATATTCAATACCGGTTCATCAAGCTTAGACTTCATTCTCAAATTTTCAAACTCATCATAATACTCCTCAACACTTTTGGTACCTTGTCGAAGGAGGTACACCTTCTTTAGAACCTCTTGATGATAAGTAGGTGTAACATACCTCACTTCCATAAGTGCTAGCAACTCTTGCCATACATAAATAAGATCTTGGGCTCGTTCTCTCACCTTGGACTCCCGCTATGCGGATGCATATCCCTCAAATTGAGTAAGGGAATATTTAGCTTTCATAGCATCCAAAATGTTGTTGGTGAGATGTAACACCCCAGAATTTGATTCAGCTTTTAAACTTAGAACATCTACAAATTTTGACTTTTCCAGGAACTACAGGTTTAAACCACAGACCGTGGTTTAAACCACGAGACGTGGAATGAACCTATGGTTTAACCTGCAAGATCAAACTCTGGTCTGACGACCACGAGTGGGTTCTACGGACTGTAGTTCATTCCACAGACTGTCCTGTCTACTCGTGGAATCAAACCTGAGGGATGCCTATTTCCCTAGGAATGACGAATGGGTCTACGGACCGTAGTTCATTCTACGGACCATCCTGTCTACTCGTGGAATCAAACCTGAGGGCTTCCTATTTCCCCAGGAATGACGAATGGGTCTATGGACCATAGTTTATTCTACGGTCCATCCTGTTGACTCATAGAATCAAAACTGAAGTTGATCATTTGGGTCAGGAACCATGAGTGGAAACCATGAGTCGTGGTTCAATCTACAGCTCGTGGATTGCACCCGTGATTCCTAAAGCTGAGATTTTTAACAGCTTTTCTCTAATTAAATCCCAGGGGTATTTTTGAAACTACCCACCCTTTTAACTCTTAAGTGAGGTCATTTTGGCCACTTTTAGTAGGGTTTCTACTCCTAGCCTAAGTTATTCATTACTCCTCATTCATCTACCAAAAGAGGAAAAGAACTCCTTCAAGCTCCAAGTTCAAGCCTCCATTTCTTTTCACCTTAGATCAAGCAAGCTTCAATAAGATATGTGGATATTCATAAGGGATTCCTTTCATCCTTATACCCAAAACCCCATGTTTTTACTTTGATTTATGAAATTATGAAATTAGGGTTCTTACCCAATTTGGGGAAAACTTATAAAGTCAGTTTTTAAGCATCAATTTATGGTATTTCATTTCTTATCTATGATTTATTTGAGATTCCTTAATTGATTTCAAAAGATCATGCATTAAAGGTGATTTTTAGTATGATTTTATCAATTTGCATATTTTCAAGTGAAATTGGCATGTCTAGATAACATGTCCTTATGTATTAAGAAATTACATGCCTAATTCTTCAAGTCATGATTTTAGAAAGAAAAATATGTTTTGAATTATGGCTATGTTAAGCTTTAAGGCTTATGGTTTGAATTTGCATGACATTAGATATGTCCTTATGATTTTCAACAGATTTTTGCATTAGATATTCCATTAGTATATTATGAGCTATATGTATATTTTGGGAGTAGTATTTAGCACCGAGCGATGGGGGTTCTATACAATCCAAGTCCAAACTATGTTGCCAGCGTAGGTTGAGAGGGTCCTGGCTAGTTGAGGGTGTCTCCTCATGAAAAAGGGTCCTCGTTAGTTGAGAGTGTCCCCTTATGAAAGTGGTTCCATTCTATGATATATATAGTACCCTATGCCTTGGCAAGGTTTGGGGTAGCTTTGCCAAATAGGGTAATACAGTTGGATTCCATGTAGCTCACATGGTCTATTGTCGGTTATAAAAAACTCCCGTATGAAGGTTCTTAAGTATTAAGATATTTTATTTCATGCTTTAAGCTCAACTTATGATATTTACTTATTATATCTCTTCATGCATGAACTCAATTTTGATTATGTTTCAAGCATATTTTTACCTTATTTATGCATATCTCACATATTCAGTATATCCTATAGTACTAACGCATATTTTATGCTGCATCCTTCATGATATAGATCCAGGCTCCATTCCTCAGGCTCATGGCTAGGCAACACCGGATATCAAGACCTTGTTGGTGAGTCCTCATCTTTCGAGGGCCATAGCTATAATAGTTGTTTTATGTCTTTTCTTTGGATTTTTGAGTTAGCTGGGGTCTTGTCCCAGAAACTCCTTATGTCAGTTAGAGGCTTTCGACATACCTAGATTATCGTATTTTGTATTCTAGAGTTGGTACTCTTAGATCTTATTTCTATATAGATATGGTTGCCTACTTCTATTGTTTACGCTTCCTCTATGATTCTTTATGTATGTTTAAGTTATGCTATGATCAAGGGTTAACTTAGGGCACTTGTGGTCCTGGGTCCCATGTTGCGCCTAGGGGTAGTCTCGGGGCATGACAAACTAGTATTAGAGCATCTGGTTTAAGAGCCCTAGGGTGTCTGAAAGCTGCATCGAGTAGAGTCTCTTTTATGCGTGTGAAGCACACCACACTTATGAGAGGGGAGCTACGAGGTATCTTAGGAAAAAACTTCATTTCTTTCATGATCAATATAATGCAATAGAGTTCAACTCTATTACTCCTCTAATCCATTAGTTATATTTCATATTATGCTTCCTGAGCCGCTCAAAATATTGATCCTCTGACTCCTGACCCCGAGGTCATAAATGCGGAGTTTAGGAATTCTTTTCATATGCTAGCCCAGACTATGGCTACTCAGGACAATCAACAAGCTCCTATCCCCATCCACACCCAAGGTGGGGTGATAGCAGCCCAAGTTCGAGACTTCGTTTGCATTAACCCACCTGAGTTCTGGGGTTTGAAAGTTGGTGAGAATCCATAAAATTTCATGGATGAGGTAAAGAAGATCTTTGGTGTGATGTAGTGGTGGCAATTGGGCAGGTTGGGTTAAATTTGGGTGGGTCAAAATGGGTCAAGACAATAAATAGGTCAAGACCCAACCCGATCCAAATTTGCTTGGGCCAAAATGGGTTGGGTCAAAACGGGTTAGTAATGGGTCATAACCTAACCCACCTAATTTTTACTAAGTTTTAATTACTTTATTTGTTATTTTATTAGTTTTTAGTACCTAATAAAATCATTTTTTTCTTTAGTATAACTATATATAACATATAAAATCAAAAAAAAAATTAAAATATTTTGACAAGATTTCTCAAAAGTCAATTTGGGTTACATATCAAACCAATTTTTAATGAGTTGAAATACATTGAGCTAATAAATGGGTGAATCAATAACCAACCCAAACCTAAATGGGTTGGGTCAGGTTGGGGGGGTTGGGTTCAATTTTGCCACCCCTAGTATGATGCAAGTGGTTGGTATTGATGGTGTCGAGCTAGCTTCCTATCAACTAAGGACGTGGCTCATATTTGGTTCACTCAATGGAGGAATGCTAGGGATAAGGTTGTGGTCCCTATGACTTGGGAATGCTTTGAGAGGGCTTTCCTTGATTGGTTCTTCCCGAGGGAGTTGAGGAAAGCTAAGGCCAAAAAGTTTGTGAATCTGAGGCAAGGTTCCATGTTGGTTTAGGAGTACAGATTGAAGTTCACCCAACTTTCTAGGTATGCCCCTTCAATGGTGGCTGACCCATGGGATGAGATGAGTAAGTACATTTATAGAGTATCAGATTTGGTAAAAAAAGAGTATAGGTCCATGATGCTTTTGGGTGACATTGATATTTCTCAACTTATGACTCATTCCTATCAGATTGAGGGGGACAAGTTGAGGGAAATGGAAAGGGAGAACAAGAGGGTTAGATCAAAAAGTTCAGGTTTTAGCCATCAGAGGTTCAGGGGTGTGAACCAACTCTTCATTTCAGAAGAAATCATCAGGACCTGTTCATTCTTCAGTTAGTGCTTCTACCCAGGCCCCCAGGCCTCGTCATGATCAAATTGGTAGAGGATTTGGTTCATATTCACAGGGGAGTATTGCAAAGGGGACTCCTTACCCTTCTTGCAACAAGTGTGGTAGAAGTAATCTTGGTGAGTGTTTAGCTGGTTCAGGTGGATGCTTTGGATGTGGTCAAGTTGGACACAAGCTTAGAGATTTCCCTTTATCTAAGAAGGGACCGGGAGGTGGCAGGACTCAGTCTGCCCCAGCAGCCCTAGGAGGTCAACCGGCCTAGCATGGCACTGCTTCTAGTTCTGGTGGTTAGCGCCAGAACTGCCTTTATGCCATGTCCTCTCGCCAGGACCAGGAGAGTTCATCTAACATTGTTACTGGTATGTTGAAAGTCTTCTCTCTCGATGTGTATGCTTTATTTGACCCTAGTGCCTCCTTATATTTTGTGACTCCTTATGTTGCATGCAAGTTTGAGATTTGTCCTGATCAGCTCTTACACCTCTTTTGTATTTCTACTCCTATTGGTGAGTCAGTCCTAGCAAAAAGAATTTAGTGAAATTGCCCTATCTCAGTCCTTCGTAGAGTCACTTCAGCAGATCTAGTAGAGTTGGAGATGACTGATTTTGATGTTATTCTTGGTATGGATTGGTTGTATGCATGTTATGCCTCTGTTGATTGTTGTACCCGAGTCATCAGTTTTAAGTTTCCAAATGAACCTATCTTAGAGTGGCAGGGTAGTCCTCCATCCTTAAAGGGTCATTTAATATCTTATCTCAATACTAGGAAGATGATTTCTAAGGGTTATGTCTATCATATAGTTTGGGTTATGTACATGTAGTCTGAAACCCTATCTCTCCAGTTAATTCCCATTGCGAATGAGTTTCCTAGAGTTTTTCCCAAAGATTTGCCTGGAGTCCCTCCTAAGCAGGAGATCGACTTTGGAATAGATCTTCTTCTAGATATGCATCCTATCTCTATTCCTCCCTATAGAATGGCTCCAGCAAAACTTAAGGAATTGAAAGATCAATTGAAAGACCTTCTTGATAAGGGTTTTATCCGACCCAGCATCTCTCCATGGGGTGCTCCAGTTCTATTCCTGTGAAAGAAAGATGGTTCCCTCAGAATGTGTATCGACTATCGTTAGTTGAACAAGGTCACAATTAAGAATACGTATCTCATTCCTAGGATTGATAACTTATTTGATCAACTTCAGGGTATCATCAGCTTCGTGTTCAAGAATGTGATATTACAAAGACAGCCTTTAAAACTTGGTATGGTTATTATGAATTTATGGTTATGTCTTTTGGACTAACAAATGCTCCTGTAGCTTTTATGGATTTGATGAACCGTGTGTTCAAACAGTATTTGGATATGTTTGTGATTGTTTTTATTGATGATATCCTTATCTATTCTCGGAGTGAGGAGGAGCATGTGGGCCATTTGGGAGTTGTGTTGCAAACTCTCAAGGATGTTATTTTCTAAGTTCAACAAGTGTGAGTTTTGGATGTAGTCTATTGCTTTTTTGGATTATATTATGACCAGAGATGGTATTTGAGTTAATTTACAGAAAATAGAGGCAGTAAAGAACTAGCCTAGACTCCCCATATGATATTAGGATTTTTTGGGTTTGGCTGGTTACTACAGGAGATTTGTGGCAGGGTTTTCTTCTATTACTGCCCCATTAACTTAGTTGACTCAGAAGAAGGTAAAATTTCAGTGGTCATTCTATGTGAGAAGAACTTTTAGGAATTAAAGACTAGATTGACCACAGCCCTAGTGTTGGCTCTACCCAAGGGCCTAGATGACTTTGTTGTGTATTGTGATGCTTCTAGAATTGGTTTGGGTTGTGTGTTAATGCAGCGTGGCAAGGTGATTGCTTATGCTTTGAGACAACTTAAGATCCATGAGAAGAACTACCCTACTTATAATCTTGAGTTAGCGATCGTGGTTTTTGCTTTAAAGATTTGGAGACACTACTTGTATGGTGTTCATGTGGAAGTATTCACTGATCATAAGATTCTTCAGTATGTGTTCAGTTAAAAGGAATTGAATCTTCGTCAAAGGAGAGGGCTTGAGCTTCTTAAGGATTATAATATGAGCGTGCTTTACCATCTGGGTAAGGCCAATATTATGGCAGACACACTTAGTAGGTTGTCCATGGGTAGTATGTCTTTAGTTGAGGACAAAAAGAAGGAATTTGCCAAGGATGTTCATCGACTTGCTCGATTAAGAGTTTGCCTTATGGATTCGACAGAGGGTGGTGTTATTGTTCAGAATGGTTCCGAATCATCTTTGGTAGTTGAAGTGAAATAAAAGCAAGACAGTGATCCTGCAGTCCATCAGCAAAGGGTAGAGGTTTTCTCCCAAGGGGGAGATGGTGTGCTTCGATATCAGGGTCGTTTGTGTGTTCCTGACATAGATGGATTGAGACAACAGATTTTGACAGAGGCTCATAGCTCCAGGTATTCTATTCACCCTGGTGCCACAAGGATTTACCATGACCTATGAGCAGTCTATTGGTGGAATGGTATGAAGAGAGACATAGCTGGTTTTGTGGCTGTGTCCCAACTATCAACAAGTGAAGGTAGAGTATCAGCGATCGAGTGGTATAAATCAGGATATTGACCTATATGGACTTCATTATAGGTTTGCCTCGTACTCGTAGGCAACATGATTCTATTTGGGTAATTGTCGACAGGATGACCAAATTAGCCCACTTCTTGGTTGTCAAAACTATAGATTTAACAGAGGATTATGCCAGACTCTACATTCGTGAGATAGTCAAATTATATGGTGTTCTATTGTCTATCATTTCAGATAGGGGTACTAAGTTTACATCCCAGTTTTGGAGATCATTTCAGAAAGGTCTTGGTACTCAAGTGAAGCTTAGCACAACTTTTCACCCACAGACGGATGGCCAAACAGAGCATACTATTCAGACTTTGGAGGATATGTTGAGAGCTTGTGTGGTTGATTTCAAAGGTAGTTGGGATGATCACTTACCTCTTTTGAGTTTGCCGACAATAACCGCTTTCATTCTAGCATCCAAATGACTCCTTATGAGGCACTTTATGGGTGGAGGTGTAGATCTCCTATTTGTTGGTTGAGGTAGGTGAGGCAGCTTTGATTGGTCCAAATTCAATTCATGAGACCATGGAGAAGGTTCAGATCATTAAGGAGAGGTTGAAGACCGCTCAGACTCGATAGAAATCATATGCAGATGTGAGGAGAAGAGAGTTGGAGTTTGAGGTTGATTATTGGGTATATTTGAAGGTGTCACCCATGAAGGGTGTGATGAGGTTTGGTAAGAAAGGAAAACTTAGTCCCTGCTATGTAGGTCCTTATCAAATTCTGAGCAGAGTTGGTAGTGTTGCTTATGAGTTGGAGTTACCAATAGATTTAGAAGCGATTCATCCAGTTTTCCATGTTTCCTTCTTGAAGAAGTGTGTTGGTGACCCGACCTTGATTGTTCCTTTGGAAGATGTGAGTGTGAAGGATAGCCTAACTTATGAGGAAGTTCTTGTGGAGATTCTTGATCATCAGATTTGGAGATTGAGAAACAAAGAAGTCACTTTGGTGAAGGTCGTTTGGAGAAATCAACTAGTTGAGGGAGCTACTTAGGAAGCAGAAGCAGTCATGAAATCCAAGTACCCTCATTTCTTTCCTTCCGATTCAGTTTTAGCTTGAGGTTATAGTTTCCTCCTTAGTATGTCCCTCTGATTCTACTACATCAGTTTCCCTCATGATCCTAGCATGCATTCATATTTTCTGAAGTTAGTTCAGTTATGTTTTCTGATAAAAAGCCAGTTTTCATGCTTGTTCTTTGTTTTGCATGTCTTGTTGTTTAGTTGGGCTATTTTCTCTCCAGTTTTCCTTGCTTAGTCTTCATTCAAGGACGAATGATCCAAAGGGGAAGATATTGTAACACCCCAGAATTCAATTCAGTTTTTAAACTTAGAAAATCTGCAATTTTTGACTTTTCTAGGAACTATGGGTCCAAACCACAGACTGTGGTTTAACTCACGAGCCGTGGAATGAACCTATGGTTTAAGCCTCCAGGATCAACCTCTTGTGTGAGAACCATAAGTGGGTTCTATGGAATGTAGTTCATTCTATGAACCGTCTTGTCCACTCATGGAATCAAACCTGAGGGCTGCCTATTTCCCCAAGAATGACAAATGGGTCTACGGACCATAGTTTATTCTACAATCTATCCTGTTGACTCGTAGAATCAAAACTGTAGTTGATCATTTGGGACAGGAACCAGGAGTGGAAACCATGAGTCGTGGTTCAGTCTACGGCTCTTGGATTACACCTGTGAATCCTTAAGCCAAGATTTTTAACAGTTTTTCTCTAATTAAATCCCAGGGGTATTTTTGTAACTACCCACCCTTTTAACTCTTAAGTGAGGACGTTTTGGCAACTTTTAGTAGGGTTTCTACTCCAATTAGCCTAAGTTTTTCATTACTCCTCATTCATCTACCAAAAGAGGAAAAGAACTCCTTCAAGCTCCAAGTCTCAAGTTTCAAGTTCAAGCCTCCATTTCTTTTCACCTTAGTTCAAGTAAGCTTCAATAAGGTATGTGAGTATTCAATAAAGGATTCCTTTCACCCTTATGCCCAAAATCTCATGTTTTACTTTGATTTATGAAATTGTAAAATTAGGGGTCTTACCAAATTTGGGGAAAACTTATGGGGTTAATTTTTAAGTACCAATTCATGGTTTCTCATTGTTTATCTATGATTTATTTGAGGTTCCTTAATTAATTTCAAAAGCTCATGCATTAATGGTGATTTCTAGCACGATTCCATCAATTTTCATGTTTTAAAGTGAAAATCGGCATGTTTAGATAACATGGCCTTATGTATTAAGAAATTGCATGCCTAATTCTTCAAGTCATGATTTTAGAAAGAAAAGTATGTTTTGAATTATGGCTATGCTACGCTTTAAGGCTTATGGTTTGAATTTGTATGACATTAGATATGTCCTTATGCTTTTCAACAGATTTTGGCATTAGATATGTCACTATTATATTATGAGTTATATGTATATTTTGGGAGTAGTATTTAGCACCGAGCGATAAGGGTTCTAGATAACCCAAGTCCAAACTACATTGACAGTGTAGGTTGAGAGAGTCCTCACTAGTTGAGAGTTTCTCCTCATGAAGAAGGGTCCTCGTTAGTTGAGAATGTCCCTTTATGAAAGTGGTTCCATGCTACGATATGTATAGTACACCGTGCCTTTGTCATGCCTCAAATTCCATTTAGACGGACATACACTCGATGCCCTAAAGGCCCGAGAGAACCAACTTATAACCTATGATTTATCATGCATATAACTATGACAATTAAGAAGCTTTGACTATAGATAAGTTGCCTGAATAAAAAGACCAACATAGATAGGCCCAAAACTTATGTACACGATCTGGCCGTTGAGACCCCAACTGTTAAGAGCAAAGACATAACTACATTTTACTTTAACATTGGTCTACAAAGACTCTACAAGATAGACAAACTTAGTTTAGGTCGGGACAGGGCCCCGACTTACCCTTAACTATACAATACCAAAAATTTATACCCAAGACTCGGTAAAGCCCCAAATCAACCTGGAGCTCACCAACAGTAGCCGAGTGTCCTGTGTGAACTAGGGAGGTCTACTAGCCAGAGTACATGTGCATGCGGCATGAAACGCAGCGTCCCCCATGAGGAACGTCAGTATGAGAGAATGTACTAAATATTTAAGGCATAAAGTAAAGCATATGTAAACAAGAGCTCAAATAGAATCAGGTATCAGTGCATAAACGTGTAAATAAGAACAGAAGATCAGATTTGCTTACACTTGTGAAATCATGTATATTACATTCTTTTGGTTACTCTTCTTTGCTTTATAATCATTGTAAGGCATGTGATACATGTGATCAATTTATCAGTGGTAGAAGAGGAGTCCCATGCTAGGCAATTTTTAACACTGGAATGCTGCCCTAGTAAATATACAAATTGGGATCGACCCTTGCTAGGCTTTCGCCCCTAGGCTGCCTACACAAATAGGGATCGACCCATGCTAGGCTTTCACCCCTGGGTTTCCACCCATACATATACATATTACTTCATTTAGTTTCTTTAATCTTTGAGATTGTTACTTTGGTGGTTGTAATCTTTATTGAGCTCAAAACTATGGACCAGTAGTAGAAGACATATGAATATGCACTTAAGGCAGTAACAATGATATAAGGAGCAAACGTAACATCAACGTAATATTTAGGAACTTATATGACACAATGAACCTCATTTGGCTTATAGAATAACTCACAAAACTTGCTGTTGAAAGTACCTTTACTAGGAAGAGCACTTTGTCGGTAACAACACAAATATAAGAGTTCATGCCAAGGAATATGAAACTGAAAAACCTTACATACCTTGTTGTGTAACTTTGATATTACAACGAATTAAGCTTCCCCCTTTCAGATTATTTATCTACAATGAAATACGTGGCAAAACTAGTATTAGTAGCTAGTTAACCAATTTGGGCAACTTGATCTCACTAAATCAGTAACTGGGAAGTAAGCTCGTAATTGATCAAACCAAGAGTGTTCCTTTCACCTCTTCTCCTCTAAACATATCTATATACTATACGAACTTCTCATAAGGTCTCTTGAAACTCTTCCAACTTCACAACATACCCCAAATAACATACAAAGGTGTGCAGGAAGCAAGTTAACATAACGCCCAATCAAGTGGTGTATTACCACACCCTCCTTCCATACTTCAATACAACTTCACACACCCTTTTACAAGTTCAACCAAGCTGTCCCAAATATATATACACATAAACTTGCTCCTAAAACAGTCCCAAACATCCTTTAACATAATAAGAAAGTATTTTAACTCAAAGATTCCAATCACTACCCCATGGTTCTTGACACAAACACATACAGAATTCTCCATCAAACTTGCATATAAAAAGGGGAAAATGGGCAGTAACTTTACCTCAAATTCTGAAAATTTGTTCTCCTAACTTGTACTTCTTCAAGAGCTTGAACTCCACTTCAACTTAGCTTGAAAAGAGGGAGAATACTTAAGAACCCTAATAGTATTTTATGGCTGCTATGTGAAGCTAAGAGAGAGAGAAAGAAAGAAATTCTAAAATTTGATTTTTTCCAAGCTAAAATAAGTGAAATGAGCTGGTCTTATGATACTAGCATGGATAGCATGGTTGTCACGAGTATGGATGGTATAGATGACACATACGATGTTCGTGCAAAGAGAAGCTTATGAGTCTGTGAGAGTGATGTGGATGAAGAAAAGAGGTCATTTGTGCAAATGGCTAGGCTTTAAATTCAAGAATCCACAAAGAAGACAACCAAACAAGGCCCTTGCCTCATTAAGGGCAATATTGTAAAAAGTCAATGTCTTCTTATTTCCTTAGTATAAGTAGTAGGTTTTCTTCATTTTTGAAGACTAGTTTTGGATGTTGAATATTGATACTCTAAATTTGTAGTTGATATTTTAGTGATTAGTGATTAGTGTAATTCCCTTAAGGAATTAGTGAGTGATTAGGGTGAAGTCTCCTAATTGTTAGTTAACTTCTTTTGTTTAATTAATCAAAGTTTCATCCATTTGTGGAATCCATTTGGTTTCCTTGGTTGATTGAGTAGGGTTAGTTTCTTAGTTATTGAAATCAATTGGGAGGTGAGGGTATCAAGTCCCTTGTTGTCCATAATTTTAATTTCTAGTTGCTAAACCAGATATCTTTTCCTTCTTTCCTTCTTGTTTGTTGTTTTTCCATTATCATTTGGTATCAGAGCTTGGTTTAGATTTGTTTCCACAAATCTAAGTCCTGGGAATTTGATATATTCAAAATCCAAAAAAAAATCATCCAAAAAAAAAACCAAAATTTTTTCTTGTTTTTGACACTAGATTCTTGTTTCCTAGTGTTTTTGGAGTCTAGATTTCAAGTTATATTCAATTTGGGGTTGTAGAAGTGAAGTTGCCACTGAAGGACTTTGAAGCTTTGAAAACTTGCAACCTTGAAAAGTGGGTCTTTGATTGGGGAGAAATTGAAGCTTAAAAACTATTGGGGTTTGTTCCCTAAGTCGAGGGGAAGCTAATCCTAAATTTTGAGCCAATTCTGAGTTGATTTGAAGGTGTTGGTGTTTAGTATGTGTTCTAGGTGTTTTTGATATTCATCAAGAACATCTGAAGAAGAAGAAGCCAAAAGGTACATTCGATCCAACTTTTCCAAGTTAAAGTGGTCAAAGATGTTTGTTGGGTCCACAAGTGGAATTTAAAAAAATAAAAATAAAATCCAAAGGACCAAATTTGCCTCTTAGAAAATGATTTGGGGGCTGAAATACACACTTGCAAACTTGGACAGAATGCTTCAAATTCTGGGACCCCAAAATTTTTCTAAGAGTTGGAACTTTTAAGACCCTAAATTTTTTCCAAGTGTCCAAACTTCAAACTTCTTCTTCTACACTCATTTCTCTTCGATTTCTCAACTATTTAACACCTAATTAACATCTTTAATTACTTGTTAACTAGTTTTAAAACATCAAATATTCTCTTTGATTCTCCAAATTAAGCAACAACAAGTAGTTTCTCCTACTTTTTGTTACTTAATTCTTGAGTCCAAATTCTTTCGTGCTTCTTCCTCCTTCTTTTCTTGTCTTGTTTCATTGATTAATTTCTTGATTCAAGTCCGTTTAGAGTCTTTCAAGTAGTCCTTCTTTCAAAAGTCACAAGAATCCACTCCTCCAAAAAGGATAGGTGACCTTGAGTTGATTGAGTGGAGCTAGTTCACTACCAATTTTGAGATGACGCCATAGAAGATGAGTTGAGAGTTTACATACAAAATGTGAGGCTTTTTTTCTACTAATATTGTTTGTTGAGTTTTTGTAGGTACAATGTCTAATCATTTTCCTTATAACCATGGAGGAAGGAGCTTGGTGAACAACATGGGGACAAATTTCAATGTGTCAAGGAGGGTGACCAATATGAATGAAAGGGTGGTTGAAACAAATGGGAGGTTTGGAGGTATGGAGGAAAGGGTGAAAAGGATGGATAGTATGAATGAAAAGAGGTTCCTTATGACAAGTCAAAGTGAAGAAACAAGAAGGACCTTGGGTCAAGAATCCAACCTATACTACTCCCAACTAAATTGGAACCAAACCTACCCTCAAACTACTTTCCGAATGAACCCAAGCTATGATAGGCAAGTTACCCCACATCCAAATACACAACCATATCATCCACCACAAAGGAGTCCTTTTGTGGAAAACCAAGATAGAAGCCAAACACCTCCACAAAATATATCACATGCATCCTTGCATGTACCTTATGTTCTAACCCAACAACACTACCCACAAGTACCCTACCAAAATATCTATTATGAAAACCTTCTTTATGATGAAATATGTGAAGAGGTTATCCCGAATGAATGGTGGGAAGGACCCAAAGGCTTTGGTATGAACCAAGGCATGAGATGTCAAGGAAAATGGGATAGTGGAGATAGGTATAGGAATGAAGGAGGAAGGTATGAAGATCGATATGGTGGTCAAGGTGTTCCAAATCATAGGATGGGTGACAACATGGCGAGTCTTCCAATGTTCCAAGATGGTAGTCAACCTATTCAAGCTAACTACAACACAAAAGGGGAAGATCAAGCCTATGGAGGTAATCATGATATACCTCAATCTTCTTCTCCTTCTATCATTCAATGTTATAAGTGTCAAGGTGAAGGACATATTGCTAGAAAATGTCCACAAAAGAGGTCAAATGTTATCTTGTGTGATGGACCTTGTGCTAAAAATGTTATCGAGTATGAGGTTGGGAATGGTTGTGATGAGCCTAGGGTTAGACATGATGAAGCAACCTCAAATGTTCTTGATGAGCAATTGGAGAAGGATTTGAACTCTTCTTGTGAGCTAAAGAGAATCATGAGGGATCTTTCTAAAGAGGAACTTGATCAAAGTGTGAACCTACTTCATGCAAGGTTCAAGATGATGGATTGGGTATGTTCCTTGGTCATTGATGGTAGGAGTAGTACTAATGTGGTGAGTTGCACTATGGTTGATAGAATGAAGCTTCCTACACAAAGACACCCCATGCCATATACACTTCAATGGCGCATTGAGAATTATGAAGTAGAGGTAACCAAGCAAGTGGTCGTGAATTTTAGCATTGGCAAGTATCGAGATGAGGTGTTATGTGATGTTTTGCCTATTCAATCTTGTCATATGTTGTTTGGTAGACCTTGGCTAACCGGTAGGGATGTTCGATATCAAGTGGAGTCCAACAAACACTCATTTGTATTTGGAGGACGAAGGCACAATCTTGTACCTTTAACACCCTATCAAGTGAGTGAGGACTACAAGATAATGAGGGAGCTTCAGAAAGTATTTAAGAGAGAGGAACTTGAAAAAGAGAAGAAAGAATTGGCTCAAGAAGGAAAGTTGTATGAGATTGATGAGCCAAGAAGTGACTTAAAAGAGGTGCACAAGGAGAACTTAATTGTGGGACTTGCCAATACCAATCCCTTGTTACCTACTAACCATGGTGCTAGCATTTTGCCTAGTACCATCCCTTCTCTTTTGCAGGTTCATGGACAAATATTTCTAAATGAGGATCCGAACAAAGTCCCTCATGAACAAAGGGTTGAAGGCCTAATAATGGAGCTACCTAGAAAGTCAACTCTTAAGAAGAAACACAAGGACCAAGTCTATGTGTCCAAAATGATGCATTGGAGGGAAAGCTGTGGGAAACCAAGTGTGGTGCACAAGAATGCACACTCAAAGGCCTGTCTTTGAGGTATGTACCCTTCCCCTCTTATTCCAAGCAATCCTTGGAGTCATGATGACATTTTTCCTATGGTAGGTAGGTCTTGGAAATTGTATGACCTCATACCCTACCATGAGAGTGATGATATAGCTCCAATGTATTCATGGTTGGTTTTGGATGTGCTTAAGTTATGTGAGTTTCATGTTTTGAATGCCAACCATAGTTATTGTTTGGGAAAGAATCCATGATGCATTCGTGATGCCCGATTTATGTATTCTACTCCTTGTGACACTTATGTGGTTAGACAAGTTGAGGTGTTAGGATGGATTCTTAAAAGCATGACTCCATTTGTTTATCCATTCTTTGTGGGAGTTTGTTTGAGGAATAATAATGAAGTGTACTTGAAATGCTTAATCTCGTCCTCTTATGTTCCAAATTGTGAATGTCATCTTGTTAACATTATTTTCTTAAAGTGTGTATTTGCAATTGAGAACCCTCGAGTGGATGCTAAGTTGCTTATTTATTTTTGGGAGAGTCCATGGATATTGAAAGATCCTTGTCACCTTCATAGGGTTGGACAAGTTGAAGTTTCAAATGGAACTTTTGGAAGCTTGTTTGGTTCTATGATAGGAGGGACCCCAACTCCTTGGGAGTATTATTTGGCATGGAGTGATTTGACTCCTAATAAATCCCTCGACTATTCTAGTAGCATGGCTTTGTTGGTGCACTTTCTTCCTTTGGAAAGTTGTCTTATAGAGAGGATTGTTTTGTGCTTAAAATGTCTCTTCTTATCTATCAGTGTCCTTATCTTTTGGCATGCCCTAGATGAGAATAGTGAGCTTAACACCTTTCTCTACTACCTTTTTGCTTATGATGATACCCGTAGTGGTGTGAGATTTATTTTGTATGGAGGTAAAGATATGTGGGTCTTTTACTTTTTTGACCCGAATGAACCCTTATGGGTGATTGCATCACTTTTGGTGTGGCCTACTTGCGAGACAATGAAACAATTGTGTCTTATGGCTCCAAAGTTAGATATGATACTTGATGCCACAAAGACCTTTGTGTTTGCCTTGTCTCTTGATGTTTATCATAACCAAAACCTTTGCACCTTGTATCATGAGTTGCTTTTATTGGAAGAAAAGGATATTTGGTTATATCTCAAATTTGTGCCTCCTAACCCTTGTACTAACCCTCATGCTTTGAGGATGTTTCGGTTGTTGTCCTTCTCATGTGTCTTTAAGGTTTGGATTCGAGGACAAATCATTTTCAAGAAGGGGAGGACGATACTAGCATGGTTGTCATGAGCATGAATGGTATAGATGATACATACGATGTTCGTGCAAAGGGAAGCTTATGAGTCTGTGGGAGTGATGTGGATGAAGAAAAGAGGCCATTTATGCAAGTGGCTAGGCTTTAAATTCAAGAATCCACAAAGAAGATAACCAAACAAGGCCCTTACCTCATTAAGGGAAATATTGTAAAAAGTCAATGTCTTCTTATTTCATTAGTATAAGTAGTTGTTTTTCTTCATTTTTGAAGACTAATTTTGGATGTTGAATATTGATACTCTAAATTTGTAGTTGATATCTTAGTGATTAGTGATTAGTATAATTCCCTTAAGAAATTAGTGAGTGATTAGGGTGAACTCTCCTAATTGTTAGTTAACTTCTTTTGCTTAATTAATCAAAGTGTCATCCATTTGTGGAATTCATTTGGTTTCCTTGGTTGATTGAGTAGGGTTAGTTTCTTAGTTATTGAAATCAATTGGGAGACCCTCAAGTCTCTTGTTGCCCATAATTTTAATTTCTAGTTGCTAAACCACATATCTTTTCCTTCTTTCCTTTTTGTTTGTTGTTTTTCCGTTATCATCTTAATCCCTTTAAAGGGGGACTGCTTTGGCCGACTTTCCTTGCTCATTTTGAGCCACAAAATGTCAAGAAGGTGATACACCTACTTGGCCATTTAACATGGGCTTTGTTGGACTTAACATTATTGGACCTTGGCTGCCAATTCTTCCCCTTTCTTTCACTTCTTTGGGCCAGAATTTATTCAAGTGGGTGATGGGTGTACTTGGCCTCTAAGCTAGTCAAAATAGTCTTAGTAGGTGATGCACCTACTTAGTTCTTTAGGCTGGTCAATAAGTCAAAGTAGGTGATGCACCTACTTGTCACCTACTAGCTTAGTTAAGTCAAACAAGCAACTCACTTATTTTATTCTATTTTCTAATTTCTAATCCCTTTTGCTTAAACTTAACACTACACCCTAAATATTAAGCTCAAATACAACCTTACCATCTCGAGTTTAAATACTTTTGTTGAGGTTAACTTGGCCATTTATGTGTTGAACTGAATGGGGCATTACAGCACCTCCCAATACACATTAAACTGTCACTGCTCATATAAGAAACTCGGTCCCTCACCTATACGACAAGGCTATGTCAAGTGATATATGAATAGGACCAGTATATGCAGAATATGGGGTGTTACATCCTCCTCATCTTAGGAACATTCGTCCTCGAATGATATTAAAGTTAACCATCCCAAACAAGCTCAAGCCTAAGTTACGTACCACTATTAGACAGATAATATATATAGACATAACTTACTCGTTAATGCCTCAAACTCAACACTTTCACCTTTCTCATCGGACTGAAATAGATGAGGATACTTGGATTTCATTGCTTTTTCCGCTTCCCATGTAACTTCTTCTACTTGTTGGTTTCTCCACAGTACTTTTACGGAAGCTACTTTCTTATTTCCTAGCCTCTTAACCTGGCGATCTAAAATAGCAATGGGCACTTCTTCATACATGAGATCTCCCATAACTTGTACATCTTCAGTAGGAGTAATACGAGATGGGTCACCTATACACTTTCGAAGCATTGAGACATGAAATACCAGATGGACTGTTGAAAGCTCTTGGGGTAGATCTAACTCATATGCGACTTGGCCAACTCTTCGAATAATCTTATATGGCCCTATATAATGCGGACTTCACTTTCCTCTTTTACCAAATCTCATCACCCCTTTCATTGGTGACACCTTCAAAAATACCCAATACCCTATAGAAAAACTCCAACCCCCTTCTTCTAATATCTGCATATGATTTGTATCAACTTTGAGCCGTTGCCAGCCGTGTTTTATCACCTTAACTTTTTACATAGCTTGATGAACAAGATCTAGCCCAAATAAGGCAGTTTCACCCACTTCAAACCATTCGATTGGTGATCTGCACTTCCTCCCATATAAAGCTTCATAAGGTGCCATTTTGATACTTGAATAGTAGCTATTATTGTAAGCAAACTCAATAAGTGGTAAATGGTCATCCCAGCTACCTTAAAGTCCAATACACAAGCTCGTAACATATCCTCAAGTGTTTGGATTGTACATTCTGCCTGACCATCCATTTGAGGGTGAAAGACTGTACTTAAATTCACTTGTGTTCCCAAACTCTTCTGAAATGATTTCCAAAAATTCATGGTGAATTGAGCTTCCCTATCAGATATATTAGAGATTGAGACTCCATGTAGCCGAACTATCTCGTTAATATACAATCTTGCATACTCTTCAACTGTATAAGTAGCCTTGACTGGCAAGAAGTGGGCTGATTTGGTGAGTCTATCAACTATCACCCATATGGAGTCAAACTTTCGAAATGAGCAAGGCAGACCAGTGACAAAATCCATGTGGATCATGTCCCACTGCCAAATTGGAAGGTCTATATGTTGCATATAACCTCCAGGCTTTTGGTGCTCTACTTTAACTTGTTGACAATTTGGACATTGAGAAACAAATTCTGCAATGTTCTTCTTCATGTCACTCCACCAATACACTCCTTTCAAGTCATGATACATTTTAGTTGAGCCCGGATGGATAGAATATCTTGAATGATGTGCTTATGTCATAATTCTCTCCCTTAGTCCATCTATATTAGGCACACACAATCTGTTTTGGCACTGGAGTACTTTGTTTTGCGTAAGCTCAAATGCCTTTGTCACCCCTAGTTGTACATTCTCCTTAAGCTGTAATAGAATAGGATCCTTATATTGCTTCTCTTTTACTTTGACTACTAATGAGGATTCTGCTGCATTTTGCACAATAATCCCTTCATCTTGAGATTCAAGAAGGCGAACCCCCAAGCTAGCTAGTTGGTATAGATCCTTAGCTATTCTTTGTCTTTGCATGGACTGCCCATAGGTGTTTGCCATTGTCCTATGACTTAAAGCATCGGCCACCACATATGCTTTCCCCGGATGATACAAGATATCAACATCATAATATTTAATAACTCAAGCCATCTTCGCTGCCTCAGATTCAGATCCTTCTGCTTAAAGATATATTGCAATCTCTTCTGGTCTGTATATATGTCAACATGAACCCTATACAAGTAGTGGCGCCATATCTTTAAAGCAAATACAACCGCTTCTAGCTCTAGATCATGGGTTGGATAATTTTTCTCATGTGGCCGCAACTGTCTTGAGGCATAAGCTATTACTTTACCATGCTGCATCAATACGCATCCTAAGCCCACTCTTGAAGCATCACAATACACTACATACCCTTTTATGCATTCTGGAAGTACCAATATAGGTGTAGAAGTCAACTTATTCTTCAGCTCTTGGAAGCTTCTTTCGCATGCATCGCTCCATTGGAACTTAGCTGCCTTGTGTGTTAGCTTTGTTAAGGGTGCAGAAATAGAGGAAAATCCCTCGACGAACCTTCTATAATAACCTTCCAACCCAAGGAAACTACGAACCTCCGTAGGTATTGTAGGTCTTGGCCAGTTCTTCACGGCTTCTATCTTTTGAGTATCAACCCTTATTCCTTCATCAGAGACAATATGACCCAAGAATGCCATAGATTTTAACCAAAATTCACATTTAGAAAACTTTGCATATAGCTTACGATCACGAAGAACCTGTAACACCTGCCATAAGTGATTAGCATGGTCCTCCTTTGATCTTGAATAGACCAAGATATCATCTATGAATACAATCACAAACACGTCCAAGAATGGCTTGAACACCCTATTCATCAGATCCATAAAAGCTGATGGTGCATTTGGTAGCCCAAATGACATAAATAAAAATTCAAAATTACCATACCGTGTTCGGAAAGCTATCTTGGGTATATATTTCTCTTTGAATTTTACTTGATGATAACCCGACCTCAAATCAATCTTCGAGAAACACTTAGCACCCTGTAACTGGTCAAACAAATCATCAATACTAGGAAGGGGATATTTGTTCTTAATTGTCACCTTATTCAACTGCCGGTAGTCAATACACATTCTAAATGATCCATATTTCTTACGTATAAATAAAACTGGTGCTCCCCAAGGGGATATACTAGGCCTTATGAATCCCTTTTCTAATAAATCTTTTAATTGCTCCTTCAATTCTCGTAATTCTGCCGGGGCCATCCTATATGGAGGGATGGAGATGGGTTGAGTACCTGGAATCATATCAATACCAAACTCTATCTCTCATTCTGGAGGCAAATCTAGAAGCTCTTCAGGAAATACGTCAGAAAATTCATTTACCACTGGAATAGATTGAAGATCTAGTGGCTCCGCATCTATATCTCTCACTCTCACTAGATGACATATGTATCCTTTGGACATCATCTTCTTTGCCTTAAGATAAGAAATAAACTTACCTCTTGGTGTCCCAACATTACCTTTCCATTCAAGGACTGCCTCGTTTGGAAAATGGAAACTCACCCTCTTAGCTTGGCAATCTACCATGGCATAACATGAAGCCAACCAATCCATAACCATTATAACATCAAAATCTATCATTTCTAGCTCAATAAGGTCAGCCAATGTGTTACGATCACAAATAGTTACTATGCAATTATGATAGACTTTTCTAGCTATAATAGACTCACTAGTTGGCGTAAATACTTCAAATGGTTTAACCAATAATTCTGGCATTCCTTCAAACTTTCCAGCAATCAATGGAGTTACATATGATAGTGTAGAGCCTGGATCAATTAATGCATATAAATTATATGAAAAGATGGACAATGTACCTGTAATCACATCAGGTGAAGCCTTCAAATTCTGTCGATCCGCTAGAGCATATGTACGATTTTGAACTCAACTGGAACTAGTAGTTCCTCTACCACCTCTACCTCGACCTGAAGGCACCTGTGGCTCCCTACCTAAAGAAGGCACCGATGATGATGATGCAGCAACCCATCCAGTAGGTTGTGCCATGCTACCCATGCCCCTTTGAGGGCAATTTCTCATCATGTGTCCCGATGTACCACACCAAAAACAAGCATTTGTTCCAAGCCGACATATACATGGATGATTTCTTCCACATTGTTTACAAGACTGTCTAGGAGGTCTTGGTTGGCTCGCACTTCTCTGTTCTTGTTACCCCCTACTTGTGAGCCTTGACTCTCACTCCTTGCCCAAACTGATTAGCCCTAGACCCTTGAAACTGAGGTGGAGCGCTAGCTGTAGAGTAGGAAGATGATGGCCTAGGCGGTCTATTAGAAAACCGAGGCCTAAACTCACCTTGGGATGGCGTAATAATAACGGAAAAACACAAACAAGAAAGAAAGAAGGAAAAGATATGTGGATTAACAACTAGAAATTGAAATTATGGGAAATAAGGGACTTGATACCCTCACCTCACAATTGATTTCAATAACTAAGAAATTAACCCTACTCAATCAATCAAGGAAACCAAATGAATTCCACAAATGGGTGACACTTTGATTAATTAAGCAAAAGAAGTTAACTAATAATTAGGAGAGTTCACCCTAATCACTCACTAATTCCTTAAGGGAATTAAACTAATCAGTAAGATATCAACTACAAATTTAGAGTATCAATATTTAACATCCAAAACTAGTCTTCAAAATGAAGAAAAGCTACTACTTATACTAAGGAAATAAGAAGATATTGACTTTTTACAATATTGCCCTTAATGAGGCAAGGGCCTTGTTTGGTTGTCTTCTTTATGGATTCTTGAATTTAAAGCCTAGCCACTTGCACAAATGGCCTCTTTTATTCATCCACATCACTCCCATGGACTCATAAGCTTCCTTTTGCACGAACATCGTATGTGTTATCTATGTCATCCATGCTCCTGTCAACAATGCTATCCATGCTAGTATCATCCTCTCCTTCTTGAAAATGATTAGTCCTCAAATCCAAACCTTAAAACACATGATAAGGACAACAACCAAAACATCCTCAAAGCATGAGGGTTAGTACAAGGGTTAGCAATAATATCATCATGCCAAGGAGGCACAAATTTGAGGTACAACCAAATATCCTTTGCTTCCAATAAAAGCAACTCATCATACAAGGTGCAAAGGTTTTGGTTATGATAAACATCAAGAGACAAGGCAAATACAAAGGTCTTCGTGGCATCAAGAATTCCAAAAGATGGTATCATATTTAACTTTGGAGCCATAAGACACAATTGTTTCATTGTCTCACAACAAGGCCACACCAAAAGTGGTGCAATCACCCATAAGGGTTCATTGGGGTGAAAAAAAGTAAAAGACCCACATATCGTGGTCACAAAGTGTAACATCCCATATTCTGCATATACTAGTCCTATTCATATATCACTTAATATAGCCTTGTCGTATAGGTGAGGAACCGAGTTTCTTATATGAGCAGTGATAGTTTAATGTGTATTGGGAGGTGCTGTAATGCCCCATTCAGTTCAGCACGTAAACGTCCAAGTTAACCTCGACAAAAGTATTTAAACTCGAGATGGTAAGGTTGTATTTGAGTAAATATTTCGGGTAAAGTGTTAAGTTAAAGCAAAAGGGATTAGAAATTAGAAAATAGAATAAAATAAGTGAGTTGCTTGCTTGACTTAACTAAGCTAGTAGGTGACAAGTAGGTGCATCATCTACTTTGAATTATTGACCAGCCTAAAGAACTAGGTAGGTGCATCACCTACTAAGACTATTTTGACTAGCTTAGAGGGCCAAGTACACCCATCACCCACTTGAATAAATTCTGGCCCAAAGAAGTGAAAGAAAGGGAAAGAATTGGCAGCCAAGGCCCAATAAGGTTAAGTCGAACAAAGCCCATGTAAAATGGCCAAGTAGATGTATCACCTTCTTGACATTTTGTGGCTCAAAATGAGCAAGAAAAGTCGGCCAAAGCAGCCCCCCTTTAAAGGGGTTAAGACCAGCTCATTTCACTCATTTTAACTTGAAAAAAAACAGATTATAGAAGTTCTTTCTTTCTCTCTCTCTTAGCTTCACATAGCACCCATAATATACCATTAGGGTTCTTAAGTATTCTCCCTCTTTTCAAGCTAAGTTGAAGGGGAGTTCAAGCTCTTGAAGAAGTAAAAGTTAGGAGGAAAGATTTTCAGAATTTAAGGTAAAGTTACTGCCCATTTTTGCCCCTTTTTATATGCAAGTTTGATGGAGAATTTTGTATGTGTTTGTGTCAAGAACAATGGGGTAGTTATTGGAATCCTTGAGTTAAAATACTTTCTTATTATGTTGAAGGATGTTTGGGATTGTTTTAGGAGCGGCTTTATGTGTATATATTTGGGACAGCTTGGTTGAACTTGTAAAAGGGTGTGTGAAGTTGTATTGAAGTATAGAAGGAGGGTGTGGTAATACACCACTTAATTGGGTGTTATGTAAACTTGCTGCCTGCACACCTTTGTATGTTGTTTGGTATATGTTGTTTGGTTAACTAGATACTAATACTAGTTTTGCCACGTATTTCATTGTAGATAAATAATCTGAAAGGGGGAAGCTTAATTCGTTGTAATATCCGAGTTACACAACAAGGTCTGTAAGGTTTCTCAGTTTCATATTCCTTGGCATGAACTCTTATATTTGTGTTGTTACCAACGAAGTGAGTTTCCTAGTAAAGGTACTTTCAACAGCAAGCTTTGTGATTTATTCTCTAAGCCAAATGAGGTTCATTGTATCATATAAGCTCCTAAACATTACGTTGATGTTACGTTTGCTCCTTATATCATTGTTACTGCCTTAAGTGCATATTCACATGTCTTCTACTACTGGTCCATAGTTTTGAGCTCAATAAAGGTTACAACCACCAAAGTAACAATCTCAAAGATTAAAGAAACTAAATGAAGTAATCTGTATATGTGTGGGTGGAAGCCCAGGGGTGAAAGCCTAGCATGGGTCGATCCCTATTTGTGTACTTATGGGTGGCAGCCTAGGGGCGAAAGCTTAGCATGGGTCGATCCCAATTTGTATATTTATAAGGGCCGCATCCCAGGGGATAAATTTCCTAGCATGGGACTCCTCTTCTACCACAGATCAGTTGGTCACGTGTATTACATGCCTTACAATGATCATAAAGCAAATAAGAGTAACCAAAGAACGTAATATACATGATTTCACAAGTGTAAGTAAATGGGATCTTCTGTTCTTATTTACATATTTATGCACTGATACCTGATTCTATTTGAGCTCTTGTTTACATATGGTTTACTTTATGCCTTACATATTTAGTACATTCTGCATTTCATGCCGCAGGCACATGTACTCTGGCTAGTAGACCTCCCCAGTAGGAGCACAGGACACTCGACTGCTGTTGGTGAGCTCCAGGTTAATTCGGGGCTTTACCAAGTCTTTGATTTATATTTTGGGTATTGTATAGTTAAGGGTAAGGAGGGGCCCTGTCCCGACCTAAACTAAGTTTGTCTATCTTGTAGAGGCTTTGTAGACCAATGTTAAAGTAAAACTTACTTATGTCTTTGCTCTTAACAGTTGTCGCCTCAATGGCCAGATCGTGTACATAAGTTTTGGGCCTATCTATGTTGGTCTTGTTATTCAGGCAGCTTATCTATAGTCAAAACTTCTTAATTGTCATATTTATATGCATGATGAATCACATGTTATAAGTTGGTTCTCTCGGGCCTTTAGGGCATCGAGTGCCTGTCCGTCTAAATGGAATTTGAGGCGTGACAAAAGTGGTATCAAAGCAGGTCATCCTAGGGAGTCTACAAAGCCGTGTCTATGTAGAGTCTTGCTTATGGGTGTGTTGTGCACCACATCTATAAACAGGAGGCTACGGGACATTTAGTAGTTGTCTCTTTTTTCTTCATCTCTTAGATCGTGCAATAGAGCCAATGTTATAGGTTTATCGTATCTAACCTTTAAATTATTTTCATTATAGCAAAAATGTCGGTTACTAGGAAAAGTAAGAGTACTGGTAAGTAAGTAGATGTGGCTACTGGAGAAGGGACCATCAAATCACCACCTAGACGATCTAATCAAAGTGAGGCTCAACATGTGTCTTCATCACGGACTTCCTCCACTCCTCCGTCACCAGAAGAGCTAAGGAGGGCAGCAACACCCCAAGAACCACCGGTTAATGCTACTTACCAAGATTTAAAGAATGCAGTCCAATTATTGACTCGTATACTTGCTGGTCAAGGACAAGGGCAAGCAGGTCCAATTGCAGGTACTAGTGGTGCAAATAGGGAAGCTAGTGTGCGGATACGTGATTTCCTTAATTTGGACCCTCCATCATTCACCGGGTCAGATCCTAATGAAGATCTGCAAGACTTTATTGATCAAATCCAAAGGACCTTAGATATTATGCATGTATCTGGTAAGGAAGCAGTTGAGTTGGCAACATATAGATTAAAAGGTGTGGCTATATTGTGGTACGAAGCTTGGAAACAATCTAGAGGTATAAATACACTTTCAGCTAAATTGAAAGAGTTTAAAAAGGAATTCCTTGACCATTATCTGCCATTGGAGATTTGGAAGGCCCGTGCAACTCAGTTCTTAAATCTTCACCAAGGGAATATGAGCGTGAGAGAGTATAGTCTCAAGTTTAATTCTTTGGCCAGGTATGCTCCTAATGTAGTAGCTACTATGGAGGATAGAGTTCATCGTTACGTGGATAGATTGGATTCATAACTGGTTAGGGATTGTACTATTGCTGCTTTGAACAAAGATATGGATATAGCAAGGATACAAGCTTTTGCACAAAAGATGGAGGATCAAAGGCAAAGGAGAAGGACACAAGAGTCAGAAAGAGGGCAGTCCAAGAGGGACAGATCTATGGTATTGATGTGATTCCAGGTACTCAACCCATCTCCATCCCTCCATATAGGATGGCCCCGGCAGAATTACGGAATTGAAGGAGCAATTAAAAGATTTGTTAGAAAAGGGATTCATAAAGCCTAGTATATCCCCTTGGGGAGAATCGGTTTTATTTGTACGCAAGAAAGATGGCTCATTGAGAATGTGTATTGACTATCGGCAGTTGAATAAGGTGACAATTAAGAACAAATATCCCCTTCCTAGGATTGATGATTTGTTTGACCAGTTACAGGGTGCTAAGTGTTTCTTGAAGATTGATTTGAGGTCGGGTTATCATCAAGTAAAAGTCAAAGAGAAAGATATACCCAAGACAGCTTTCCGAACACAGTATGGTCATTTTGAATTTTTAGTTATGTCATTTGGGCTAACGAATGCACCAGCAGCTTTTATGGATCTGATGAATAGGGTGTTCAAGCCATTCTTGGACGTGTTTGTGATTGTATTCATAGATGATATCTTGGTCTATTCAAGATCAAAGGAGGACCATGCTAATCACTTGTGGCAGGTGTTACAGGTTCTTCGTGATCGTAAGCTATATGCAAAGTTTTCTAAATGTGAGTTTTGGTTAAAATCTATGGAATTCTTGGGTCATATTGTCTCTGATGAAGGAATAAGGGTTGATACTCAAAAGATAGAAGCCGTGAAGAACTGGCCAAGACCTACAACACCTACGGAGGTTCGTAGTTTCCTTGGGTTGGCAGGTTATTATAGAAGGTTCGTTGAGGGATTTTCCTCTATTTCTGTACCCTTATCAAAGCTAACACACAAGGTAGTCAATTTCCAATGGAGTGATGTATGCGAAATAAGCTTCCAAGTGCTGAAAAATAAGTTGACTTCTACACCTATATTGGTACTTCCAGAAGGCATAGAAGGGTATGTAGTGTATTATGATGCATCGGGAGTGGGCTTAGAATGCGTATTGATGCAGCATGGTAAAGTAATAGCTTATGCCTCAAGACAGTTGCGGCCACATGGGAAAAATTATCCAACCCATGATCTAGAGCTAGCAGCGGTTGTATTTGCTTTAAAGATATGGTGCCGCTACTTGTATGGGGTTCATGTTGACATATATACGGACCATAAGAGCTTGCAATATATCTTTAAGCAGAAGGATCTGAATCTGAGGCAGCGAAGATGGCTTGAGTTATTAAAAGATTATGATGTTGATATCTTGTATCATCCGGGGAAAGCAAATGTGTTGGCTGATGCTTTAAGTCGTAGGACAATGGCAAACACCTATGGCAGTCCATGGAAAGACAAAGAATAGCTAAGGATCTATACCAACTAGCTAGCTTGGGGGTTCACCTTCTTGAATCTCAAGATGAAGGGATTATTGTGCAAAATACAACAGAATCCTCATTAGTAGTCGAAGTAAAAGAAAAGCAATTTAAGGATCCTATTCTATTACAGCCTAAGGAGAATGTACAACAAGGGGTGACAAAGGCATTTGAGCTTACACAAAACAAAGTACTCCAGTGCCAAAACATTGTGTGTGCCTAATATAGATGGACTAAGGGAGAGAATTATGACAGAAGCACATCATTCAAGATATTCTATCCATTCGGGCTCAACTAAAATGTATCATTACTTGAAAGGAGTGTATTGGTGGAGTGACATGAAAAAGAACGTTGCAGAATTTGTTTCTCAATGTCCAAATTGTCAACAAGTTAAAGTAGAGCACCAAAAGCCTAGAGGTTATATGCAACATATAAACCATCCAATTTGGAAGTGGGACATGCTCAACATGGATTTTGTCACTGGTCTGCCTCGCTCATTTCGGAAGTTTGACTCCATATGGGTGATAGTTGATAGACTTAACAAATCATCCCACTTCTTGCTGGTTAAGGCTACTTATACAGTTGAAGAGTATGCAAGGTTGTATATTAAAGAGATAGTTCGGCTACATGGAATCCCAATCTCTATTATATCTGATAGGGGAGCTCAATTCACCGCGAATTTTTGGAAATCATTTCAGAAGAGTTTGGGAACACAAGTGAATTTAAGTACGGCCTTTCACCCTCAAACGGATGGTCAGGCAGAATGTACAATACAAACACTTAAGGATATGTTACGAGCTTGTGTATTGGACTTTAAAGGTAGTTGGGATGACCATTTACCACTTATTGAGTTTTCTTACAACAATAGCTACCATTCAAGTATCAAAATGGCACCTTATGAAGCTTTATATGGGAGGAAGTGTAGATCACCAATCGGATGGCTTGAAGTGGGTGAAACTACCTTATTTGGGCCAGATCTTGTTCATCAAGCGATGGAAAAAGTTAAGGTGATACAACAATGGCTGGCAACGGCTCAAAGTCGATACAAATCATATGCAGATATTAGAAGAAGAGGGCTGGAGTTTGCTATAGGAGATTGGGTATTTTTGAAGGTGTCACCAATGAAAGGGGTGATGAGATTTGGTAAAAAGGGAAAGTTAAGTCCACGCTATATAGGGCCATATAATATTATTCGAAGAGTTGGCCAAGTCGCATATGAGTTTGAGCTACCCCAAGAGCTCTCAATAGTCCATCCAATATTTCATGTCTCAATGCTTCAAAAGTGTATAGGTGACCCATCTCGTATTACTCCTACTGAAGATGTACAAGTTATGGGAGATCTCACTTATGAAGAAGTACCCATTGCTATTCTGGATCACCAAGTTAAGAGGCTAAGAAATAAGGAAGTAGCTTCCGTAAAAGTACTGTGGAGAAACCAACAAGTAGAAGAAGTTACATGGGAAGCGGAAGAAGCTATGAAATCCAAGTATCCTCATCTATTTTAGTCTGATGAGAAAGGTGGAAGTGTCGAGTTGAGGCATTAACGAGGAAGTATAAGTCTATATATATTATCTGTCTAATAGTGGTACTTAACTTAGGCTTGAGCTTGTTTGGGCTGGTTAACTTTAATATCATTCAAGGACGAATGTTCCTAAGAAAGGGAGGATGTAACATCCCGTATTCTGCATATACTAGTCCTATTCATATATCACTTGATATAGCCTTGTTGTATAGGTGAGGGATCAAGTTTCTTATATGAGCAGTGATAGTTTAATGTGTATTGGCAGGTGTTGTAATACCCCATTCAGTTCAGCACATAAACGACCAAGTTAACCTCGACAAAAGTATTTAAACTCGAGATGGTAAGGTTGTATTTGAGTAAATATTTCGGGTGAAGTGTTAAGTTAAAGAAAAAGGGATTAGAAATTAGAAAATAGAATAAAATAAGTGAGCTGCTTGCTTGACTTAACTAAGCTAGTAGGTGACAAGTAGGTGTATCACCTACTTGGACTTATTGACCAGCCTAAAGAACTAGGTAGGTGCATCACCTACTAAGACTATTTTGACTAGCTTAGAGGGCCAAGTACACCCATCACCCACTTGAATAAATTCTGGCCCAAAGAAGTGAAAGAAAGGGAAATAATTGGCAGCCAAGGCCCAATAAGGTTAAGTCCAACAAAGCCCATGTAAAATGGCCAAGTAGGTGTATCACCTTCTTGACATTTTGTGGCTCAAAATGAGCAAGGAAAGTCGGCCAAAGCAGCCCCCCTTTAAAGAGTTAAGACCACCTCATTTCACTCATTTTAACTTGAAAAAAAAATAGATTTTAGAAGTTCTTTCTTTCTCTCTCTCTTAGCTTCACATAGCAGCCATAAAATACCATTAGGGTTCTTAACTATTCTCCCTCTTTTCAAGCTAAGTTGAAGGGGAGTTCAAGCTCTTGAAGAAGTACAAGTTAGGAGGACAGATTTTCAGAATTTAAGGTAAAGTTACTGCGCATTTTTGCCCCTTTTTATATGCAAGTTTGATGGAGAATTTTGTATGTGTTTGTGTCAAGAACCATGGGGTAGTGATTGGAATACTTGAGTTAAAATACTTTCTTATTATGTTGAAGGATGTTTGGGATTATTTTAGGAGCGGTTTTATGTGTATATATTTGGGACAGCTTGGTTGAACTTGTAAAAGGGTGTGTGAAATTGTATTGAAGTATGGAAGGAGGGTGTGGTAATGCACCACTTAATTGGGTGTTATGTTAACTTGCTGCCTGCACACCTTTGTATGTTATTTGGTATATGTTGTGAAGTCGGAAGAGTTTCAAGGGACCTTATGAGAAGGTCGTACAGTATGTAGATATGTTTAGAGGAGAAGAGGTAAAAGGAACACTCTTGGTTTGATCAATTACGAGCTTACTGCCTAGTTACTGATTTAATGGGATCAAGTAGCCCAAATTGGTTAACTAGCTACTAATACTAGTCTTGCCACGTATTTCATTGTAGATAAATAATCTGAAAGGGGGAAGCTTAATTCGTTGTAATATCCGAGTTACACAACAAGGTATGTAAGGTTTCTCAGTTTCATATTCCTTGGCATGAACTCTTATATTTGTGTTGTTACCAACGAAGTGAGTTTCCTAGTAAAGGTACTTTCAACAACAAGCTTTGTGAGTTATTCTCTAAGCCAAATGAGGTTCATTGTATCATATAAGCTCCTAAACATTACGTTGATGTTACGTTTGCTCCTTATATCATTGTTACTGCCTTAAGTGCATCTTCACATGTCTTCTACTACTGGTCCATAGTTTTGAGCTCAATAAAGGTTACAACCACCAAAGTAACAATCTCAAAGATTAAAGAAACTAAATGAAGTAATATGTATATGTGTGGGTGGCAGCCCAGGGGTGAAAGCCTAGCATGGGTCGATCCCTATTTGTGTACTTATGGGTGGCAGCCTAGGTGATGCATCTACTTGTAGGTCAAAGTAGGTGATGCACCTACTTGTCACCTACTAGCTTAGTTAAGTCAAGCAAGCAACTCACTTATTTTATTCCATTTTCTAATTTCTAATCCCTTTTGCGTTAACTTTAACACTACACCCTAAATATTAAGCTCAAATACAACCTTACCATCTCGAGTTTAAATACTTTTGTTGAGGTTAACTTGTCCATTTACGTGCTGAACTGAATGGGGCATTACAACACCTCCCAATACACCTTAAACTATCACTGCTCATGTAAGAAACTCGGTCCCTCACCTATACGACAAGGCTATGTCAAGTGATATATGACTAGGACTAGTATATGCAGAATATGGGGTGTTACATCCTCCTCATCTTAGGAACATTCATCCTCGAATGATATTAAAGTTAACCAGCCCAAACAAGCTCAAGCCTAAGTTAAGTACCACTATTAGACAGATAATATATATAGACTTATACTTACTCGTTAGTGCCTCAACTCGACACTTTCACCTTTATCATCGGACTGAAATAGATGAGGATACTTGGATTTCATTGCTTATTCCGCTTCCCATGTAACTTCTTCTACTTGTTGGTTTCTCCAAAGTACTTTTACGGAAGCTACTTTCTTATTTCTTAGCCACTTAACTTTGCGATCTAGAATAGCAATGGGCACTTCTTCATATGTGAGATCTCCCATAACTTGTACATCTTCAGTAGGAGTAATACGAGATGGGTCACCTATAAACTTTTGAAGCATTGAGACATGGAATACTGGATGGACTGTTGAAAGCTCTTGGGGTATCTCTAACTCATATGCGACTTGGCCAACTCTTCAAATAATCTTATATGGCCCTATATAGCGCGGACTTAACTTTTCTCTTTTACCAAATCTCATCACCCCTTTCATTGGTGACACCTTCAAAAATACCCAATCTCCTATAGCAAACTCCAGCCCTCTTCTTCTAATATCTGCATATGATTTGTATCGACTTTGAGCCGTTGCCAGTCGCTGTTGTATCACCTTAACTTTTTCCATAGCTTGATGAACAAGATCTGGCCAAAATAAGGCAGTTTCACCCACTTCAAACCATCCGACTGGTGATCTGTACTTCCTCCTATATAAAGCTTCATAAGGTGCCATTTTGATACTTGAATGATAGCTATTGTTGTAAGCAAACTCAATAAGTGGTAAATGGTCATCCCAGCTACCTTAAAGTCCAATACACAAGCTCGTAACATATCCTCAAGTGTTTGGATTGTACGTTCTGCCTGACCATCCATTTGAGGGTGAAAGGCTGTACTTAAATTCACTTGTATTCCCAAACTCTTCTGAAATGATTTCAAAAAATTCACGGTGAATTGAGCTTCCCTATCAGATATATTAGAGATTGGGACTCCATGTAGCCGAACTATCTCTTTAATATACAACCTTGCATACTCTTCAACTGTATAAGTAGCCTTGACTGGCAAGAAGTGGGCTGATTTGGCGAGTCTATCAACTATCACCCATATGGAGTCAAACTTCCTAAATGAGCGAGGCAGACCAGTTACAAAATCCATGTTGATCATGTCCCACTTCCAAATTGGAAGGTCTATATGTTGCATATAACCTCCAGGATTTTGGTGCTCTACTTTAACTTGTTGACAATTTGGACATTGAGAAATAAATTCTGCAATGTTCTTCTTCATGTCACTCCACCAATACACTCCTTTCAAGTCATGATACATTTTAGTTGAGCCCGGATGGATAGAATATCTTGAATGATGTGCTTCTGTCATAATTCTCTCCCTTAGTCCATCTATATTAGGCACACACAATCTGTTTTGGCACTGGAGTACTTTATTTTGCGTAAGCTCAAATGCCTTTGTCACCCCTTGTTGTACATTCTCCTTAAGCTGTAATAGAATAGGATCCTTATATTGCTTCTATTTTACTTCAACTACTAATGAGGATTCTGCCGCATTTTGCACAATAATCCCTTCATCTGGAGATTCAAGTAGGCAAACCCCCAAGCTAGCTAGTTGGTATAGATCCTTAGCTATTCTTTGTCTTTCCATGGACTGCCCGTAGGTGTTTTCCATTGTCCTACGACTTAAAGCATCGGCCACTATGTTTGCTTTCCCCGGATGATACAAGATATCAATATCATAATCATTTAATAACTCAAGCCATCTTTGCTGCCTCAGATTCAGATCCTTCTGCTTAAAGATATATTGCAAGCTCTTATGGTCCACATATATGTCAACATGAACCCCATACAAGTAGTGGCGCCATATCTTTAAAGCAAATACAACCGCTGCTAGCTCTAGATCATGGGTTGGATAATTTTTCTCATGTGGCTGCAACTGTCTTGAGGCATAAGCTATTACTTTACCATCCTGCATCAATGCGCATCCTAAGCCCACTCCCGAAGCATCACAATACACTGCATACCATTCTATACCTTCTGGAAGTACCAATATAGGTGTAGAAGTCAACTTATTCTTCAGCTATTGGAAGCTTCTTTCGTATGCATCGCTCCATTGGAACTTAGCTGCCTTGTGTGTTAGCTTTGTTAAGGGTGCAGAAATAGAGGAAAATCCTTCAACGAACCTTCTATAATAACCTGCCAACCCAAGGAAACTACGAACCTCCATAGGTGTTGTAGGTCTTGTCCAGTTCTTCACGGCTTCTATCTTTTGAGTATCAACCCTTATTCCTTCATCAGAGATAATATGACCCAAGAAAGACATAGATTTTTACCAAAACTCACATTTAGAAAACTTTGCATATAGCTTACGATCACGAAGAACCTGTAACACCTGCGATAAGTGATTAGCATGGTCCTCTTGTGATCTTGAATAGACCAAGATATCATCTATGAATACAATCACAAACACGTCCGAGAATGGCTTGAACACCCTATTCATCAGATCCATAAAAGTTGCTGGTGCATTTGTTAGCCCAAATGACATAAATAAAAATTCAAAATGACCATACCGTGTTCGGAAAGCTGTCTTGGGTATAACTTTCTCTTTGACTTTTACTTGATGATAACCCGACCTCAAATCAATCTTCGAGAAACACTTAGCACCCTGTAACTGGTCAAACAAATCATCAATCCTAGGAAGGGGATATTTGTTCTTAATTGTCACCTTATTCAACTGCCGGTAGTTAATACACATTCTCAATGAGCCATCTTTCTTACGTATAAATAAATCTGGTGCTCTCCAAGGGGATATACTAGGCCTTATGAATCCCTTTTCTAATAAATCTTTTAATTACTCCTTCAATTCTCGTAATTCTGTCGGGGCCATCCTATATGGAGGGATGGAGATGGGTTGAGTACCTGGAATCACAACAATACCAAACTCTATCTCTCGTTTTGGAGGCAAACCTGGAAGCTCTTCAACAAATATGTCAGAAAATTCATTTACCACTGGAATAGATTGAAGATCTAGTGTGATACAATCATGGTTAGCTTGGAGCACATTAGGAGGGGCTTTTATATATGGATGATAGCTTGGAGGCCGGAGAAATCCATGGACAACAAATGTACAAGGCCATAGGCGATCAAGATTCCATTTGGGCAATCAAGAAGGGCCCTTGTGGGCTATTTCCAAAATAGTCACTTTTGGGCTATTTTTGTAATAGGCTATTTGTGTAAAGGTAATAACTATAAATAGTTGCCTTAGCCATTTTCATACTTAGATTATTGATGATTGAATTGTCTTGGAGAGACTTGATATTTAGTTACTTTTAGGTTAGGATATTGATTGGGTAATCACTAGTTGGGTTTTTCAAATCATCAAACAAATCAATGTTAGCTTTATCCCAAGGATCATCCCTTTTTAAAAGTGATAGGCCGATGTCTTCAAGTGGGTAGTTAGTACAATCTTCACCCACGTCTTGCTTGTCATCTTGACCAATCTTCACCTCACAATTAAGAGGTCCACAGTCCCTCAAGAAGGAAGTTCCTTCCTCAGGAAAGGTGTCATCATCCCATAGTGGATTACCAAATAACTTGTAGCCTCCAAGAGTAGCTACACTTTCAACATTATAAGATCTACCACTATGCACACTTTTAATAGTCATGTCATCATCAAATAAGATATTATCCTTAACAATGGATCACATGAGTTCTTTGAGAGACACAAGTAATGGAATCACTAATCAAGGAATCATTATCTAGAAGCAAGGAACCTCCATGACTATTCACATGATCAACTACATCAACATCATCACTAAATTGAGGTTCATTTAGCACATCACAAAATTCCTCATTTAATAGACAAGTATTACAAGAAATTTGATCACCACAATTTGCAACAGCACACAAGAAAAAGCTATTAAGCTCACCACATGGTAAAGGCTCATTAAGATCATACAACGATAAACTATCACTCACACTCAATTAGCTATTAGCCACACAATGATCCATCAAGTTTAATAAAGTGCAAGAGTTAGCTTTGTTACCTTGTAGCTCATAGGAAGAATTGCCTTCACCTTGGTTATCAACATTTAAGTACAATTGCTCTCTTTGGAAGCTTTCAACCACCTTATGATGCTCCACATTTTGAGATTCCACAATAGGTTCACTTTCAAGAATACCTGCACAAGTATCAAGATAACTAGAGAAACAAGAAATGTTACATGAGTTAAGATAAGGTTGTGACAACCCTCTCACGTCACTCCACACAACCTCTCATATTTTCACTCTAGAGTTGTCACTTATCATACCCTTACTCCTCTCAATCTTTTGTCTCTCAATTTCATTGGAGTTAGGACAAGTGCCAAGTATCGCTTGCAAAGAGTTAGATGATCCCTTCACTTCAAGCTTCTATTTTGGTGCATAAAGAGTGGATGTGTTTTCTTCTCTAGGAAATATTAGTGGAAAGAGAAGTTCCCCTTTGCGATCCATGATATACTTGTACCAATCTTGTTCATATGGAATCCTATGACTTTGGAACCAAGGATTTCCCAAACATATGTGACAAGTATCCATGGGATCTATATCACACCAAACCTCTTCTTGATATTTCCCAAGTGAAATAGGTACTTGCACCTTTTTATTAACATGATACCCTTTTTGAGTAACAAAGGAGTCTCGCTTCGGCCAAAAAGGTATCCCAAATAATTCAACCAATTGAGGGGTTATAAAGTTAGAAACACTATGATCATCAAGGACAAGATCAAACCCCGTAGTACGATAAATATTCACTTTTGTTTCAAGACTTCGCCTCTCCGGGTCTTGCCTATCTTGAAACATCAACTTGTCTCTACTTCCTCTAATACCATTTCTATATCGTTTACAAGACACATTGGTATTAGGATAAGAATCGCACATTATCATATTTCGAGAAGTAGGAAATGTACCTCTTCTATAGCCCATACGATATCTTCGAATTGGTACCAACCATACTGAATACCTTCTCTTTTAGGATAGAAAGTCGCACAAGATGAGGAAGGACATTCAACCTCACAACTTCCATTTTCATCAAGATTTCCCTCAAAGGATTCATAAGACATACGTAAGGAAGCATTGTACCGCACATCGCCTTCATACTAATGGTGTGGAAAATAAGAACTTTCATAACCTTCTTCTCCACTATAATATTCTCCACAAGGTTCCTCTACCCCTTTAACATCATCATAAGAGCTATAAGCCCATTCATCACATATTCATCTCTGGAGTAGTAGTTCTCTCCATCATAATGTTCATGAACACATGATCCTTCATATCTCTCATCGGCTCTATCATAGCCTTCATAGGCCTCAACATTAGAATCATAGCCTCCATCGCTACAAATAGAGCTTTCCATGTCATCATCACAAGTATCCGAAGCTATGGATGACATGTACCTACAAAACTCAACAAATAATATTAGTAGAAAAAGCCTCACATCACTCGTATGCAAACTCTTAACTCACCTCCTAAAATGTCATCTCAAAATTGGTAGTGAACTAGCTTTGCTTGATCAATTCAAGATCACAAGGTGATCTTGAAAGATGGACGACTCGATTGAAGGTAAAAGGATTTGAATCAACAAATTTATCAACGAATTAAGATGAGAAAAGTTGAAGAAAAAAAGAACGAAAGAAAACGAACTCAAAAAAAACTAAGTAACAAAAGTAGCAAAGTTACCATGTCCCACCACGGTGCAAGTCCAATTGGGGAGAGCTCGGAGAACCTCATGGAGGTTCTTACACACCTCTCCAAACAAATGGCGGAAATGAATGGGAAGTTAGGAGGTATGAAGGAAAGATTGGTACGGGTGGAAAATGAGAATAGAGGGAAGGCACTCCAAGTCGAAAATGAGGAGGCAAGGCAAGCATCGGTGCAATCCACCACCATTACTCTGGGGCAAGCTCACCAACTATGTTACCCTCCACAAAATCGAACCCGAAACTTCCAACAACCCACCTTCCAAACAAACAACCCTCCAAACTACCCAAGGCAACCAACACCACATCCACATCCACAACCCTATCACCCTCCACAAGAGAACCGTTCTTTTGTGGCAAACCAAGTTCTATACCAAACTCCACTCCAAAATCCATCAAATGCATCCTTACATGATTCCTACATATCACCTCCACGAAGCACCACACAAACACCCTACCCAAAGCACCTATTTCAAAATCCTCTCTATGACGACATGAATGAAGATCACAAAAATGATGAGTTTTGGGAGCATGGGGGTAGAGATGGCTATGAAGGGCCAAGGGAAGGGGTCCGGCCTCAGGACTTGGGGTGGGACCAAGGAATGAGAGGTCAAAGCTATGGGAATAGAGGAGATAGGATGGGGAATAGAGGAGCTAGGTATGGAGAACAGAATGATCAAGATAGGGGATTGAACACGATCAAGGTTACACTTCCAAAGTTCAAGGGAAGTAGTGACCCGGATGAATTTCTTGAATGGAAACTACAAAGTGAATGAATTTTCCTTACAAATAACATCTCGGAATCATTGAAGGTGAAGTATGCCCTCACTCAATTCGAGGGATATGCTTCCACATGGTGGGAATCCAAGAGGAGGGAACGAGATAGTCTAATACAATCATGGTTAGCTTGGAGCCTATTAGGAGGGACTTTTATATATGGATGATATCTTGGAGCCCGGAGAAAGCCATGGAGCAACAAATGTACAAGTCCATAGGCGATCAAGATGTCATTTGGGCAATCAAGAAGGGCCCTTATGGGTTATTTCTAAAATAGTCACTTTTGGGTTACTTTTGTAATAGGCTATTTATGTAAAGGCAATAACTATAAATAGTTTCCTTAGCCATTTTCATAGGGAGATTTGGGATGATTGAATTGTCTTGAATAGACTTGATATTTTAGGTTAGGATATTGATTGGGTTCAATTCCAATTATTAGTTTAGAATGAGTGATTAGGGTGGATTCCCGAATTGCTTGTGTTATCTTCTTTGCTTAATTGATCATCGAGTTATCATCTTGTGGATTCAATTTGGTTTCTCATGCATTTGATTGAGTTCTCTTCTCCTTTGGTTGATTGTTGATTCAATTAGCCTTTCTTTCTTCTATTCTCATCTCAATTTCTTCTAATTCTCATCTTAATTTCTCCACTATCTTTATTTTGTGGTGTTGAATTCCGTGTTTTCAATATCGATTTTAGTCACTTGATTGAGATCGTTATCATCTTGGTATCAGAGCTTAGGTCTTAAGAGTTGTTCCATCAATTCTTAGGTCTTAGGTTCACCAAAAAAAAAAATTGTCCAAAAAAAAAAAAAAAACTGAAAATTTTTCTTGTTTGATTTCTTGTTTTTGACACTAGATTCTTGTTCCCTAGTATTTTTTGAGTCTAGATTTCAAATTATATTCAATTTGGAGTTGTAGAAGTGAAGTTGTCATTGAAGGACTTTGAAGCTTTGAAAACATGCAAACTTGAAAAGTGGTCTTTTGATTGGGGAGAAATTGGAGCTTAAAAACTATTGGGGTTGTTCCCTAAGTCGAGGGGAAGCTAATCCTAAAGTTTGAGCCAATTCTGAGTTGATTTGAAGGTGTTGGTGTTTAGTGTGTGTTCTTGGTGTTCTAGGTGTTTTTGATATTAATCAAGAACATCTTGAAAAAGAAGAAGTCAAAAGGTACATTTGATCCAACTTTTCCAAGTTAAAGTGGTCAAAGATGTTTGTTGGGTCCACAAGTGGAATTTTTTTTTAAAAAAATAAAATCGAAGGACCAAATTTGCCCCTTAAAAAATGTTTTGGGGGCTGAAATGCACACTTGCAAACTTGGATAGAATGCTTCAAATTTTGGAACCCCAAAATTTTTCTAAGTGTTGGAACTTTTAAGACCCCAAATTTTTTCCAAGTGTCCAAACTTCAAACTCCTCCTTCTACACTCATTTTTCTTCGATTTCTCAACTATTTAACACCTAATTAACATCTTTAATTACTTGTTAACTAGTTTTAAAACATCAAATCATCTCTTTGATTCTCCAAATTAAGCAACAACAAGTAGTTTCTCCTACTTTTGTTACTTAATTCTTGAGTCCAAATTCTTTCGTGCTTCTTCTTCCTTCTTTTCTTGTCTTGTTTCGTTGATTAATTTCTTGATTCATGTCCTTTTAGAGTCTTTCAAGTTGTCCTTCTTTCAAGAGTCACAAGGATCCATTCCTCCACAAGGTTAGATAACCTTGAATTGATTGAGCAAAACTAGTAACACTATCAATTTGGGAAAGAAGCCATAGTAGGTGAGTTGAGAGCTTACATAATGAGTGGCGTGAAGATTTTATTACTAACTTGTTTGCTAGTTTTGTAGGTAAAAAAGGAGGTATAAGGAAGGATGTCATCCATAGCCTCGGAATCTTTTGAAGGGGAATCTTATGAAGGCTATGATTGTGATCATGAGTTATATGATTGTGAGAACTTCTACTTCGAAAATGAATGTGAAATGAATGGGGCTTATGGCTCTTATGATGAACATGAAGGAGTAGAAGTATCTTATGGTAAATCTGATAGTGAAGATGAAGAGTATGGGGATTCTCATATTACACACCATGGTGATGAAGACGATGTGAGGTACGATGCTTTCTCCCATATTTCTTATGAATCATTTGAGGAAGATTGTGCTAGAAGGGGATATTGTGAAGATGAATTACCATCCTTGTCTTGTGCTACTTCCTATCCTAGTCGAGGGGGTATAGATGTGTGGGTTCAACCAATTCGAAGACGTTGTGTGAACCATAGGAGAAGAACATCCTCTACTTCTTGGAATGCAAGAACCTATACTTCTTATTCTCCTTATAATGTGACTTGTTCTCCTTATGGTAATGATGTTGGAGGTAGAATTGAAGGATCAATAAGCCATGAAAGTAGAGTGAAATCAAATGAGCCCCTTCCGGTGAGGGATCTTTAATCTTTAAGAATTAAAGAATTAGGGGATATCATACAAAGAGGAGTTGACAAGGTCATTCGATGGGTTGCCAATCTTAATCCCGAGGAGTTACAAAAGATGCTGAAGAAAACTACTCCTCATGAAGATGAAACCACTAAGGAGTTGAACATGGAAGTCAAAACATCCACACCTTGTGCACCAAAGTGAAAGCTTGAAGTGAAGGGATCATCTAACCCTTCACAAGGGATACTTGGCGCTTGTCCGAACTCTAATTAAATTGCGAGACAAAAGATTGAGAGGAGTAAGGGTGTGATAAGTGACAACTCTAGAGTGGAAAAAAGAGAGGTTGTGTGGAGTGATGTGAGAGGGTTGTCACAACCTTATACTAACTTTTGTACCCTCTCTTCTTTTTCTAATTGTCTTAATTCTTGTGCAGGTATTCTTGGAAGAAAACCTATTGTGGAACCTTAAAATGTGGAACATCATGAGATGGTTGAAAGATTTCAAAGGAAGCAATTGTGCTCAAGTGTTTGTAACCAAGGTGAAGGCAATTCATCCTATGAGCTACAAGGTAACAAAGCTAACTCTTGCACTTTATTGAACTTGGAAGATTATTGTGTGGTTAGTGGACAATTGAGTGTAAGTGATAGCTTGTATATGTGTGAGCTTAAAGATCCTTTACCTTGTGATGATCTTGATGACACCTTGTTGCATGATGATGATGCCATTGTTGTGAGTGCCCAAACACTAGTTGATCCTATAGATGAATTGATTGATTCTTCTAGTAAGATCGATTTGAGTCCATCTAGTGTTAGCACTTGTGACTTGAGTGAAAATTTATTGTCATGTAATGGGGGTAGTCAAATGCTAATTGGCTATAATGATGGTAATCATGTGTGTGATTCTGTTGAGCTTGATATGCTACC